>OX421457.1:25868227-25890727 GCA_949126865.1 Montipora capitata | reverse complement strand
ATTGCTGTATTTGATAGTCATCTCAAGTCCTAGCAATCGATGTCGTATTAGTTCCATTGAGTTCAGCTCGCTTTAACTTGTAACAAACTGTATTTACATTTGGTTTTCATAGTTACGTGCTACGTGATCAATTTTTCGCAATATTTCTCGGATTCCATAGTGGAAAAGAAGGCAGAGAGTGACAAGTTACCTACGATTTAACGAGCGTGTGGTGAATCCAGCCCTGGGCTGCCACAAGATTTTCATTAGCATGGCACCGGTTTTCAAAGCCAAAGTTGTTTAGCTGGCAGAGATTTTCCAGTGGGAAGTAGTCGTAGGAAAGACACGCCACGCGCTTGTTACACTCTTCGAGACACTGGAACCAGTCTGTGGGCCTCACAGTAGAGATCACATGCCCAGGAAGCCAGTTGTTATGAAAGGTTAGACCATCTGAAAACCAAATGGTGACGACCGCAACCGAAGTCACCCTCAACAGGAAAAGCAATCGAGCCATAGCGCGGTCCCTTTCAAGTTAACCAGTGGGATTTTAGAAGATGAGCAATGGTTACTCATTTGATATGAATCACGATGTCTCTAGCTTTATTTATTGGGCCAGGTGCACAATATAGCAGAGCTGTCATGGGAAAGGGGGGGGGTGGGGGGGGGGGGCCGTGGGGAGTGGTCTTCAGCCACTATAGAGGTTTTGCATGCCAGGAACAATGAAAATGTTTTGCATTAGAAAGAACATTTGTTCCCAGAGGAAAAAGAACCTATTGTTCCTGCCATGTAACATGGCTGCCGCGCAAAACCTCTATAGAGAGTTTACTGGGGCATTTGTCTTTCTTTGAAGAAGGAATGATTTTAGTTGGTGGAGACAAATTTTGGTCAAACTACTTCATAACGGGACACTTACTTCTATTTCACAGATTAAATCACAGCCAAACCTCGTGTGCCTTGCTTTGTTCTTACGACTAATTTAGTGTAAGAGTGTAAGTCCGTGGTAACAATAGGCCGGCAGCGCGTGCATAACTCACGAAAAAAAAACAGGTCTGTTGGAAGCGTGCTTGGGTTTCAACAAAATGAGCCCCAAAATCGGCAAGAATTTGTGACGCTGATGAATAATAAGGCAGCCGCTATTTCCAAAACGATGGAATTACCTGGTGATAAATAAAGGGGGGGATAATATGTTGAAGCAAATTTTATAATATTTTAAACTACATTTTCATGATTGTTTTATTGTAAGCAAATTATTCGACATGTAGTGCTTTGTGAATTGAAACGTGGAAACCAAATTAAGTGCCGCAGACAACCCCGTCCCTTTCAGTTAATTGAAGTAACTTTCCACAAGAAAATACATTAGGCAACAGCCGAATTTCTGCCGATGTTAATGGAAACACAAGGACCGTCTTAGCGGCTCTTTCTCATAAAGTTGTGATACCAACCATGTTAGTTATCTTAATGTAATAATCTGTAGTGTTTCCATTGCTATCAGTTTATCCAACACTTGAAAGCTACCCCTGGGGCACGTAATCTTACTCCCAGGCTGTTATCTCATGTCCTTTATCATTATGCAAAGGAAATGTATTGCCAGTTAACCAATCATAGCTAAGCAACAACATATATAAACACCATTTTTTAGGAGAGCTTGAGAGAGTTGGCTGAAGGCAACGGCATAGTGCTGAAGTTCCATGCCAGAATAAAGAAGTTAAAACGCTGAAGCTGTGTCTACAAAATCTGTCCCGTAACATTATACTTGGTTGTGAATGGAAAGTCAATGGCCAACCAAAGTACAGCATTTTTCCATAAGATTATGTGGTCTGCCGAGAAGCCAGAATCACGTCTTGTGGTGTTTTTATTGCAGTCAAAGATATATACCCTAGTTATTCGTGAAACCAACTGTGAAATCGTTTGGGCTTCTCTACAGTTACCCTGTCAGAAGAAAGTTCCACTTGCATCTTTCTACCGTCTCCCGCATTCAAGCATCAAAACAACCATGCAGTTCATGAACTCTGCGAACAATGTGTTTTCGGATCAAGCTCCTGCGTACCCACATGTCCTATTGGTGGAGACTTCAATCCCGACGGTATAAACTGGGAGAATTTGGAAATTACTGGACATGGTTCATATGCACAACGAGGCAGATCACCGTAAGGCATTCCAAAAGCAATCCAAATCACCTAAAATAGATAAAACGAACCAAGACACCAAAAACCGGTCAGATTTGATTTCTCTCCTTTGCTATAAGGATTAGACAATTTTTCCCGCACTGTTTGTGTTATTATAAGTCGTTAGGTAAACTGGGGTATGTTACATTATAATTTGGCTGCCCCTTCGAAGAGCTGATTGAAGAAGTGAAAAACATGTTCAGTTTGACTGTTTTGGGCTGTTGGGCAACTGAAAACGCCACTTCGTTTGATTATTGAATACATTCCACATGGAGACGTACTGTACTTCACTGACGCAGGGTGAAAAGGAGTCTAGAAATAGCCTTTCTTATTGACGACACAAATGATCAATAATGAATAATGAACAATGCACTTTCAGCCATCGCACTGACATCCTCCATTTCATCATCTTACCAAGTCCTTTCTCATTTCCTTTCTCCCTAAAGCTAGGGTTTGCACTGTCTGACATTTTTCAGCGAGCTCGTACTATTGTTTACATGTAGCTAAGGTATTTAAAACAGAAATTCATAATGCATGTTAAGATTTTGGGAAACAGAGAGACCGCTTTAACAAAGCAAGGTTCACAAACCTCATGCTAGTCTTCAGACCAGGTGAATGAGTTCCAGCCAATCAAAGTAAAGTTTCGGGTTTAAAAAGGACATCTTCCTTGGTGTCCACGCTTTGCTTTTTTAATGACTAATTTTTTCCCAATTTCTTTCCCTGCCAAGATCTTTGGCTTTACTGAGCGTTATGGATGTGTTGTATTTACCTCCTACCATTTCTCCTTTGTGTCTATAGCTGGAAAACTGACTGTTCCCAGGTAAAAATAAGCTTGCATTCCACACAAATTACTGATAACCCCATGATCGCACAGCTTGTAAGCCGTAGGATATCCCTTCCGGTGAATAAGATTTCACTACGCAAAGGAATTCCACTCCCTCACTGAATGTTGTATGTTCGCCGTCTGATTCTATTTCTCATCCCACCACAGGATCCTCCATTAAATGAAACTGTTAACAGGCTTGTGTCGGAGATTGTGTGACTATTGGAAACGGATAATTATTTCGAGCAAGCTTTTTTGAAACATGCCATAACAGGAGTTAAAGTATATGTCAATCAAAGTTAGAAATCAAAGATGGAAAAGCTCCAAGCATTTTCATATTGATTGAAATATTGATTGAAACAAAAGACTGTTGTTGACAGATCATTTGTTTAATTTGTAATTGGGTCTACGTTGGTTACGTAACCGCTATGATACTGAAGAATTTCTGGCTGGCTGGCTGGTTCACTGTGTGACTAGCTGACATTGTGTGCCACACGATTTATGACGTCAGAGTAAGTCATGTGACATTGTTTAGCGTGGTCGAGAATTTATTTCAAGTCGTACTGGAAAAGTGTCTTTCTTTGCTTTGTTTTTTTTATTTCTCGTTGCTTTCGTCGAGGTGAGCACATACGCTTGAGGTTAAAAATGCTCACTGAAACTTTGTTGTTAAATGTTTCTTTATTTCAATTTGATGGCTGTCGCTTGTCAAATACCGTTCAGGTGGTAGATTGCGTTTAACGCCCTTCATATATTTTTTCCTTTTATAGAACCAGTCTGACTGTGAAGATTTGTGAGTTCATTACTGTTATTGTTGATCTCACAGGGATCGCTGCGTTCACGGTGATCAGCATTTCGATCAGATTCTCGTTGTGTGCACTGTAACACAATTCAAAATACAAGAAGCCGTTGTGCTAGTTAAAACAAACTCGCCTGTTGAGGCAAAATAAACTGCAGTTGCCTGTTGAGGTAACAACAGACATAATAATGAACAAAGCTTCAAACTAGTCTTTTGTTTGATTAAGTTCTAACAATCATGGGAGTAACGATCCCGCAACAAACATGAAACAACTTCCATTACGTTTATGTAAAATCTTTGGAAGTTGTATTGCCAAATGGCAACTAACTGTGGTTTTGAGCCTTTTATGGCCCAATGTTGTCTCTAGCATGACCTATCTTGGCATTTACTTTTGTAAGAGTATTTTTTAAGAAAAATTAAATTTTTCTTGAAATAAAATAGCTTATATAAATGATGCATTAAATTGTTGCCTTTGTTGTCAATTTCACCATATTTAAAATGTTTTAATGCATACAATTCCCCCCCTCCTCATGAAAATCCCTATGTCACTAATCTAGTAAACACTATACCGGGGGCCTGCTTCACCTCAGGGGAGGGGAAGACAAAGGAAAGACTGAGATAATTTAATACAATGAATAGAATATTGAACGTGGTATTCTGATTTCTTTTGTTCATTTAACATTTCAACATTGTGAGCGACACGTTGGGTGTGCAACGTAGACGCATGTACGCAAGTGCGTGCCTATGTTTTTTAAAGTTGACTAGCAAGTGCGAGAGAGTACGTACTTGAGAAAGTTATTAAAACGACTAAAATCAAGTGTACTTGTGATATCGTGAAGTTTGGCCTTAAGGCATTCGCGGCAAGTGGCACCTCTGACGGGTACTCAGATGGAAGCGAAACTGGCACTGTTAGAGCTTACACGTGGCAAAACCGATGGAATTGTCGGCACTGACATTGTCAAGAGCGAGAAGCGAGAAGAAAGAAGTTGGAGAAGCCAAACTGGAAAAAGGAGAAAGCATAGACAAGGTAAAGGAATGGGGGCAAGAAATCGAGGAAAGAATTGATTTTTTCATAACAAAATTAAGGATATCGAAACGCACATGAAGTCAGCCATCGTCAAAACCGAGAACACAGAGAGAGAAAAGCAAGAGAATCTGCTGGCTCGCGAGCGCAGAGCAACTACGATTTGATAGGAAACTACTGGAGCAGAAAGAAGAACTCTCAAAGCTAAAGGATTTAGCCTATAATTGCTCTCTCTCTCTCGCTCTCGCTCTCTCTCTAGCAAACAAAGTATCAAATTGCCCAAGCTTGTAATTACGAAATAAGATAGGGCTTTGGAGAATTGGTTGTCATTCTGGAAAACATTCGAACCGGAGATCGACAACGAGGATTTGCCTGCAGTAACGAAATTCGCCTACCTGAAAGAGCTGGTAGAGCCACGCGTGAGAAAAAGGAATTGACCGCCCTTCCTTTTTCATCAGAGGGAACAAGCAGACTAAAAACATCTTGAAAGCAAATTATGGGAAGACATTGGAGATTATCAGTGCGTATGTTGAAAGTATTATAGCACTTCCAACCGTTTTCAGAACGCACACCACTAAAATACACGATTTTTATTAGACACTATTGTACAACGTGCAGTCGCTGAAAACACTTGGCAAAACGTCTGACTTCCTCACGTTGGTGTGAGGAGCGCCCAACAAGCTGCCAGGGATCAAAGCGGAATTGGTGCACGGGAATCCGAATTGGCAGTCTTGGAACTTTACGCAACTGCCCGATGCCCTCCGCACTGGGAAGGAGATCCATCCACGTGAGAATACACAATCTCGCGAGGCTGCAAGTACGCCTGGCCAGTGAAGCTTCCAAAGAGAAGTGTATATTGCCAGTCAGTGCAACAAAAATTGATCAGCGTGAGCTTGTCACACTTCAGAATCCCAATTATCCTGAGTTGCTGACAAGGTACCCCCATCTCAAAGGTGTTCAGATGGAGGACACTAGCACAAAAGAAACTCTTCCAATCCATGTAATACTGGGGGCGAATGACTACACAAAAACCAAGATGGCCTGCTATCAGCGTGCAAGAGCCATGGGAAGCCCATATCTGCTGAACACACCACGTTTGGGTGGACAATCATTTCTTCAGGATCTGAAGTAGACCTACAGAATATGTTCTTGACGCAGACCTCAATCCGAGACTACAAAGAGCTATGTTGTTTGGATGCACTTGGTTTGCAGGATACGCCTATAGGCCAAAGCGCCACCAAGATGGATGGTACAAAACAGCCCTCCCATGGAAAGGAAATCCCTTGCCCCTCTCTTTGCCGAAAAATGAGACTGGAAGCCTTAAGCACCTTAGATCCCTGGTCTTAAACGTAATGCGTGAGGAACTTCAAGAAGGGATCGTGGAAATAGCAGAGATGCCTGCTAAAGGAAGAGAGTTCTACGTCCCTCACACGTTATAAGAGAGAATGTTGAGACGACAAAATTGCACATCGTATATGATGCTTCCGCCAGAGCTAACGATACTGCTGCCTCCCTGTATGAGTGTGTGGATGCAGGACCCCCACTGCAGAATCAGTTTTGATTTCAAGTGTTGGTGCATGAACGATTTCATGCAGTGGTTATAGCAGGAGACATACGAAAGGCGTTTCTGCAAAGAAATCTGTAAAGTGGACCAAGACGCACTACGATTTCACTGGATCAGCACTGAGCATCCCAAGCAAGGTCGCACACTGTTTCACAGGAGCATTGTTTGGCTTGGGTCCTTCACCTTTCCTCCTAGGAGGAGTTATTCAGCATCACCTCAGCATTTGTAGGCCAGACCACCCTGAGATCGTACCAGTCAATCACACAGTGCAAAGAGCGCAGGAAATGAGACATAATCACAGAAATTCTTGGAAAGGCAACCTTTCAGTTTCACAAATGCAATTCTAACACCAGGGAGTTAGAAGTTACTGATGCAGTCGACAATGAAAGTGGAGTCATTTATGCCAAGGAGCAACTGGGAGTAAAGCCAGAAGAGCGTGGGCTTCTCGGGCTGAGATGGAACAAGAACGCTGACACCATTGCAGTCACCTTTCCACAAGAAGTCGCCATCCCCACAAAAAGAGGTATACCGGTACTTGGGAAGGTGCCCAAGGTGTCCGACCCTCTCGCACTAGTTGTGCCGCTGATCTCAGTAGTGAAGCTGATAGCTGATTTATCGTGATGCCTCCCAGCAGAAGAAACCATGGGATGCTGAGCTGTCCAACAAACTTGTAACACCAAGTGTTCAAATGTTACTTATTTTTAAAGGAACAGGGTTGGCGCAGTGGTGAGAGCACATGTCTTCCAACAAAATGGCCTGGGATTGCTCCCTTGAGGTGACGTCATATGTGGTCTACGTTTCTTGGTTCTCTGCTCCATGAAGCAATCTCATTGATTTGTCATGCTTTTTCTGCTTTTTATCCACAGTGTAACTTTCAGACTTCAATACACGTATTATTTTTGTCGTAATTATTATTGCTGTATTCTTATTTATATCACAATGATGATGATGATTATTATTATCATCATTATCTTTTTGTGGCATGAATTACCAGCATAGAAGTTCATTACATGTGCTCCTAGGGAATGTGTCAAAAGTGGGATCCTGAGACTTGCAGGTGTTCATGGTCCACTCATGTTGACGAAATTTTTAAAATTATATTTATAAGTAGCCATTCTTTCTCATAGCAAATTACAATATTAATGTGCTTTGCAATTTTCCTGTATTAATTTTATAATTTCTTCACCTTTCCAAATCCTCATCTTTCCACGTCTGTCCAGGCTTCTTGTCATCAATATGCATAAATAATATTGGTGTAAATTGGTGACAAATTCTTTCCTGGCACATACAGTACTATAAATTTATATCTGCACAACAAGGAAAAATCCATACATGTAGACACTATATTCAAAATAAAATTTTGTTATCGATAATTTGAAGTATAACGTAATAGACTTGTCTTTTTGTTCCATTTTTGACAAGTTGGTAAACAAAAAAGAGAAAGCATGAAAGCAGTTGCCTTCTCATATCAGGCAGAACATAAAAAATTGTTGCTCAGGCAATGATCAACACATAATACCCCTGAACAGTGGGCCTTCTTCATGTACCTCTGCAGGAGAAAATGAAGAAACCACCACAACAATGAATGTGACAGACCCTTTTTCTGCCACCCTTTCGCATCTGAGGCAGGGCTAATTACTTTTTTCATTTAACTGTCCATTCCATGCATAAAACTCCAGTTTTGTTTGTTTAAAATCAAAGTCCTTTTGTCCAAAGCTGCCCTTTCATATCACACAGAAAATGAAGAAAAAATTAATGCACAAAACCCTCAATCAGTGAAGCTTCTACATCTGCAGCAAAACATGAAGAAACCATCACTTGGCACAATGAATGTCAACGACCCTTGTTCAGCCACCTTTTCCACATGTTAGGCATTTTTAAATTTCAAATGACATTTTACTGCCCAATCAGTAAAACACAGTTAATGGAACATAACCGTACTAAAAGGGCTATTCATGTCGCAATAGTTATCATGTTCTTTGTAGTCAGTCGTTCAAGGTCATAACATCAATGGTCTTGTTATAAATAAAACAAGGACATAAAGACTTTGTTCCTTGATCTCAGATTATAATGTACACCCGCATTGACCAAATCTGTTAAGGCCTCATTCATTACTGCTAAAGAGCACGTGTAATGCCTACCTGCTACATCATAGACCCTGTGCAACTGGCTACTTTAACAGACAGAGTCCAGCTATAAAAGCCTCAGTTAGCCGTCCAAAGTTCACTTGGCAGTTTGTCTTCTTTTGTAAACCAACTAGCTGTTTGCAATTTGTTAACATTTTTCACCATGGTTCGTTCTCGTCCTGCTCTCAACCTCAGTCGTTCCACAGCAAAAAAGGCGGACCTCTTAAGATTATCGAGCTAAGTACTGCAGCTTTGTTAACAGGCTCTCAAACTACCCATAACAGGTTCAAAAGCCCAGCTTGCCGCCAGACTTGCAACCGCCTTGTTCGGCAATCCCTCCACGGCAGTCGCCCGTAAGCAAAAGCAATCGTCTAGGGTCAAGAAGGCAACACCAGAAAAACTCTACTTCCAACACCGTTTGCACATGAGCAAACTGCGATAATCAGGTTCAAATGGCTCCAAAGACGTCAGCACACGTCCACGAACGAGACATCAAGGACAGCGCCCAGTGGGATGAAGACTAGTCCTCTTCTATCGGCAAGTTAATTGTCCATTCAATATATAAAATTGCAGGTTTGGTTGCTTTAAGACAAACTCCATTTGTCCAACAAAAACGCCCTTTCATATTAAGCAGAACAATAAAAAACTGTTGCTCTGGCAATGATCAATGTACTATACACCAGTAAGTGGACCTTCTACATTTGCAGTAGAAAAGAAGAAATTAATGCTTAATTTTGCAACAATGAATGTGACAGACCCCTTTTCTGCCACCCTTTCACATCTGACGCAAGAATGATCCATTCCATGCATAACTCCAATGTTGCTCGTTTAAAAACAAGCCCTTTCATATCAGACAGAAAATGAAGAAAACATTGCTAAGGCAACGATAAATGAACAAAACTCTCAATCAGTGAACCTGTTCACCTGCTGCTGAATATGAAGTAACCAAAAGACCCTTGTCCATCCACCTTTCCACACGACTGTCAAGCTTTTTTAATATTAATAATAATTACATTAATTTTATTATTATAACTGTCCATTCAATAACTAAAACTCCAATTTTGATTGTTTAAACTCCAATTGTCCAAAAAAAGGTTGCCTTTTGTATCAGGCAGAACAAAAACACACAACAACAAGAACAAGAACACTGTTTCTCAGGCAACGATCAGGGCACAATACCCTTGATCACTGGGCCTTCTAGATACATCTGCACTAGAACATGAATGCCACAGTCCCTTGTTCAACCACCTTTCCACATGTTGCGCATCTGATTATTTTATTTAGTAGGTAAGAAACACTTTATAAGCCCATTGACCAATCAAATGGTCAATACACCACGTGCAGTGACTTTATATGACTTTTAAACTTATGGAGTTTATTCACCAAGAGCTGTTAAAACGTTAAGGTACTTAAAATTTTATGAATATTCCACTCTATAGTTAGTACAAAATATATTGCCTTTTTGTGCTATTGAAGCACTTGATTCCAAGCGAGTATTGAATACATAAAAAGCCATTACGTCATTCATGGAATGTGTTGACGTTGCAACTTTCATTGGTAGGGAAATAATCACTGTACTAAAGATAGCAGTGGATAACGTTTACCAGCCATTTACTTATGTAAAAAAAAACAATTAAATTTAATCGTGATTTTTAAGAAAGAAAGCTGTAAGTTGTTAATAGAAAAAGTTCCAGATTAATTAAGACCATTAGGTCATCAGAGATTTCACAACAGCTACGACTGATGGTGCAATCAGAGATTTCACAACGGCTATATGTGATGGTTCAATAAGTTCGTGTGTAGTCGTTGTCAGTTGTCTATAGTCATCAGTGAATCAACAACGACTGCTTGCAGACAAGAATCGTGAAGGTAGATGTTCTGGTGTTTATTTTGGAAATCGCGCACCGGTGGCTCAGTTGGTTGAGCATCGGGCTGTCATGCAGGAGGTCGTGAGTTCGACTCCGGCCGGACCAACACTCAGGGTCTTAAAATAACTGAGGAGAATGTGCTGCCTTTGTAATTACATCTGCAAATGGTTAGACTTTCAAGTCTTCTCGGATAAGGACTGTAAACCGGAGGTCCCGTCTCATAACCCTTGTTGGAAATTAAATAGTATGGGACGTTAAAGAACCCACTCACTGTTCGATAAGAGTACGGGACGTAGTCCCCGGTGTTGTGGTCTAACCTTTCTGGATGGGGCCATCTTTCACTTCCCTAAAATTAACTGTAAACTGCGTAACAAGCAGTCTGGCTAAAGTCCCCCACAAAGTATTGTAAAATTAGTCCTGAAAAGCCCCGTATGGCGAGAGACTAATAGCAAATCATTGTATCATTGTATGGAAACGCTTGTGCGAAGAGAATTTTCCAAAGACTAGAGCGGAATGTTGCCGATAAAACGCTTTTTGAGTATCTTCAACGTGTAGTGGTGGAATACTTTTCCCTGTGAATTTTTGATTGATGGCAAGATATTTAATAAGTCATGCAAAGCTTAATTGTTCGGCAAAAAGAGAAACGTTGAGTCACAAAAGCAAAATTCTGGGGGGTAGGGGGGTGGGGGATAACAGAGAAAAGGTTCATGGTATCGCTGACAAGTCTGTGTAAGCTTGTAGTTTCGTAGGGTTCTATGGCCTGGAAAATTGTCACCTGTCCTAGTACTTGTTATTACGACAACAGTAAGAGATAAATATACCTAGGAAGGTACTTTCACCACGGACATAATGGCCTGTGTCATAATTTTTTTTCTGGCTACGGCCCTGTGTGGTGTCTACAGTAGACAATGAATCATCAAGGACTGCTTTGGAATGTGCACTATGTTGCGACTATAGTGCTAAGAAAACAGATGAATTTTCAAAGTGCGGTTATAAGATTTAAAGATCTTCTTGTTTTGTTTTGTCGGTGAGCAGACCCAAACTCCCACTCGGCCATATAGTCAGTGGGACTTATGATGTTTATTCGCCAAAAGCTGTTAAAACGTTAATGTACTTAACATTTTATGATTATTCCATTCTTTATTTCGTACAAAATATAATTATTGCCTTTTAGTGTTATTGAAGCGCTTGATTCGAAGCGAGTATTGAATACATAAAAAGCTATTACGTCATGGAATGTGTTGACGTTGCAACTTTCATTGGTAGGGAAATAACCACCATACTGAAGATGGCAGTGTATAACGGAATTCTTGAATTATGTGACTCGTGTGACTACTTTGCTAGCCCTTTACTTATGTTAAAAAACCAATTAAATGTAATCGTGACTTTTAAGAAAGAAAGCTGTAAGTTGTTAATAGTGTTATCGTATCGTTCATACCCATATATATCCCAAAGAAAGTTCCATATTAATTAAGACCATTACGTCATCGGAGATTTCACAACGGCTATAATTTATGGTGCAATAACTTCGTGCGTAGTTGTTGTCAGTTCTTGTGCTACAGATTGATCAGGTGATTTTGTCTATAGTCATCAGTGACTACATGTAACCAAGGACTGTTTGGCAAAAAGAGAAATGGGGGGGGGGGGGAGGGGGGATAACAAAAAAAAAGGTTTTTGGCATCGCTATCCCAACTCTGTGTAAGCTTGTACTTTCATAGGGTTCTATGGCAGGAAATATCGTCACCCGTCCTAGTACTTGTTATTACGACACCAGTAAAAAACAAATATACCTAGGAAGGTAATTTAACCATGGACATTGCCTCACTCATAATTTTTCATTGACATTGCCTGAGTCATAGTTTTTTCTTTCCTGGCTACGGCCCTGTGTGGTGTCTACAGTCATCAATGAATCATCAAGGACTGCTTTGGAATGTGCGCTATGTTGCAACTGTAGTGCTAAGAAAACAGATAAATTTTCAAAAAAAGATCTTGTTTTTTTTGTTTTGTCGGTGACCAGACCCAAACTTCCACTCGGCCACATAGTCAGTGGGACTTCGAATCATGCAACTTACAAATTATATTGCCTTTTTGTGCTATTGAAGCACTTGATTCGAAGCGATACATAAAAAGCCATTATGTCATTCATGGAATGTGTCGATGTTGCAACTTTCTCTTAATGAGCATGTTCAATAAGATCATGCTTGTTTTGAACTTATTTCACCAGGAGCGACAGTCATCCTGTTTTATTGAAGCGAGTTCTGAGATCGGGGGAGGGGGGGGGGGGTGGTAGGTGGGGGCGGTTAATTAAATATTTGCAAGCCAAGCAAAGAGTGGGTCAGATATATGAAAGGATAACGTCATTGGTAGGAAATAACCACCATACTAAAGATAGCCTTGGTTAACGTAACTCTTGAATTCCCTTGAAGATGAACTTGAGAGATTACAGAAAGAAGGAACAATTGAGCCTGTTGAGTTTTCAGAATGCCAATCATGAAACCAGATGAATCGATTCGAATATGTGGTGACTACAAGACTACAATCAATCGAGTTTCCAAGTTGGATAATTATCCTATACCTAAAGTGGAGGATCTGTTTGCATCCCTGGGAGGTGGAGAGCAATATACGAAATTGGATTTGAGTCAAGCTTACCAGCAGCTCCTGCTTGAAGATGAGTCAAAACGTTATACAACTATAAAAACTCATAAGGGATTGTTTCAGTATAACCGCCTTCTGTTCGGAGTTTCTTCGGCTCCCGGCATTTTTCAGCGTAACACGGGAAACGCCTTGCAGAACATCTCGTACGTGATTGTATGAGTGGTTGACATCCTGGTGTCGGGTGCAGACGATGAGGATCCTTAAACAACTTAGAAGAAGTTCTGAGGTGCCTTGCAGAAGCTGGACTGCATTTGAAGAGAAGTAAGTGAGTGTTCATGCAGCCTCAAGTGCCGTATCTGGGTCACAAGGTTAGCAAGGAGGGAATACCGCCCATGGATGATAAAGTTGAGGCGATCACCAATGCACCCTCTCCAACCAACGTGTCGGAACTGAAATCCTATCTGGGGTTGATTAACTACAATCAGAAGTTCCTGCCTAATCTGTCAAGTCTACTCGCTGCAGAAGAACACCTGTTGGAGTTGGAGCCGAAAAGAACAACAAGCGTTTGAAGAATAAAAGTTAATCCTGAAGTCATCAAAAGTATTGGTACATTATGACTACCAAAAGGAACTGACTTTAGCGTATGATGCATCTAAAACGGTTTGGGAGCAGTGCTCTCACACAAGATGGAGAATGGTTCTCAACATCCTCTTTGTTTTGCTTCCCCAACACTGACACAGGCTGAGAGAAACTACTCAAATTTGGAGAGGGAAGATCTATATATAACGTTTAGGGTTAAGAAATTCCATCAATACCTCTATGGTCGACACTTCACCTTGATGATGGACCACAAACCCCAAGAGTCATTGTTCAGTGAGAAGAAACCCATCTCGCTGCATACAAATATACTATTGAATATAGGTCTGGAGCAGAACACAGTAACGATGATGCACTTGGTAGACTGCCCTTGACTATTGCACCACGTACCACTCAGTACCCACTGAGAATGTGTGGACAATGGAACTTTTGAATGCTACACCAGTTGGTTTCAGAGAAATTCAAACTGGAACCAGATCTGACATAGTACTTTCCCGAGTAATTAAGTGCGTACAGCATGGCTGGCCAACTCAAAATGGAGATGAAGATCTTCAGCCTTATTTCACGAGGTAAGAGGAATTGAGCATACAAGATGGCTGTCTCCTGTGGGGAAGTCGCGTAGTTATACCCCCCAAGTCGAGAAAACGAGTCATTGAAGAATTGCACAAGACACACCCTGGAATCTATCGAAAAAAGGCGTTAGCTAGAAGTCATGTATGGTGGCCAAGGATGGATGTGGATTTGGAGAGGAAAGTTTGTCAATGTTGTCGGGAACCGAGAACAATGCGTTAAATTGTTTAGTTATTGTTGTTATGTATGTCCGGAAATGACTTCCATCAATCTCTCAGAATGCACTTTGTACTCCTAGGTATCACGTATCTTGTTAGGTAAAAATAATCCCGCCCGCGGCCAATATATAGTTGATGCTGTAGTGATGCCTGGAGTTTTTAAGTGAGGTGATTCTTCGAATGAAAGAGCTGATTAACTAGGAAACATGTTTTTCGTGCGTTTTCGACAAACTGGCACCTCCGACGGGACCTGAATGAGTATGGAAAAGGAAAAATCAGAGCTAAACGCGAAAATCAAAACGTTGAATTTTAGAGTCAAGAAGACAGACAAAATCCTCCAAAAGGATGATTGAGCAGCGATGGAGAGGCACAGAGCTTCTCTCGAGAGTGTGGTGACCGCAGTGACGACCCTGATAGAGTCTATAAAGGAGAAGAAATTTGCTGAAGGTGAAGACGAACAAGCGGTTCAAGAATGGACCGAAGAATTTGAAGAATCGATTGACGAGGCGGATAAATGCATGCGACAATTGACAAGCAAAATAGAGCTGATGGCTTGGAAATCAAAACATGAAGCTGTCGTCTTTGAGCACAAACAAGCCATCGTGCTAGAGAACGAAAAGATCGAGCAACAACAAGAAGCGAAAGAGCGTGCGTATGCTGAAGAGCTGGCTTTTGAACAGAAGAAACTCCAGCTGCAACAAGCACAGAAAAAGCCGACAGAAACCGCAGGAGTGACTAGCGATGTTGTTAAAATGCCGAAGCTTGTAATTACCAAATTCGATGCGACACCTCAAGATTGGATGCGTTTTTGGGGTCAGTTTGAGATGCAGATTGACAAATCATCTGCTCCAGAAGTAACAAAGTTTTCGTATTTGAAAGAATTGTTGGTTTTGAAGGTCCGAAATCTGATCGACGGACTTCCGTTCACCGCCGAAGGTTATCACAAAGCTAAAGATTTACTCGCGCGACCCTATGGCAAAACTAGTGAAGTTGTGGGAACTTACATTCGGAGCATACTTGAGCTGCCTCCGATCAAAGAGAGGGATGTGAAGAAAATTCACGAATTCTACGAGGTCCTGCTGTTCAACGTCGAATCTTTGTGGACTTTGGAAAGTCTGAACAAATTGGACGCCGCTGTAAGATTTACGTTTGACAAGCTGGGGGTCATAAAGAACGAACTTGCGATGATTGACAAGCAATGGAGCGAGTGGTCTTTCACGCAGTTCCTGGAGGCGCTGGAGAAATGGACTGGAATGAATGGAGTGGAATAATCCACTTTCCGAAGCTCCAAGATCCAAGAATATGGGAGGTCATCAAGAGAAGAGAGAAAAATCGAGAGTATGCTACTCCCAATGTGGTGATCGCGACGCAAAGATCTCCCGTGGTTGTTTGTTTTGCGAAAGCCCCGATCACAAGACAAGCAATTGTGATAAGATCGTGAATTTGGGGGAGAGAAAAAGGACCTTTCTCGAGAAGCGTCTATGTTTTAACTGCACAGGATCGAAGCACAGAGCGGAAGACTGCAAAAGTAAATCGACATGTCAAAATTGTAACGCTCGGCATCACACGTCGTTATGCGATAAATCGAAAACATGCGAGCCTGGAATGACAGCAAATAGTGTCGAAAATACCGCGGTAATTCAGCCTGTTGTTGTTGTGAAGATTGGTGGATTCAAGTTCAGAGCATTATTGGACAGTGGCGCAAGCCATTCGTACGCTTCATCGACCGCAATTGAGTTAATAAAGGTACGCCCTAAGTCTACGGGGTTACGACAAATTGCTATGCTGACAGGAATCACAACAAGAACCATGCAAGTATTTGCTGTGGTCATAAGTTCTGTCGCCGGTGATTTTAAGCTCGATGTGGACATTACAAGGGTAAACAAGAGAGAGTTATTGGTCCTGGAGAATCCTGGCTACAAGCAAGTAATTGAAGCAAATCCGCACCTCAAGGGAGTACGAATGGAGGATGATGACACAAAGAAAATGCTACCCGTTCATATCATATTGGGAGCAAATGACTTTGCAAAAATACGCACTGGGGAGTGGTTGTGAGTAGGACGATGGGGAGACCCAGTTGCTGAATTCACCAGATTTGGATGGACAATTATGTCACCTGGGGCTGATAGTGGCTTATCGCCGGCCCTGTTAGCTGTAAACTCTAATGCTGACTTTGAGAAGTTGTGTGCTCTTGACGTATTAGGACTGGCGGACTCTGAAACCGAAGATCAGAGTGCTGTTTATGACGAGTTCAAGGAACAGTTAGTTCGTTTTCCAGAAGGATGGTAAGAAACTGGGCTACCTTGGAAGGGAAACTGTCCTGCTTTAGCAAACAACCGGGAAGGAAGTTTGCGCAGATTAAACACTCTTGTTCGGAAGCTGAGACTGATTTGCTAGACGAATATGATGCTGTAATCAGAGAACAGCTAAAAGAAGGCGTAGTTGAGCGAGCACCTGTTGAAGTTACTGGAAGAGAGTTCTTCCTACCCCATCATGCTGTTGTGAGAGGAAATGCTGAGACGACAAAACTGCGAGTGGTGTACGACACGTCTGCACGTGCACAAGAGAAAGCCCCGTCGTTGAACGATTGCCTCCATGCTGGACCTCCATTACAAAACAAGCTGGAAACCGATTCCATCCTGTGGTATAACTCGACAATTCCATCAAATCGGACACGCTGGCATAGCAACCACAGTAGCGAAGGTAAGGACAAAGTTTTGGATCATAAGAGCTCATGATTTGGCCAAGTCCGTAAAGTTCCCATGTGTGTGCTGCAGAGAAATTGAAGCAAGAACCGAAACACAACTTATGGCTGACCTGCCCAGAACTCGCCTGGAACCATGGAACCTCAATGGTACCACAAGGACCGTTCAGAGAGACCAGGAACCCACAGCATAGAGTCGAATTCGTACAGAAGATAGTAGACACCTTCTGGAGACGTTGGACCCGAGACGTGTTCCCGACGTTGGTCCCTAGAAAGAAGTGGAACGCTGAAAAGCGCACCGTGAGAATGGATGACATAGTCATCATGGAAGATTCCAACTCTGTTCGTGGAAACTAGACCATCGGAAGAATCATTAATGTTTACCCAGGAAGGAATGGCAGAGTTGGAAATGTAAAAATCAAGACGTCAACCTCGGAGTATAAAAGACCTATCACAAAGATTGTGATCATATACCCCGCAGAAGGATACGAGGACTGATGTAGTTTAGGATGAGGACACTGCCCTCATCGGGGCGGAGAATGTTAACGCAGTTTTTGGACTATGCAAGGAATTCATAGTTAAGGAATTTGCGGTAGCCTCGTACACGCCCAACAGGAAACTTAAATAGTAGATAAACCTCAACTTTAATTAAGCAGTTTAGTTTTTACCCAATATCTGAATTGGACATGTTTCATGTGATTTACTGCTTACCTGTTACAGTGTTTTATGGTTATCCTGATCAAGGAAAATTAAGAAAACTCGCCATAGAAGTAAGTTTATGATCGCTGTTGTAAGGTTATCAATCATTTCAGTTTTGTTAGTGTAGTAGGCGCAGAACTGTGGTGGGATGGACCTGCTTGGCTCTCAGAACCTGTCAAGTGGCCAGACGACATCATGCCGGGAAAAAGCCCTGAAAGTATGGCACAACGAAAGCTCCAGCAAGAAGTGTTCGCGGTTGGAGTTGAGACCCGTGATGATTTTGATTTGGTCCTATGGAAGTTTGAACTGCGTAAGGCCGTGAGGATTGGTGCTTGGGTCATGCGATTCCTGCATAATTCACAGTACTCTTCCAGCAAGACCAAGGGACCACTGACCACAGTTGAGGTTGAAAAATGTCAGATGTTCCTAGTCAAGAGAGCACAGCTACAAGGGATCAGCCAAGCCAAATTTGACCAAGACCAAGAACAACTGAACCTGCAGCCTAGTGAAGAGGGTGTATTGGAATGTCGAGGACGGATCCAGGGCGAGTACCCAATGTACCTGCCTGACTCAGCTCTACTAGCAGCGAAGATAGTGCAACAGGCTCACGTCACTACACTCCATGGGGGAGTTGGTCTAACCATGGCGAGAGTAAGAGAGAAGTTCTGGATACCCCGTCTTCGGAAATTGACGAAGAGAGTTGTGAGAAATTGCAGCGGATGCAAACGCTTTCAAGCCGTGGCCTTTGCAAATCCGCCATCTGCACCTCTGCCAAGAGAAAGAACGGAAGGTAACACGCCCTTCAACGTGATAGGCATGGACTTTGCCGGACCTGTGAAATACCGTGACAAGTGCAAGGAAGAGCAAAAGGCCTATGTGGTGTTGTACTCCTGCAGCCTGACTCGCGGAGTGTTTTTGGAGTTACTGCCCAGTTTGGAGACTACAGAGTTCATCAAGAGTCTGAAACGCTTAATTAACAGAAGAGGACGACCATCAAAGGTATATTCGGACAACGGTCAGACGTTTGTCGTGGCAGCCAAGTGGCTAAAGCAAGTACAGAAAGATGAAACGTTCCATTCGTTTCTAAGTGATCAGTCCATCATTTGGCAGTTCAATCTCAGCCGAGCACCCTGGTGGGGCGGGCAATTCGAGCGACTGATCGGGTTAATGAAGTCAGCGTTCTACAAGACAGTTGGTCAAGGACAGCTCAGCTGGGAGAAGTTAGGCGAAGTTATCCTGGACGTCGAAGTGACCCTTAACAATCGTCCGCTGTGCTACCAAGAGCAAGATGTGCAACTTCCTACATTGACGCCAAGCACGTTACTGTTCCTTAACACCAATATCCTACCTGAATTACCGCCACACCAGCTGGATGACAAAGACTTACGGAAACGTGCCAAGTTTTTGCTGAGAACGAAAAATGCATTGTGGCGTCGGTGGACAGCCGAATAATTGCGAGCCTTACGTGAGCACCATCGTCTCAAACACGGTGACAAGAAGTGTACCCTTGCGGTCGGAGACGTGGTTGTCATCCATTCTGCTGAGCGGAACTGGAACTGCTGGCCTCTTGGAATCGTCGAGCAGCTTATTGAAGGAAGAGATGGTATAGTTCGTGGTGCAAGGTTGCGAGCAGGCCGATCACACCTAGAACGCCCTATCCAGCACCTCTTTCCCCTGGAACTGTCGTGTGACAAGGAGAATGTGCAGAGAGACACGACACCCCTCAACCCTACAGCTTCTGTGTTTAGACCTAGACGAGATGCAGCAGTTGCAGCCAGGCTTCGAATGCAAGAAGTAGCTGAGGAGGAGGTGTTGGACTAAACATTGCATAAAGAACCTTGAACCAAACTTTTGAACTGAAATAACGTTGATATTGATTTTATTCTTGATTGCTGATCTCCTTAGAGGAACACTTTTCAATCAGTTCCCTGTGTTACATATGCCTCGATTCGTGCGAGTCACATGGGGGAGTATGTCGGGAACCGTGAACAATGTGTTAAATCGTTTAGTTATTGTGGTTATGTATGACCGGAAATGACTTCAATCAATCTCTCAGAATGCACTTTGTACTCGTAGGTATCATGTATCTTGTTAGGTAAAAGTAATCCCGCCCGCGGTCGATATATAGTTGATGCTGTAGTGATGCCTGGAGTTTTTAAGTGAGGTGATTCTTCGAATAAAAGAGCTGATTAACTAGGAAACGTGTTTTTCGTGTGTTTTCGACATAGTGACGTGTGTCAAATGAACAGGAACTTACCACCAGAAGCACCATTACACCCTTGGGAGTGGCCTCATAAACCTTGGGTATGCTTACATCTCGACTACACTGGTCCATTTCTTGGAACTTTTTCTCATTCTGGTTGACGCACATTCAAAGTGGATCGAGGCATTCCCAATGACTAGCTCAACCTCTAGCGCAACGATACAAAAGTTGAGGATCGCCTTTGCAACCCACCGACTCCCGGAAATGGTTGTGACTGACAATGGCAGCAATTTTGTCAGCACCGAGTTCGAAGACTTCCTGATGAATGGAATCCGGCATATCCGAACAGCTCCACACCATCCTGCCCGAATGGACTTGCAGAAAGGGCCGTCAAAACCTTTAAAGAAGGCATGAAGAAAATCAAGGGGGAAGTTTGGAAACCAGAGTATCCCTCAAACATCAACCGGAGTTTCGCCTGCCGAACTCTGGTTGGGAAGGAAACCGAGCGGGTCAAGATTGGACTTAGTATATCCTGAAATGGGTACAAAAGTGTGTGTCCGCCAGTGTGTTCAGAAAGAGAAGCATGACTTGCATGTGAAGAAGTGCATCGTGAAGGAAGGAGACGAGGTGTATGCTAGAAACTTCTGTCAAGGTCCAAATTGGATGCCTGGGGAACCAGAACATCTGATAGTATCAGCCAACATTAAAAAAACAAGAACAGACATTCACTTGAGACTCTAAATCATTAAGATACGACGAAATGTTGTTTTTTTAGAGTATGAAGAGGTCTGCTTTTCGTTTGAAGATAAGGAGTTCCATTTCCCTTGCAATATGTATATAAAGTTTCCAAGTATAGGGATTTCAGTACTTCAGCATTATTTTCATTTTTAGAATGAAAGTTTCCTCGATCCCTTGCTTTTTATTTTGCTTTAAGCAACTGGTTCCTTTGATCTTGAGGCCAAAAACTTAAACAGATCTAAGTCTTTTGGGGAAACAAGAGAATCTGATGGCATTAGCAATTTCTAAAGCTATCTGATAGGACAATTTTAGTGGCACCGTAAACAATCAGTCACTCCTGTTCTAACTTCACAAATACTAGTACTCGTCTTCAGGGTGCTAGACTGAAGATAATTGGATAGTTTACCTCAAAGCATCATACTTACATGTAACTTGACATGTTCTCTTATTTACCTTACAAATTTGTTTGAAAAACTGCTTCTCTTGTGTGTAAGGCATGGCTGCAAATTTCTCAGGACAAAAGTCTGATTATGCAAGGGATATCGAATTCTCAGAAGTAAAGGCCCAAAACTCATCAAAGGAGACTGTAAATAACTTTTTTCAGGCGGTTAAATGGAGGCCTTGTCTCTTCCACTCTATAGACTTATCTGGTGCAAAAACAGCCTGGTTAACATTCTGTGAAATAGTGCAAAATTGTACTGGAGTGACAGTTTTAAATATGGCTAAGGTTGTGGAGCTCAACTTGAGGAAAACAAAGCTACAATAGTTGCCAGCCATCTACTTTTTATTACGGAAAGCATACCCTCTTTAGAAATTTTGAATGTCTGCAGATGTGAAAACTTGACAGATACGGGTGTTAACGATGCCGCTTTTGATTCCTTACATTTTCTTGGACTAGCTCATTGTAAGGTCGGTGTTGATTCCATAATTTGTGCCATTCAAAAGCACGAGATTTTTGCAATGTGCGTGGAAGGAGTAACATTGAGCACAGATGACACCTCACATTTGATTGATCTGTTCCCCGACCTGACTGAGATTGGCGTTCCCGCTTTGTGTGGCTTGTCACAGGGAACTGTCTCCTCCGAAGCATTACAGCCATTTTGCTTTTAATGCCGCTCATCACCTCTAAACACGGTCTTGTCAGTCAAAGAAAGCATTGATGGAAGCTGGATGGAACTTTAACAAACAATTATAAAAAAAGAATATACCGTAGTTCCCGTTTGTCATCGATAAACTTTCCTACCTTGAGACAATTAACTCTCGTTGCAACAGCAACTACACATGTATTTCCGTGTTCCTATATGCATTCCTCGTTTTAACCGTACAACACTTCAATTCATCTCACCCAATTTGACTATTTATTGATGCAATAAAATTACTTTTGTTCAGGCACGATGTCTCATTTATGTTTATAAGGGATGATTTCTAATTAAAAATCGTGTCAAAAATCTTATTACACAAAATCTCTGAAAGCAGGGAAAGATAAACATGTGAAACATTTACCTGAAACATTTAGGTATCCCAGTTTGCAAAGGTTGGTCCGAAATGTGTGTAGCCTACATGCAAGAGCAGGTAGTTTGCTAAAATCAACAGCTGACAAATTAAACACCCTTGCTCGCCCAAATCCCTATGGCTGCGCGCCACAGCTACTGTTAATCTTCGAGCCAATCATACCGGATTATACCTGCGATCACAAAGATATCAAATTTGGGTGAATCTGGAACAGCTCTTGCTTTTGTTGAATCGTTCGCTTCTTTTCTCGCAGTTCGACAATGTAGTGACAACTTAAAGAATCCATCACATAAATTCAAGACTATCCGATGGAAAGGCT
>OX421457.1:25838227-25860727 GCA_949126865.1 Montipora capitata | reverse complement strand
TCTTTAATTATCCATTCAATAAATAAAACTCCAATTTCGGTTCTTTAAATCAAAACAAACTCCAATTGTCCAAAAAAGCTGCCCTTTCATATCAGGTACTGCAGAAAGACCATGAAGTTCTAAAGCCTTGGTTCTGAAGACAATGGTGAACGTGGATCTTGATCTGTGGACCTTCCACATTTGCAGCACAACATGAAGAGACCATTGCTTACCGCAACAAAGGATGCAAAATACCCTTGTTCAGCCACCTTTCCACATGTATCTATGACATCCATTTTTTAATTTAATTGTCCATTCAATATTTAATAATTGAAAACTCCAATTTCATCCAAAAAAAGCTGCCCTTTCATAATGGGGCTAAATGTAATTTAGGCAAGGTTAAACTGAAGACAATGCTGGCCAGCAGTCTCTTCCTTTAGTGAGGCGGGCAGCCCCTACGTAGGGTTTTGCAGGGCCTCAGTAAATTTACAGCTCCCCGGTTGACATCAACCATTTTGCTCATGTTGTGTCGCATGTACAGTTGCTGAGAAAAGCTTTGCTCCCGTCCCTCCCTTCCCTTCGGGTAAGTGTTGGTAAGCTTTCAACATTCCACTGAGTATTCAGTGTGACAGTGCCTGGGTGGTTGCCGCTCAAAGGGTTGTCATGGTTACCTTTCGCGTGTGCTTACGGCACCCCCACAGACCTTACAGGCACCTTCTCCACTCTCATCTATTAATTGGTGATGAGTTTAAACAGGCATGAATGCCGAAATCTCTTGATCAGTGGACCTTCTACATCTGCAGCACAACATGAAGAAACCATTGCTTATTGCAATATGAATGCAAATTACCTTTCCTCAGCCACCCTTTCACATCTGAGACAGGATCACAGCAGCTGCTGTAATACCATTTTTAATTCTAACTGTTCAATGAATGAATAAAAAATGAGAAGGAGATTGAAAACCACTGGTGCCTGGCCATATCATATCATACAATCTGGGTTTCTGATATGATGCGGAAAAAAATTAAAGATTATGTGGAAAGTTTTGGCCATACATTGTACATTATGCGTAAACATGCATTGATTACATGGATGTATTAACATGCTTATGGTAAATCAGGACTCGAAATTGCGACCAATACAGTCACAATTATTGTGACTGAATTTTTTCCCTTTGTGATTAAAATACATGAGGAGTCACCAATTGCAACCAGCTTTCACCGTTGAAATAAAAGGGTTAGCAGTTAGCATTTTCCGCAACTTTTGCTAAAATAAATAAAGCAATAAAAACTTATTTTGTTTCCCACCATGACTTTTCTTTCAATTTGGAGATATGGAACAAAATTGCAATTAATTATGATTGGACCGCGATCCATTCCCTTGATCATGACCATTTTTAGCAGTTTTTATACACACATGACTGTATTGTGGGCTCCTATTTTCCCTACGATTACATTATTAATGACACAATTTAATGCACCTAAATTTTCATACATATTTTAAATTTCAAGCCCACCGTATTTGTAATTCCAGTGTCTACTAAGGCTAATTGCCGAAAAATGTGTGGAAACTGCTTACGACCTTTCATCTTGGGATTGAAATGGTGTGTTTCCTTCAATCAATCTTCAATGTTCAGGAAAACAAGCGTTTCAAAACAGTCAATCTCTTTGGCTTTTATGTTTGTGAGAATGGTAAGCAGCTGCTTTATCACTTATATCAGGCATTTCTTCTGTTTAAGTGGAAAATATCGTAATTATGCGGAGGATGCAGATTTTAGGGAATTATGCAGATCTGCATTGCCGCATCCTGTCGGATGCCATGTACAATGTAGCTGGATGCAGCTTTATGTAGTATCTCTGAGTATTTACCCTCCCAACATGATACACCACAGAAGACTGACCGTACAACCGAGAACTATGTGTACATGCCTTACTCTTTGGGAATAGAGGTTTTGCACGGCAGCCATGTTTCATGGCAGGAACAATGAAAATGTTTTGCATTAGAAAGAACATTTGTTCCCATAGGAAAAATAATCTATTGTTCCTGCCATGCAACATGGCTGTCGTGCAAAACCTCTATAGTGGGTGGCTTCTTTTACATCCCACAGGTTTATGAACATTTAAGGGTCGTGAGACGGCGCTTACAGTTTATCATCCTTATATGAGAAGACTAGAGAGTCTTACCATTTGCAGATGCCATTACAAAGGCATCAATTTCTCCTCAGTTACATTGTGTATTTAAAGACCCTGTGTGTTGGTCCTGCCGGAGCCAAACTCGCGACCTCAAGCATGGCAGCCCAGTGCTGAACCAACTGAGCCACCGGTGTGTAGATATCTGTGTGTCCCTGCCAGATCAGTGGCTAATGAGAGATTTTTTTCTTCTCCAAGTGACCTTGTGTCTGCCCAGAGCTCATGCCTGTATAGTGACCATGTGGACAAGTAAAAGTTTGATATAGCACTCATGTGACAAATTGCATGTTATTTATTATCATGGTAATAGTTTTGACTGACTGACTGACGCACCTGTGATCGCCAACATAAACTTGGCAATGAAATTAAGTGATCATTATCAAGTAAGTTCCACCGCCCAATTCCTGCTTCCCCATTCCCGATTTTTCTTCCTTGTAGCGACACCCACTTTCATAGAAACCGAATTCTTTAGCGTGTCATTTGGTTAAAAATACCTATAAATGACTGTAAAAAGGTTGCCCACTTTCTTCCTACCGACACGATCGACAGCTGGATCCTAAAATTAAATTAACCAAAACTGGATTATATTTCCCAAAATCTGCTACATGCATGGCTGAATACCCGCAGATCAAATCAAAAGGGCACACTTTTAAAGAAAATTTATACCATATAACTACTTAAAAGACGGCCGAATACACGTACAGAGAGGTTTTCAACAAATATAAAACTAGAGCCTCTCACCTTGTATTATTAAACGACATCGGTCAATCCACCAAAATCTCAGAACTTCACTGGAAGATAAAACACGCTTCTCGCGTCTCAGTAGCTCCGATAACTCGAGTTCATTGAAGAGAATACATTATAGAACTGAAAAGCTTCTTCGATTCGGAAAAGGAGAAAAAGGGGGTGGCATCGTGGTATAAATGTAAACAACAATGGTTTGGAGTAGCCCGGATGTTGATAAACAAGAAAAAACTGAAATCATGGACAAGGACACCGAGGATCAAGGATAAAAAAATACCTTATTATAAGAAATTACCAATGCACGTTGACAACGCGAAGAAAATTTACGTTAAGCTAAATTAACGCCAATTTTTCAAAAGTTAGGTTTACATGCATTAAATTACTGCGATTGTCATAATTCTGCGAACTCGCACTTTACATTTCTAAACGCCAATCTGCGTTTTGGCTTTCGTTAATAAAACCTTCCAAGACAAGTCCACGAATGTTTCAAAGTTTTTTTACAGCCGAAAATTTTGTTTTGAAGCCTAACTAGACCATATCAATTGAAAAGATCTTTCAAAGCCTCAGTATGCCGGAGTAATACGAATTTGCTGCACTTAGAGAATCTCAACAAACGTGTCTCATGGAGAAAAGAAGCATTTACAGTAGTAAGCTCAGTTTTAGGATTGCTCAAATGGACCTAGTGAGGTACTAATAATGAAATAAAGGTGCTTTAAAATAACAATGTTGTAAAATAGCGTGCATTAAACTTACATCGACATTAATGCATTAAATTAACGTAACGCGAATTTTGTAAAATCGTGTTAACAAAGTGCGTTGTTAATTTCCTATAATAAGGTAGCACACTTAAGCTCTGGAACGCGATCAAAGGACCTTCCCTATTTTTTTCTTTAAGTAACGAAATTAGAGAGACATTTCTTACAGCTTGCATAGTATTTTCAGCCTTTTTAAATATCGATGTTTTAGACTAACATCAATCCGCCGATAACCTGTATGGTTTTTACCCAAAACTTATATTTTTAAAAAAATGAATGAAGGGGTAGTTTCTAAAGAAACTGTGGTGCTGCGTCGGTGGGGAAGTAGTATACAAAAATTTGGTTTTATCAACGGAGTTGATAATGTAAATTGGCCACCGTACAGAGATTCTAAAAGCTGACGTTTCGAGCGTTAGCCCTTCGTCAGAGCGATTCGCTCTGACGAAGGGCTAACTTGACAAATTCAATGATCAAAGAGGCAGTCAGTGTGTGCGGCCTTTTGATGACCCTTCTTCCGCTCATTTTAAAAGTGGTATTGGATCAGTCACTGGATGACGGATATCCTATCCTTTGTCCTATCTTTTCGCAGTTGTCTCTCACACAGTACAGTAAACACCCGCATATAAGAACAAGTGGATTAAGAACATCAGGCTGAAATTTGGCCAATAAAGCACCATATAAATAAGAACAAATTCAGCCTGATGAATAAAACATGTTGATAATACAAAGGAAAAGGGTGTTAGGATAAGGAAACGATACAGTCCAGTAACTCATATCAAAGTACTATGGTGTCCGGGACCATTACAAACTATAAAATCTATTACAAAACATCATTGTATGTTAATTAAACCTCTAGTAATATATAATTTGAAGTATTACTGAAATCAATTATAAGAACATTTTAAGAACATTTTCAGGCTTATTTCTCACTAAGCACCCCTCAAATGAGAACACGATCAGCCTTAAACCCGGATAAAGTGTTCTCATATGCGGATGTTTACTGTAGTTTTTCTCTTTTTCAAATGTTGTCACGCAACACTCCTTTTGTGGTGACCAAAAGGGGCGACACTTGTGTGACGCAAGCATTGCGCGTGATGTCCAAACAACCAACAGCGCCGTTCCCGGCAGCCCTCACCGGCATGGAAGGTGACGCCATTGAAAGACGTATGGTTTTCTTTTAAATTAAGTATTGGTTATGTGAAGTGCGAATTACAGTCGGGATGTGTGATTGATCCTTGAAAATCAATATGAAGCAATTGTCATGAAAGAAAAGCTTGAAAATACAGGCGGCTTCGACAGATAGTTTGACGAGTGTAAGTCTCGAGGGACTAGTTTTTGGGTGACTTTTAAGGCGGCCATGACGTCAATTATTATGGAGGTGAGGGAGGGGTATTTAGGGTTAAGGTTAAACGAACAATCTTAAGGACGGTGCTTACTCAATCTCGTTCCCAGAGTCTTCGTTCCCCTTGACCAGCGGGTCGGGTTACGAGAGACTCTGGGATAATCCGTTTCGATAAAGTTTTTGATTGGTTGAAAGTCTGAGCATGAGCAATCGATTTCGGCCACGACTGCCGAGACGCGAGGGGTTTCACAGAGCACTGTATGATCGTCAATGCTTGTTTGGATTGGTTCGTTGATTAGTTTGGAGCCAAAGCAAAGAGTGAAAACCTATTAAATCTAATGGAATGGAATCGTCTCTCACTGAGTAATTATGTCTTTAAAATGTAGTCATACCGAGTCTTCAAATTGCCGCTGTATATATTATATGAATCCATAAGATCTTCTCGTACAGTTACTAATACGTACATGTGAGTGTCCTGGAAAGGTGCGAGAACCTTTAGCAGACGAGTTTTGGGGTAGAGAAAGAGTTACTGATGCAAAGAGAACTCGTTTGGCTTGTGACAGTGCTGTTGAATGCTTTGAAAATATCGTGGAAGGTCCGTCTCTCTGGCATGCAAAGCAATCCTTTCGGTAGGTTGCAAATTTTATTCGCGTTTCATTTGGGTTCATTACACTGCACTGTTCTCAACCTCAATTGAAAGAAGAGGCCAGATCAGATATAGAGAATTAAATCATTGAAATGAGATGTACATCTCGCATCCAATGGAACTTGTCTTACATTTTAGGTACATGTACTTAGAAGAAATGGAAACTTCAGTTGTTGATTTTGTTATGCAAATACTTAGCTTAACGTTTATGATGAAATAAAAAAAAGGTCTAATATAAAGCTAGACCATCCTCTAGAGCCTATTACTTGTAGCACTTAAAAGTCAGTTACAAAAATGACACCATTCTCTTAAGTAATTAAGTACTTCTTTCTGAAGTACATGTGCCTTAACATACTACTACATAAGGAGTTTTTTTTCGTAATTGCTCAGCCCACAGTATTAATTAGGGTGGCGATTATTATTTGCTTATCGAAGCCACAGTGATCAAGTGTTTGAGACTTCAAAGGTTGGTTGACTGTATGAGTTCCGGCCCCAGTTGTTTGAAGGGTGGATAGTGCTATCCACTGGATAAATCACTATCTACTGGATAATGTAATAATAATAATAATAATAATAATAATAATAATAATAATAATAATAATAATAATAATAATATTAACAATAATAATAATAATAAACTTGAACTTTGAACTTTGTTTTGTTGATAACTCAATTAGTTTTGGTAGTGTTTATCTGCTGGATAGTGATTTATCTGGCCCCAGTTGTTCTAAAGGTGGATAACGCTATCTACCGGACAAATAACTATACACTGGAAAGTGCAGTTGGTTCCGCTATTACTTATTCACTGGATAGTGACTTATCCGGCTGATAGTGGTATCCATCATTTGAACAACTGGGGCCTGGTGGGTAGCGCTATTCACTTTTTGAACAACTGAGGCCAGGTCTTTATCCAACCTCCCTTCTCTGCCTCCTTTGTCATTGAAGACAAAGGAGGCAGAGAAAAGAGACCCTGGGAACGAGGTTGGTCTTGATCATCTCTCAGTTTTCTCTAACTTTAATCCATGTTGCCTCTCTATATGTACCTGCATACAACTTAATACTGCCAAATGTTTGATAGACTTTGTAACAAATTCTGTGATCGGTTAGCATCCCATTTAATGGAAGGGACAAAGTTTTTGACTGCTTAACCCATTGACACCTCAAACGCCCTAGGATGACCACAGTTGACGACTAGAATCTCCCTGGAATTAGACAGAGTAAAATCTGTCAAGTCTCACTCCCAGGGGTTAAAGGGGATCAGTAATACCCCTTGTTACTCTACAGAAAACAGAGCTAAGTGCTGCCATCAATGAACTACCTGGCTCATTTAGTTTCATTATCTAGAAACAGACTTTATGCTTTTACAGTGTGTTTGGGAGCAACTTTACAGCAGCCTATATTTCCGATAAATTATAACTACCGGGGGTATTTTGTTAAACAAAAGGAGACGGCAACATTGCAGACTGTGCAGTATTTCTAGTCACTTGAGAACGTATTCCACACGTCCCCTCAATTTAAATTTTGTCAGTTGACGTTTATGTTTGTCAGTAAATTATACTGTCTATTTTGAAGTCAGACTGATTTCTTCATGTTGGTATGTACAGTTGTCAACAGTTTTTAATGTAATTTATTTTTTATGCCAACAAAAGAAATGTTTAGGTTCAAGGTTGTAGACAAGTATCCAGTCCTGTTTGGAGTGTTCAAATCAACAGTCTTAGGCTTTTTTGCATTGCTAGTCAGAGAGTTGAAGAGAATAGTACCATTTCAAACCTTGTATGGTGCTGGCCACCCTACAGAAAGCCTTTGGCAGTGAGGAAAGGATGACATTATTTGGGGGGTTATGTTTGGAAATGAACATTCTCAGGATAATATACAATGTATATATAATATTGTTACATCCAATCTGTCAAGTTTGATGCTTTAAAAGAAGTACTGACCTCCGCTTATCTGTAAAAATGGAATATAAAGTGCATTAATGATGACTAGTCTTAACCTCATGAGGAACTTTTGGCTTTTGCAGTTTTTATTTTGCTTGATACATATTTTTATTGACCTTTCGGTGTTCATCTCTCTGCTCTCCCAAAAGAATTTTACGATGTTACTTAAACGATTATGTGAATTAAACAGTTTTAAGTGGGGATGTTCATATGCTTTGCCCAGAGACTGACGATTATGAACAACAGCTTTTCATTATTGTTGACAATGAGGTTCTTCTGGAAGTAACTTCATACAAACAGAGTCTTTCTGCTCTGTTTGGGGTACATTACATGGTTAACCTAGAGTATCCAAGAAGGCCAACATCGTCATGTCTGCACTGAGTTACTTAAGAGTATGTATTTAGCATTCATCAAAAAAAAGAAAAATGCCTTGTATAGAAAAGGTGTCTCTACTCTTTTAGCTTAAAGTTAACAGCCTCTTATTACATGTATTAACAGTTACACTACCACAGGAGCTTGAACTAACCTACATGCAAGGGTTTTATTACAAGCTAGGACCTGGGTACTGGCACCTGTCTTGCACTGAGTACAGTACCCACCATTGCTCAAAGGAGGTCTCAAGATCAAAAGCCAGACTATATATAGCGGTGCCTGCTCACTCTGTCACAAGGTCCCTTCTACTTTCAAACTTAATGGAAACCTTGACACCTGAGTCCACTTCTTGATTTGTCGCACAACAGGCGAGAAATAGTACAGAACATGACCATGTCAGGCAAGGGTCAGGCAATTAACTCATACCATGTCAAACCATGTTATGTTACCGGTATGTGGTAATTTGTACTATTACTAATGTAGTCAATTAAATTGTCACACTGGAAAGTTTTCACAGGGCTGCCATAAAGGACATTCACCTGTACCAGCTGTTAACCCTGAGCTCACATTGTGAAGGAAATGAAAACTAGAATCAGTTTTTGATATATTGCAGGTGAAAATTTAATAACAGCCCTGTTTAATGCTGTTTTTTTGGGTGTGTGCTTTCAATTAGTTCCAGATCGGCTAATCTTTTTTGTTGGGATAGAAGTGATATAAGGAAAATGGACAGTGATAGATTTTAATTACAAAAATTGTTTTTGTGTAACAGTTTTCATTTATTATATTTCACTCACTTTGAGATCTACACCATCCCCTCAAAAGAATTTCTTTTTCATGTTAGTTTGAGCTTACAAACTGTTTTCATTTCTAGGGACTTATCTGATTCACTGAATAGTTTGGCTGATTTCATGCCGCATAGATTTTTCAAAATCATTAGTGTTTCAGAAATTTTTATTTGTTCTGCAACATTAATTAATTATTTTAGTGAAATTTAGGAGACTTGCTTTTGTGATTATGGCTTGCATGTATTGCCTTGTGTATGTATGTACACTGTATATATATTTCCTAAATTTGGAAAGGACATATGTTCATGGAAGAATAATATTCTAAAAGTCAACATGTTTATCCAACTAGAAGTATACATCTGTATTCAAGAATTCTAATTATTTGGTGGAGAACAGTCATTTTCTGTTTATACAAAATAATGAAAAGCAGCAAAATGATACTTCCCTCAAGACCTCTACTTCTTTAGAACAGCAAGGAAACTCTTACCCAAAGAACTCATCTTCTTTTGAAAGAATCCTAAACCTTTTCTGGTGACGAAGAATCTAACTTGAAAGATTCTTCAAAGAAGACATAGTCTTATGATTAAAAGAATGATTTATTCTCTTGGAAAGAATCTCGTTTTAGAATCTGGTGTTTCGCTCTCCTTCATCTTCCACGTCACGATACAAAGCAAAGACAGTCTTCTAACATTTGAAACTAATCCCGGATCAGTGCATTCAGCAGCGACACAATCTGCTTTACACTTCCACGTTACACAAATCCTAATCGAAAATCCCAGGCAACACTTGACAACACAGCCCGTTGGTAACATATTCAGCGCAGATTTTTGTCCACACATATCGCTCCAACACGTCATATTGTTTCTTTTTCAGTTCTAGGTTGGGATATCCTAATTTTGCTAAAGAAAATTGCATGCCATCGTGAAACAAACCCTCCACTCTCTTCGCCATTTTGGCGTTACGCCTACGCCTGCGCAATAGTGTTCATGACAAGAATCTTGTCATTCGAAACGGATTATCCCAGAGTCTCTCGTAACCCGACCCGCTGGTCAAGGGGAACGAAGACTCTGGGAACGAGATTGGTGCTTACTATTGTTATTGCGCATACGTTCTGCGCATCTCCAGATACTCGGATTTCCTTCGGTAGTGCTTACTAATGAAGGGATATTTTTGCGCGGTTTAAATTTATGCGGAGTAAGCAAAACTTAGAAAGTGCTCTTGGTATCCAAAAAGAAAATTGGGGGTAACATGCATTTTTCACAGATAATTAAGCTTTAATTTGGAAAGGAACGCCATACATTGCTTTGTATTTTAAAACTTTTTGCTAATATTGTTGATTAATTATCTTTGAAAAATGCCTGGTTACCCCCAATTGTTTTTTTCTGGGGGGATTTTAATAATACTTGTTGAGATCTGCCTTTCCCGCATATTCATAAAACCGCGCAAAAATACCTTTGAATTAGTAGGCACCGTCCTTAAATTGGATGCAACGAAGACTCATTGTTCATGAAGACCATTTTATTCAGAAAAAAACAAAACCTGCATGTTTGAATGAGTTGTACAAGATTAAAAATGACGTTCCTACAATTACATACCATTTCCTCAGAAACTCGGAAAATTTCATTTCTAAAAGTCAATTGTGAAAAAGACACTAAAGATGGCGAGCGCCTTTACTTTCCAGTGCCATTCAACTCAGAGAGACTTGAAAAAAATGTTACACCTAAATATGATAACTAAAGAATTAAAAGGTCTTCAAAGCAAGTGTAAGGTTTCCCCGTATCGGTAAAAGAAAAACAAAGTTACAATTAACATGAAAAAAAGCGGTGATTCGAACGTTGGCAAAATACGAATAACTTCTTGTCGAAACTGAACTCATGCAGTCTTTTATACCAAAAAAAATTATGCGTTACGTGCTAAAGATCCAGGCTATTTTCTGAAGGTTGCAGTTGCAAAGAGCGTAAAGAGTACGCGAAGAGGTTACACTGCAACGACCATCAATTAGACGAGACGGGTGGATTAAAACATTTCAGTGACACCACTTAGAAATTTCCTTTCAACATTTCCCCACAAAATTTTTCTTTAACGGATTACACCACGAGTGAATTAGGTAAGAGTATTTATCTTTCAATTTGCGGTCTTGATCCCGTACAGTTACTAATGGACTTTTTTTTTTGACACACTTTACGCGCGGAAACAAAGGGCTGCCACTAAAACCAATCAGGGAACCCCATGTCAAGCGTGACTGCTATTGTACCATTTTTCAACCTCGAACCCAGGCTCTCTCTTCTCCTCCCTTGTCTCGACGACAAGGGAAGAGAAGAGAGAGAGCCTGGGTTCGAGGTTGCCATGTTATTTCATGGACATGTTAAGGGCCAGTTTCACGGTTTTGAGCATGTCCAAACTTTGCGGCCAGCAGTTGTAAATTTAACGGTTTCTTACTGAACCAGATGGCGTTCATATTAAAGCAAATACACTGAACGACTGAGGCGCAAATTTGGTTGAAGATACTGCGGGTTTACACAGAAAATATCAAATTTCGTTTTGGCCATCGAATTTACTGTGCGGGTCGAACCTTTTATTCTACGCACGTCGCATGCCGTAAAGGAAATGATTGCAAAAGTAATTCCAATGAATAAATTCCACTTCAATGGCATTGTTTCCGTTTCCTGCATAAGTGCTCTCGATTGTTTCAATAACAATGGAATTAAATGAGCTGACGTGACAGTTTACCAATGCGCAGAGAAGCGAAACTCTCCCTTTAATTAATTTTCGCGGGAAAGAGTATTCTAAAAATAAACTTACTTGTGACTGTGCCGGAGAGCCCACCCATGCCATAAGAACACTCTTATCTAATTCACTCTTGGTTACAGCCAGCACATTTTGCGGAGCGACGACAGAGTAATAGATGTAAACGCGAGAAGATAAGCTACAGAGGGGGTAAAATCGACCCCTATATGCAGAATGAAGTTTAGTTTATTTCTTCACCGCCCTCTAGGAAACAAGATAAGAAGATCAAGTTTCGGGATTTGTAAAGGAAAGGGGTGAAATAAATGAACTTAAGAGTTGTACGCCCTGAAATCATGTGAAATGGCTGAATTTTAACTACGCCGAGATGCAATTAACTTCAGATAGCGATACTGTCGTCGCTCCTTAAGTGAACTCACGTAAAATGTAAATGCTTTGTTTATAGTGGAAGTGAACTTAGCTATCAAGCTGTAGTTCACAGGTACTCCACTTTCAATAATTGCAAATAAACGATTCAAACTTAACAGGAACACGATGAAGGACCCCAACTGGCTGGAGGCAACCAGTTAACTATTTACAAAGCGTGGTGGAGTTGAATCCGGAACAACAGGAAACAAATCCAAACCAGAGGTTAGAACGGGATTTGAACCTGGGGCAGCCGCATGCAAACCAAACGCCCTAACCACTGGACCACACCGTCTCCCTAGGAATGTGCCACGGGAGTTATCTTTATATAGTTATGCAAACCAACCGCCCATTACCCAAGAGTAAGAATCTGGTATCAGATTTGTCCCCAACAGCGTCAGAAACGTGTCTATTTTTTAACCAGGTTTTGCAGGATAATAAACAAACGGCTACCTCAATATATCCAATTCAAATATCCCGAGGTTAAGATTCTTTGTGTCTTGTATTTGCATTATAATGTATCATTCACATTTAAATGATATGGAAATACCTGGAGCAAAACGTTTCGTCCCCAAAGGGATTAATCAGTAGCATAAATGGGTAAAACATCGAGTAACTCCAACTTGGTTTCAGAGTAGTCACTTTTCTGACGCTGATGGGAGCTTGGCCAATTTGGGAAAATCTTACTGTTGAGTGATGTCCTCTAATGCAAACATGATTTTGGTTTTACAGGGTGCCAAGCAGAGTAAAGAACAAAATAACTAAGAAAACAGGAAATTTGCTCTAAAAAATAGGAAATTATAAATAAAAAAAGGAAGATGAAAACAGGATATCCTACAAGACCTCAGACAAAAACGTGAGACTCTAGCGACACTCGAAGCTTCCAAGGTATACCCCGTTCTCAAAGGAAAGAAAGGAAAGTGCACCTTTGCATTTTGAACACATGCACCATAGACAAAAAACTAGGAAAGGTTGGAGCAAAAAGGACGGGCTTAGAATGATAGGAAAACGAAGGAACTTGAGACCCTGACTTTTCCCATAAAATTGCTATTTAACCTTTAACAAGAGCCATACACCACAAAGCTGTTAGTGAGCAGACAGCTCGTGGGCAAAGAGAGGTCTCGGTACAAGCAGCTGTCATATCTGGTAGAAAGTGGTTTCCTCGAAAGATTTTCACGGTATCAAAGAAGGGACGAAGGAATAGATGAAAGAAAAACTGTTGCAAGTAATGGGGTTTTCCTGGTTGTATAATAGCCCTTATTCACGATAGCCGCCATGTTGGTTTTCAAATTGTCATGCAAATTAGCCATGTGTTATACTGGGGGGCGAACATTGGAATAAAGGCAAATTGCGGAAAATCGGCTCGTCAAAGTATTGAATTAACATTGCTAAAAGTACATTTTAGAATTAAGAATTAAGTACCTTTTAAAATAATGCTATATCTTTTGATTGCCTCAGACATTTTGACTTTCTACTTCGTTATCTGCTCATTTTTCACTGAAAAAACATCGAAGTAACTTGTGTAAGCATTCTATTTTACTACTTAGGTGATAAACATTCAATGAACGTGAAACAAATCATCTGTGTGCCTAAGATGTTCATTATAACCTCTCGAACTTGTGTTGTTTGCCCCCTCAGAAGTGTGTAGCTAATTTGCATGATAAAGGCAAATCCAACATGGCGGCTAACGGGAATAACGTCTATTTGATCTGCTCGGACTACGTCCTCCAAGCACTTGGTCAGCTGCAGAGGTGCGGTAAGGGAAGTAATTTGCCATGGCTCTTGGAGGGAAAAACGAAGAAGTAAACCAGAAAAAAAAGTTTTCAAAGTAACGGCCGCCTAACCTCTATTAAAAAAGAATCATAAAAAAAAAAATTAACCAAAATAAACGTGAACACTTAACTGAAGATCTAAGCTTTTTTGAGCGATGGAGCGCAACCGGAAGTGGACTGGACACATTTTCGGGTAGCGTATTCCTCACATTTTCAAGCAAATCCTCCCTATAAGGGTAAAAGAAAAAAAAGCCGTACTTCCGGTTACACCCTGCACCGCTCTCAAACATCTATGATGAAGCTCTCTTTGCTTCTGAACGACTGGGTAAGCTCGAATTCTCAGGAGGCACTAGAAGAAAACCTATTTTAAAGTTTGTCCAACAAACACTCAGTTCCAATAAGCTTACTGCATTCTGGTGCGGCGTGACTCGTTTACTTAATGGCAGCGACCTTCTAATTGAACCCCTAATTCCGCTTTGGGGAACGTTCCTCCTGCGTGCTGTTATTTCCTTTTCTGGAATCGCCTCCTTCACCTGCTGGTCCCCAGCGCTGGTTCGAGGATCGGTGTGGTCTCCGTCCCCTGCCGCCCTTGTTGGAAATTCCCGGGGAATTGCCGGAACTCCTCGGACCTCCGGCCTGATTGTTTCCTGCCGAATTCTTCTTATCTTCAGCGTTTGATCGTGATGAAGTTCCTTGATTTTTGAGAAGAGGAGGTGCCTTAGACCCCGTTACTCGTTCAGCACTCCGAGGCTCTCCTTTAACTCTTTCTTGCAATTCAGCTCTTGGCTTTTTACCCTCCGGAGAATCCTTCAAACCCTCCGCCTTTAAAGCGTAGTTTTCCTGAGGCCTGTGCTGTGGATCATCCCCTTTCTTTGGGCCGCCACCCACCGACTTCACATCTGGCTTTTTCGGACCACATTCATATTTAGAACCTTTAAAGTCATCAAAACCTTTTTGATGCTCGCGTTGCTGACTAATCTTTTTCTTTGGGGACGTTTTTCCCAGCTTCCCTGGAGCACTTTCTCCTCTGGGACTTTTAAGGTCGTCATAACTGTTTCGATGCCAGGGTTGTTTATCTTTCCCTTTCTTTGGACTTTCACCTGAAGTCTTTTCCCCCGATTTCCCTGGGGTACTTTGCTTTTTGGAACCTTCAAAGTCGCTGTAATTCTTTTGTTTCTCTTTCCTTGGGAAATCGCTAGGACACTTCTCCTCTGGTCTCTCAGAATTACTACCATTTTTGGAACTCTTGTTTTTTCTGGCTTGTCCACCCCGCCTTGTTTGTTTTTGTTTTACAGGTTCTTCGGGCATTCCTGTCTTGGCAGCTGTTGATTCAGTTGTGGAGCTTTCGCGCTGTTCTTCCTTGCCACGCAACGTACCTGTTAATTTCTCATCCACCACATCCGTACGGCTTGCAGCGAGGGAAGTATCACACTTTTGGTGTTCTATAGACGCCACTCCATCGTTACCTTTAATCGACTTTGCGACACTTGTCTGAATTCTACCACCAGAACCTTTAAAGTCACTGTAATTGTTCTGTTTCTCTTTCCTTGGGAAATCGCCAGGACACTTCTCCTCTGGACTCCCAGAATTATTGCCATTTTTGAAACTCTTGTTTTTTCTGGATCGTCCACCCCGCCTTGTTTGTTTTCGTTTCACAGGTTCTTCGGGCATCTCTGTCTTGGCAGCTGTTGATTCAGTTGTTGAGCTTTCGTGCTGTTCTTCCTTGCCACCCAACATACCTGTTAATTTCTCATCCACATCCGTAGGCCTTGCAGCAAAGGAAGGATCACACTTTTGGTGTTCTATAGACGCCACTCCATCAATACCTTTAATCGACTTTGAGACAATTGTCTGAATTCCACCACTTACATCCTCTTTCTCCTCAGCACACACTGCCTTGAATTCGCTGTCCTTGTCTGGACCGACCCAAGCTTCTCTTCTCACCGGCAGTTGGTCATCAGGTTTGTTATCAGGATGCACCAAAGCGCCCTTTTGCTCCACGGTAGCATCTTCTGAGTCGGCAGATGTAATTTCGAGAGCATCTTCCATTTCAGGCGAAGCACCTTCCTCCCACAAGCTCTTCACCTGGCTTAGTTTGGATAAAAGTTGATGTTCCTCAGGGGTTTCAGCCAGTTTTGGATCCTTTGGACCTAGGTGCTCAAGTTCCTCTGGCTAACAAAAGAGTAAACGTTGATTTAAGTCACAGGGATCCATATATGGATGTTACTGAACTAGTGTGACAGCACGCTAAGCACCGATCACTTTGTAAAATTTAACTGTTATGTTCACAATGGCTAATGACAATAACGATGTTTGAAACATGTTCCATAAGCTCAAAAACGTAGATGACAGATGTATTTTGTCGATGTTGACTCGGGGATACTCGGAAAAAAGTCCGAGTGCTCCTTTGCAGGAGTCGAACCTACACGAACTTCAGATTGCTAGTTCGGATGTTCTACCACTGAGCTATAAGGGACTCAGAGGAGCTAGGCCATTAAACTACTGTAGGTTCAGATGACAATTGTCTGTTGATGACTCGGGAATTCTCGGAAAAAATCCGAGTGCTCCTTTGCAGTAGTCGATTAGCCTACGACCTTCCGATTACTACTTCGGATTCTTTACCACTGGGCTATAGGAGACTCGTGAGAGATCGGCCATTCAACTAGGTTCCGATGACAATTGTCCGTTGGTGACTCGGGGATACTCGGAAAAAATCCAAGTGCTCTTTTGTAGGAGTTGAACCTACGATCTTCCCATTACTAGTTCGGACGCAATGGACAACTGTCCCGCTACACTGCTAGGACTGGAATTGTCGAAATGGTGCATAGCGTAGTTGTGTTTTAAGCCCCGTCTACACGAGCAATTTTTATGTGACAATTTTTATTTGCTCGTGTGGATGAGGAAATTTGGCCAATTTGTATAGACCTCTTTCATAATGGCGGTCAAATAAATTATTCTTTTGTTTTAATGCTAATAAGCCCTACTAACCTCGCTACGACGAGCAAATTTCAAAAGAATATTTGTTTTAAAACGAGGGCAGTAGGTCTAATTAACATAAATACAAAAGAATGTAAAGTTGGTCGCCATTTATGAAAGTGGTCTATGTGACAAATGCATTTGCTGAAAAGCTGGCGTGTTAGCTTTTGTGTGACAAATAAAAGTTGTCGCCTACGAAAACTTGTTCGTGTAGACGACTCCTCACATAAAATGTGGCAAATTCCTGCCTCTTAGTGAGCGCCTTTGGAGAACGACCAGGCTACCTTGCCTTCTTTCTGCTTGTTATGATATCTCTCACTTAATACAGGTGCTGTGATTGGTCAATTCTGCGGGCCGTATTCTACAGTACAGCCCGCTGTCGGCCGCTAGTTTTCTTTCCCGTGCCCCGGTTTGACCTCAGAGCTATAATAAATACCTTACGAACCTCGAATCCTCGTTTTCTTCCCGTTGATTTATGGCCCGCACGCTTGGGCCATAAATCAACGGAAAAAACTCGGTCAGTAACTTACAGTGCGGACCTCGAACTCGGTTAGTAAGAGGTATATCTCTGCTGTCCAAAGGCATTGCTGACCCGCTTAACTGTGAATTGTCAACAAATTATTTGTCGTGCTATCCACACGATCAAATGTACTTGCCAGGTTAAATTGTCACATAAAAATTGCTCGTGTAGAAGGGCCTTTAAAAATTATAGGGATACTTGCGCTATCAAGGTCAAAGGAACAACAACGTGACCATACCTCGTCTTCTTCTAAACTCATCTGAGCATTCTCGGTTTTCTTATATTCTTCTTCAGCCACCTTCACAAGGTTGATGAACTGTTCTCCTGTCTAAACAGGCAGAACACCACATTAGCCATACAGTTTTGAAAAAAAAAAGCATGAATACAAAGGTTTTCAATGAAATAATACAAACAGCACGACATAAGAAACAAGGTTGGTAACTAATAAGAAGGGCTTTGAAGCGAGATTGAGTTTCAACAAAATTTACTACTGACAAGGCCTAAAATGGTTGATAAGGAATGAAAGGTTCTCCCAGATCTTTGTAATGACCTGATCCTAAAGAAAATGAAGCTGAACTTAGTGAAAAACCTATTCCTAAGGAAAGACAGTATTGATTCAATACTGATAAAACCAGTATGGCCAATATGGTGGGCTGACCATGTGAGCTCCAATCAGATTCTGCGGAAGAGGTTGCTGGTACTGCACTGGGGTCTGGGGCATAAGCGGGGGAGGTGATCCAAGTCCAGGCGGCCTTTCAGGAGAATGGGGAAACCTGAGCTGTTGAGCCATCGGATGGGGAGATACGGCCACTTGGGGACTGACCATGTGAGCTCCAATCAGATTCTGTGGAAGAGGTTGCTGGTACTGCACTGGGGTCTGGGGCATAAGCGGGGGAGGTGATCCAAGTCCAGGCGGCCTTTCAGGAGAATGGGGAAACCTGAGCTGTTGAGCCATCGGATGGGGAGATACAGCCACTTGGGGACTGCCACGTATCAAAGGTTGGGGCGATCCCATGATGACCCTTGGTGTTCCAACGAGACCACCTTGGGTCAAGTGGTGATGCATCAACTGTCCCGGTGATCCAGAGGTAGATGCTGGTAAACCAGAGAAGCTGGCATGAGGAAGGGGCAGTTGACCCTCAAACTGAGCATTCCTTTCTCCTGAAGATGGGGTGGTTCTGCCAACTGGCCACATCACATTTCTACAAATGCTCGGAGGGTTCTTGGGGGTTGTTTCGAAGTTGTGTTCTGGTGGCTGCTGTCCATGAGCTGGAGAGCTTGCAAGCCCAGGTGGCAAATTATCTGAATGTCCTTTAACCTTCTTCAAGTTTGCATCAACTTGAGGATCTGGTGTTAGAGGATAAGGAACTAATGGCCGCACAACTGGAGAAAAATGTCTGAACATCATCAGGGCTTGTTGCTGTTGCAGCCACATTTGACTAGGAGAACCAACAAAATGACCACTTGGAGCGTTAAACACAGCAGGATGGTGCCGAGGAGGTGTTTGGGGAGACATGGGGTTCCCCTCAAAATAACCAACTGTTGGTCTACTTTCTGGAGGTGTTGCTGACATACTTGATGGCATTGTAATAGGCGAGCCCGTAGCATGAGGCACTGTCCTAGGGCCATCTTGTAGGTAAAATCCAGGAGGTGGATTTACGTGTTGGGAAGGATTGGGAAGAGAGTGTGCTCTTTGAGTACGTACAGGAGAAACAACTGGTTCTTCAGCCTCCTTTGAAGCTAAAGGAGTTGACACAATCGGTAATACAGCCTGTGGAAGAGTGCTACTTGGATAAAGAATCGCCTCTTCTTGTTGACTAACAGTCACAGTCACGTTGACTGACTTTCGATCGACATTGTTGTTAACCTGTGTCAGTACATCAGATGAAGGGGCTCCACTAGCATTTACCGAGTTAGTGCTCATCCCTGCACTGCTCTGCTCTCCTTTCAATGGAGATGGGACGAACTGAGGCCCTGGTTCTGAACTGGATATATCATTCACGCCTGCTTGTGGGAGGGGAGGAACGTTTGTAGATTGTTGTCCTGTAGGTTGGGGTGTTCTATTTACAGTATTGTTGTCTTGTCCCTGCCTGGGGGGAGTTGATGCAGACCTTTCGTGAGAAGGTGCAGCACTAAAAGGCTTGCTGCTTAAGACAGGTGTCTCTGTAGGCTCTACTTGTCGCGCTTTTCTCTCTTCTTCTTCTTCTTTCAATCGTTCGGCTCTTTTGTTGGATTTGGAACGAGGACAATCCTTGGCAATGTGCCCTATTTTGCCACAGACTCGGCAGTTCCGGTCATTTGGTGCCTCGTAGCCATCGGTTAGGAAGTACACATCAAAAAAATACTGCTGTGCGAATGCAATCGGTAGGTCATAGCGAGGAAACCCAAAGCGCTCGCGTCCTTTGATAAAAGCAGTCATGATGTAAGTGGCCATCTTTCTTGTCACTCCAGCACCCAAATTATGATCAAGATTAAAGGGATCTGTAAAAAAAGAAATGATGTTCCGAATTGAGAGAATTGGAATATGTGCAGGTGGTCATTATTTTGATAAATTGTTTACTACTAAGACTAAGGCTTTATGTTAGTTTGCGCCATCCCAGACTCGCATTTGATTAGCCATGAGACTTTCTTTGGATCATTGATCAATCAGAAGGCTTGGTTTGTTACCTCTTTTTGTACCGAATTACGTCTTTTCTGGACTGTGCTACCTGGAAACTGCATTTCTCTTAGCCAACCAGAAAATTAAAAACTTGCCATTAATTAATTAATAGAATGAAAATAGACTCAGTAAGAACACTTGTCATAACAACTATTGGTGAACTTGAAGCTTACCACGACTAAAGACACGAAAAAACATTAAGGTCAACCCCTTACCCTCAATTGCAAACACATGTTTGGTCCACATCTTCTCAAACTTCGTCAGTTTCTTTGTCCCTCTGCAGCAGACAACATCATGTTCGAAGTCAAAAACTTCGGTATAATACTTCAAAAAGTCAATCCAAAGCAATCCTGCACTCATTCTATTCCTCTCTTTCGGTTTCCATAGGCTATTCTGGGAAGCAAAAACATTGATAAGGTAACAAGTCACTTTTCCTAGAAAATAGAATTTTTTCATTCGAGTTGCTACGTTTTCATCAAGAGAATAGGAAGCTTACGCAAGGTCAACGACGCCAATGAGAGCGTTGTCTAAAAATATTGTTTCCCGTTATTGTCACAATTTCGTGATAACTGTAAGGGCGTGTTTCAACAATTGGTATGAACAGTGTGGTTGTTTGGAAAAAAAAAAGAAAAAAAAATGTCTCATCAGGTTCTCACACATAAGCATAAATTCGCTCAATAGGCCATTTCCGAGTTCATGTCTGCCTCCTCTTCAAAGCGAGTCTTAAGTGCTAAGTTTTTCTTCTGAAAATTAGTTTTCATTCATATGTAAACTAGAACTAATTCCCATCACAAAAACTTCGCACTTAGACTCGCTTTGAAGAAGAGGCTGACGTGAACTCGGAAATGGCCTATTCACGTCGTTGTCAGGACTAGGACAGCCACGAAATGTACCAAAATGCAAAATACACGTGCAGGACGTGCAGAGTCTTCAATAAACCCCATTCAAATGGACGCAACATTGTAACATCTTGCATCCGTTTCCACACCTTGTTGCATGTTGTTGGGTGTTGTTGCACGAAGTTTGAAACTGGTCAAACTTTTGAGCCAACAATTCCCAAGATTTCTTTTGTTCTCTGAACGGCGTAACGTAGAGCAACAATGTTGAATCCCTTTGCACAGCTCTTCCAACATTGTTGGGGCCACGCACGTGGATTACGTTTGGTCTCCACGGAGATAGTAATGCATTAACATGTTGAAAACAAGATGGAAACCGAATTTTGTAAGTTTACAATGTCTTATGGGTCGTGTCCTTCCCATAATACACTGCACTTCCTTACATTGTTGGAAGTTGTTGCATCAGTTAGCACACAACTCCAAACACCATCCAACGTCTGCAGAACCAACAAATCCCAACAATGCTGGGAGTTCTTGCGTCCGTTTGAACGGGGCTTAGTAGGGAAGATATCGTTGACGTTACCTATAGAGTGTTTTCACTCACGTGATCAGTAACCTTGTTTTTCCACCGAAACAAAGGAAAATGTTTGCATAATAATAGAGCTCAATTCCCAGAGGATTAGTTGGGTAAACCAACATGGCCGCCGTTCTATTGTTTTGGTACACCAACATGGCCGCCGTGACGTCACGTGAAAACACTTTTTAGTCATTTATGCGCCAACCAGAGCTTTAATGGCTGTCGAAACAAAGAGTCTTTTGTTCCCGCGGTTGGCACATTTCAATAACAAAAGTAATGTTTGTAAACAGAAAATCTTCCCTATACGAGGTACGAGAGCGGATCCCCCACATTTAACACTATTCCAACGAAACTTATTTGAAATCTATTGTTAGTTTTGTGTGATAGTGCGTGCTTATTTCAAAGATGACCCACTATTGTCAGTTGGTGTGAAAGAGGGTCGGTTGATTAATGGAACAAGAAATAAGAATACATTTTCAATAGAGCGATTTTCGTATGACCTTGAAAGAGTGTTTCACGGACCAATGTTTGGCAAGATTAAAACAAAGCTTCTCCTTATTCCCGCCAAGGAAACTCCTAATATGGCCAGTAGACAGTTCGATTGCCCAATCACATTACTGCATTTAAAATAACGTCAAAGCGAGATGCCGATCGCTTTCCAGAAAGTTCCAAGGTGAGATGACGTTGTTTGCATCCGCGTTCGCTAAGTCAATGAAAATTTGCGCAAGTTTGTTTTTGTTCGATAAACCAATTAAATGCTTTGCATTTTTGTTTACGTTGTAATTGTTTTTTTTTTTAATATGAAAATCGCTTCATCATAGGTGACACAGATTCGCTCGTTTCTCTCATGTTTTTTGTTTCACGTTATTACTTTTACAAAAGTTAGCCGTAAAAGCGCTGAGGTATTTTTGAAAAAAACTGTCAGAATTAAGCGAATTACGATCTTCTGGGTGAGTGTAGTCCTGAGAAGGACTGTGTTTAGGATGACATTGACTGACGTTTTGACAACCTTAACGTTTTGACAAATCAACGCTTCGAAAATGCATTGCATAAATATGCTATTCCGTATAATCCCTGGGGAATTTGCTTTAAACAATTTAAAATCTTTCAGAGAATGTATGGGTTCATTTGTATTTTGGTCCCAAATGATTCCCAGTTTTTCTGCCTAATATTTGGCTGATTATTGAAACGAAAAAGCTTAAATTTGAAAGGGCAACTAAGTTTGAAGTTAACTTGCGCATAGCACAATGCTTTCACAAAG
>OX421457.1:25828227-25833227 GCA_949126865.1 Montipora capitata | reverse complement strand
CCACTTCTGCTTTGTCAAATTCAAAATCAGCTGAAAAGCAAATTGAAGATAAAACTTTTATATGCTCAAGGCTCGAATGACTGAAATTGTTGAAATGGGGCACCCTTGCAAGTTAAGCGTGGAAGTGTGGAAGATGGTGTATATTAATCTCTCCAAAAAAATTGGAAAAACTTCTATTCCCAAGTAAACACCAAAACTACAAATGTACATTTCTTCATCAATTTACCACGGTTAACCGTATCACCTTGTCGATTACAATATTATTGATACAAAAGATAATTGAGTCACACACTTAACACTTAACATTGGCAAAGTCAGTGATAGAAGACTGTGTGCGAGATATTGATGCTTGGATGACAGTCAACATGCTCAAAATGAATAGGGACAAGACAGACCTAATTGTCCTGAATGGCCGTCATTGCCTATACTTCCGCCCCTGACCTAAATTTCAGTCTGCGATGAGGCGATTTGCAAGTCATCACCAGTTAGAAATATCGGAGTTCTTTATGATACATCTATGTCTATGGAACATCATGTCACAGCCATGTGTAAGGCAGGTTTCTATCACCTTCGAAATATTAGCCGCATAAGGAAATTCATCAGGTACAAAACTTTAAAATGCACAAGCAGAGCCACTGCTTTGTTCATAAAATGCTATTTTTTCAGTGGGTTTCTCGTTGAAGTTGCCGTCTTAGATCTTAAGGGCCTACTGACGTATTTTTTGCGGTGCGTTGCTCCTTAAGGATGTAATAGTTAACTAATTTGAGAGAATTTGGCATTATTTTGGTCAGTTTCTAACTTTTGTAAACCAATGACCCTAAATAAAAGAAAACTCTAAATTTGTCTAAGTGCTACACAATTTGGGTATTTAATCAGTGGTTTCATAATTTGTATTCGTTTTTGCATCCAGCCAAGCATGGTTTTCTTTTTATTTTGAAAAATGTTCTTTTTAGAGAGATAAACGATACTGAAATATCCATAAAATTTTCAAAAAAGATGATTTGAAAAAATCAATGCTTACCTATATTCTGTATTTGGAGGTGAAACGTGCCATATGAAAAAAAACATTAATTCAATTTAAAGACCGCCGGAAATTTAGGTTTTTTCTCAAACCGGAAGTCAGTTCGTTTACGCATGCGCAGTTGATCTGAGAACGAGCGCGAGAAAGGGCGAGGAAAAATCTTGGATGGAAACAACAGTTCGTGCGGTGATTTTTGCTTGTGGGTGGGTTTTCTGGTCAGCTCACTATATGATGACGTCAGTCACCGGAAGTAACATTTCACTTCCCTAGCAACGCTCGAAAAATCCGTCCGTGGGCCCTTAAGGCACATATTCCTAATTAAGCTACTTAATGGCGAAAGGGTTGTGTTTACACCATTTCTACAATTCACTTTTGTTGCCGTCGTAGATCTTAAGGCCCCTGTTCCCAATTATTATTTAAGCTACTTTTAAGTTGCTTAAGTAGCTTAAGTAGCTTAAGTAGTAAGTAAGTAAGTAGTAAGTAAGTCAAGCTTAAGTAGTCTACTGAAGTAGCTTAAGTAGCTTTAAGTAGCGCCATTAAAATGGCGAAAGGGTAGTGTTTACACCATTTCGACGCTTCACGTTTGTTGCCGTCGTAGATCTTAAGGCACATATTCCTAATTAAGCTACTTAATGGCGAAAGGGTAGTGTTTACACCAGTCTGACATTCAACTTTTTTACGGAAAAGTTGCAGCACCACACAATTATTCACCTCTGCACGTCTTGCAAACGTAATCCAACAAGGCACCAAACTCTGCTGTAATTAGAGGCAGTTTTTTCAGAGATGGTTTCCTCAAATCTGGGCAATTTTCTTTGACATGTCCATCCTCTTTACAATAGCAGCACGTCTTTATCGGACGACTGTTTCCCCTGAAAACCTGTGCATCAAACCTGTTTACAGGTTGTCATCATGTCAGAGAAAAACAATACGTTACAGGGGTATGACGATACAGAAAAAAAAATTGTTACTGGTTTGAATTCGGCAGTTGTACCATTTCACGCCAGTATGCCTTAAAGTGCTCCTAACGCCAAAATATTTTTTTCGCTAAAATGAGTCTTTGCACCTGAGACGCATTGCAGCCATTTTTTCCTTTTTCTAACAAATCCTGCCCTTTTATAGGCTTCGAAAGTTGCGGAAATCCAAGCATCTTTTGTTCACGACCGAGTCAGAAGGGGAGTGGGTCTATTCCTGATTTAAAGTAAACGCATTTTTACAAAGAGTTAATGCAATTTAAATCAGTATGTGACGTCAAATCAGGAATAGACCCACTCCCTTTCTGACTCGGTCGTGAACAAAAGATGCTTGGATTTTCGCAACTTTCGAAGCCTATAAAATGGCAGGATTTGTTAGAAAAAGGAAAAATGGCCGCAATGCGTTTCGAACAGGTGCAAAGATTCATTTTAGTGAAAGAAATATTTTGGGGTTAGGGGCACTTTAAGTACGCGAAAACTAAAGCACCACACATTTCTTTACCTCTTCATGTCTTGCAAATGCCAAAGCTGTTTACTACTTGTGTTTAAGTTGGAAAAACTGACAATAGTTACGTGTGCATGGCAATACAGAATAAATTGAACTGATATCAGTTCCGCAATGGCAATGGAAGACCAGATACTGAAATGGTACAAATGATACCGAACAATCAACCTGTATTTGAGACCACAAGTTCAATTATTTGGGAGAAACAGAAAGCAAAAGAGAGATACAAATTTTTTTTATACTCAAGCAGGGCTCAAAATACCACTCAATATGTACGCAAAGGCCCTGGCAAATGGCGAACATCCGTTCGATTTCGTTGAACGATGCTGAGCGATGTTGACGGTTTCAACACATCTTCAACATTTGATTCAACTTCGATTCAACACGGTTCAAAGGGGTGGGGGGTGGGGGGCAAACGGTTTCAACACATCTTCAACATTTCATTCAACTTCGATTCAACACGGTTCAAAGGGGTGGGGGGTGGGGGGCAAACGGTTTCAACACATCTTCAACATTTGATTCAACTTCGATTCAACACGGTTCAAAGGGGTGGGGGGTGGGGGGCAAACGGTTTCAACACATCTTCAACATTTGATTCAACTTCGATTCGACACGGTTCAAAGGGGTGGGGGGTGGGGGGCAAACGGTTTCAACACATCTTCAACATTTGATTCAACTTCGATTCAACACAGTTCAAAGGGGTGGGGGGTGGGGGGCAAACGGTTTCAACACATCTTCAATATTTGATTCAACTTCGATTCAACACGGTTCAAAGGGGTGAGGGGTGGGGGGCAAACGGTTTCAACACATCTTCAACATTTGATTCAACTTCGATTCAACACGGTTCAAAGGGGTGGGGGGTGGGGGGCAACGGTTTCAACACATCTTCAACATTTGATTCAACTTCGATTCAACACGGTTCAAAGGGGTGGGGGGTGGGGGGCAAACGGTTTCAACACATCTTCAACATTTGATTCAACTTCGATTCAACACGGTTCAAAGGGGTGGGGGGTGGGGGGCAAACGGTTTCAACACATCTTCAACATTTGATTCAACTTAGATTCAACACAGTTCAAAGGGGTGGGGGGTGGGGGGTGGGGGGCAAACGGTTTCAACACATCTTCAACATTTGATTCAACTTCGATTCAACACGGTTCAAAGGGGTGGGGGGTGGGGGGCAAACGGTTTCAACACATCTTCAACATTTGATTCAACTTCGATTCAACACGGTTCAAAGGGGTGGGGGGTGGGGGGCAAACGGTTTCAACACATCTTCAACATTTGATTCAACTTCGATTCAACACGGTTGAAACGGGGGGGGGGGGGGGGTGGGTGGTTGGTACACATCATCAACATTTGATTGAACAAAGCTTCACGAGAGGCCTGGTTATTCAATCCCAGGTTACAGTCACGGTTGTTACTATGGATGCGAACATGGATACGTCATTGAGAGACCGCTTAGTGCAAACGGCAAACGGTTTTGAAGCTGTTTTCCCGGGCCTTAATCACAAGTTTGCAACTTCAGAAAACAGGTTCGTGTTTTTCCCTAGCTTGCTTCATCGGTCTTGCACTTGAGTTTTAGCTGTTTCACTCATTCTTGATCATGCAGTCCAGTGTTCAAACCCTGAAACTGGTAATTATTTCCTTTCTCATGCACTTACCGGTACTCAACCTCCTGCTCTGCAGTGATGTTTGTTCTGTCCTTATATCTGACAAGGCTATTCTTTTCTCTCAAATCAACAGCTCCACCCGCGTCTCCCAGTATGCCTGGTTGTTTCTCGCCCTCAGATTCACTCAACGTTATTTCAATATCCTCTTCAGTGTCATTCTGATCAAAGTTTTTCTTGCCTTGCTCTTGAGACAAAATCTCTTTCTGGGCGGAATCAACATCACAGATCTCCATTGATTCTACTTGTACTTGCTTAGTTGTGTTATCCAATTCATCCATTTCGAAAATTCCATCTTCACGGTTTTCAAGTTCTCGCTCCCTGTTGTTAACCTTCAAGTCTTTATTGTTTGATTTATTCTTTGTAAAGGTTTTTGCCTCAACACTCGGAACTTCTGAGAGTGACTCTGAAGAAACATAACATTACAGTTAGGATAGACTTCTAGCCCCTGTTGTTGGTTTTGTTAGTGTTTATTCACTGGATAGTGGTTTATCCGGTGGATAGCATTATATCCACCTTTTGAACAACCGAGGCTAGGTATGCAGCATGAATGTACCGCTCATTGGCATTCTTTTATTAATTCTTCAATACAACCCTGATGTGAGGCGAAAGCTTTTGAAAGGAGAGTCAAGGATTTCATCCACACACTCAAAACTAAGAGGAACATTATTCAAGATAACAAAAAGTGCCTAGGAAAATTGCTAGTAGGCAATAGCTTTTAACAATGTTGAAAGTTTAATTATCCTTCATGTTTAGCTCGTGGAGAGCTATCGGGATGGTTGGCGAATCAGGCTGTCATGCAAGCGTAAACAATGGAAAATTTGTAACCGATTTCT
>OX421457.1:25805727-25823227 GCA_949126865.1 Montipora capitata | reverse complement strand
CTATTGTGATTGGTGCATGTTGTGTGCATGCCTAAACTGCAGCTGAGACAATGGCTAAGATGACTCAGAGGAACACCAGAACAACAACATTTAACCAATAGAGTGTATTTCAATCGAGTGTTGTAAAACCCAAACCAAAGTAATTACTTTGGCAAATCAAAAAGGACGGAGACAATCCAGTAAACCAATCAAAACTCAAAGTAATTACACAAAGGCGACACAAAGCGCTGGAAAATGTGCACGCGTGAGCCCCAAGATTGGTTTTGGTTTCACTTCTGATTGGTTGCAAAAGTGGCGTGAGATTACTTTAAACCAATTACTGAGTGAAGTAATCATAAACCAAAGCAATTATTACTTTCAACACTCAATTGAAAACCACTCTAGATAATAAAAATATTAATTGAAGTTGAGGAACTTGTACAATTGTATTTTGAATAACAATTATTATTTTAACAGCTCACAAACCTGGAAACATGTTTGAATAATATCCGAGGCACTTTGGCATCAAATTCACTTTTCACATCTGAGTAACTTTCTAAAGAATAGAACTAGAACTCGCACCACACATTTTCGTGAAATTATATTTCTTTAACAGAATTACTATCTTGTGGAATAGTATACCTGACGATACTATGTAAGATATAATTAGAAAATTCCTTGGGATCCTTGAAGCGCAAGCTTAAATTGTTATTCTTTTGGCATTTGTACAATTAACGTTTTTAATGGGGACAATATTCGCTCTTTTAAGATTGTAATATATATTTTATAACATTATGGGGTTAGGTAACTAAAGGTGGTTGAACCTTGTAGGGATCCATGCTATGCCCTTTTGTTCTAACACCTGCATATTTATTGTAGGCACAAATCGTGAAATATATAAATAATAAAGACAATCAATCAAAGGAAAATTTGGAACAAACTTTCATATATCAATTCTGTTCACAAACTTAGAAAAACTTCATGAAAAAAGTGACAAAACAAACTGTTATAGAAAGAAACCATGTATGCAAATTTGATTATGACTCATCTCAATGTACAGTACATGAATATTTCATACTATAATTACCATTTTTCTGGAGCAAATCCAAAATTGACAACAGAATATGGGGCACATTACCCTGTCAAAGATTTTAAACGACAGTTATAATAGTTAATTTACATGTACAATTATCATTATCATTAATAATATTTGTATGGGAGAAGTGACCCTTGCAATTTTAAGAAATTGCATCCAATTATAGACACCTGAATAACTCTGGTGGCTCCAGGGTGTTACAAAAACTAAGACCCTCAAAAACTAAAACCCAATACCAGTAAGACCTAAGACCCTGGGGTCTCAGTTTTTGTACTATAAAAACTAAGACCCCTTTCAAACAGTGGAAAGAAACCCAGGAAAACTTACCGGAGATTTGAGCGCTGGATGTTGTTGCCATTTTAAATATACACAATGCCATGACACCCTTGAATGTTGTGTGACAGAAATAAAAACGGTGACATTCGTCAATGGTTACTTATTGGCACGGAAACTAAAGATAGGGTCTTTCAAATAACGAAAAGCTCAGTCTGTTAACCCTTTGGTCGTAACCACTAATTAAAAAACAATGATACACTAATTACTTTGTCAGGACACACTAAGTCTTGTTATTCTACTTCCAGTATCAAAACAAGTCCACAATTTAGGCATACGTCATGCAAACAATAAACGGCTGCTGTAGATAGAAACAACATCTGGCCCAAATCTCTCACTAGCGGCAAGTTTCCCCAGGTTTCTTTCATAGTTTTCTCAGTTTTTCTAAGACCCAGACTTAGACCCCGAGGGCTAGCTCTTAGGTCTTAAAGTTTTCGGGGGTCTCTCAGTTACACTGTATTGTAACACCCAGTGGCTACAACGGTCCCGATTCAAAGCCACAACTTCTGCCTTGCTGGCGCAATGCTCTACCAGCTGGGCTAATTAAACCACACAGATGGGATCAGGTCAATTTGTTGGGTTCATCTATAGATATGTTTGAAGTGCACATTCAGATGAAAGGGAGAAGTCAGTGATAATCCCCCTAACTGTAGCTGGACAATTTCTATCATCCAGTTGTCTGAATAATGAGCAACCCAACTGCAAGGTTAGTAGCCTGGACACTAGATATAGCCTCAACTTAGTGCTGTATCACTGAAAGTGCTCATGAATGCATAATTTTATTCATGATGGCATCTTGAAAAAGACGGTTTTCTGCAACACCAAGGTATATCGCAAGTGTTTTTTTGACAAGCAAAGAAACAGTGGACAGTGAAAAAGAGGAAAAGCAAACAAAGACAACGACAGTACTGAAGAAGCAATGGACCGTATGCCTTACAAGTTACCAAATAAACTGCTTTATTTTCACTGGTACCCTGAGGCATTATTCCTTTTGCAGCTTTTAATTTCTTGGCCCCTAGAAAAAGTTTCCAAGGGCCATTTTGTCCCTCAATTAAAATTTTGTGGCTGAAACACTGCAATACTGTAGGTGTACTGTTAGTAGTACCTGATCAGGTATAACAAGATCAAGATTAATGTCACTGTCTTTCAACCCAAAACCAGTAAGTGAAGACCCAAAAACAGAAACAGCACATTCTGTGAAGAACAAGAAAAAAATTTTTAGAAACTGTACATACGTGTACAGCCTTCCTTGACAAACTGATTAGGGGAAACAAAGATACATGTCACTACAATATGTTCTATTAATAAGGGGGCTTATACGTAGCCCTCCTGATTTACGGCAGCTTAATCTACTAACAGAAACAGTCAATGAGCATTCATCATGAATGTTGACCTAATTTAAAAATAAAGTAAGAATCTCCATTTTCCAAAGTTAGCCCAAACTCTTTTCTTGTTTTTTAGGATCTTTAATAGGTTTGTACTTTCAGGAGAAAAAAAATACATTGTAGCCCCAGCAACAAAACCCAATGGCATTCATGACGTCCTTGAAGGAAATCTCCACACTATCGGTATACCTAACTACTGGTACGTATACACTGAGTATGAACGATCAGATTGTGAGACGAAAACATTTATTTACTGGTAAATCAATTTTTGAAGACAATCATGGTAAATGCAAACTTTGAGGGTTTCAAGAGGCAGGCCTGAAAATTTCAGGCTTAAATGTAACATTTTTTTTCAGATCTTCTTTCCGCTACTGTCCTAGATGCGTTCATTGCGCTTGAAGGTAATGGTTCTGGTGCAGTTCAAATACACAGACTCACATTAATACACAATGTACTGTACTTTAATATTTTTATTCGTATTTACACTGTATATATTCCACAGCACTTTCAATTTTAGATGCAACAACACCATAACCTTGCTAAACACTGGCAAATGCATACTTGCAACTAGGAAACTTGTAAACGTTTCTAAGGAATACCGGTAACGTTGAACTGTCATCCATAGCAAAAAACAAGCTGATGCATTTTTACCCTCTCAGGAGAGCAATCTACAAAATGCCAATTTGTTCCTCTGTAACCTGCACGTGATCTCTACATGAAAGTTACTAATAACTACTTTAGTTAATAACCAAGAGTGAGGTTGTTACTGTAACAGCAAACGAAATCTCAAACTGAGGCCTTGCCATATTGACCGGGTGAGAGCGAGGTCAATACAGCTAGGCCGAGGTTTGAGATTTTGCAGTAACGACCGAATGGTCAAGGTTATTACGTTGCTTGTTATATTACGGAAGCAGATAAGCGACAATCAAAAAAAATTTGTCAAATCCAAAACTAAAATTGGAAATCACAATTTTTTTGTTTGGAGTAAACTCAAGAACCTGGAGATGCTCTCGTGTTCATATTGAACAACTTGTATCAACAAAAAAATTAATTACATGTACTGTACCTGGATGCAAAACGTGAATGGTCTTGCTAACATCCTTTGCAACCTCTTGCCGTATGGGTAATTCCTTTACTGGACATAATCCATGCTCATGGAACACTGCTTCAAGAAGCCTATTCAGAGCTGATATTTGAGATTGTGAGGGTGATTTCACACGACAAAGGGTCAGATACTCTCCCTTAGCCTATGAAAGTAAAAAAAACCAGAATCTTCATGAATGTATTTTAATGGCAATCCAACATGGACAGTGTTACAGTCAACTTCAAAATGCATGTTAACATCATTTTCATAACCTTTGAGTGTACAAAAAAATTAATGAACATGTACCTGATCTCAAAATAATTATATTTTTTCAAAAGGTTACATGTAGCTGCAAATACCATTAATTAAAACCTTTTTTTCTGGCAAGTTCTTTCATTACAGTGTACATAATACCTACAGTATTTGCATGCATAGATCACATTCAAGACTATACAGCTACATGTAGATCTCTATTGATACTTGTAAAATACCATTAAACATAATACATGTCGAATAGTTCTAGCTGCCTTCTTGCCTCACAACTTTGCATTCAGGTCACTCAGTGATAGGCCAAATCACTGCTGGTTCTGATATAGTGAGTTTTGCAGTGAATGAAAAAGCAAAATTAGTGTACAGTAACTTATTAATTTGTTAATCAGACAAATTTATGGCTGTGCAACATTTTATGATTTTTGTGAAAATATTGCATAAAATAAAATAAATAAACAAAAAAGCACACAAATTTTTGCTTTCATTCACTTGCAGCATGATATCTGTACATGTACCTTCTTTGCTTTCTTGTGAGCTTTTGTTATGACATGATTTGGACACTCTTGCACATTTTCTATCTTCATTGAACAAAGCTCACAGTAAAATGGAGCTCCTTCACTCTTGCTTGGATCCTAGCAACGAGTAAAATTTGAATGTTGAACAAAACAATAATTTCATTACAAAAAAAGTAATGTCACTTGTGAATGAGCCAGTTTCAATAGTATACAATAATAATTTTATATCAATGTTGACAAATCTTCTCTAAACAGGATACTATACAGTGGTCCTTCTACAGGTTAACAGATGAGACGTACATGTACACATTTAGATAAATACAATACTCTGTTTCTTGTGGAAGTGCACTTTTATGACTAGCGACTGTGTCTAAAGCTAATTCACAGCTATATACATTTATTTCATTCACCAAGATTTTCACTGTAACACATGAGCCCAACAAATTAAATTGACCTGCTTCCAACTGAGTGCCTTCAAATGAGAAGGAAGAGCATTGCACTGGTATCACAGAATCCCCTTAACGCCACCTGAGAGTATTTTTTAGGTGTCTTATCTATAAACTACAGTAGTTTAAATTTTTTAAAACCAGTTCAAATTTTTTTAATCGCACCCTATCAGAAGGCCTGTTATAACCACTCTCTCTACAACACTTCTCACAGACTTTTCACACTTCTAAAGACTTTTATCCACAAACAAAATTAATACAGACAAAGTCATTACAATGTACCAGTACATGTACAGTTGAATACAAGATGCTCTGTTGTTGTGTGGGAAAGAGTTGGTTTTGGAAAGCTTTATTCTCATGAAATGAAAAGTCTCGATTTGGATTTAGCTTTTTTCTTGCAATTTTCCTTTCCCAATTCTCAAAATATATGTATCCATGTGTATTTATTGCATAAAACTATTAAATTAAATAAGATGTGTTATTCAATACAAAAGAAAACTGATACATGTATATAATTTATAATTTTTCAATAATTATTTACATGTATTTCCTTAATAACTATAAAAAAATATTTATTGCAATAATTATTCACATGTACACACCTCCAGCTTATCAGAAGAGACCACAAAGTGTTGTGACTCCAAATTCTTCAGAATTTTTGCATATTCCTCTTCACACGTTTGGTCATCTGTTACAGCCTTATGAACCTTCAATAACAAAAACCAGGATACTCAACAATAATATAAAAATCATTATTATAATTATAAATATTATATATCCAACAGAATATCACATTTCTGATTGGTCAATGACCAATGCATAAAATGTGTAACATAATATAATTATTATAATTCCATTAAAAAAAGATGTGCTTCATCAGAGTACTTATTCCCTGACAAACAGGTAATGCTCTTGCTTCAAAGTGTTTCCAAGGGTACATCAACGAAGAACAAATTGTTGAAAGGACTTCTCAATGAAATACTACTAAATTACATGTAATTATTGCACTGTTATGTACATAATTACATAATTTATGGATATTTTCATAAAGTGATAGATACCACTCTACCAAGAAAGGAAAGGAAAGGAAAAAGAAAGGAACTTTTTTAAGTGTCTCGTCGTTCTAGTGCTGGAGCACTAATTGGGGACACTGTAAACTGAAATTAACAATTAACGCAAATCATGCGAAATGTTGGTTTTTGAGGAGAGGGGAAAACCAGAGTACCCGGAGAAAAACCTCTCGGTGCAGAGTAGAGAACCAACAAACTCAACCCACATATATGATGCTGAGTCGGGGATCAAACCCAGGCCACATCGGTGGGAGGCCAGTGCTTTCGCCACTATGACATCCCTGCACCCATGCAAGAGCATGGTATGACTATTTCATTGGATATCCAAATTCATGCATGTGGTGTGGTAGTTGATTTGGTAGTTGATTAGATTAATTGTTACATGCTTAAAAGGGTTTTGCCTCTAAGGAAGAAATTGAGGTGCTGCATTGGTGGGGAAGTGAAACACAGAGATGGGTTCATCAACTGGGTTGATATGGTAAACTGACCAACCTGTACGTAAACAAAGCTGACATTTTGAGCGTTCCTTCTTCATCACGGCGAACTGACGAAGGGCAAAGGCCTAAAATATCAGTGTCCAAATTTCTTGACACTACACTGGTCAGTATTTACCATATAGACTCAGATGATAAACCCATACATTTCTTTATGAAATATTAATAAGTTCAAGAAAGGCATGCAGCTCAAGAATTTTGTAAACTGCACCAATTTCAATATTTTTCCAGAAAAAAATTAAGCGGCTACCTTACAGGAAACATACCTCCCTTCTTTTGTCCTTGTTCGCTTGCTTGGTTCGCTTCGTGTGAGAAGTGTCTCCTCTTGTATTCCCCCGAGAATTTTCGGTCTTTAGATCATCTGAATTCTCCGAAGAGGGCTCAGAAACTTCCGAATTCTTCATTTTACAACGATGTTACGTCGCCAATCTTTCTATCCGACCCATGGATCTGTTATTCAATACTGACAAAGCATACACATGTACACCTGTAATGTCTACATGTACGAATCGAAAGCGAAAGTTCGATGGTTAGCAGGATAATGTTGGTACTTTTTCGATAACCACCATTTTTATAGCATAGAATACCACCAGCTAGGGCTTTAGGAGGGAGTCGTCTAGTAATTGGTTTTGAAAAGTCTTACTGAAGGCGTAATTCGGTCATTTTTAAGCTAAAAACTGATTAGTTCTCTCCAGACAGGGGTGTCTGATCCACACTGTGGACCGCCATTGCTGTTTCTGTCGACGCATTGTTCAATAGGGATGTCGCTGAAGAAGCACGGGCGCATCATGCCGATTCGTTTGTTTTTTTACCTTCGTAAAAATTTATGCAGTATGTAAACTAGACTTCAGCGCCGATAGCGCTCCGCGAAACCTTTCTTACACTACAATTTTTTAGCTTGAAAATTCCACTCGCTCTATCTGCGCCTAATTCTGCCGAACCAAACATGACCGAGAAACGTCCGAAATATATGAACTGGATTCTCGAATGCATTAACTTACTCCGTAGTCGGAAATCACGGCCCGACTTGGAGAGAATTTGTCGGACGATGCACAAATGTCACGGAATTGACCAACGCGACACAGAGGAAGATTTATCAGTGCTTATCGCCAGTGGAATAGTGACAAAGAGATCATTCAAGGGGGCAATTTCCTATCGGAACGCGTCCGGTTGGCATAGAGTTCTAGGGTCGAGTAAGGTGTCGCGAGCAGCCCGATGGGTGGGCGAAGCAATTCGAGCGCTTGATCGTGGTTACGGCGTAAGCGCTGTGGACATCGAGAAATTTATCAGCGCAAGGCACCCGTATTATCATAATTTGAAGGCAAGAATCAAGATCGCTCTAAAGGAGGACTTAGATAATGGCAGAATTTGGTCCGTGAGCGACGGAATGTATCGGCTTTTAGAGTCAGCTGAGGTAAGTGTTATAGATCACGGAACATCTCATTTCGCAAGTTGCAGTTATTCGCGAGTCAACTTAACTTTTACAGCCTCTATGTCGCCTTCCTACCATGAATAGCTCTTAACTTGGAGAGTTTTGAGTATCCCTGAAAGCACTTTATCATAGAATACGTGTTTTGTCTAATTGAGAGCTATTATTATCGCAACGTATAATTTCTCTCGACAATTTGTGGGCTTTTCAGTCCGCGTGTACAAATGGAATAATTTGTTGACGTGGATTTGAATTTCCGCCTCGAACATTAAGCATTATTAGTTAGAGAATTTAGTAATGGTATCACTAGTTGACGCTCAAGTGTGCCTGCAAAATAATTATTTACTGTCAAACGATAAAATCTGTTAATCCTCAATTGTGAGAAGGAAATGCTTGAGCTCACAAATAAGGTTAATGTAATGAATGAGCATGTTATTGAAATGAAAAGTGAGGAAATTGAATTATGCTCTTAATTTAATTCTCAAGGTTTTTTTTTTGTGATTGTTCTAATTCATCAGCATTTTCCTTTTATTCTGACAAGTAAAATAAATATAAAGTACATTGCTTATCCTAAGTATCTCCAGGAAGCCATTTAACGAAAGCTACTTGCAGTGAGGCAAATAATTTGCTGTAGGTAGGTAAGTTGCATAAATGCCACAGGGGCTCAGAGCCAAAGCTTATCACAGTTGCATGAAGCAAATGCGAGCATTGCTACATGTTCCCCCCCCCCCCCCTCCCCCCAATCGTCCCCTGGAGGGATCATCCTAGTCCATTGCAGGGCCACTACCACCAGCAGTATATTACAGATACCCATTCATACACCCTTCCCACCCCTACCCAGATTTCTAGGGCTATCAACAAATAACTGCATGAATTTCCCAAAGACTGTCTCTGAGACTGTGAGGTATACAGTGTATCTTGCTTGCAAGCAGAGCCCCTTTGGTCTCCACAAGAAAAGTTGGGGGGAGGTGGAAATGTATTTTGTGTGGAATAATGTCTCCTCCAGGAAGGAGAGCAATGATTACTAACTGTGCCTCGTGCCAATGAAACAGCAGTGATCTACTGCTCTTACCAGCTAAATCAACTTGCATATAGGAGCAACTTTCCAATTTAAAAAAAAAATGTTATTGATTTTAGAGCCCAGAAAGGGAAATTCCAGAGTGTGAGCAAGTATGTGACTTTTGCCTTCAGACTGCTGCAGCAAACAGGCGTGGAGAACCAGAAAATCTGCTGATATGCAGAGACTGTGGAAACAAAGGTTGATACCAATGCACTATTAATAATAATTATTAAATAGAACAGGTTGTTGTTTGAAAATGGTTTGAGCCCAAAAATTAGATACTTTAACAGAATTTGATTGTAGAGTGTGAAAGAAGGACTGTTGTTTGTGAATGACGTATTGACAAAACCTAAGTGGAAATTACCTTCAAGTTGACTGTGAAGATTCACTTCCGCTCAGGTCATTGAATTGTCAGTTTATACAAACAACAGTCCTTCTCCAGGACGATATACCCTCCTGGTACATTGCATTGAATTCCGTCAACTGAAGGTAAGTCATTGTCTTTGGGAATAATTTATTCCAAAGTTAAAATTTGACTAGTGCTGCTCTGTGCCCTGAGCAATGTTTTCACTTTCTCAATTGCTCTCCAATCTTCCCATCACTCATTCATGTTTATTGAATTTTGAGAGACTGTAAGAAAGGGTTATTCAGGAGAACACCTAACCGTCTACCAAAAGGTTTGGGAACCCATGCTTGTTTTGCAATGATCTTTCTTCTCAACAAAGTTCACTGTAGATGTTTTCCATTATTGTTAGTTGTCCCCATCTCTTCAAAGACTGGCACTCGCATCAAAAGTACCTGTCATGAATTGGACTTTGTCCTATCAAAATTTGAGAATGTCTGACTGCTTCACAAGATGACTAAAATAATGCCAAAATGTTGATCAATATACAGGACATGTAGTTGTTAATCGACATTTTTTTGAAGCTGGAAAACATTCCTATTACATTAAGATACATTAATAGCTTCAAAGCCTATATTAAATTGTCCCAATATTCTCCTGCTTTTAAAATGGCATGTCTCTGCATGATAATTATGATTCACAGCTTGAAAGTCTTGATTGTGGTTAAATTATTTCCAGTTAAAGTGCACCTTACCCCAAAACATTTTTTTCGCTAAAATGAATCTTTGCACCTGTTCGAAACACGTTGCGGCCATTTTTTCCTTTTTCTAACAAATCCTGCCATTTTATAGGCTTCGAAAGTTGCAAAAATCCAAGCATCTTTTGTTCACGACCGAGTCAGAAGGGGAGTGGGTCTATTCCCGATTTGACGTCACAAACTGATTTACATTGCATTAACTCTTTGTAAAAATGCATGCAAAGTAGATTGTGACGTCAAATCAGGAATAGATCCACTCCCCTTCTGACTCGGTCGTGAACAAAAGATGCTTGGTTTTTCGCAACTTTCGAAGCCTATAAAATGACAGGATTTGTTAGTATAATGAAAAGATGGCCGCAATGCGTTTCGAACAGGTGCAAAGATTCATTTTAGCGAAAAAAATATCTTGGGGTTAGGTGCACTTTAATATTGTTATATTTTAAACTTGTTAACTTGCATTTTCTATTGTGTTGGGTTGTCATTCATTTCCATGTTATCTTCAACAAATATGGTGTTTGTATTAAACCTATTGCTTTCAGCATCTTCATTATTAGATCGATAGTACCAGGATTATTTGTAAGCATTATTATTATTTTTTATTAATTTAAAAGCATATACCTGTACACTGTAGCTTACAATCAAATTAAAATCCACTCTACAATAATTCCTTGTGATAAATTCTTCCTTCCCCTCACTCAACAGGCACAGGGGCATTGATGGGTATTACTCTCCATCACTGAGAATAAAAGCTGTTTTGGCATGGAAATCAAGTGAGGCTTTACACTACTGTGAATGTGATCATGAATTGATGAAGAACCTTCACTGATCAAGCGAAGGTTCTTCAGCCATTCATCACATCCACGGTAGTGTAAGGCCTGCATGATTGCATGGTTGCGCAAGTGCAACCACAAGCATAAGCAGCTTTTGTTAGTGACATCGAACATCAACATAGGCATCGAATTCAACCACAGCATCTGCCATTTTTTAATTCTCAGACGCAGGGAATCTGGAAGGAGTGCTTTAATTGGCCAGATGTAGCAAATTTCCTTGTGCTTATGCTGTGTTTGGTTTTCACACAATGCAAGCAAAATAATGCAGGCATAAGCACAAGGAAAAGGAAAATTTTTGATCTTAGCACTTGTGCTTTCATTTGTGCTTATAAATGCTTGTATCAACCTTGTTTTCAATGTGAAATAAGTGCCCTTACAGTGTATGCTTGCACTTGTGCTTGCGTCAATAGTGAAAACCAGGCTTAAGGCCTCATTTGATTTCTGTGCCGTTCACATTTTTATAAAAGGCTACTAAAAGGACAGCACTCATTAATTTTACACAAAATCTGTTTCATTAAGCAATCAACAGTTTTGCAGGATTGTACCGACTGCTCGTGGAAGACTTTTATATGCAGTGTGCAAGTCTATTAATCCCACCATGGTTTTGCTGTCCAGTTTGTCTTTTGCCCTTTTTATGATCATGCCATTTCATCATATTTAGACATTGCTTAAGAACTGACAGCCTAAGGAAAAATGCCTAAAAGACAGCTCTTGTATACCATGAATGCCAACCTTATCATTTAAAGTTATGGTAGCATAAAAGAAATTATAGGTACATGCCGTCTGTGTTTCTTAGATTGCTTACACTATAGACTAATCTTGTGATACATTCAGTGTAATTGAAATTTCTTAAGGGTAATTTGATCTGAAATTAGCCTACATGAATGTGTTTCCTTTTCAATAGGGAGCTTAAGATCTACGACGACGACATCGACGAAAACGGCAGAAAACAATGATATCATTGGTTAAAAGAGCATAAATAATCGTGCTGCACGTGCAGCACGGATTTCAGCTCATATTTTTGCGGTTCTCTGCATGACGACGACGTGAAATCACTAAATTTTAGGTTTTGACGACAACGTGAGCATGCAACAGAGAATCTTTCATTCTCTATTTTCAGTCTGAAACCGCTTGTACCAATTTATTTTTAGGATACTTCGCCCACATTGTACGACATGAACGAGATGGAATAATCGCGAATGACTTTTACCAGAGCAAAGTTCTATTTTGAGGTGACGTTTTCGTCGACGTCGCCGTTGTAGATCTTAAGGTCCCTAATACTAGTACATGTAAGTCACATTTTGATTACCCATCAAACTTTTGTAGCCAAGTGCTGGTGGAGTGAAGAAGTGGAGAAATTTCAAATAAAAAACAATCATTATGTTATTGGAAATTAAAAATTAATTATTAATAATTAAAGTCTTGGCAGTTTTCAATATTATTATCATAATGTCAATTATTGTAAGTTCTTTTCTTCAACAGCACACCCAAGTTGCATGAATTACTCTCCAGAGTTGGTGCATCGGATAACGTCAGATGCGAGTGCATGGCAATGCATCGATTGTAAAGCCTGTATAATTTGCAATGACAGTGGAGATCCAGTGAGTTTTTCATTGAAATTTGATAATCCTCATTTGCATGTAAGTGTACCTTTGCCTACAAGTATGTCTGTGGTAGAATAAAATTGATACAATATGATTGGGAGATGTTTATGGGTACAATAGTGCTCTGCAGGCAAGCTATTCTAACTCATGCGACACTGAAATTAAATAAAAAAAACAATACTGTACTAAATTACCCACAGGACCATTAAAACACTATCAGCAAAAAAACAGAACAGAACATCAACGAAAACTGTTAAAAATCCCAACTGGCCGGATGCAAACCAGCTGGCTATTTACAAGTGCAACTGAGAAGTTGAACCAAGGACTACTTGTAGCAGGATCAAATTCAACAAGTGATCATAATGGGTCTTTAACCAGGGATCTCCAGATCTCAAGGCAAGCGTCCTAATAAGCGGGTAGCACTGCCTCCTTAATGAGTTATATGTGGGCTACGCTTAATTTCTAGTCTCACGTAAGCCAGCATTCTGTGCCACCACCTTTATGGGGAGGAAGGTGTCAACCTGGAGTCGGAGCACAAGAGGACGGCTGCGACTTCCCATCATATGATTATAATTATGGCTCTTTCGATCAATCATGTCATGTGAGCCTTTTCAGCTTGACTTTCTCAGTACATGTAGCTCAAGGTTTTTATTTTTACAGTAATTGCTGCATGCAGGGTCCCTTCAGCCCTGCGCTGAAGCCCATATGTGTGGTTGGATTTAAGATGAAGGCAGAGGGAAGACTCAGCTTTTCTGGACCTAAATGAATCTCGATGATATTTTGTTCTCTAACAGGGTAGTTTATTATTCTGTGACGCCTGTGACAAAGGTTATCACATGCAATGTCATGTTCCTCCACTGGCGACCATGCCAATCGGTGAGAATCTCTTCCAGTAAATTGTGTATGTGCCGTATGAAAAAAACATTATTTCGCCGCTAGTTAAAAATTACACCATACCAGCAGGGGTTTCAATGGCAGCTGTTTGAAAGTACTGTAACTGACTGTTGTCATTGTCAAAATGAATTTGAATCTTAGTTTGAAAGAATTTGTCTTTAATTACATGTACTTCATTTTCGGGAAAAAAGTAGCCAATGGTGTCCATTTATACAATTTTTCATCCAAAGAAACTTATGTAAACCTGTTTTCCCTCTTGTTATCATTTTGAGCAATTGATGTGATCATTGCTTATAACATCCCTACTTCTTTGAATAGTAGATACTCATTGGGATTCTCTGTTGTTCTTTGTTCAACGATACCATAGGGAAGTGGGTTTGCTATAACTGTCAAAATCATCCTATTAGTCCAGTTCGCCTGGCTGACGCCAGTGAATTTGTTAGTCAAGACACTGTTATGAAAACTGAAGGTGCAAGTAATTTGATGCTGGGAGACGACCTGCGTTTGCAGTGCGACGAAGACATGGGAGAATGCACAGTTGAAGTAAAAGATATTCACATTCAAGGTAGGTTAGGGTGTAAGGTCAACTTACTACTCCGGAAGGATTGTAAATTTATTTATTTCTTTATTTACTCAATCAATTTGCCATTAAAGGCAGGTGACAACACAGTAGCACAGTACAATGTAAGTCCCTTCCAAGGTGTATCACCCACCCAACCCAACCCAACCCACACAATGAGCATAAAAACCAAACTACACCAATCCCTCCCCGCTGGTAATTTCTCCAAAAAAAAAAAAATTAACAAGAACATCTAACTAAATTATTAATATCTACGACATTTACAGCAGACAAGTTTGAAAGTACAAGCGTCATCAGCATCGAATACAACACGAAATCTAGTGAAGTAGAATGTAAGAATGTTCTTAAAAACATTAACATTAGATTCAAATTTTAGATCAGAAGGTAAGGCATTCCATAAATTTGATATTCTTACAAAAAACGAATCTCTAAAAAAGAGATGTCTTAGCGTAAACATTATAAGGAAAATCCCAGAGGCACCACGGCGCGAGCTCCCTGTACAAAAGGAAACGTAATTATCACATGAATGCAAATATTTATATACCCTAGTTTGCATTTAAAAAAGAACAACACATCCAGATATTCAAGCCAATAGTTAATAGGTCATAAGTTAAGGCTTGTAAGTCTGTCGTCATCGTCATCGTCATCGTCATCGTCATCATCATCATCGTCATCATCATCATCATCATCATCGTCATCATCCAGTTACGTCGCATTCCACCTTAAGTGAATACGCCATTTTGTGATATGTTTGCCCTCCATTTCTCTCTGTCCCAGATATGTCCAGAAATTCCACCAATTAGATGCTCTTCTCGCCAACTTGGACATCACTTGTGCCTCGGAATACATACAATTTACGTCACAAAGTGTCCCCCAAAAGCTGCTCTCTAAGTAAAGATTAACTGCTGCTTTTACCCAAAGCTAAAAATAACGCTAACCTTTACCCTTAGCTTATTGTTGAAAATAGGTAGCAAATGCTTAGACTTAAAGGGACACTTCTGGTGCATTTCTGGACAGAAGTGGTCTCTCCTGGTTATCTTCAACTGAGAGATTGCAGAGCATCACGTTTCATTGGACACTAGCTCTGACCAGGTTTTGTAAGGCCTTTGCCTTTTAGTTTGCCCATCTGTCTCAAGACAGATCACAACCTCCTTCCCAGGGTCTCCATTGTGGTAGAGACAGAGACACCCTGGGAATGAGGTTGGACAGATCATGCGGTTGATCCAGTCATCACCTCTTATTACATGTCCAAGCCATCTTATTTATTATTAGCACAGCGAGCTTTGCATCCTAGGTGTTACTAGTGCCTCTAGTAAGGTGGCTAATTTTTGTTTTCATGGTTTTATCCAAAGTTGATGCTGAAAATGTTCAGAGGGAGTTAGAAATGTTAAGCCAGGAAAGCGTACCAAGTGACAACAAAACAAATGTTGCAAGAGCAGTACACAGCGACATGGCATGTCACAGTGAATCAAATGGCATTAGCCCTTCTGCAAGTGCTGCAAAGATTGCTGTTAATGGTATGCCAGGTAATGCAATTTGCGTATTTGTGATTCATAATGATATAATAACAATTGTCTCGCTCATGCCCAAAAAGAATTCTGGGCAATTCTGCCATTCTATGACAAGGGAAGACTCCCGAATCTCATTTCATAGTAATACTATTAATGTTAATACCAAAATATTAAAGCATTTGAAGAGACCATAATAATTTTTTTATGTCTTGAAAGAAATTTGAATGAACTGTGGAAGGAATGACTGTTAGGAAAAGGAGTGAGATGGCATGTAATTTTAAGCTTTTAACGCCGGTTTACACGGTTTATTACGATTTGTCGGGCCGACATTATGGAGCACGAAGGTCCGCCATTTTGATTGCTTCTATTTTGTACGCTTGCCCTATTCTCAAATTCTTATTGAAACGCCGGCTTCTGTGAGATTGTTGACCAGATTCGACAAAAATCTGTTGCACAGATTTTGAATCTGAATCTGGGACCCTGATTTTCGCTTTCGCGAATCGGCCGCAAATCGGTTATCAAGATACACGTAGGGTTCGTGCTCCGATAATGTTGGGCCGAGAAATCGTAGCGTTATGATGACTGGGAGATACTCAAGAGGAAGATTTTGAGCGCTTCCAACAGGAGTTGCCCCTGCGACGTTTCATTTACTTGTATGCTCTACCACTGTGCTAAAGCAGACTCAAGAAGGACAGAGACTGTAGGTGACTACAGAAAGCGCCCTTGTAGTTTTGCTAGGACTGAAATTTGTCTTAATGGGCCATCCTCGTAAGTGATTTATTCTGACGGCTGTAGACGTGGCTTGCTTTGCAGGTTCACCCGGCAAAGAGTCTCCTGTCGCTTGTCGTGATTCATCAAAAGACACAGAAAGAGGGAAAAGTAATCTGCCTCCAGAGACCTCATTGTGGTCTGTCACTGAAGTCGTGTCTTTCTTCAGTTCCTTGGGATTTCCAGAGGAGGCCAAGTCCTTTCAAAACCAGGTCAGTGTTTATGTGAATGGCTCGCCTCTATTGCCATCGTTAACATCATCATCGTCATTTTCGTCGTCATCTTCAACATAATCGTCATCGTCATCATTATCATTAACATCCCATAATTATCATCAACCTCGTCGCTTTCTGCTTCACTGTACGTCATGATTGTGTGCTTAATAGTATCATTGTCATCATCAACATCGTTACTGTAATAATTTTGCGATTACTTCAAGTCGCTCGGCATGGAAAGTGTGAATACACATTCCAAGAATAAAATTGGTGAAAACGGTATGGATATTAATTTTAGAGAAAATTGATGGGTTACGTAACCCACAATTCCTCGATTCGCTCTGACGAAGGGCTAACGCTCGAAACGTCAGCTTTTAGAATCTCTCCGCGGTGGCCAATTTACATTATCAACTCCGTTGATAAAACCAAAATTTCTGTACACTACTTCCCCACCGACGCAGCACCACAGTTTCTTTAGGAATTACCCCCTTCATTCATTTGTTATAGTTTATACCGAGCACTGTGATTGGTTGATTCTTGGTCACGTACCCCTGATCAAATTTCAATTGTTATATACCTAGACTTTCGCTCAACAAAACGAGCACTGTGATTAGTTGATTCTTTGTCACGTGGCCCTGATCAAATTCAAATGTATCCCGACCACCATTATACAATAGGCCATTTCCGATTTCATGTCTGCCTCCTCTTCAAAGCGAGTCTAAGTGCGAAGTTTTTGTGATGGTAAGTAGTTCTACTTTACATATGAATGAAAACTAATTTTCATAACAAAAACTTCGCACTTAGACTCGCTTTGAAGAGGAGGCAGACATGAACTCG
>OX421457.1:25788227-25795727 GCA_949126865.1 Montipora capitata | reverse complement strand
AATTACCACACCCTTGTCATATTAAAAACGTTGAAATAGTCACGAAGCGATTAAAATAACGCAAATTTATATTTTGAGATGACGTTCTCGTTGCCGTCACCGTTGTCGTTGCGTAAGCTCCGTATTGATTGGGGTGGGGGAGTGAGGGGTATCCCGGAAAAGTACTTTTTGGACAAGTTTTCTTTGCAAACAATGAATGTGTCGTTGCCAGTGTGCTCTGTTGCTCAACTCATTTTGTCGCCGATTGTTGGTATTGAGTCCCAGGCTGCAACCGCGGTTGTTACTATGGCTGCGGACATGGATACCTCATTGAGACAGCGATCAGTGCAGATGCACATTACCCCACAAGGTTGACAGAGGGGGGAAAACAACTTCAACTTCATTCAACATTGGTGATAACTAAAACGAGATGTTGAATAGTAAACGCTTTCCAAACACATTTAACATCGATTTAACCTTCGATTTGGCAAGGATCTCATGGTTATACACACCAACCATAACTCTAAAAAAATGACCATTCTAAATCAGGTTCTAGAACTAAATATTGCTATAGCAACAAGATAAACGAAAGTTTAGACCTAATCACTGAAATGGGCACTCCGACTTAATCAGTAAAATGAGAGTTTAACCTAGGGGACTCGTGGTGGGTACATCCATGAGATCTTTCCCTTCGATTTAATTCAACGCGGTTGAAAGGGGGGGGGGGGGGGGGTGGGGCGCAAACGGTTTTAACATCGCTGTTCAACAAAATCGAACGGGTTTTGGAGCAAATTTTGAACCCGCTTGCCCTGGCTTTAAGTGTATAACATCTTAAAGCAACCTCCAATTACCTGTATGCCAGAGACTGTAAAATAGGGAATCTCAAACTTGACTTTTATGGGAGGTCTGCCTTCGTCGATTTCTAAGGTAAACGTAACAAAACTCCATTATCAATTATCAATCAAAATTCCACTTAGGTCCGGAAATGGAATGTAATTGGATGCGCGCCCAATTTTGGAAACTGGTGTTTTTAGAAATTATAAGGATTTATATGGGAAAAGGACGCTTTGCCTTCTAACCACATCCTTGTATTTTCCTAAGTTTTCAAACCGCTTTTAATTTTTTCCTTCGCGGATTGACAATCCAAAAATTTCCATCCTTGCACATTTATTCTCGCTTATATTATTTGACCCTTGATAAGAATAGGAATCTTAGCTCTGTTTTTGGCGCTCAATTATGGAAAATTTCACTGGAAAGAAAAAGCTTTTCGTTTGTAAACAAAAGTATGGAATTCGCGAGTGTTTAAATGATCATAAACTTTTTACCTTAAGTGATATTTCTCTGGAAATTTGTATTCTGGCTAAGTCAAACACATTTCTGGAACTGATAAAGGCCGAGCTTCACGTTCACCAATGCGCCTTATTCGCGCGGTGGCCAAATTGGCCATAGACAATAGATTTCGTACCTCGAGCCTCGAGTTGAAATGTTTGGCAACGAGTTTCGATGCGGAAAAACAAACGTTTTCAATCCCTCGGGACTCAACATTGCCGCCGTGTGATTAAAGGCCTATTATGAGTCATGTGACCAATTTGTTGCAAAAGGCGCATTGTCCGTATTCCCAGACACAAGTGATGTTGAAGTTCGGGAGGAGAGCAAGAGGACACTTTGTGACGCATATCAAAATCGTCGTGCATCTAATTTGAAGCATTTTTGGCCATAGAGCGAGCTTCAATCGAGTGTCGTAAAACCAAAACCAAAGTAATTACTTTGGCCAATCAAAAAGGACGGAGACAATCCGGCAAACCAATCAAAACTTGAAGTAATTACACGTAGCCGACACAAAGCGCGGGAAAAATGTGCAAGCGCGAGCCTCGATTGATCTTGGTTTCACTTCTGATTGGTTGAAAAAGTGGCGCGCGAACTTTGAACCAATCACTGTGTAAAGTAATGCAAAACCAAAGCAATTCGCTAATTACTTTCGACACTCAATTGAAAACCGCTCTATCTGTCAAAATTGGACCAGTTTTCTTCCCTCATCTCCCTCATAAAGTTGAGCGAAGTGACCAGCGACTTGAGGCCATCTTACATTCGCTTAGGAACGAATCTCCGCTGTGAAGTAATACCAAAGAAACGGCTCAGAACAAGTAAAACACAAAGAAACACACAAACCTGAATCCACACTCGGTAACCTAAAGTGAGCTCTTAACAAAAACTCTTTGCCACCCTGTTTAGATAAAAAAAATTGACAAAACGAAATTAAAATCAAGAGCCCTTTTTCATTTCCCTGTATAGAGCTGAGAAACTTGAGTCGTAATCTGTACAGTTTCGCTGAGTGGTAAAAACTTGACTTTAATATGGAATTTAAAGGTCGGCTAACCGTTGGCAAGAACGAAAGTCGACTGTATTCTTAGTACTTATTTCGCCAACCTGTTTCTGTTGAAGGGTGCACTGAATTGTTCACTTTTTAGTCGTGGATACGCGACTATCGTTAGGGGTCACAATGTGCAAATTTGTCACTCATTCAGATGTAAACTAATCGATAAGTCAACGACCAATATGTCACTCACTCGGTTGAATTCAAATCGATATGGCGACGATCAATATCGATTTTCCAACGTTTCACTTTCCGAAGTAACGCCGCAACGTGATAATCGTTGCAGCCAGCATGTGTTACCGAGCCATTGCTCAGTGGAAGACTAAAGGTGTCACTGTGCTACGTGTTGAAAATGAATGCGAAGAGGCATTTTCTCGTCGATCCGCCAAGTTCACAGGTCCGCTCGTATTAGCAAAGGAGCACGCCGTGAGATTTCCGTGACAACCATGTTCACCTAAAGTAAACTACCGTAAAAGTCCGAAAATAAGCCCCGGGGCTTATATTTTTCAAAGGCCCTTTTCGAGGGGCTTATCTACGGAGGGAAAGTTGCGTTTCCAAATCGATTGGGCTGGCCTTATAGTTGGAAGTAAATTAACCATTTTTGCTTTGTTTTACTTTGTATTTGAGGGCAATTTTCCAAGTACAAGCTCTCAGGGGCCTTATAATTGGAGGGGCGATTTTGGGGGGCGTATATTTGGAGGGGCTTATACACGGAGGGGCGTATTTTTGGAATTTTACGGTACCTCTCTTTTAGTTTGTTGTTATGTTTAATACCTGTAAGGTGTACTTGTAACATAAAACGGGGTAAAAACACTCTATAGCTGTGTTAACAAAGTTGAGAAATGTCCAGATGTTTTCGGTATCACCTTGTTGTAGTTAAACAGAAGCATTCCTTTACGATAAGAATCAAACACGAATTCACTCTTTCCTAGCTGAGGTCCTGGGTCGCGCAAGTGTAAAAAGTTGTCTGTTTCACACAAAAATCTGTCAACAGGTAGGCTTTTCCCGTACGACCGATTTGTCAGACATTATCAAAAATGAGCAGAATGTACCAAATGTTCAAAGATGCCGGCACTTTGGCACAATGGCTAACCTTTGGTACTTATTATACCAAATCGTTAAATGTTTATAAATGTAGTTATATGTAATTTAGCGGATTAACAATAGAAGCGCTTATTTGCAAGTTGTAGTCAGCAGTTGTCAGGTCAGTGCATCCGCCGTGATTTCCCACGTGGGACTGAGTTAATTGTCGAGAAAAATCTATTGTTTTCGCTCATTTGCATTAGATTCGGCACATGTGAAATAGGTCTCATATTTGTTTTTCCAAAGGCACGTGCAAATTATTGATTGCCCGTGCAAAATTCTTGCTAATGCACGTACAAATTGTAAAAGGCACGTGCAGAGTAGTGGTTTTCCACTTTTTAAATTTCGTTTTTGTTGCTGTGGTTGTTAACGATGTGGTTTATCTTTGGGCCATAGTTTCCCTAATAGAGATGGTTAGGAAACTCGACAAGTTTCTTTGTTATATGTTTTTGTTCGCTGTTTTGGCCCCGACCATGTACAAACTACAACCTTTTACTAAGACTAGTGTTGCCAACCAAAAGTTTCGATTAATTTATTCAAACTCAGTTGTGAATCAAGGACAAAAGCTTTCGGCATGGTCACAAGTTAACATGAAGTGCGATGTCACTGCTCTCGCCTGTGAAGTTTTCGGGGTTTCATAATGAATCTCTCTATATGAACTATGTTTGGTTCGTTATGACAGTTTTAAAAATGTAAAACGTAAGAAGAAATTTACGAGCAAAGTTACTTACCGGGAAGGACTTCATATTCCACAAAACTTCATTGTCCTCCGGAACATACTTCACTATACCAACTGATGTCTGAACAAGGATATTAAACGTTGAGGGTAAAGTTTGATTTTCACAAGCATCGCAAACATTTGCGCAAGCAACGTACACAAACGTATAAACTGGTTGCTCATTAGTGTCTATTGTCGCGTTCGACACTAGGAGAACGCAATTTCTATCTTGGGTATCCTGTGCACAGGGTGAACATTTTTTGTTTTTTCGTTCGTCTGCTTTTTCAGCGCCATCTTGAATTACGTCAGACGTGCACTGATGCGTCATATGCGCAAATAACGATCGCACATCTCACGATTGTTTTTTCCCTTAAGATTGTTTCTTTCCCTACCCTTCGCCTTTGCTTTGAAAGCGACTGTCGAACGCACTTCAATAATCCCAGATTACTATTAGTTATAAAGCCACTAATTATCAGACACTACGGAGATAAGGCAGTGCAAATTGTCTCACAATTTTGTTGCGACAAAAGTTCTCACACTGCGAAACAAGTTGCTTGATGGGTGTGACACTAGGCATCTTTTCTTGCAACTTGTCTCGTTTCCGAAGATCACATGAGGTTAAAGGAACATTTTCATTGGCTGGTGCCACAAATCGTTGCGACACAAATTGCAGTCTGACAGATGTTACTCTACAAATGACTGGAAAAACTCGTTCCAACGTTGGGTGAAGAGTTGCGAAAAGTAGACCTCAACGCAACGGTTTTTGCAACTTGTCTCGCAACGCTTTTGGCCGTTGCGAGGTATGCTACAAAAAATGCACACAATGACGTCAGCAAAGATTCCCCCAATCCGCTCAAGCATGACCGCCGTGACGTGAGGTCCCACCCCTCCCTTGGCACTCGCGCAGTAATCAGATAAATACCTTAAATTTAGGAGAGTCTGCGTCTGGTGGGACTGGAATGTGTATCTCAACATTGTTGGCGGTTGAACGTCTCTTGAACTGACTTTTAGCCTGTGAGCAACGAAACAACATGAAACGATAAACAGATATGGAATTTGGAAATGGAATTTGTTTACCCACGGAACACCTTAAGAGCGCTCGGGAGCTTGTTTCAACATGTGTCCGTGCATTCCGGATCGAATTGGAATTTGGCAGTGTTGGTTTTTGAGGAGAGGGGAAAACCGGAGTATCCGGAGAAAAACCTCTTGGAGCAAGGAGAGAACCGACAACAAACTCAACCCACATATGACACCGAGACCGGGAATCGAACCCGGGCCACATTGGTAGGAGGTGAGTGTTCTCACCACTGCGCCATCCCTGCACCCCAATACATAACTTCCATCAGTCACCTGAAACCCCTGCTTGTCTTCCCTTATGATCCATGAATGCTAAATACAGTACCTTAATCATATATTCTACACGACTGTGGGAATGTCGCTCAATCACAGATTCAATCCAGATCAAAGGTTTCACCTAATAACGAGAAAAATAAAAGACAATAAATTGATGCACTGTATAATTTGTGTCCAAACTGCAGAATTTCAGGAATGGCCTGAATTAATTATTATTATTATTATTATTATTATTATTATTTTCATTTTTTTTTTTTTTTTTTTAATAATTAATTAATTTTTTTTTTTTTTTTTTAACTTTCCTATTGAACACTAAAGTTAAACCCGCTATAAGTAACATGCTAAGACAAACATGTTCGCAATTGCAGGAAATTGTACAAGAATCCCAAATTACGAGTGGCAACCAGCTAGTAAGTAGAGTCGTTTAAAAAATGAAAGCCATTAAAAGTAGAGGACTTTTGAAAAATGACAACCTATCAACTAGAAAATACTTTTTTTACAATTTTATTGATGCCGCGTTTCAGAGAATATAGAAATGATATCTGTTTACCAACGTTGTTTTTGTTATTTTAATGTGCCAACCGCAGGAACAAAGACCCTTTGTTTCGACAACCAATGAGTCTCTGGTTGGCACATTAATAGGGAGTTTAAGGCGCTTTCCATTTGACAGAACTGACCGGGCAGACCAGGCATTTGGAAGGACTAACTGTACAACGCCTTCAAATTAACACACCTCGAAGAAGTCGAGGATGACATATACTACTGCAGAATAATACGACGGATATCCTGCAAGTGTTCCTTCAAACTGTTGCATTTTCTTTGCAAAGCGTTGACGGGTCTGGACGGCCAGATCTGACAAAAGGAAACCGCCCTAAGATCTACAACGGCGACGTCAACAAAAGCGTCGCCTCAAAATATAACTTTACACTATCATAAGTTTTTCGCGGTTTGGCCGTCTCGATCGCGTCGTGCAGTGCGGGCGAAGTATCCTAAAAATAAATTGGTACGAGCGGTTTCAGAGCAAAAATAGAGAATGAAAGATTCAAATTTGACAGCGCGCGTTGTCGTCAGAACCTCAAATTTGGTGATTTAACGTCGTTGTTGTACAGAGAACCGCACGGAAAATCTGTTAAAATGCGTGCCGCACGTGCAGCACGATTATTTTTCCTCTTTTAACAAATGATATTGTTGTTTCGTGGCATTCTCGTTGACGAACGCGTCGTAGATCTTGAGGTCCAGTAATACGGGCAACATTTTTCGTGCAACTTGTCGCGCAACAATGTTGCGTTGCAAGTTGAGACGGTTTGTTGCGCGTATTACCACCTTCTTGCGCAACAAATTTCCATGTTGCAAAAAGTAAAAGCGACGTCTACTTCTTGCAACATAAAAACTTGTTGCACAACAAGGTGGTAGTAATACGCGCAACAAACCATCTCAACTTGCAACGCAACATTGTTGCGTGACAAGTTGCACGAAAAATGTTGCCCGTATTACTGTGCCTTTAAAGTCCTTCATGACAATAGGTGACGTCAACGATATCTTCGCTATTCTGGAAACTTTAAAATCCACAACGGTGATGTTGACGAAAACGTCACCTCAAAACAGAACTTTGCACGCGCATTCGTAAGTCTTTCGCGATTATTCCATCTTGTTCACGTCGTACAGTGTGGACGAAGTATCCTAAATATATATACTGGTACGAGCGATTTCAGAGTAAGAATAGAGAATTATTTAAGACTCGCATTTGCGTGCTCAAAATTGGTGCTTTCACGAGGTTGTTATCCACTGAGGGAATCGTAAACATAGGGAGTTTAAGAAACCACGATGGCTACGGCGACGAAAATGTCACTTCGAATAAGTTCGAGCTATCCTTTCACGATGTTTCCATCTTGTTCATGTTGTACAATATGGGCAAAGTATCCTATAACCAGATTGGTATGTAAGGATTTGAAGTAAAGAGAGAGAAGGAAAGATTCACTGTTGTTTGTTCACG
>OX421457.1:25773227-25783227 GCA_949126865.1 Montipora capitata | reverse complement strand
GGATACAAGTACCGTCCTGTACTTGTACTTTTTTTAAAGCTTAACTGAGAGCTTTCTATAAATTAGACTTAATATTTCCAAGAAAAATGATGTTCTTGCAAAATATTAAACGAAATGGGACTCACGTATTTCTATTCTTTTTTAATTTCTTATTATAACCCCTCAAGATTTCCAAGATTTTATGATCAGTACACCTGTCATCAATATATACCCCTTACTGACCAAGTCCAAGGTCCGTACTGTAAGTTACAGACCAAGTTTCTTCCCATTGATTTATGGCCCCAGAGCGAAGCACACGGGCCATAAATCAATGGGAAAAAACGAGGATCCATAACTTACAGTATGGACCGAGAAAATGAGGTAAGTAGATATTTATTATATCTCTTTATAAAATAATTACAATAGTGCACGCACTCTCATCAATTTGGTCAATAGACCTTTTCAGCTTGTACATTTTGTTTTCCCATTTCAGACCACATGATGTTACTCTAGGGAACAGTGTCTTTCAAATGTCGTCCTATGCACGTGAATATGAATGCGTAACTTATGAAAAATCAAAAGGAAAATTCCCTTGAGAACATCACGTGGTCTGAAATGGGAAAACAAAACGTACAAGCTGAAAAGGTCTATAGCTGTGTTTAGATGACGGTATGGAAACACGGCATCACATAAATTTGGATTGGTTATGTGTTGTCAGACATGCGTTTCGTTCGGCTGGTAGGGAATATGAGGGTGTATCAACTGAAGAAAATCTGATTCAATCAAGTTGATGTTTTGGGTCTTACGGTGTAACCCTTAATCAGTTTTCAAATTAATTAAATTTTCTTTACAGTGGTCACTTTACCATATCAACTCAGTTGACAAACTAATTTCTGTACTAAATATCAAAATTTACAATTTCCTGAAAAATAAATGTTAAAAGAAAACAGTTGTTTACTTTATGAAAAACCTTTTGTTAATTGATTAACAAGTGTTACAATAATAGGTGATTTTCATGTTACGTCACCGTCGTCATCTTGGTGGACAAAAACAAAAGATTGCTCATTAGCTCCTTTTGTGCGTCTACCAGCAATTGTACATTACAGCATTGCTATCTGCGTCTCTAGGGATTCGTTGCAAACCATCTATTGTAACTGGCATGTCAGTGTAAGGAGTTTTTTAATTTAAGACATCAATAAAAAAAGAAATAAGGCAAGTGCAATAATAATATTATTATCTATAATTATTATTAAGAAAATTACTAGGGGCATTGTTTAATAAAATAATAACGGTATGAGGGCTGAAGACTCCTGGAAAGTCTCTTTTTCAAAAGTTGTGTGGATTTCTATAAAGTTATAGCTGGATGCCTTGTGTCTTAGCCACACACAAAAACCAACTCTCATCAACCAGCGCTGCACTACATGTAGGTTCATATTCATTTGGGAAAGACTGTTTGACAATCTGCTGGAAGCAGAGATCTAATAACATTGTGATTCTTGTTGTACATGTATATGATAAAGACTGTCCCTTACTCTTGTAAGATTTTTGTTTCAGTGAACTGTGGATAACCAAAGTCCACTAACTCATCCAGCAGTTCATAAATGACAACAAAATTGTCTCTAATGCTTTCCTCTTCAAGCTCCTTGAAGTAGTCGGTAAACACCTGCAAAGAAAACTTAACCTTAACTCGACAGTTTCAAATTGTACGTAACGAACAGCATTCACTGGCAGGAAACAAAGGATTCTGGTCAACTATAGTATTTATTGCAACTCAAAGGAAGATCAATAATTCATATGAAGTCAAACTCAAACTAAGAAAACATTTTAATTTGAAACTTAGTAATAGATTGCACAAGAAGAAAATGTACTTTTAGGTAATAATGTACACTGTAGTACATGTAAGTGTTATTGTAAAATCCATAAGTGTAATTCTTACGAGGGAATGACGTAAAAATGGCCTAGTTTTTGTGTAAAAAGCGATTTTGTTATCCCTTTTTCCCCTTGAACTGGGCAGCACTGATGAGTAAAACCGTCTGGCTTTGTAAAATCTGTAACGACAGAGTAACTCTTTCAAGAGAATGAGCTAAAAAAGGGCCCAGTTTTTTGTAATGAGTGTAAGGAGAGTTTGTTAACCCTTCATTGTCTGGAATTGGACAGAGTAAAATCTACAAGTGTTACTCTTACAAGGAAATGAGGAAAAGGAGCCTAGTTTTTTAAGTGGAAGGAGATTTCTAGTGGACATTGATGCTACATGTATTAATAATCAGAATGATTAAAAACAGTAACTGGCTGGAGGAAACCAGTTGACTTTTCATTAAGCACAGTAACGTGTGTGCATTATGAGATCAACCTAATGGCAAATTCACCGCTGCATGAAAGCTCTATCACCTTGGTATTGAACAAAATGAAGGTAAGCATCACTTCTGATCACTAATTCGACTAATTAAAGACACAAAAGGTTTCTTTTGTTTTTCATTTAACAAACGGCACCACCAGAGTAAAAAGTTTTTTTTTTCAAATGCTACATGTAATTATCAAATATCAACCGCAAAACAGCCAAAAAAAAAACACAGGCATTCTTTTTATTTTCATTTCCAAAACCTCTGTGGAAATTTCAAGTCCCTATGATGCTTATTTCTTTCCTGTTTTTTAACTTTTTGTTTAAATATTGAAAGTGTAGAGTGTCTGGAGTTAAGAACTTCAAAAATCTCTCTTCATAGTGTTTCCAAGTGTTTTAGCAGGCCTTTGATTTATCACAAAACATTTTGGCTAAGCCAGTTGGGTCCTGGTAACTAATGACATCAAAGAAGTACTGGTAACTTGTTTGCACCTCTTCAGAAAGAAAATGTGCAGAAGTGTAAGAAGTCTTGTTAAAAATCTTGAGAATTTTGTTAAGCCTTTATAGAAAATGTCAAACGATGGCCGAAAACGTCCATTTAGTGGGTTTTCCTCTTTCTCTCTTGCTAAAATTTCCTGAGTAGGGAAACTCCACCAGTGGAAACCAACCCTTGCCAAAACATAGAGAAGACCTAGGTACTTGAGTGTTTCATTTTAAAAATGGCGGCTATTTGCCTATCACGTTTTCGTCGTTCCTTATGAAGTTGTTCTTGCCTCCAAGTATTTCAACCAACGTGTCGGTAGTGTGTCGACCAACGCATCAGTGTTTGGGTGTAAACGTGACATGCGTGACGCGTGACATATGACGTAGCGTTTTTACAACTGGGACAATTTACACAAGGACGATGTCCAAAAAAATGATTGTATGAGTTTTGTGGAGCGACAAAATACAATGCTTGAAGTGCAACGTGTTTGTGGTTTTATTACTAAGAGTACCCGTGGGTAACATCGGTAGTGTGTCGGCCGATGCGTCGGTAGTGTGTTGGCCGACGCGTCGGTAGTGTGTTGGTGGTGTGTCGACCGACGTGTTGGCCCACGTGTTAGCCGACGCGTTGGTGGGATTGGATTCTTAACTTTTACCAATTTTTTAACCTACCTGAACTATCTTGTGGAGGAAGACAAACAGCAATGCAACATTAGCATTCTTCTTTGTCATTGAAACAACTGAACAAAAAAGTCAAGGATGTCATTACTGATCATTATGATATTGTTCATTAACTTATGACATTTTCATGTGATCATTGAAGGAGACAGAATGCTCCATAATTTGACCAGATCCATTTAACCCATTGATCCCTGGAAGTGAGATTATATTCTGTCTAACGCCAGACGTTTTTACTCATCAACAGGGGGTACGTGTATCTTAGGGCATTTGAGGCGTCAATAGGTTAAATGTTTGTTCATCGCATAGCCACTAAATAAGACAGTTGAGATCTCCATGCATTGACCGGAAAAATCGTAAACCTGGCATTAGACAGAGAAAATTAAAACACGAAGACGCACTGTAAAAGGATTCCTTCAGGCTCTGCTTTTGTTCAATTTCATTCAAACAATAAGACTGATTAATATACAAGATGGCAATCAACAGACAGAAACAAAGAGACAGAATCCCTAAAAGATATTTCCACCTCAGGAAAAATGGCTTGGGAATAAAAAATAAAGAATGACAGATAACATCTCACAACATAATATTGTTACAAACACACAGTTGATTGATAAATCATCCACATAAGCCTAAGGTACAATGCCTTTTATAGTGGTTGTGTTTAAGTGGCCCACTTAGGAATCAAAATTAATGGCTAACATACCAGGCTTCCAGACAAGTTTGCAAGGTAAGGACTCAACAATGAATTCCAGGGGGTCAAATTTCCACAGCTGTCACCAAACAATTATAAATTTTTGCATTAATTAATTTATCAAGTCATGAAGCGGACGTAGTAGGGTTATTGACCCGAGACCCCACCCACCAATGTGGCCTGGGTTCAATTCCCAGACTGGTTTACATGTATGTAAGAAGCTCTCGTAACGTATAACTTGATTGGTTCGCTACCCTAGCCAAAAACAAAAGACTAAACAATTGAAACAATGACTTAGACTCAAAAACAATCGAAGCTGCTTAGAATACCAAACAATCAATAATAGCAGTTTACAAGAGCTGCTACACTTCTGCCCAGACTTGGTGTAAAATGTGGGTTGACTTTGTTGGTTCTCTTTTGTGCTCCGAGAGCTTTTTCTTCAGGTAATCCGGTTTTCCCTGCTCCTCAAAAACCAACCTACATGTATGATTGTGATTTCTGTGCAGTGTCCTCAATTATTTAGTGCCTCAGTGATAAATGCATGACACTTAAATAAAGTTTTGTTAAAGCTCATTTCATTATTGGTACAGATTTCTCAATGGCAAACTCCTACAAGCCTGTTATAAATTCTTCTCACTGAATAGAGGGGCTTTCAATTGAGTGTCGAAAGTAATTAGTGAATTGTATTGGTTTTGAATTAATTCATCCACTGATTGGTTTAAAGTCATCGCACCAACTTTTCAACCAATCAGAAGTGAAACCAAAACCAATTGTAGCTTGTGCATGCACAATTTCCTGCCCTGTGTCTCAGCTATGTGTGATTACGTAGTACTGTTTTGATTGGTTTACTGGATGGGTCTCCATCCTTTTTGACTGGCGAAAGTAATTACTTTGGTTTTGGTTTTACGACACTCGATTGAAACTCGCTCTAACACAGGGTTTTATTTTAATTGATCTCGTTCTACAGAAGCGTTCAACTAATTTACATGTGCTGTCCATATTACTGAGTTGCCCATTTTTTGGCCGTGGATAAATTCACACACATGGATCGATATGGAACAATAATTATTATTAAAATGGAAAGGATACGGTATAGGTTGTTATACTTGATGTACACAAAGGTCACATCCTGGTGCACGCAAATAGGGGTCTGTGTTCCCTCTTCCTCCTTCTCCAATACCAAGGGCATGAACTTCTCGATCAGAGACATTTCGATATCTCCTCGGTAATTCCGGGAAATAATCACCTAGAATTGATACCACAAAACACAAAGTATCTGACGTTAAAACACAGCGAAGGTTCAGTTTAAGTTACCTTGTAGAATACCTGAATGAATCACTTTTATTAATGCGGAAGTTTCGATTGGAAAAGCTCAACTTCAGTACAGTCTGGTATGGATACAAGGTGACCGATCGTACAAGTAAGCTTACCTTTCCTTTGATATCCAGAACAAAAACTGCAGACATAGACATCCTAACGTCGTTCAAATCGACAAATAGACTCAAATTTTTAAGATGTCACCTGAACCGGCGCTCAAAGATCTTTTGCTCCCCTAAAACAGCTCTACCCTTAAAATATGTTGCTACCACTGCAAGTGGAGTGAAAAGGATATTCGAGCCAGCTATGAAAATAAGGACGTGTTAATGACCCTGAGGAGGGGGTGGGGAGAGAACAATATTCCAAATAAGATATAAGAGTGCTTTTAAGATATACTCGTTAATAAAGACTGACTTACTTCTCCTGTCTAAAAGGCGCGATAAAACCCAATTTCTACCCAATATTTGCGGATTATTAAAGATGTTATACGTTTTTATCTCTGCACTAGTTACTCCTCCCTAGAAAGTGAGGTTTTGGGCTCTCTACTTGAACTTGGTAACCTCTCAATTTATGCTTGAAAACAAGATGGCGGAATTATTGGTCACTCAACAATAAGAGATAAAGATAATATGTCGTTACAAGTGAAGAAACTTAAGACAAAGTCACTTAGCAGAACAGGCGAAAATAAAGAAGAAACAGCTTCAAAAGTTAAGGTACTCCGCGAAAAACAAAGCCAGTGGATGAAGGAGCGAGAAGCATCGAAGACTGCTTCAAAAAAACTTAAATCTGTGAACAAAGATAACTCTACTCTTCCTGATGTACCGAAGTTTCGAACACGTTCAGCTATGTCTGGTTCTTCTTCGGAAAACGCCGCAAATAGAAATCCTTACAGCAATCCCAGGAGAAAACCGTTGTATCCTGAACCACAGAGAGACCACTCTGATGTGATCTCGTGGATATCGAAGTCTGATAACCCGCTAGTCAAAAGACCACCTTCTGCCACCGGCTCACACAAAAGGAATCCTAGCTCCTCTCGGATGAAAGCAAGCAATGATACTCAAGTGAAAACTAACCAGGGGTATGTGCCATCAAATTATGAAAATCCAAGCTCTGCAAGTGTCTCAAAAAAGCTTCTTTCATCAAGTAAACAAACACTTCGTAATAAATTAAGGTCTTCATCAAGGGCATCAGCGAAATCAAACTTAAGTCTCCATGGTGATGATAACCATGACAGTTATCACCATGGTGATGATATTAGGCATGGTGAAACTGATGAGGATTCTCTCTTGAATGACCCTGCAGATACATGTAATGCTGGAAATAACATAATGCTTCCTAATGATAGTTCAAAATTGAAGACTCCTGAGTTATCTTCTGATATGCTTAATGCACTAGCAGACACTGTTGCCAAGAGGCTCAAGGCGACATTACAACCCTCTACTGAGCATAAACAACGTCAGTGGAGTGTTAGTGACGACGGTGAATCAGGTATTGCCAGTCACTTGTGCCCCCTTTGTGAAAAACATATGACAGGGCCCAAACACACACCAATGGCTGCTATACCCTGTGGACATACATATTGCAAGACTTGCATAGGTGATTTTAAAAAATGCCCAACATGTCATACAGTAGTGAGGTCAACAGCAGTCAATACCGTAATGCAAGGAATTATCAAAGATTTTAAAGATCAAAAGGAACGAGAAAGACTACAAAAGATGGAAGAACAAACGAGGCAGTATGTGGATGAATATCAGTCATTAGTTCTGAGATGCAATGCTTTAAATGGTAAGTTCAGTTCAATTGGAAGAAACTTGGAATCTGCAATAGGAAGCATCCTAAATTGGCTCTTTCGGACTCGAAATCAAGACATGATCAGGGTTGTTACACCCGTAGGTGCTCAGCAGCTTATGGGAGATATGTTTGTTAGTTGCAGCTGTAGAAATATAGTTTAGGTAAAGATAAAACCAAGCTGATGCAGTGGTTTTGCCTGGATGGGATATTTGGGGGGACTCCAAGGAGGTTTGCAGGGGCAAATGCCATGTGCTAAAAATTAAGAATGGTGCCTACTATTGTTATTAGTAGGCACCATCCTTAATCAGTTAAGTGTGCTTGCCATATTTAGGGGTAAGTATACATTTCACACACTGGTTTTTCTCAGTGATGTGTTGACAGGGTCTTGGGAGGTGGACTGTGGCTGGGTTGCCATGGTGACCTCCTTGCTGCTGAGGAGAGTGCTGCCTCTTCTCTTGCTACCTTAACAGCACGTACCCTACAGTAAATTGGTGTAGCGTGTTAATTTTTCATTTAATTGGTTCCATTATTTAATCCTTTATTTTAGTTCCCTGTAAAAGTAGCAATAATGTATTTGTTAACAATCAATTTGATACCCTAAATTCCAAGGACACACCATTGTCTTGATTGAAGGAACATGTCTCCCCCTCCTAACCCTAATCCTAACCCTAACCCACCCTCCTTCAGAAGTATTACTTCTGATTAATAGGATAATAATAGTAAAAGTAAAAAATAAAGTCAACCACTAATTACATGTGGAAATATTGAAAGCTTCTAGCTGTATCTATGGTCAGGGTGAAATGAGACAATTTCCCAATTAGGGAGATTGGCTTTTATAGTGTTCAGTGAGCATGCTGAATCTCCCAAGGCGTTCTATAAATAAGTCTTCTCGGATTCCTATGCGAAGAATGGGAGATAGAGGCTCTGCTTAATGAGCTCCTGATGGCAGTGGTAACAGGAGATCTCCTGGATGAGCGTACTAACTTTTTTTTTTTATAGGGAAAATCAACCAATCAAAATCAACCAAACTAGAATATAGTTTAAAATCACTTAAACATAGCATTGTTAAACGTATTTAAACGGTAGATATAGGCATATTTTTATCCCCTAAAATTTTTTTATCTCTTTGAATTTCCTAGCTGAAAGTCTAGTGATCCGAAAACTATAGGGATCAAAGCTTGCCTTTTCGAAAATTTCAGCCAGAAAAAAGGCTCCCGAAAATTCTAGGTGACCTATTTAGGGTGAGAATCCGTTAAAAGTGGGCAATTATACCATTTTTTCCGATGTTCGAAAATCCTAGGAGAGACAGGCAAGCAATAAATTTTACAACAAATGTTCCGAACAGATATTTTCCGAAAATTGACGTTGGGTGCCCCTGGAAAATGTCTGTTTACAATTTTCTGTCCACGTAAAGTGCCCATAAGTTAAATTAGCAATGTCTTTGCTTATTTTTTCAGATGAGGCTGAGAGTATTCTCAGCAATATGGAAGTGGTGACGGAACAACTTCTGGACGAGAAGAAATTGATAAAGAAACTGGAAATGGATAAAGGAGAGTTGAAAGAGAAGATCAACCGTCTACAAAGTCAGCTTGATGCTATCAAGGTGAAGGAAGAAGATTGCCAGAACCGATGCCAGGAACTGGAAATCAGATACAACGAAGAAAAGGAGAGGCTCTCGTTAATTGAAGACACTGTGCAGAGGATTGGAAAGAGCAAAGAGAGAGTCAAGATGATGGTGCACAATTTTGCACCTTCATTAAACCTGGATGATTATGAATAGCTTTTCTCTGGGTTCTTTTAATTCTTTTAATTACATATTTTAGAAAATTTGTTGAATGTGTTTCAAGATTTTTCAATTTATAGTGCGTACGCAATTCTTATCTGCACAACTTGAGGGTTTAGCAGAAAATTGTCCTTCTAAACTGCTTGAAGTGAACATCTGAAAAAGATATGGCAGAGAGAGCTCGCAATTGACGGAAAGTGAGCTGTTTTCCCTTTTAACTTGTCTTCACACAACCATATTTATATTGGTTAGTATCATTTCTCCATTAGAGACGATTAAATATTATTAAAACTCTGGGAGACACCATTGTCCTGGCATTCGGAGAGCTCGCCTCCGGTTGCCGTACGACAGCAACGGCGACGACAACTTCTCCTCAAAATATAACTTTGAACTATGGTAAGTTTCTCGCGGTTAGGCCATCTCGCTCGCGTCGTACAATGTGGGCGAAGTATGCTAAAATGAATTGGTACGAGTGGTTTCAGAGTTAGAAATGGAGACTGAAAGATTCACATTTGTACGCTCGCGTTGTCGGCAAAACCTCAAATTTGGTGATTTCACGTCGTTGCTGTGCAGAGGACCGCACGAATTTGTGCTAAAATGCGTGCTGCACGTGCAGCACGATTACTTTTCCTCTTTTAACCAATGATATTCTTGTTTCGTGGCGTTCTCCTTTAAAACGGGGAGCTTTAGCACGCGCGTTTTTGAGGCGCGGACGGCAACCAGAAGTGAGCTGTTTACCCTTTTAACTTGTCTTCACATAATTACATTTACATTGCTAAGTATCATTTCTCCATTAGAGACGATTAGGAAAAAAATGTGGGCACGCGAAATGTTCTCTTCCGGTTGCCGTCCGCGTCTCAAAAACGCGCGTGCTTAAGCTCACTAGGGATCTTGAGCACACAAGGTTTTTGAGACGCGGACGGCAAGCAACCAGAAG
>OX421457.1:25765727-25768227 GCA_949126865.1 Montipora capitata | reverse complement strand
GTTTGTTAACATCACTGAATGTTAAATAGCATGATTTTCCTTGAAGGTGAATAGCCGATATTTAAAACAGACTCCCATAAACTGATGTAGAATAAGATACACATGCAGGTGGAGAGACTAAAATATCATCTCTGTAGGTAAACAAATGTCAGCGAGTAGAAAGGAAAACATAAATAAGTAAATAACTCGTATAGATGTGCAAAGATTTACTTTCATCAGTAGTAGAAACTGATTTTTTTGAGTTGATAAAAAGCAACTTTTGAGCACCTTTTTCGTGAAATGAGCAAGTTTTGGGCACCTTTTGAAAATTTTAGGGGCAACTTTTGAGAGATATCCGAGCAACTTGTGTAAAAGCCTAACCTTCGCCACCGTCGATGTTGTGGTCATCATCGTCAACACCTCTATCATCATTGTCATCCTGGACGTCGCCACCGCTGTCGTCATCGTTGTTGTTAGCATCATCATCCTCGTCATAATTTCTATTATCATCTTCCTCTTCGCTGTCACCATCGTAGTCGTTGTCATTATCATCACCATCATAATCATCATCATCATAATCCTCATCATCTCTACAATCATCCTCATCGTCGCTGTTGTCGTCATTGTCATCATCACCATCATCATCATCATTATCATCATCATCACCATTATCATTATCATCATCCTCGTCATAATCTCTATCATCATCGTCATCATTGCCGTCGCAAACGTTTCTTCATCATTATCATCATCGTCATCATTTCGTTCATCATCTTCATGGCCGCCATCGTCGTTACTGTCGCCGTCGTTTAGCCATCATCATCATCATCGTCATCGTCGTCATCATCATCATCATCATCATCATCATGCAACAACATAATGTGGCTTGAGCCTGCGATCCAATCGAAGCCCAGTACCTGGTGAGCGGTCCACTTTAAAAACCAACTGAACTTGATAAGCTCGTTATATGGTCACGTGATACTGGTCACATTGTCATACACGGACGGATGCCGTGACGTACATACGGTCGTACGGAGAGCAAAACCAAATTTTCTCGCACATCTGGGTTGCCATATTTTCTTACCCATGGTGCTCCGCGCGCGCGCCCTCGGCGAGTGGAGCTCCGCTATAAACAACATGAGACTGGCTGACTGACTAATTAACAGCATCACTGACTGACATCCTGCCTCATCCTCCTGTCCGTCCAAACAAATGATCGACCTAAGGAAGAATGGACACATTGACTGACGCACTAGCTGACTGACTAGCTAACTGATTGATTGACTACTGGAATGAATAATAAATTAGTTGATTGGTTGATTGATTGACTAACTAAATAGCCAACTGATTAACTAACTGACTGATTAGCTTAGTGACTTACTGCTGACTGATTGGCTAAATGAATGGCCGACTGACTGAATGACTGCTTAACTGATGTAATGATTGATTGATGGCCACACTGACTAAACAAATCGATTGATTTATAGGTTGACTGATCGACTCACTAACTGACTGAATGAATAGTTGACAGATCAAGTACTGATTGTTTAACTGAATGACTGGTAGATCGTTTGCCTGAGTCTGACTGATTGAATAAAGGTCTGACTGATTTATTGACTGATAAATGAAACCCTAAAGAAGTGCTTGAGGGAATGCCTGGCTGTTTGACTGACTAACTGAATGACTGACTGATTGAATGAATGAATGACAGAATTCCTGAGTGATTTATAGTCTGCCTGACTGACTGACTGACTGAATGAATGAATGATTGATTGATTAATTGGAGAACTGAATGCCTGAATAATTGAAATAACTGACTGTCTTAATTATTGAATAACTCACTGAAAACTGAGGGACGTCTTTTGAGGGAGTGAATGTTTGATTGATTGTTTGACTGACAGACTGATTTATTGATCTGTTAATTACTGGATTTATTGACTGACTGACTGACTGACTGATTGATTGATTGATGAATTGAAAATGAAAAACTGCATGAGGGATGCCTGACTGAATGACTGACTAAATAAATGTCTGAATAATTGACTGCATGAGTGACTGCATTAAATAAAGTATGACTGACTTATTCATTGACTGAATATCTAGAAAATGAAGGGCTGCTTTAGGGACTTTCTTACTTACTGACTGATGGTATGAATGACTGAATATCAGTGACTGAATGATTAAATAAATGACCAAATGAATGGTTTATTTATTGAGTGTCTGTTGTTTTATTGACTGACTGACTGACTAACTGAATGAATGAATGAATGAATGAATGAATGATTGATTGATTGATTGATTGATTGACTCATTGAATGAATGAATGAATGAATGATTGATTGATTAATTGGATAACTGAATGGCTGAAAAATTGACTGACTGACTAATTAAATGACCTACTGACTGTCTTATTTATTGAATGAGCCACTGAAAATTGAAGGACTTCTTATGAGGGACTGAATGTTTGATTGATTGTTTGACTGACAGACTGATTGATTGATCTATTGATTGATTGGTTGAC
>OX421457.1:25723227-25758227 GCA_949126865.1 Montipora capitata | reverse complement strand
CTGTATTGTCTTAAACATGTTCGTTATATCTTGGTTGTACTGTCAATAAAAGGCCTGTCCGCATAAGACATGGTTTGGTCACACAAAAACAAGCAAAAACTAACGATAACAGCCAATGTTACGGTGCCATAATTATGCTATTGTCAAGGGAAGTAAGGGAAAAACTGCGAGTGTAATAGGTTATGCCATATGTAGCAGTCGAATGCAGCATACTTGAGCAAGAGTTTAGCCGTATATTCCCCGTTAGATCTATCACTCCTGCTCTCCAGATACGGACCAAAAGGGTGGATAATAGGGATCAGTGTTGAAGCATCCTAGCATTCTTACTTTCTCAATTAACACTTAACAACTAGATTGGTTTTACTCTCGATCTGATCATTGACCACTTTAAACCACACAACCACGCAAGAAAGACAATTAACTTACATGCACTCAAATAATTAACTTGACTTGACTAAGAGTACTTACCATACGGTTACCAAACAGATTATCAATCGTCCTGGACTCAAACTTTTCAACGTAACCATCTCATAGAGATCATCAGAGGGGATTCGCAACTTCTTATAACTCCTATACCCCAATTCAAACCATTTACCATCCAAATTTCTTGGGGGTAACGTTTTTTTCACTCAGTCAGTCAAACAGAAAGATTACTGATTCTCATGGAGTCGAACCATGTTCTTACAGTAGTCTGTTAAGACTCCTTTGACCTTAAAGGATTGCTACTCAAATCACCGCACTTCAAACCACAAAATTTTCGTGGTTGTACGAACCAAACCATCGCACCACGAAGACTATTGACAACATAACAGTTTGTTTATGGACCGACTCTTATTAGGATAATCACATTTGCAGACCACCGTTACTTCGAACTAGTGTTGCTTCAGGGGCATTGCGTTGCGTATTACACTCGCAGATTATTTCCCTACTTTCCTTTACAGTTTCGTTATTAAGACACCTAAGTGTTTGCTTTATAGATCTTATTCATAAATGGCGGTCACATTTATAATTATTTTGTCCACGTGCAAATTAGCCTACTAAGCCTCATTTTAGAGCAAGAATTCTTTTCAATTCATTGTATGGTATCGAGGCTTGGTAGGCTAATTTGCACTTCGACAAAAGAATTATAAATTGGCCGCCATTTATGAATAAGGTCTATTACGATTCTCAATTCTGTGCTTGTTTTGTTGACTTAATCATGACATTAAGACAAATGCATTAATGCGCTTTGCGGGAGGTGATGGAGTCCAAGGCATGAAGACAGGAGGTGCCTTTTGCAAAATCGGTATAACTTTGGTTCTTTTTACGGATGAGAAACATCGTTTACTGTATATCCTAAACATTTACGTTTTATGCGCCAAAACTGGCTGACATTTATCGAACAGCCATGCTAGCGAGAGGAATGGATCTATTCCTTCTATGTCATCACAAAACGTTTTGCAATGACAAGCCAGTTTGTCAACAGCCTCTCTCACTAGTTTGGTTGTACAACAAATGTCTGTTAGTTTTGGTGACTTCTACGGAGAGTAAGAAGAGGAATGTTAGGATGTAAAAGTAAAAAAAGTTTGCCATAATCTTCCTTTTTAAGGGTTCTACAATCATTAGGAGCTTTTTGTCAACGAATTTTTTTTAATGTCAACTGCAAAAAATGTACCAGGTAAATAAAGTTAAGTTTGTTTCCATTCCCTAAGAGAATAGAGAAAAAGCACGGAAGTTCTTTCCCCCAGAGTGGACTTTGACCTTTTCGCTTAAATGACACTTAGAAAAAATACGGCGTCCCCAATACGCATGCCTCGTATTATTATTTTTTTTTTGAAAAAGAATCATTTTCCATTGAAATAATAAACAAACGTAGATAAAAAGTTGTGTTTTTATTCTCTCTATTATGTATTTCATTGTACAGAGATAATTTATTTTAAGTTTTAAAGAAAAAAAGAAATTGGCTCATGCGTACTTTAAGCGCCTGTACTTTTTCTAAGTTTTTTGGCGGGAAAATCTGACTAAAATTGCACAGCGTTTCCCCTAGCAACATCTTGAAGGAAAAGCGGTCAAAAGGCTCTACCTTAAATTCAACCCCACAAAAAGTGAAGAAAACCATGGAAGAAACGCTGGAGTGTTTGACTACCTTCGTCCCTGTTTTTCTTTTCGCATAAATAGGTTAACCCTTCCGTGTTTTAAAAAAGAAACTTACTGAAATGCGACGCCGACGCCGACAGAATATTGCCCCAAAAAAGTCGTAGCTGGAAGACCTTATTCTTAAAGTGGCTGTCATTTTACTGTTTTTGTTGTAATCAACCCTAGTTGCCTCGTTCTTTAGCCCAAATCACAGTTAACAATAATAAGGTTTACTGAACAAAGCAAAAGAGATAATTTATAAAAACGAAAGACAATTTAAATGTCAGCCATTCAGGTGCATGCAAACACAGTTAAAACTACAATAAATATTTAACAATTATTCACGGAAGTGTGGTGGCTAGTGGTGAATATTTACCCAGCCGCGAAGCGGCGAGGTAAATATCCATCACAAGTCACTGACACCAAGGTGAATAGTTGTTTTAGTATGTACTAAAACAGTTCGATAATATAGCACTAAAAGATGATTTAAACTCATTTAATCCTGCAAAGATTACAACATTTTCGAGCGCAAATTCCGCTCGAATTGCTAGGAGGTGAACAGCAAAGGATATCCGGAGTTTGAGTAGCCAATCAGTGCGCGCGTTCAACGGTATCCACTGTTTTAGTATATACTAAAATGCAATAATTGTCTTTGAACGTTTGTAGCTTCTCGTGTTTCGTGTTTGAAAGCAACAATAATTTTATGGTTTAAAATCAGTCATAATCCCATCCGTCGACTATAGTTATACTCCTGTTTGCATACCAGCCAAGATGACACTGGTCGATGACGTGCTTTGCCATACTTTCTTCATGCCTTAGGCTAAGGCGTGTAGAAAGTATTGCAAAATGCGTTGCCGAAGCGTCCTATGCTGTCCAGTAGATCAGGTCTCCTCCTCTAAATTAACTACTACTTTCAGCTTCTTACACGACTCTAATGTCTTTGAAAGCTTCTAAAACTCTGCTTGCTGCTGCTTGTGCTTTCGCGATTTTCTTTGTGTCAAAGTCAAACGTTTCCCTTTTCCCTCTTCCACAAAACAAAACTGAGCAGGCTGATAGTTATACAGACCGAGGTGAACAAACCAGTGCGAGGTGAAAAGGTAATGTTTATTTCTTTACCCCTAATATCTGCTTAATTAGCATAACATAAACTTGATCGAAACCGGACGAAGTTGCGCCAATCTGGACTGACGTGCAATAACCTTGGAGGCTTTGAGCTAGTTAGCTAAAAGATTATTTCGTTTGCCGGTAGTTTGTTTCCTCTTAAAATCTACCAAGGAGACAGAAATTTGTTCTCTTTTCCAAAATAGATTGAAGTAGTTTATCAGCAAGTCAGCTTGCAACTTTTCTTCGGCGACTCGCTACAAATTGGATAAATCTCAGGCACTTGAAAAAAAACTGACTGCTCTCTTTTTCCTATTTTTTTTAATGCTGAGAAAATAAAGTGTTTTGCCCTAGAAAGTATTTCGAATAATGCGTGAAAGTTATTGGAAATGAACCAAGGGAAATCGTGCCAACTAAGACAGCACTGAGTTATTTCAGACGTCATTCTAGCGAGGTATATTACGTAAGAAGTGAGATGGGAAGTTCTAATTAACAGCGGAAAACAAGCTAATCTTTTTCCAGGGTCCTGATCTTTGTTGCCAAATACCTAAGCACCTGTAGATTTGCATTATTTGGTTTGTTTTTTGTGGTCTGTATAGCCTCATTTTTAGTGAACTCGTCGAATTATGGTCGTCCAGATAAGTGCAGTCTCAAGACGAACCGTTGCTGATGACACCTACTTTCCACAACGTCAGCAGAAGTCCTATCTGTAAAAAGTTTAGTAATGTGATCGAGTATTGTCAGTGAATCAGTAGTCGTCTTTCAGGCATTCGTGATAGTATTGACCGTGAAAGCTGAAAGAGGATAGGTGCGTTTCCATACGTCGATGAAGACCCTTAGTTTGGACTTCGTTAGGGTCTGAGTTTTCTACTATGACGTACACAAATAAAAAGTTCAATCTTCGAACCTTATGCACCTGCTTAGAATGGAAAACTCCTTTTCATAACCAGACTCGTCCTCAACTCAAAGATTCCTTGCTGTCCATTAGCTTTTGGTCCTCCAAATAACCGCGTTTTCTATGACTGTATCGAGACTGTACAAGGGATTACGTTTATGCAAACGTTGGCCGTGTAGCACTTATATTTCAACAGAATTAACTACGAGAGGGTGATTTGAAGTGCTATTTTCTATCCATGTAAACCATGTGAGCGTTAGCCCTACTAATGCAAATGGGGCCCACTCGAGGACAGAGAAAAACTCTGACCAGGGTGGGAATTGAACCCGCGACCTTACAGCTCAGTCGATAGAGCAGCGGTGATCTAACCCGAAGGTCGTGGGTTGAATTCCCACCCTGGTCAGAGTTTCTCTCAGTCCTTGAGTGGGCCCATTTCCATTAGTAGGGCTAACGCTCACCTGGTTTACATGGGTAGAAAACAGCACTTCACATCATCCCTTCATAGTTTATTCTGTATCGAGACTGTGCTTGTCTAAGGTTTCGTCGAAGTCAGCTGAGCTGTGTAATGTCAGTGGATCGTAAAAATACTCTGATTATTGCCGTGATCCCCGTTTTTCGAAAGACTGATAAGCGCAATCCACTGGATATATCACTATCCAGGGAATAACGCAATTTATTACAAAAATGTAGATGAAATGCAGAGATTTTTCTTGTTCCTCAAATTAGATATCTTCTTCGCGCACAGTAAAGCTACTATTCTTATCTTGAACATCTGAGGATATTTGTATAAACGTAACCTTTCCTTGTACTTGTACATGTTCGTTGCCGTGACTTTAACATCTTCAGTTCCCACGGCCTGCTCCCGTCTGACCTTGTAGCTCAGTCGGTAGAGCGGCGGCGATCTAACCCGAAGGTCGTGGGTTCAATTCCCACCCTGGTCAGAGTTTTTCTCTGTCTTGTGTGGGCCCATTTCCATCAGTAGGGCTAACGCTCACATGGTTCATATGGGATAGAAATCTAGCACTTCACATTACCCTCTATTCAGTTAACTCTGTTGAGGATATTGATGTTTTCATGGTCGCAGACTTGTCGGCCAATATTATCAGTGCATCTTGTTCACACGCGAACTTTTGTTTTAAAAACTGATTTTTTTTTTGTTTGTCTGTAGGGTAAGTTGTGATCTTGTCGATTGTTATGATTATAGTGACCACATTTGATACCTTTTTCTTGTTGTCTATTGTTAGTAAGATTTGTCAATTTTGTCTTTCGCTTGTCGGTTATGTTGGTGCTGTCAATCAGTCATTCGAAGTTTGCATAAAGTCACTGGCAAAGGTAACACAGTCCGTGGAGTGCCTGTCAGTTCAGTCAATAGTGGCATTTCTACTCTCTTTACGCGCACGTGGGAAAAAAAGCGACCTCCAATCATCCTAATGCGCCTTTGTAATGGGAACTTTGCTTGTGTCATCGACAACAGTCTTTCTCAACACTAACCGGAACGACCTAACCTCACAAAACATTAAATACCTAGGCCCGCAATGAAACAAAAAATGCGCTAAAATGGGAAGAAATGCGCGCTTTGCTGCTCACCAGACATTAGAGTTTTGTAATAAGCTAAACTACTACATTGTACTCGGTGTAGCCAGCAAGTCAGACATTTCAAGGAGGTACCAACAATGTAAAATGATCATCGACAAGACACGCCAAATCATAAATTTAAAAAATATATATTTTATCATGACGTAATGCAAGAAAAGTCCGAGCAAATAAAAGAAAATTAAATAAAATGTTTATGTCCAAAAACACGGTTAGTGTTTATTTGTCATTAACTTGTGAAATTTACTCAATGCATATTTTCATGATAGACTGGGCGTAAGCATATCTCGTCCCTGTCAAATAACTCAATTGATACGGAATTTTCGGTGAGGCCAATCTGTCAAACATCGTACAGGTTTCAAGATCCGGCTTGCTTCCAAATGATAGTGGAAATCTGAAAGCCTAAAACGTCATATTCACCAATAAAATTTGATTGCTCGGGAGACTTAGAACACGCGTGCGGTGTTGGGTGAGTAAGCAACTGTAGCAACACTAAAAGAGATGAGTCACCTGGCACAACCGAAACTTACGAATGTTAGGCTTGCCATTAAAGTACTTTTAATTATTTTACATTTTGTTTTTATAGTATTCATTTACTGTTTTCAATTTGCAGTGTATCGTTCGTTCGAATTCCTGCCAATTATAAACACGATTTGAATTATGGTGTCTTGCAGTTAAAGTATGTCATCCTTCGAAGTGCTCCTGGTCCATTGTCTGTCTTTGTCCCGTTTTCAGAGTTAATCCGAGTTTTTTAAATACAAAGTACTTTTGTCGCTCTAAGTGACGCATTTTGGTGATGTTGGTGGCCCAGTTGAATTCGCTATTTATTTAATTGTTCGTCCTCTGTTCAATTCTCGATCTGCTGAGTTTGAGAGACCCCTATAATCTATGCCAGGTTTGATCAGTCTCGCGATCAGTTTCTCGAACGGTTCGCCGTTGTTTACGTCATCGCCACAAGTCTGTCGATGAACTGCCACATAGTCACTCTTTTTCTAAAGTAGTTTGTTACTACTGTCACCAAAAGTCGAGTCCATGTTGTAGTTAACAGTGTTATTTGTGAAAACAATAAAATTGAATCTAATTTCTTTCCTTGACTGATAAAAATCATAGGAGATCTAATTATGTTCAGACCCTGTTTTTGTATAAAGTGTAAGATATATTGCTTTTAAGTTTTTAATATTACTTTAGTTATCTTATACTTTTTATTTTTAAATGATATGACGATTGCCAAAATATGATTGGTCAATTACACATTTACTATTTTCCCATTGGTGAATGGTTATGACGAAAACACTGACGCGTGCACAGGGAAAAAAATGCTTTTTCCTCAGAATACAAATAATGACCGACCAGTCTACCACAAAAACGCTTAAATTTCTTCGCAACTTTATGAAAAAAGCCTTAGAAATTTAATGTCTTAACCCGTTAGCGGGTATTTTGCTGAAACCACCGGTAAAGCGATTTGCGAGCCTAAGTGAAAGCCAGCTCGACAAGTTTGTGAACAAGAGGCATTCAAAAGAGTCACGAGATGTTTTGGTTATGTTATAAAACATGGTTTTAAAGGCGTACGATCAATGCACGTTTCCTTGGTCATTAATTTCGGTTTAAAGACACGAACGATCCTTGTAGCTCCCCGAAAACGGGCCCCCCATTTTAATGGGAAAGCAAAATGTTTTTTTTTTTTCATCTTTAACAAACAGTAAACGATTCATGCATATTGTAGCATCAATTTATAGTTGCACGCTGGAGGTTTATTAAGCAGAAGGTAGGACCAATTTACACGGTACGATATCATCAGTTGGCGCATACGACAAGCTTTTGACAGGCCTATGACATGACTTACGATTGTCGCAGCGTTTTACGACTTGTTTTAAAATGCCAAGACTTTTTTCTGACGTACACGACAATTGTAAAAGAATTGTAAACCTGTCGTAATCTTGTGGCATGCGACAAAAATCGCACGGTGTAAATCGGCCCTTACGCTTCTTTCGAGCTTAGCAACCTCCCGCGTGCAACAATAACTCGATTTTACACGCTGAACCGTTTACTTCGCCTCATGGGCTAGGCCTTCATAGATTATGCTAGTAAAAGTAGCATATTATGCTAGTAGCATTGCTTTTTTTTTTGGCGAAATTATGCTAAAATTATGCTTTTTTTTCCAAATTATGCCCCTTTTTTTTAAATTATGCTCTTTGAAAAAATTGCAAATAAGTCCAAAAAATACATTTTTTAATTCGAAGCCGTTCGTCTACAAGAAACGCAACAAATCCACAATGAAATGCAAATAAACATGTGGTTCATGTTAACATGCACACTAGTACTAGACTATACTCTCATGTAGCTTATCTGCTGTTGTTATATTGCAGCATTCCACTTGCTTGCATCGAATAACGTCACCAAGTGCTTGGGACTTGGGAGTACAGATGAACAATGAGCAAATTGTAGCATCAAAAATGATCCGATAATTATCAAAATATGCGAATTATGCTAGCATTGCTACTTGGCAGAAATTATGCCAAAAATTATGCTAGCATAATCTATAAAGGCCTACTCATGGGCAATCAAATGGAATCAAGTTTTAAGAATTTATGGAAGTTGCTAACAGCGTAGAAGCATAAAATCAGTGTGTAGCGTCGGAAACTCTATACTACAACTTGGGCTTCGAAGTGTGAAAAAAACGAGTACAATATTTCAAAGTAACAAGTGTCACGAAACTCCAGTAGAATATTCCATAAAAACTTGTCGATACCTCTGTTTAATTGAGTCTTAAAGCAGCTCTTTTTATAGTAAAGAAATTTCGATTAGATTGCAGAAAATATCATCCCTTTTTTTTAAATTCTGCCTAAATGCTTAAGTTGAAAAGTGACCTCTGGTTGCCTGGACACAAACGAATTGGATCACAAAAGACCCAAAAGCATTATTTCAAACAAAGCTCCTCATAGCCTTAAACTTGGACAACTTTCTGTAGTATACTTAATGCCTTACCATCAAAAAAAATGATGAACTATCTTACAAGCAGAGCAAACCACTTATCAAGAGAGTCGTAAATTAACAGCTTTTATAGTTCTATGTCAATGACTTAAGAATGCGAGATTTTATTCCTTGTCAATTTTAAGAACTCGGTTAGCAAGTCTGGTGTTTAAGAATACTTTATATCGTTTGGGAAAGAAGATTTAAATAATGCCAGCCTACACATTTTTGCAGAACCGAGTTTACAGAAATTAAGCCGCATAATGCTGCATTATATCGCCGAATAACTGATTCATCAGCCAGTACCTCCTTAAAATTGTTAATCATGTTGCTACACCATTTAAAGAAGTGTAAAACGTCGATAATCAGACACTGAGCGATCAGTGTAATCAGTCTAATATTTTGATGGGGGAGGAGACAAGTAAATGGACATTCAAATTACATTAAAAAGAAAAGTCTAAGTCATTTTGAACAAAAAAAGATTCCCGAGTTAATCCAATGATCGCTCAATGTTGAAATGGTGGCTGCCTAGAAAGGTTCCCCTTCTTTATTTAAATGTCCCCTGTTATTTCTAAATCGGTATTTAACTTTATGAGCAAATTTTCTTATGTCCATTGTCCACGGATTTTTTTCCACTGATTCTCCACCATTCTCTTGTGTCAATTTCTTATGTCCATTCTCCACTGAGCTGCCTGACATCGTATGCGTACTTGAGGGCGAAGTGTGTGCAATCCGACGAGAGAACCTTATACTACAGACAAAGGCCTACTGAGCAATTTTACTTCTGAAATTATTGTAAATCTATTCTAAAGGAGATCTGAGTATTTTTTCCTGCCACCATTTCTAAATAAGTAGTATCTTAAGTCTACAGTTCTTATCTCAGTTTGTCGAATTTCCATAGTTCTTCAATTGATGTCTTCTTCCTTGCTTCATTTCTTTTTCTCTTCCTCTGATCGTGTGCATTCTTCCCAAATCTTGACACTGTCCTGGGAATATAATATAGAAGAACAACTGATGAGACGAAATGCACAAAGCCAAAGAGATCAAAGAAATACGTTCGATTCAACTCGTGTTCCACAGTGACTATAGATAAATTTCAAGCTTATGTGTGAGCGGCGAAATGAGAAGAAAATTCTCCTTAGTTCTTCCAATAGTTATCACAGATCGTTTCCTGTGGAGACAAAGACAAACAAATTAAAACACATTAGTTTTTGAAACGTTCACGGGCACAAGAATTTCAAATTCTCAAAGGGGTAATTTTCTTGCATGAAAACTTGGATAATGTCTCCTCTAAAGCAGCAGCAAAATTATCAACCAGGAATTTCCCTTTACGTAAAATGCTGTGAGGCATAGTTAAACTAATCAAGAAGTATATTTTTGACATGAAAACGGCTTAGTTCAAAGCTTAAACGACTGAGTCACAAACACGTGTTTGCTTCGCCAAGAAACTTATATTTGCCTTCTGCACCTTTGATCGAAATATAAACCAAAACTTCGCATGACTCTTCCAACTTACCGGTCTTGGATGAAAAGGAGAAGATATTTTTTTTCTTCCTCCTGGCCTAGCCGGTTTAAAAAAATTCCGTTCGACGTTCAAATCCCAGAGAAACGGCACAGCACATTTTGCCACCATGACGGTCAGCGAAAAATAAGTCAAATTTGGAAATATGAATTGAATATGGATGAGATTATCGAAAACCAATCAGTGACAAGTTCTTCATAAAGCGAAACAAAAGGCTTTGTCATGCAAATTTTATTGCGCAAATTTCATTGCAATGAGAAAGTCGGGCAAATAACAAGCTTTTTATGCTGTGTTTAATATATTTTCATTATATTTACGATAATTTGCTTACAATAAAAGGTTGAAAAGTTTAAGAAAAGAAAAGAAAGATAAAAAGAGCAGCCATATTATATCGAACTGGGGATGACGACCTTCTCGTTACATCAATTTACGTTCATCTCTATTGAGCTATCGGGAACTCGTGGCTTTGATCGTTATTAAGTAAGAGGAAACTGAAACAAAAATCCTCTGCTACCGTGTTACTGGCAGTAAAATGTCAGTGGAAGTAAAGGTTACCATATAATTTGCGCCCAATCATGTAATAAATAAGAAGTATTTGATTAAGAAAAAAAATTGCCTTGAAGAAGTGTACAACCTTGAACACGGACTTCTCGCCTCATAAGCTCAAGTGAATCCACTAAGCTATCGGCAACCCTTGAACAAATCATGAAATTTTTAAGCTGTTTAACAGATACGCAAATTTTGCAGAGAAGGGCGACTGTCCAACCATATTTAAGTTAGTACGAGGCTTCCATAACAGTAAGTCAAAAAATTGAACTGCGAACAACTTAGGCTATCAAATACAGGAGTGTTTGGAGAGAGAAGGCAGATCCAACTTCGTTCACTCTGAAATCAAGAATGCAGTTTGAAGTCGTCAAGTCCGAAGAGGGAACCAGTCATTACGGCAAATGCATCTTGTATCACCTCAGATCTCAAGAAATGAAGTAAAACAGGATCGAAATTTCATCCAGGAATTATTTTGGGTGTTCACACATTTCCTGAATTTACTAGGCCAAGGCTCGCAAGGGAACCTCGCCCAACCCGTCGCCATCCATGGCGACCTTTGCTGAATTATTAGATATAGGACCTTATTTGGATTTTCGCACAGTTGTGGTACAACTAATTTTGTGTAAGCTGACGTTTTTCCCAGGGCACTCATGTGTATTGTCTTTTTATTTGAGTGTGGGTAAATCTATTAAACATTCTCGTTTATGGACACGACAAATTCTTGACAGACTTTACTTCAATATCAAACATTATATGTCCTTGCATACAAAGTAAGAAGCACTGCTCCAAAATAGGATATATGAGTCACAAAACAATTAAGGTCGACGATTTCTTCAGAAATAATTCCCCACGCTGATGAAATATGATGTGAGCCCTCTCACAAATGTAAGATTAGCAAATTGACAAAATACAGGGAAATTCCGAGCTTTGATGATAAACAAGTAACAAAACACTGTGGGTTGAGCAAAGGAGGTCTGAGTTTTGTTATAGCACCAAAGCGCTACCTCGCTCATCGATCTTACTTTGTCGGCCTCTCTGATCACGTCAGAGGACATCCATTTAGGATGAAGCCAGAGCGTCTCAGGGGCATTGGCAGGAATGCTTGTTCCTCGTATGTGGCCCCTTAAGCGAGCTTCGCTCAACCCGTTGTGACATTTCTTATGTAATATTTTCCGATTATATATTGCATCTTTGTCTGATTTTCGCTCGATTGTGGGATGACTTAGTCTATTTCAAGTTTCCATCAAGTGCGCATGTTCATGAGGCAAAGCTAATCTTTAATTAAGTAGCGAGTGACTATGAAATGTTTCAAAGTTACTCATTGAAGGCAAATGTGAAATCAAGCTAAACTTTTCAGAGAAGATTCATCTTCCAGCTACAAGGCTGTCTTCAGAAAGGAATTCACCCAAAATGACCAACACAGGCTGTCTCCTTTTTTTGTGCGATGTTTGGCTGTTTGAAAATAGTTGGAAATCAACAATCGTGGACAAACTCCTTCAGAAATTTAATGGAATACTTTTTATTTACCGAGGGTTAACGTTGATTTATAGCAGTTTTCTAGCAAGTGGCCCTCAAAAAGAGCACTTACGGACAGAAAATACCAATGATAAGGTGTATTTATGCAACGAATCCCTTATCGTTTTACCAAACTCAAGGAACAACTGAAATGAATGGAAGATGAAGGAACTCAAGTTATCGCTACTGGCTATCAGACGCATTCATCTCTTTTGAGAATATTTGGCCAGTGGCTGATCTTTCCGACCTGTAAAAAACAAAGATTGTGAAGAGAGGACGTGGATTAAATATATGGGAATGAATGGATGTTGCCGAATATCAATGGCCAGTCATCTGGCGAAAAATATCGCCGAACCAAAGCTGACACTCTTTTTTCGAACGTCATTTTTGGTGTAGTCCGGCCTTTCAGGTATCTGCATGTAGCACTCGGGGAGAAAATTCCCTTTACTTTTGGCTGCATCCAGTACTCGGCAAACCTCTGTTTACTTTTGGCTTTTTCACATATACAGAATGAGCCTTTTTGGATATTACGTCAAGCCGGCTACACTTCCTGCTCTCCTTACCATTAATATTAGACATCCCTATTTTTCCAGAACGTTTTCCCAACAAGAACCAACTACAAGAGTCCTGAAAGTTGAAATTTCAGAAAAATGAATAAATGATGTGATGGCCCTCACAAGATTTATGCAGTGGCTAGGGACGTGCCACTCCCATTATATTTTATATATGTTGCGGCATTTTTAGAGAAGAACCTTTTTTAACAAAAGATTTAAATAAGTATCAACTTTCGCAGGAGACCACACTGACTCAATAATGTCATGCTTGTGATTGGCTAAGAAGTTTTGTTTTCGCTGGAAAATTTATCTTAACTCACCTTGGTCTTAGTGGCCCAACTTCAAGGTCGTGGGCCTCTGGCATAGTAGTAGTGTGGTATTATCAGCGAGGCAAAATCTTTTGTGTTGAGGAATTTGAAAAACATCAAAAAATGTCCTTGCATGCAAAGAGAGAAGCATTGCTCAATAAACAGGATTTGTGAGCCGCAAAAAGCTTGAAGATTTCTTCAGAAACAGTTGCCGCGCAAGTAAGACGATGTGATCTGTCACACAAACATGAGCTAAGCAAATTAAGAAGAGTTCGAAAAATCCCAAACTTTGAGGATAAAAAAGTAACAAAACACTATGAGTAGAGTGATGGTAGTCTGTGTTCTGTTTTAGCGCCGAAGCACTACCTCGCTAATCGATCTTTCTTTGTCGGCCTCTCTGATCACATCAGAGGACATCCATTTAGGATGAAGCCAGAGCGTCTCAGACTTTCCTAGGGGCATTGGCAGGAATGCTTTTTCCTCGTACGTGGCCACTATAGCGAGCTTCGCTCAACATTTGCTACATATATTTTCCAGTTATATATTGCATCTTTGTCTCATTTTCGCTCGATTGTGGGCCGGGGTGATTTATTCTGTTTTAAGTTTAAATCAGGTGCGCATGTCTTTTTGGCACGTTAGCTTTAATAAGTAAAGAGGGACTATGAAATCTTTCAAAGTTTCTCATTAGCCAACGCAACATTGAAGGCTTCTTTGTGGAAGCTTGTGGCGGAGGAAACTCGTCTTACTAGACATGACTATTTTAGATAAGGTATCCCCCCTCCCCAAAAAAAGGTAAATGCAGCTTTTTATGCTCACTTCAGAAGCCACGTTTGAGGGACACTTTGTGACGTTAAGTGTCTGTATTCCGGGACACTCCGTGACGCTTAGTGAAATCCGCCTTCATCTAATTATACTGACTTGCATTTCTGGCCATATCTGAACACCGCAGCACATCTTCCCATTGTGACAGTCTGTGTAAAATGTCACAAATTTGAAATTGCTTTTTGAATATGGATTAGCATGCCGCGAACCAATCGTTACAAGGCACTTTTCTTAAAACTGCTGTATTGGTAGAGTATTTTTTTCATTTGAGCACAGTGTGCAAGATCACGTTGCATAAGACTGCTTATACTGCGAAACAAAAACAATTTCTCGTAGAAAAAACCAAAAACACAGTATCGGCCAGGAATCGATTCGGATTCGAAACCCGCTAAGGTTGAATTGGGCGGGGTGCTCTAACCACTGAGCTATCCCGGCCGATGCTGGTTTGCAATTGAATATTTCTCCATGCAGCAAGTTCATCTAAGTAATCTTATAGCTGTTAACAGGCGATTTTCTGAAAACGTTTCTATTAATAAAGGATTGTGTTCATTTGCGCACAGTTTGGATAGTAACGTTACTAATGCGCAAAAGAAATAGAAATCTTTGTAGAAAAACAAACAAAAACACAGCATCGGCCAGGAATCGATTCGGATTCGAAACCCGCTAAGGTTGAATTGGGCGGGGTGATCTAACCACTGAGCTATCCCGGCCGATGCTTGAATGCAATGGAATATTTCTCCATGCAACAATTTCGTCTAATTGACCTCGCAGGAGCCACTAGGCGCTTTTCTCAAAACTGTTGTATTAAAGAGTGCAATACGGATGTTTCTAAGGAATCAAAGCGATGGAGTGATTTTGTTGAGTATATATTAAATAAAAGATCGTATGAATTAATGGTCACTGGGTGCTTTGGTTGATTATGGTACCATTGGAAAGATCATCAAAACGTGTTTATAAGTTTGCCTAGTAACCAACGTTTTGGCACCATGGTAACAAGTTGTAAATTTAACGACAAAACGATTCAATAATCATCCCCATTAAAAAGAGTCAGAAAAAAAGTTCACAACTTCTCCTCGGGACTCTATATACCTTGAAATAAAAGTGGAGCCAATGAGGAGAACCCTCCCCCCCTCCCTTGGATATAAGTTCCTTTCTAGTTTGGCTCGTTTCGTGAAACAAGACCCCCCCCCCCCTCCCCTGGATATAAGTTCCTTTCTAGTTTGGCTCGTTTCCTTAAACGACCACATTCAACAACAAAAAATTCTTAAAACAATAATTGAGAAGAACTGCTGAACAAGAAGTTTAATAAAAAGCAGGAAGTCAAATTTTCTTTTTAGCCGAATATTAAAAGTTGTGATCACGACAGAAAATATGGGTAGAATTTCATATGCCGGACTAAAAATGGCGAAGAACAAAAAAAAAATTGTTTTATTCCGATTAGGCCTTGCTAATTAGGTGTTGTTATGTTCGCTTTGTTCTTTTGTTTCATGGACCTTAATTATTTCGGATCCGGTATATGAAAGACCAGCCCAAGCACCTCCCCTCCAGAGTAACATGGTGTTGCGAGCCCAACCTCGTTTCCAGGGTCTCCAATGTCTTAGACAAAGTTAGCATAGTTTTGAGATCCCAAGAAAAATATTTTTTTTTCTTTGGTCAGTGCAACTGAATCCTAATTGTAGAGTACAACCTCGTCCCCAGGACCTCTCCTTGGTTTTGGGGCTGGGGCGGGAAGAAGCTAAGGGAACGAGCGCAGAAGGCAAGGGAGAGGTCCTGGAAACGAGGCTGTTTACAGTACTTTTTTTTTAAGCAACATGCAAAGAAGATGTTTTGAATTGGTTAAATTCACGATTGATAGTGAGTGTTTAAGGGCATTGCTTTTGCCCGATATTTATGACGGATTCCGAAAACAGTGGTTCTACGAGGGGACTGGATCAAGCCTATTGTGACGTCTACAAAGGGAAATCGACCAGAACACATTGAAGCGAGTAAGACATGTTTACAAAGTAATTTTTAGTAAAAAACCGTAAGTTCAAGGCAATATGCCAAACCGGTGTGTGGTCTTTGTAGAAAGCTAAGTTCCTTTGCATGAGTCACTCAGCCCAGTCTCTCCCCCCCCCCCCCCCCAAAAAAAAAAAAAACAAGAACCTCGGAATTCGGCAAGGGCGTGAAACTCTTTAACTAAAATTTTGGGCGATGTTGCTTTGAAAGATATATAGATTTTAAAAAAGCACTGTAAAATAAAGGTTCAGTTGCAATTTAAGAAAACAAGTTAGCAAAACAGTGATCAACATATGCTTCAAGAAAGTTGCTCGTTATTTTAAGTTGAAAAGGAAACCTTTGTCTGGGGCTAAGCTAAAAATGTTTTGCGTTGTTGTCCCCACAGTGAACGTTGTTTTAGATGTCAACCTGTCACAGAATATAGAACGTTCCATATGTTGTCGACAGTCCTGTTCAGACTCACTGTAGATTTCTGCTTGCGATGGGTAAGTCAATGTGCAATCAAAACGTTTTCTGGACCAGCTTGTCGACAATTTTCCCCTTCTAATTTATGTCAGCGTTGTTTAAGAAGCCCTCTCCAATAAGCTACTTTCAAAAATACCACGATCCTCTTTGTCCTCCAAAATTTTGCATAACCATTGCTTTTATTTTCTCTTGGGACCATTGCAAATCCCAAGAGAAACTTGAAACAATGCTAATACAAACAAAGAGTATTACGGTATTTTTGAAAGTGGCCAAATGTTCCAGTTTCTCTTGGGACTTACAAGGGTCCCAAGAGAAAATAAAAACAATGCTTATGCAAAATTTTGGAGGACAAACAAAGAATATTATGGTATTCTTGAGAGTGGCCAAAAGACACCTACCTTACCCGCTGCGCATAAGCATCTAAAGGTAATAAACACTACAAACACGGTCATTAGATACATTTACGATCCTTGTGATAATGACTGGCTGTTAGTGTTACGCTCCCTATCAGTTGCCAAGAAAAGTGTCATTCCTCTTACACCTTTCGTTGCACCATTTCCCCCACCAATAGATGGTTTTCATTTACGTGAGTTGACGGCCATTTTGGTGTACAAAACAATAGAAAATATTTGCGTAGAATTTGCATAAAAGTAGAGTTCAGTCCTCAAGGGAGAGGATGTCTATTGGTCTAGTACACCAAAATGGCCGCTGTGACGTCACGTGAAGACCATCTATTCATGATAACATGTGGTTCTGTTTTAGTATCCTTGTCTATTTTTCCCGTCTCAACATTGTCCTCTGGAAGTTCTTACTTACAGCGAAGAAGCTACTGTGCCATCATTTGAATGTCTGACCTTCCCTTGTTCCCCTCTATCTTCACAAACATAAATCAGTGAAACACAAAATTTTACTCTACTTTCTTTTTTATTATGCCAATGCACCATCTACAAAATAATAGAGCACATACTTTAAGTGCAGCTTGCACTTTTACAAAAATTACCAAAATTAAGAAATTGATTTATTATACTTATCGTTATGTGCTCCTTTTCTTTAACATGTCAAGGACTATCGCTGTTTCTAATTTCGGGCCTGGCATATTTACTTACAAGCTAACTTATTTTGTATTTCTTGTTCCCCTCCTTCTTTAGAAACATAACGCAGTGAAATTTTACTATACTTTCTTTTTTATTATGCCAATGCACCATCTACAACATAACAGAGCACATACTTTAAGTGCAGCTTGCACTTTTACAAAAATTACCAAAATTAAGAAATTGATTTATTTTACTTATCGTTATGTGCTCCTTTTGTTTCAAATGTCAAGACCTATCGCTGTTTCTAATTTAGGGCCAGGCATATTTACTTACAAGCAAACTTATTTTGTGTGTTTTTTTGTCTTTCTGAGAATACACGTTTCATCTTTCAGCTTCACAAATCTATTACATATATTGATGGAGATGCTTTTTTGCTTTACAACCTACAGGATCCTCCAGGGATTTTTCTCAGATAAAAGGTAAACGTTTTTCAGAGATATTTGGCACTGCCATACACTTTTGCTTTGAAAGAAAGGTTTAAATAGTTGGTCGAGTTTTTAGGTTTACTGGGGTCTCAGTAGAAGCCATGGATAGAAATTCTTCTCGCCAACAGTGCAATTAAACTTGAGTTAACTGGTTATAAGCAAGTCATTGTGTTTGTCTTGACCATGAGATGGGGGAAATTCTGCACGGGGCTATAATAATAGTGTCGTCTGAGATTCTCTTATTTCCCTGCTAGTTGGGGTGCAGGCGAGCAAAGTCACGACAAGGCAGATCTTGGAGCTTTGAAAGTGAAAAACGCCTGGTCCCTGTAAGTATGTAAGCCTAATAGCGAGCAACCTAGCTTACTTCATCCGGGTTAATATGTCCCTCAATAAGAAACAAACAAACAAACAAATAAATGAGCAAAAGCATTAACCGGTTCAGTAGCAATCTGACTGCAATGTCTATCTAAAAACCAAGAGAAATAAAGCTAAAGTTAACATATCTTAAGTACTAAAAATACTTATAGCTTAGTTACGGGAATCGAAGCATTTGGAGACAACTGAAATCCATCAGCTTGAAGACTTGCCATGGGCACATTCTGAGTGCTTACATCCTGAATGTTTTCCTGTTTGTAAACTTCTGACGTGTCTGGCTCCTGTCAACAATCAGAAAAAAGTAAGATAGCATATTTTTCATTTGTTTCATAGGTGATCTTAACAAACCAATTCAGCTCTCAAGCAAGGTCCAGCACATCCCTGCACTGTGCAGCTTGAAGCTTCTAATGTATTATAAGACTTGCCTTGGACACATTCTGTGGGTTTTCAGCTTCTGCGGCATTTGACCCCTGCTAAGATCAAAGTTATGATAGCACAAGTTTTAAAAGTTACTTCCATACACAAATTTAACTCTGCTATGCAAGACCCAAGCACAGGTAGCTACGACGAAAGAAACTTGATATCCTTTAAACTTCTTTACCAAAAGCAAGACTCCAACGTATCAGAAATACAAACTATCAAAGATGTGGCTTGGGAAATTTACGCAAAAAATGTTGCAATTATCAATGGTTCGTTGGTTTTCTTCTGGCAAGTTACAGGGCTTGAGAAATTCACAAAATATGAATTTAAAGTGTGTGTCTTCAGTTCTGTGGAGTGTGGGCCAGAGAGTTCCTCAAAGATTGCAAGGACATTGGAAGATGGTAAGGGACTGTAGCTTTTTATCAGGCTTAGTATACCTAGTCAATTCAATCAATCAAGCAGTCATTTATTTTAACACGTTACGTCAAAGAGCTATAAAACTCGAACGTGTATAAATAAAATCTATAATAATTACAGCCAAGCATAGTGGACCATGAGACGAGGGGAGTGCACCTGGGGCTATGTGTCGTCCGAGATTCTTTCCCTTTCCTGCTTGTTAATGGCCAAACAAAGTCAAGACAAGGCAGATCTTTGAGGTTTAAATTGTTAAAATCTGTCCGTCTCGGTAAGAACATGTGCCTGACAGTGGGCAATTTGTTTGGTAGCTAGTTGTACTTAGTCAGTGTAATATCTCACTTGGTAATAAATAAATAAATAAATAAATAAATAAATAAATAAATCAATAAATCAATCAATCAATCAATCAATCAATCAATCAATCAATCCATCAATCAATCAATCAAGAAGTAGCTTTAGCAGCAATCTAACTACAAGGTCTATCTTAAACCGAGAAACTGATTAAGACCAAAGTTCATAAAGCTAAATCTCCAGCTATGTCTCGTAACTTACTTTAACTAAAAATATTGATAGCTCAGTTATGCTAAGCAAAGCATTTGTTGACAGCTGTAAATCATTCAGCTTGAAGACTTGTCTTGGACACATACAACCTGATGATTTTCCTGTTCCTAAACTTCTGATGTGTCTGGCAGCAATGAGATCAAAGCATATTGGCATAACTTTAAGGAGTTTCAAAAGTGATTTAATGAACCAATTCATCACCGTGCAGCTTGGAGCTCATACGGCACGACTTGCAATGGACACATTCAGTGGATTTTCAACTTGGAGTTGGGCTGGTTCATCAGCTTCTGATGCGTTTGACCCCCGCTAAGATCAAAGGTATGATAGCACAAGATTGAAGGTAACTTCAATACACAAATTCAGTTGTCATGCAAGGCCAAGCAAAAGTTTACAACGGCAAGAAGTTTGTACTACAAAACTTACCGTGGGCACATCCGGCAGATTTGCAACTTCAAGGTTGTCCAGTTCATCACCTTCTACTGTCTTTGAAGCCTGTGTCGTATAATAGTATTTCGATTCGTTGTGATTGTCCCAGCTAAAGTACTCCCCTTGCTCCTCCAACATATCGTCAAGTCTGTTATACAGCCGCTGAAAGCTTGGCCGTTCATCTGGGTCCTGGTTCCAACACTCTGTCATCAAGGTGTACCTTAAAAATTAACAAAAAAGGAGTTTTCTTCTCTGCAGGAAAATCGACGATCTTCACATAACCTATTAACATTGTTTCCGTTTGATTCATGTGTTTCACTGTTCCAACTGTAATTGAACCTGAAGCGAACGAACGAGGCAGCTCTCAAATCGAGAGAAGAACACATTTTCAGTAAGGTCAGGGGTGCAAGGATTGTGGTTAAGTGCGAATTGAGGAATTAAGATCCACGTCCCAGAGTCTTCGTTCCTAATAAATGTTTGAGCAAATTGTTAGGTACACAGAAGATTATAATTACAACCGAAGCTTCCAGCCACGTTCCCAATTCGAGGAAACTTAACCTGTAAGACTGCTCTGTTTTTCAGTGTTACAGTTCATTTTCGCTTCTTTTATCCATGATAAACGTTATCGCAGCTTCGTGAAATACAAAAAGGAAAAGCTGTCAGGCTGAACTAGAGAGATGAATGGTCAGGAGTCCTGCCGTTGAATATGAGTATCCCAATAAAAAAAAAGGCATTACGGTGCATATGGCGTCTACGAATGGCAATCATGTGTCGTACATCTCGATGGTCTCCCATCCAGATACCAACCCTACTCGACAGCGATTTACTTCCGTGAACTATGTCGTGAAAGAATCTCAAAGGAGTGGCACTAAATCAAGCTGTTAGTTAGTACTGACCACGTATATTACTGTACTTCAGTCACACAAAAAGTAGAACTAAAAACCACAGCAATTCGCGCTTTCACTTGCTGTGAAAACGAAGTTGAAGTGAACTCTTAAATTATCAGCAAGCTCGATGCCAATGCTACCCAATTACCTTTAATTTCTTTTCTTCAACTCTTCTGGTTTTCGTATTTTTCTAGTAACCATAATTATGTCCTCTCAGGGGGTTATTTACATTGTATTTCCTCAGAAACGATGCGTCGTTATTTTAACCACAACTTACCTTTTTTAAATCAAACAGATCGCACTTACTTATGATTTCGAATTAACTTAAGGGCAAAGTATATTATCTCAGTCATTGGCATGAATCATAGTACCTAGTAATCGGCGCTTATTAAAACTGATCATGTCAAGAAGTACATGCTCGTATCGTCTAACTACTGTTTTCTTTCTTTTCTCCAGTGAGAGTCTACCTTTACGTTTTCTACCCTCCCCTGCTCATGGCCTATTAAAATCCCCCTTCAATTCCACGCACGAACCTTGTCTACTTAACTATCCCCCTTCCCCTCGGCAGCATTTCTCCCATTTAGGTACACTAGTAAAATACCTAAAGGCTTTATACACGCAAGGTTTCTGAAATCCACGTAATTGTAGCTCCAGTCAATTCTTGTGTCGTTTCAGGAAGTGTGAGACGGAGGAAATGGAAACTAAGGCAAAGCCAGTGGTTTTGTACATCTTTGAGTTCTGCGAGACCGGATACGACAGGAGGTCTTTCTTTCAAACTCACATTCTAATGAAGTCGCAACAAATTTCAACTGTGTTACCTGGTAGTTAGCTTAGTAGTTATCTTCAAGAATTTTGTTTCAGGAAGATGGATGCAAAGAGGCATGAAAACAGATCAAACAACTCACTCACACTATGAAATTCTAAACATTCCTACTTCGATCGTATGTACCACACCTTTCTTAAAATGGTTTCATATGATGTTTCCTGCCTATAGTTACTTAGGGAGAACTTACACACGGTCTGTGCACATGTCAGGTTTTTCCAGTCTGTAACCACTCTTCAAGCTCTCCAAGACCTCTTTGTGTTTCTTCAGAGCGTAAGGTGAGCCCCCTGTAAATTATTCACATAACATGTCTTGAGGCACACCATAAACCATTTAAAGAAAGCGAGGTGTTTTACAAAAGAAAACGTCGATGTCATAAACATTTGAACCTAACAATAAATAAATAAATAAATAAATAAATAAATAAATAAATAAGTAAGTAAGTGCACATTTAGAGATACAAATGCTGAGCACACAAAATTGGTAAGATCGAGACCGTTCAGTCCATTTTCATCACGAACTGAGGAAAAATGGCGGATTGGTCATGTCTACGCCTTGGCGTTGGAATATCTTAGAGACGTTTAACCTCTCCTCTCCCCTCGCCCTCCCCCAAAAACCAAAAACCGGAGTATGTTTCCCCGTTCGTTTGCTTGCTCTTATTTCTGTAAGTCCACTCATTCATCAGACTAACTTTCTTCAGTTCTTTCCTTGGTCGTTTAGCCAGTGAATCAGTTATTCAATTAATCTATTGATTAACTACTCAGTCTCTTCGTCCGTCAGTCCTTTGGATAGCTCCTTTACTAGTTGGATGGCCAGATTTAGTTCATTCCCTCATTTGTTTACTGAGTCAGTCAGTCAGTCAGTCAGTCAGTCAGTCTGTTGATCAGTGTTGGTCGGTCAGCCAATCAGTCTTTGAGTAACTGATCACGTTGGTTAGTTAACCAGCCACCTGGATGGACAGCCTCTACCTTCCTTCCTTTATTCCTTTGTTAACAAATTGAGTTAGTCATTCCGTCAGTCAGAGTCGGGGAGTAGGTCCGCCAGATAGACATTTAGACAAACAGCCAGTTGGTGGGTCAGCCAGCCAGATGGCTAGACTTTTCGCTCTTCTTAGTTCATTTTACTCATCGAACCTTGTAATTCTTACACAGCATGTCTGAAAACCAGCTTGCTGAGCCATTTACCCTGCTTTAAATAAAGTTGATTGATTGATTCAGTGATGAATGATTGATGAATGATTGAGTCAGTGCATGAGTCCAGTCAGCTCATTTACAGGCGGTGAGATAATGAAATGAAACACCATCGTGGTATATCGTTACTTTTACTTGTAATTTATAACATATTCGCCTTAGCAGCAGTGATTTGTCACCAACCTTTTTATTTTAGGAACGATTTCACCCTCTAAAACGGTACACGAAATGAAAGAAACGCAAACATGCGTTGAGCCAGCCAAACATATGGTGATATTCAAAAGACGACCACAGATGTGCCAGCAACAACAGTCATTCAAACAAAGTCTTGATTATTCAACCAAAGTGGACACTTGTCGCGAAAATGTTGAAATTCAAAGTTGAATAAATTCTTCGTAAACGTAGGGCAATAAGACATGCAACATTTTCTTCCAGAAAAAGCCGTTACAAATTGATGTACAACAGTGAATACTCAGCACTCTTTTACACGAAACTCTGCGCGTAAAATTTTACACGCACTGTGAAGAATTTGCGTGTAATTATTTACACACACTTTCGCGTATTTTTTTACTCTCGCGTAACGCGCGCGTGACTTGCGTGTAAATTGCGCGCAATAGGACGGACTTACGCGCATGATACGCGCGAGTAATTCTGCTATTCCTGCGGCCAGTACTGTACACTAGTATACAGAGAATTTGAGAAAAATACAGACCGCGCTACAGAAACTAGAGGACGACCCCAGCCTTGCGGACCGCACGACACTAACATTTGCTCAGATCGCTGACCTCCTGAATTTCGAACACGCTAACAACACCGGACACAACCCGCTTTGGAACGAAGTAAAGTTTATTGATCGTGATCCTCATTGGTACACACACGCAGAAGCAAAGAGGCGATTTCCATAAGACTTCACCCTAACAACATCAACAAGGATAGTGGAGTAGAAAATCCGGAAGCATGGATGCCCACGATCAAGAAACACAACAACAGGAGAACGTACGACAGCGGACCGCCGAAGGAACAACACACCGAAACAGTGAGGATCGAAATGCACTAATCACAGCTACTAAAAACCAACCAATCACAGCGCAGCATCGTCCTTAGAAGGTGACGCATTACCAGTCGACCTCATCGCCTGATGAAGACAGGCAGTATTCAGTCGAAACGCCGCGATCTACATCACAAGTGACCACATCGTGAGACAAACGAGAATACTTTATTCAAACCCTGGACACTAGCCAAGAGAAGTGGCTCGGGTTCATGCACTGTAGACTGACAATAGTGATATTGTTCGGCAAGGCGGAGAACCAAGATTACAAAACTCATAGACTTTCATTTCAATTTTTTATACAGGAAAGTGCCAACTAGCAACTTTTTGTTCAAATTAGTTTTTCAGCGGTGAACAGAAAAAAGCACTTTTTTCCAAGACGCACTAAAAACGCCAGTCCATCTTAAGGATGCGACGCTTTAAAACCAAGGACTGAAACCGGAAATGAACATTTCGCATGCCCGGACAGTAGCAGCTTTTAAAACTAACCGTAACTATTACAAAATTCTCGAATCTGATTGGTTCTGTGCGCGACTATTTGTCGCGTAATTGGCGTGCGATCACGTGGGTGTCCAATAACAAGTATCCAATTTGAACAACTCCAAATTGCATACCTGTAATTGGACACCTCCGTCATTCGCGCGTCAATCACATGCGTTTGCGATGATGGGGTCTTTCTTGCTGTTTTCGTACTGTTTGCAAAACATACTGGATATAATTTTGACTTTTTTCACACAAAAAGGTATTCAAAGACCTTTTATCCTCGAATTTTGTTCTGAATTTCTCGCATTTTGTTATAGTTACGTTTAATTAGAAATAGGACTTCGTGTCGTTCGGCCCATTTTGAAATCATTTGCAGGATTACTCCCTTAATTAAATCAGCCTCGCGCTGCGCGTTTGGCCGATTTTGAAATCATTTGCACCATTACTCAATTAATTGTACTCCACTCAGTCCTATTACTATTACTATTACTAATCATCAGTTCATTTCCACTTGCCGTACGTGGCTCAAATAAGACTTGATATGTGGTGCGATATCCTATATGGCTAAGTTAGAACAAAAGTACTCTAATCTAACCCATTCCCTTTACATGAATCAAGATATGAGATAGTAAAAGGCGGGGAAAGGAAGAAATGGGAACTTTTCGTGAGTTGTATGTAAATTTTGACTTGAAATTCTTTTTCTACGAAAACTCACGACTCAACTTCTAGTCTCCAAAATAAACGAAATCATGGCTTGTATTCATAATTGTAAGATCACCTGTTAGCAAAAGCCTGTACCTACTCTGTCAAAGTAAGGTAACCAATTTAAACTTATAATGTAGCTAAAAACAGCACTGAGACAAGCTTTGTTATCACGTTTTTGTGCATTAGTGTTGTTGCTTCAATTTAATAAGAATATTGTTCTAGTTACTCTCCCGGGGGTGGGGGGGGGGGGGAATGCTCGTTGTCTCGCTTAGATTTTGGTCTCACTTTGGGCTTTCTGGGCAAAACGCAATCATATGTAGCCTTGAAGGTCTCCTTTCGCGCTGCGAAGAAATATAAAAGTTGTATACTTACACTGTTATATTTCTTCACGTAGGTGAAAGTATTAGGTGATAATGTCTATGCCATCATTAAAAGTTACTGAATTTTTTATTTGTCTGTTTTAATATGGCCTCTTTTAGGAGTCAAAAAAAGCCTGGGGCTTTCCGACGAGCATCCCTCCCCTTTTTATATGGGAGCCACTAAGAATTTATGTAATAATGTTCTAAAGTGCAAAAAAACATAAACAAGAAAATCGTTCCTTTGTTCGCTTGTTCGTTCAACATTTAAGTCAGATGGGAAGTGGGCCATTGGGAAGTTAGTCAGCCAGTCAATTGCCTATACATAGTCAGTAAACAATCAGTATCAGTCACTATCCGATAATGTTAATTTAAGCGAAGATTTCAGTCTTTGTATAAGGAACTATGAATATGCACACCCTGAATATTAACGTATTACATGTAGGTGTGCGCGAAAGTCTTGGCCAACGTTTAATCGTTCAATGTGGAGTACATTTTATAAAAAAATGGATAGCGACTTATCTACTGGATAACGTTATCCAGGCTTAGTTTGAACAACTGAGGCCAGGTTATAGTAATACCGGAGAGATACACACACTTTTGAATGAGTATAGTTTCACAAAACACAATTTCTGCCATTGGAGTCTCATTATCGCCAAATGACCAAAAATATGGTACAAATATATTAATTAAAATTGATAAAATAATTCTTATCACTGACCAAGAGTTGCAATTTCCCACAAGACTATGCCATAGGACCAACTGCAAGTAAAACAAATGGATCAGCAAAATTACTAAACAGTGTTCATTTTGCTGCTGGTGTGTAGTTAATTTATTTAATACAATACCAAAGATGACAAGTTATCTCTTACATTGAATGCAATCCATTGAATGAAAAATGCACTAACATCATATTGATTATCTTGTATTTAATGAATATAATAAACGAAACCTGATACTTACACATCACTCTTGGTGGTGAAGATCTCATCAAAAATTGACTCAGGAGCCATCCACTTCACTGGCAGTTTCTTCCCAGTTTCTTCTTCAAACACCTGATGGTACAATTGCCGCATCAATCCAAAGTCAGCAATTTTGACTTTCTTACCATGTCCCACGAGAATATTCCTTGCTGCTAAGTCCCTGTGGACTAGGCCCTTCTGGGAAAGATAGTTCTGTAAACGACAAACAATAACCATGGGTACTGCTAGGGATTTGAGATGCAAAGTCCTGGCTAGTGGCTTGGGAACTGGAGAATTTCAAGAAACCGTCGGGCCAAAGAGACTTCTTGATCATATCACGCCAATTGTACATCCAGTGAAAGTGACTCCTAACATAATTGATTCCTTCGAATATACTTACTTTACCTTAGGTCTTGGCACCTTTTAAACGAAAGAATTTGTTTATACAAAGATAGGAGTTCAATACTTCCACTCCACTAAAAATCTCATCAGGATGATACTAACAGAACACCATAAAGAAACTGGGAGCGATAACGTGTACTGATATGCCAAGCCAGGCATTACAAAGCTGCACAAAGATCAGAGGACCAATCAACCACCTTTTAAGCAATGCAAAGATATCACTTAATGCTGCGCACAACAACATTACAACACTGACTTGGATACAGAGTTTAGATAATCGTGATTCCCAGTCACAAACAGAGATCTTATTGCCGCAATGCCTAGACCCTGAAGCTAGCTGAGCAATAGCCAATATAACCAAATGGTTTGCGAAAATTGACTTATGTCATTCCAACCATTATTAACTTACCATGCCACGTGCAATCTGCCAGGCAAGTTTTACAAGATCCAGTGGAGCAAATGACTCGCAATCCTCATCACATTCATCGCCCATATTTTTGGTGGGAACATCTTCCTGGTTTGACGCGGATGACGAAAATACCACCAAAGGTATCGCATTGTTGCCATCAGCGATGTCAGTTTCTTCATTTCCTCCTGGATATGTTGAAGAGCAGCTGAGCAAAGGAATCCCACTTTCATCATTGATATCACCGATGAGGTCTCCTTCATCGTCTCCTGCAGAAGCAGGAGGGGTGCTGGACAATGGTATTGTGCTTTTACTGTTGCCAGAAGCAATGGTTTCATCATATTCTTCTCCACTTGTTGAAGGAAGGCTTAAAAAGGGTATTGTGCATTCATCGTTGCCAGAAGGGAGGGCTTTTTTCTGTCCTTCCCCAGATGTGGTAGGGCGGCTAATGGCAATCATGGGTATCACACATTCATTGCTGCTAGAGGTGATTGTTTCTTTGTGATCTTCTGCCGATGTAGAGGGGAAGCACATCAAGGGTGATGCAGAATCAATGTTTCCAGAAGCGATGGTTTCATCATATTCTTCTCCACTTACTGAAGGGAGGCTTAAAAAGGGTACTGTGCATTCATCGTTGCCAGAAGGGAGGGCTTCTTTCTGTCCTTCCTCAGATGTGGTAGGGCAGCTAATGGCAATCATGGGTATCACACATTCATTGCTGCTAGAGGTGATTGTTTCTTTGTGATCTTCTGCCGATGTAGAGGGGAAGCACATCAAGGGTGATGCAGAATCAATGTTGCCAGAAGCGATGATTTCCTCATGTTCTGAGGCACATGCGGAAATGCAGCTGTTTTCATACAACATATCTGTTTTAATCCCATCTGCTTCACCACCCTAAGTGAGAAATTTGTTCTGTTAAATTAACAAAAGATTCATTGCAGTTGAGTTAACATGCAAACATTGATTTAAGCCTCAGCCTTCAAGTTAATTACCTTTTTGGGGCTACCTTTTATTTTTTTTACAGTCAAATCAATTTGTGTTAACACTCTACTCTGCCCTCTAGAACTCTAAAACTCTAAATGTCAGATTGCCCTTCTATTAAGAGAAACAACAGATTACATGATCACTTCAAAATTATCAACGGCAGCATAAAGCCCCTGTTACACATTGAAACTTTTAGCTGAGACTTGTGTGCAACGGCGCTGCAAAAAAGTTTGCAAAAAAGTTTTAGCAGGCGTTGCACCGTCTAACATAAAAGGTGGAAGCTCGTTCAGGAACGTTGAAAGTGGTCTCGAAATGTTGTTTACATGGCCTTAGCCGGTTTCTGATTGGCTTACGCAGCGTAGCGTAACAAGACCAAGCGAAACCAGTTTCGAAGTGGTGGTACACAGTGAAACTCCTGTTTTTATCACCACCGCGATTGCCGTGACCGTTAGAGAAGTGGAAAGCGGTTCTACTTTTCGTGAAACTTGTCTCGCAACAGAAGTTTAAAAAAGTGTCACGAATGTCTCCTGAAACGTGTTTCGCAGCGCCGTTATCCACAAGTTTCTGCGAATAGTCTCAAGGTGTAACAGCGGCTTAACAGTTTTTTAAACGTTCAATTAACTGTAAAACCTTATTTAAATTTATCTGTAAACCATAATCACCAGGGATGCAGCTAAGAATAAATTCATCCGGTTGAAGGTTCTATTGAGGCGGTAAGTTCGTGCTCTGGGCATCAAACAGACCTGTTAACAAGATTGTTTCCAGTGTCTCGCAACACCCGGCACTGTTCAAGGTGGCAAATACAGGGAAAGAGAAGACATGCACAAAAGTACTTAAACAACGCTTTCACTTCATTTCCAGAATTGATAAATTCTAATGATAATTCTGTGTAGATTAACAGAAATTCAATTTTTTTTATTAACACATCGGATGACTTTTGAACTTTGTGGAGAATAATTTGCGGTCTTCTCAGTTGCTTCGATCGACGGTAAAAATTCACCCCTTTCTCAAGCGGCGATTTTCACCAGCAGCCTGCGCTTAGCCGCATCCCTGAATCACAATTATATGGCCTGTTGGTACATGTATCTATAAGCTTCAGCTGTAGGCACATAATTTGTACAAGGCTATCCTATACTGTTTACTGTAGGCTTTAGGCAGTTCATGTTGCTCCACTTAAAAATAAAAATAAAATTGGCACAAAGGTATGAGAATAAAGATCTATCAGGTCTGTATCCTGGATTTAACATCATATCAAAATTAGGAAGCAATTACCTGGTCTAGTGTAGCTGTGTTGCATTCTTTTGTTCCTGCGTACTGTTTTTTGCTTTCAGTAATAAGGGCAGCTCCCAAGGTAGAGCCTCTAATCTGTGTATACAAGTAAGCAATTGTAAGTATTATCATTAATAACGGTTTGCGGTCCTCATTGACCCAAAAAGTCACAACCATAGAATTTGTTTTGGCTAACACCCGGGCACGATTGTTCAAAAGGTGGATAGCGCCATCCACCGGATAAAGCAATATCCAGCGGATAAACACTAGCAAAACCGATTGAGTTATCCAGTGGATAGCGCTATCCACCCTTGGAACAACTGGGCCAGATGATTTTAGTTTTAAGATGCCAATGAAGCTCGCCTTAGGACAAAACATTCCTTTGAATTTTCCTATCCAAATGTTGTAATATTCTTTGTTTTCCCCTTAATACTTAATGCAACTATAGGAATTGGCTTACTAATGATGTTTGGCTAACATAATTACCTGACTTCTTTTTGCTCTCAACCAGTGAAGCAAGTCTCCATGGGGAACATACTCCATAATCAGACGAAGAGGCGTCTTCTGTGGAGTGGCCTCTGTCCAACAGCCTATAAAACTCAGCACGTTTGGACTATTCCCCAGTACTTTCATGAGATCAATCTCGTTCAGAAATTCTAATTTCTCCTGTTCATTGGCGTTTTCTTGAGAAAAAAAGTTATGAAATAATGTTGAACAAATCAGTTTCAAAGTAGGTTGCTTAGTGTTTCATGTGCAGTGTAATGAACGGTTATCTATTTTATTGTAATCTGACTAGCTGCAGTCTATGCGGTAAAGCACAACCCAGTATTTCCGTTTTTCTGTCACTACGGGCAATGTAATTGGTTGTGGCATTTATGAGGATGAGTTATATACCATCTCTCGAAATAGTATAACTCTTTGAGGGAATTTCCGGTCATAAAGGCGAGACAATCCCTGGTTTTTGCTTGAGAAAACAGCTTGCATTTTTAACCCGCTAAACTTAAGACGAGCTGTTTTCACTGTACTTCCGGACTTTTCCGACTTTAACTAGTCAAACTTGTCCTACTGAAAACAAAAACCAATGGAGTTTTAGTTTTTAGAACTAGGGGTAGTCGGAGCTTAGGAGAGTGAGTTCGATATGTTTGTAGGCGTACAGGTAGCAGTTGAGGGGGAAGGATGGATGGTTCGTGCGATGGATAAATATTTTTTGCATATTTGAAAGTGAGGGTTGGGTACAGAGAAAAGGTTGTGAAGGCTAGTGATATCGTATGGTTCTGTCCAAGTGCTTGTAGAGTGCGTCAGGCAAGTTAATAGAACATTTTGTTTTATGGCCTGTTTACATGGAGAAAGGGTGACCCTCATTACAGACTTTCGCTGCAATCTGACAGTAATCCGATCCCACAAAAGTTGACCCTGCTAGAAAGGTGACCCTACCTCAAGTGTTCACATGGCAAAAAGTTGGCCCTCCTAGGGTTACCCCACCAAGCAGATAGGGTGGCCCTACCCCTAGGGTGACCCCACCTCTAATGTAAACCAAAGCGGAAAATAGAATAGGCCAGGTTTACCCTTCTAAGAGGGTGCCCCTTACTGGTGCAATAGATGTTCTACAGGGCTCAGTCGTTCGAAGGCCAATCAGCGCTTTAAAATCCGGGTCCTCATTTTGTTCAAAAACATTTCTTTGGTCATTTTTAAGAACATCCAATCATCAATTTAAACTGAATTTCCTTTTGAATCCATTTCCCACACCCCCCTCCACCGCGGCCGCAAAATTGCAGCCGTTCAGGGTAATATTGTTGAGAAATTGCGTTACTTCCATTTCCTTACAAATTTGGCACATCGGATGTTTATGAAATTAGACAATCACTGGCCAGTTTTTCATTGGGATCGGTTGAAATAAACAAAGGATTGTTGAAATGACATCATACTGTGATATGCCGAAAATCGCCATCGAGCGAGACAGAAATGGCCCGAACCGAAGGGAATGAAATCCAGGGAATTTTACTTGAAATCACGGGAAAAAATTACATAGAGGGCTTAATTCTTAAGAGCCTACTGAAGATATCTGGATAAATTTTATGGCAATAGGAAAGGATTTTCATATAGTCAAAGTGGGGTTAGCATCTTTTTGTTGTGTGAACATAATTAAATATTCCATGCGGCCTCAACAATGTGCTTGTATTTACCGTCGGCCGTAAACTTGATTTCCACTCTCAAAATTACCTCCAGAACCTACTTTTTGCGTAGAATAAGCTTTTAGAATGATGTTCTTGTCTTCTGTGGTAATACTTGACGATTTGGGAACATTTTGTGAAAACATATTTGTGACGCGTCACACACGTATCTTGATTGCCCAAACTTGCCCGATTATGCATAACATCAACTTGCCCTTTTGAGAGAACATTGAAAAAAAATCGTAAAATATTCGCAGCCGGACCCATTTCTCTGAAATTTGAAATGATGATTGCTGATGAATACAGAAAGATTTTTAGAACTAAATAAAATTTTCAGTGTTAAGCTTGAGAATTAAACTGACATGTACGCTTTACGAAGATTCAGCAAACTTTAAAATTTTTAAAAGATGAAAACTTTTCGAAAACAGAATATCAGACCTCAGCAAACGTTTCAAACTATTTTATCTTATCTTATCAATAACACTTGCGCGCCCGTTTAAGCAATACCGATACCACCTTGGGCGCCTGGGTGGGCAAAACGAGATTGATTTCCCTGCTGATGAACGCCGAAGACAAACGAATCACCACGTGGGTTAGCAAGTCTAAGTGAGGCAGAAGGTAAGCAAGCGCCTCAAAGCGGCAAATGTGTGTCGACACAAATGCAATCTCAAAAACTACTCGCTTATTAATTGCACAGGACACCCAACAATGCACAGAAGACCAAACACTGATTAGGAGTTGCGTTTTCGTACCTTGAACACAAAAACCCAGCATGTGGAGTCTTTGATGCCAGTAGCTTCCGAGCCTCCGTGAGATACAAATCAGAAGCTACATTTCAAGAAGTAGCTGTCACTCAGAAGCTTGCAAAGGACTGATATGCGAGTAATTAGTTTAAATCCTTGACATTTCCTTAATTATTTTTGCATGGGTTTTGTATAAATAGTTTCTCAGTAATTAATTTTATTTTTACAAACTTTATGAGTTGTCAAGTCTGATCCTTTTAAGTCTAAGTTTACTGTCCTCATGGTCTTTACAGTTGGTGTGATATCGTCTTAAATTGCCAAGTAATCGAGGTATCATTAGTTTTTCTTTCAGCAACATGTTATTACCACAAGGAGCTTTAATTTATACTCAGACAGAATATTTCCGAAGTAATTCAGTATCTTATACGTGGTTATATTTTATTATTAAATCTTTGACCTCGGATATTGTGTTTCTAGCTTCGTGATTGGTTCACTCAATCTCGGTTATCAGCTCATATCCCGTATGACCTAATTGGAAGCTAATTGGCTTTAATTTCCAAATGCCCAAGCGTTCAGAATGTAATGAAAATTTAATAAAACAATTATGCCATTCGCACTTGTTGGATATGAGACTGGTTATCGCCAACTTGGCACTACGTGCCTCGTTAGCTATTTACAATCTCATTTTTGATGTGCGCTCGCGGAATAATTGCTAAATAAAATTTCAGTTTACAGCTTAACGATGAAATTATATATGAAATGGATCATATATGATCCTCGCAGTTGTGGGTTCCAATGTTCCCGCGAGGAATGAATCAACGATGAAATTATATATGAAATGGATCATATATGAACTGCGGATATGAAATCAAGTGAAGCTATGATCCTCGCAGTTATGAACGCAATTTTTGCAATTGCGTAAAGAAGCCTGAAAAATTCAGGACTTCAACTACAATTGCAAAAATTTCGTTCATAACTGCGAGGATCATAGCTTCACTTGAGTTTACAGCTTATTGAGTCAAGGGAATAAATCAAGTGCCCCTTATCCCTGCATCAACAACACTATATTTCGAAGTCAAGCCCGTAAAGTAGTCCTTCAATCGCCCTAAACCGGTTCACCCTTGAGAGTCGCTTGCTGATGCATGCAGTGTCATGACATAAGTGCAATCACACTCATCGACATACCGCTATATAATGAGATGCAACTTATTTGGTATAGGATTCACAAAGTGACCCTCTTACTATGACGTCATCCAAAACCCCAACCAAAGAGCGATACATGAATTGAAGTTCTTAGGCCTAAGGGAACTCCTTTTAACAAATTACGAAGTACCATTAATGGCATCATGCTTCTGAATGAGACGTGTGTCTCGTGCAAAGCAAAAAGCTACTGTATCACAATGTCCAAGGCATAAATATTTAACACCTGACTACATGTAGATGACTAAAATTTTTCCAGACTGCAAAGCCCTATTCGATGTAAAGGCTAGCCATACCCAAACGGCCAACAAACTATATGAAGAGGTATTCAACTATTGTGGGGCAGTTCTCTAGAACAAACATCCAAATAATACAATGCAGGTGAAGTCGAAGCTAAATAGCTGATGATTGCATTGCCTACTTATTTACCTTAATTGACTCCCGGGATACAAATGCAAGGTAATTTCTTCCGTGTGTGATACATGAATAGACACTTTCATACCCACCATGTAATTCTTTAACAGCAACGATCTTGTACTTGAAATTTTTCTCACAGCAGTCTTTGGTATTCTTGTTAAAGAACTCCAGTCCATCAATCAATTTGGCTTTGTGCACCTTCCCAAATGCTCCTTGACCCACCTCTTCCAATTTTTCTATTCTAGCTGGAGGAATTTCGCAGGAATTCAGTGGTTTGATATCCTTTGCTGTCCTAAAAAAAAAGCAACCCAAAGGAAAAACATCAATTACAGCTATCCAGATGTGGAACGAGGTTTCATTAAGTTATGGGACGGTTTCAGTAAGTTTCAGTAAGTTAACGTCACAACAAATTTTATTTTAGGTCGCAGAAGGAATGGGGCTTATCCCTAATAGTTGACTACGATTGCTTTACCTTTGGACCATAAACAAAATAGAGCTTTCACAACAGCCTTTCTTGCTATCTTTTTGTTTTGTTTATGCAACACTGAGACTACGCAAGACCAATCCATTGAGGCTCAAATGAAATTTGGGTCACAGATCATCATTTGAACAACCCTATATCTCTCCTAATGATACCCTGCAGCTTAGACCCACCCTTGGACCTTCTGACTACCTCACAGAGTTCTAAAGTGTGATGTCATAAAAAACTAAATTTGTGAAATTATGGGATTTTTCGGGGTATAGAGTTTTTTCACTCACACTTTGTTTTTCTACCGAAACAAAGGAAAACGTTTGTATGACACAACAGAGCTCAATTCCCGGAGAATTAGTT
>OX421457.1:25718227-25720727 GCA_949126865.1 Montipora capitata | reverse complement strand
TTAACCCCAATTTAGGAGTCATAAAAAAACTACTGTACCAGTTAAAAGAAAAAAAGCTTACCACTTTGCAGGAGGCTTCTTCCTTCTCCTTTTATGGCAAGTAAAACCAATAAGAAGTAGAAAGCCAAGCAAAGATACACCGCCAATGGAAAAACCAACAATAATCGCCATGGAAAAACCTGGTCCACTGTTATCTAACAATGGCGGCATAACTGGTAAAAAATAGAATCAAATTTTCAATGCAATAGTTTTCAAGAAATTTTTAGCACATGCATTTAACTATCTGTGTGTTTAAAACTAAGGAACAATAATTACGCTTAACTCTCATGAACAGGTACATTGTATATCTGCAGATGACTTCACATGCAATAACGATAGAAATTTGCAACATGAAACACTTTCACCCATTATACATCAGTGCAACGATAAACTTTATGCCTTTGAAATCTAACGCAACGTTTTTTTATTATGAAACATTTTCCCTAGTCCCTGGATATTATTGGCATTTTATGCCCCTGGTAAACATGGAGACTCTATATATTTTTTACAGTTCAGATTTCAATGACACATAAGTGCGATTTATTCACGAATCACACTTTGTTTGCTCTAAATAACACCTTTTCCCCAGCCATTGAGAAAGGAACACTAAAACAAAGCAACCAATCTGGATCAATAAACTATTTGTACCAGTTGACTGAAATCCTGTATTTGAGTGATTAAATTGAGCGAGTTCTAAACGAATGTAATAAAGTGGTAATTGAATTTCGTGTCGTGTGCATGCAATTTTGGACTGAAATTATACTTGTGATTTTGAATCGAAGATTTCACAAGTCTATAATTTCAGACCAAATTGCACTCCACCTCATTCAATTACCATTAGAAATTACTACCGGTATACTATCAGAAGAAAAAGAAAAATCATTCAAGAAAAACGCAAAAAAATTAACTCTAGGTCCTCGCCATGTGTCCGGATCTTTTGAAAAATCTTGTAACTCTTACCAACTTCCAGTGTTTTGACAACCTGAACAGAACTCCTTTGTCCATCACCAGCAGAAGTGTAGGCCAACACCTGCAATTCATACTCTGTAGATTCTTGCAATCCAGTAACGTTCTTTGTGTAAACTAAAGCGTTGGAAGCATTGACCAACTGAACATTTGGTGTGTCTCCTGACCCTTTCCTTTTAATAAACAACTTAAATCCTTTGATTATTCCATTTCTGGAACCTGTGGGTGGCAGCTGCCATAATGCTGTGACACTTGTAGAAGTGCTTGCAGTGACCATAAATCCACTTGGAGCATTAGAGGGAACTTAAAATAAACAAATCAAACAAATAATAAATGACTTTTGTTCATCAATTCTTATAACATGTGTTACAAGGATAAGAAAAATTTGAAAAAATTATCAACGTTCTCTAGTCTTTGGCACGTGAACAGCGGTGGGCATTCTCCTGTTCCACAGGCCCTCGGGAGGGATGGTTCCTCGCACTCACTTTTTCCTCAATCCCGACCATTTTTATGGTCATCACCACAAAGCGAGGCTATACACCATCACAAAAATACACTGACACTTAGAATTTTCCGTGTTCTTCAGTGAAATTTCTTTAGTCCTGGTCTTAGAATCGCTCTTCTGTTCAGTGAATTGACTTGCTACAAGCAGAGCCTTTCTTTCTAATACCGGGAAAACAACAAGTCAACAACAACTTTATTCACATTACTTGTTCGAGGACTTTGCACAATACTGTTAGAGTGTGGACAGTATTTAAACATGCACAGCTTGGATGCAACAAAATGTTGGAGGAAAAGAAAAATCAACACATGTGTTAGCACACAGAATTGCAAATTCCAGGAAAATCAAGTCTTTTGCGGTTTTCATTCTTTTTCTTTTCTTTTTCTTTTTCTTTCTTTCATGCTTTAATTCCAGTCTGGATCTTTTAAGGCACCCTTGACAATTTCTTTACATAAGATTAATTCGCCTTAACTTCTTTGGTATCATCTTAAACTTGCAAGTGACCAGGTCTAAGTCAGGCCTTCTGATAGGGTGCCATTAAAAAATACAAATCGTGCGAAATTTGCAGGGCAGATTATGCGATTAGAAAGGTCAATTATGCGATAAATATTGTAAATTATGGGATTTTTTTCTGAGCAATTTTAAGCTTGTTTTTCAGGGTTTCAGGATAAAAAGAAACACCCTAAAGACATTTTGAACATAAGGGAACAGTAGTCATGAATCTTGATTGACATTAGTTGAGACAAGTGAAAAAAATGGGGTCTTCTGCACTATTGGTGTACCACGTTAAAAGTTGACAGGACACAGCTAACATGCCAAATGAATGATCAATAATTATTAATATTCCTGTATGCTACAACTAGCTTCTTACACTTTGTTTTTGTGTGCAGTATTATATTTCTGAACAGATTTGCTAATCTGAACAAAGGGCGTGTTTGTGTTACACCAATTGCCGAGTCTTTAAAAATGAGACTCGCACCAGGCCCCCCACAT
>OX421457.1:25710727-25713227 GCA_949126865.1 Montipora capitata | reverse complement strand
GCATTTCAGCAGCTGTTTGACAATTTTAATGTGAATTTCCGTAAAAAGGAAGACTTTCTTACTTCTATTCTATGTATTCTTATTCCAGAATACAGTCACTTAAACGCACCCTTAGTATATGCGATAAACCTATTGAAAGGAAAGCTATCATAAAGTTGCTCAGCGTACACACTGATGAATTTAGACTGTCATAGGATAATCACATATTGCACATCATACTGACCTAACGGCCAAAAATGGCTTGTGTATGCTTTGAAATACTCATCCATATTCAATAGTCGTTTTGACCAATCGGATGAATTTCTCAAGACACGTGACTAAGTTGTTATACGTGTACCTGGTAATTCACCCAACAAACCTGAAAGCCTGGCGAGGGATTTCAACGTGGCCCCAGGGATTTCAAAATAGCGGGGTAAATAGATGAACAATGGCATGCAAAATGAAGAATTATATAATACCATGAGTGACATTATGTAATGCCTCATGTTTATTAACATATGCATGTCATGACTCCTTTCTTCGTTGTTCCTTGATATCTGCCACTCGGAGAAAAGCTTAAACGACCACCTTGTTGCGTTCCTGGTAACCTTTGCAATGAAGTCATCCAAGTCTTTTTTCTCTTGTTTTTCCACCGTCTTTGGCCGCCTAATTTAACTATAGTTTTTGAGGCATGTTGTCGTCGGTTCAAGAGCCCCCAAAGTGATATGGCCAGAAATGCACACAACAACAAAAATGGCAAAAAAGAGAAAATAATGGCGAATTTGGCAAATATGGCGAAAATGACAATTTTGCCACAATCGCCAACGACGAAAAACAAAAAGCAGTGAAGGGGGCCCATAAAAGTTGGCGAAAGCGGCGAACAAAAATTAATGAAAGAAGAATTCGATCTCCAGTGCTGTTTCAAAACGTTTGACCTCAAATTAGAAAAGTTCATTTCTCGGATTTTAATGATTTTAGAAAATTAACAACCAGCATGAAGAACAAGGGAAAGAGAAATTTGGCAAAAAAGGGAGATATGGCAACGGGACGTGGCTCCAAATAACAAAGTCATGGCAAGGTTGTCATTTGTGACTGCGGTGAAACAATTTAATTACTGACATATATAACTGCCTCCTACTCTGACAATTCATGTAAGAATGACTTCACCAACGGGTACTAAGAGTTTCAAAGCAGTTATGTGAATCTTACCAACGTCCGCTTGCAAGGAATTAGATTCAATAAGCCACACACAAAATATGTCCTTGTCGTATGATCCATTACTTGAAAGTAAGCATTGCGTGAAGATGCATGTCGTGCCTGTGAATTTAATAGTAGCTTTTCACGAATAATGCCATCAGTCGAAATTGAAATCCTTTTACCATAACTGTAGAAGAATGTCGACACCCAGTAGAACAGAAGTTGCAAAATTAAAATTCTCCACAACACGATATTGTGATCCGCTGGAAAGACCGAAGCGTTCTTTTAGACGCCATCTTATGAAATTGACATATACGTCGTGTAAGGTCACTGTAGTGTAACTGCTAACTGAGCCCCAAGTCTCCTCGTTCGTCGTCTGAGTGAGATGTGAATCACCGATTAATGACAAGAATTGTAATATTATTACACAGTGGTCTGAATTGCTTTTTTTAAGACGATCTCGTGAGAAGTGTACTTAACGGAACCGCAAAATGAAAGCTAAAATTTTACGAGAGCGCTTAGGCCTAATCAGGGGCACCCAACGTCAATTTGCGGAAAATATCTGTTCGGAAGACGATTTGAGATCTAGAATTTTCGGAACATTTGTTGTAAAATTTCTTGCTTGCCTGCCTGTCCTAGGATTTTCGAACATCTAAAAAATGATGTCATTGCCCATTTTAAACGGATTTTTACCCTAAAAAGGTCACCTAGGATTTTCGGGAGCCTTTTTTGTGGCTGAAATTTTCGAAAAGGTAAGTTTTGATCCCTACAATTTTCGGATCACTAGACTTTCAGCTAGGAAATCAGATGAATAATGTTTAGGGGATAAAAATATGCCTATATCTACTGCTTAAATACCAAAAAACGTTTAACAATGCTTTGTTTAAGTAGTTTTGAACTATATTCTCGTTGGGTGCCCCTGCCTAATGACAGAAACGAGCACTTATAAGTTTGAAATATCGCTATAATGAACTGTTACCGCGGCCGCAATCCCGCATACAAAAATTTGGTTTCATCAACGGAGTTGATAATGTAAATTGGCCACCGTATAGAGATTCTCTGTACGGTGGTCAGTTTACATTATCAACTCCGCGTTGATAAAACCAAATTTTTGTATATTACTTCCCCACCGACGCAGCACCATAGTTTCTTTAGCTACCCCCCGCAATCAAGGGCAAGGCGATCTCGTGGAAAGTGAGCTAAAATTTTACGAGAGTGCTTAGGCCTAATCACTGAAACGAGTACTTAGGCTTAAACAGTAAACGAGTGCTTTCTTCTTCACACTACCTCGTGAAAAGTGTTGTACATTAAGCGAACCACAAAA
>OX421457.1:25675727-25705727 GCA_949126865.1 Montipora capitata | reverse complement strand
ATTTTATTCAATAACCCTTTTGTAATCCACGGAGCCCGCTTTTTACTAATTCTTTTTAGTTTGCGTGGTGCGTGTTTGTCCATGCAACTAACAAACATTTGTTTAATTAATTAAATAAAGAACTAATTAATTCGGGCAACCAACTTGGAGGGCTGGGCACCCCAGCTGAAATGCTTGGGAGCCCAAGGGGCTCCCCGAAATTTTCCTTAGAGCACAGCCATGGATGCATAACTACAACATCCGACATCCGAAGCAGCAAGTTTGACATGCACTTGCCCAAACCTGAGACAAACTGGTTAAAAAGATCTTTTGCTTGTCGAGGGCAACAGCATGGGATGCACTTCAAAGTGACATTTGAGATTAGCTTTAAAGAGTTTTTTGAGGAACGATCAACCCGATAGTTAGATTATCATTATTATCATTATTATTATTATTATTATTATTATTATTATTATTATTATTATTATTATTATTATATTTATTCTTATCAATAATCATTATTTTCTATTATAAAATACTCAAATTTTGGTTTTAGTAATTTAGTCTCTGCAACATACATGTAGGTAACAGCATTATTTAAGAGAATTTTTAAATAGCATTTTTTAACTACACATATATGTAAGATTACATATTAAAGTACACGGCTTATTTAGAAACCAATATTGTATGTTGAAATTACTATCCTGTAGGGGTAAAGTCAATGTATGCGTGCGTTTTCTCCTTCAATGTTGTCTGAACGCATTGTTTTTCTCGACGATGAAGTTTCCAAGGGTCCACTTTCGCCAACAGCATTACTTACTTGACGTCCAAACACATTTTAAGCCTACAAAAACTTTCCAATTCACGCATTTCTCTAGGCCTAGCTACAAATATCTCGTAAAATCGTCTCAATATGTTTCAGGAAATTCCTGATATTTTTCCGAAATATCTCGCTGTTTCCCCCTAAATATTGTGAAAAAATTCTAAATATCCTAAATATTTTCTTAACAGTTTTCTATAAATATTATAAATTGATCAAAAACTTAATTTATTGGCAAGACCGCAATGCGGCAGTCTTTACAAAGTAACTAAAACAAGTACAAGGAAAGGGCAGCAGTAAAAGCCGGAATCCGGAGTCTGGAATCCGAAATCCGGAAACTAGAAACCAGAGACAATTTGTCAGAACTACTCACTCTTTGTACGCTCTGTTATAATTTGCACACTCAAGTATTTCACTCTGAGAAAATGTATACTGTAAAATGGATCTGAGCTTGCTATTCTCAGTAGATACATGTATACAGATTTGAGAATGCATGGTGATGGCACCATCAAACTATGGCAGTCCAAATTACAATAAAGGAAACTTAAAGATTGTCTAATTTGTTTTCCTTATTTTTCACCTGGCTTTTTGGGTACAAAAATGCTTCTTTTTAAGGAACAAGGCGCCTGGAGAATAGGGGGCTTGAGCATGCGCGTTTTTAAGACGCGGATGGCAACCGGAAGGGAACATTTCGCGTGCCAGGACTTTGGTTTTTCCCAGATTTTTGTATCAATTAAAAGCTACTTAGCAATGTAAATGTGATTGTATGAAGACAAGTTAAAAGGAAAAACAGCTCACTTGCGTAAGTGATGGAGCGCGACTGAAGCTGTTGATTCAGGAAGAACATACAGTAATACCGTCAATTTCCGATAGTAACGATCCCCCGAAATTAACGTCATTTTTTTGTGGCCGCTAGTAAATCCCGAAAGCAGCGACCCCCCGAAAGTAGCGACCTCCCGAAAGTAGCGACTTCCCCACCCCCTAAAAGTAGCAAGACCAAGTTTTTTAATTGTATGCCGTATACCATTCATATGTCAATCAATAGTCAAAATTTTAATGTACAATAATATGTTCGTGCAGTGTCACAAATTGTTCACAATAAAGCACTTTAATTTACAACAAGGGAAGCTTTATGCCACCATTCGTCCTTGACATCAGTTCACAGATGTAGCGATGTACGAACTACTGTAAACCGGTATAATTTCGTATTAACAACAGGAACGTTTCTTCAAATTGAAATTGAAAACTCTATATACTTTTCTATGTAGTTTTTGCTGCATTTATCATTGATGAAATGGTATATGAAATGAATCATATGAACTGCGGATATGAAATCAAGTGAAGCTAGGATCTTCGCAGTTACGAACGCAATTTTTACAATTGCATAGAGAAGCCTGAAAAATTCAGGACTTCAACGGGGTTTAAACCCGTGACCTCGGGATTCCGGTGCGACGCTCTAACCAACTGAGCTATGAAGCCACTGACGTTGGGAGCTGGCCATTTGTGGGTTCTAATGGTCCCGTGAGGAATGAATCAATGATGAAATGGTATATGAAATGAATCATATGAACTGCGGATATGAAATCAAGTGAAGCTAGGATCTTCGCAGTTACGAACGCAATTTTTACAATTGCATAGAGAAGCCTGAAAAATTCCGGACTTCAACGGGGTTTAAACCCGTTGAAGTCCTGAATTTTTCAGGCTTCTCTATGCAATTGTAAAAATTGCGTTCGTAACTGCGAAGATCCTAGCTTCACTTGATTTCATATCCGCAGTTCATATGATTCATTTCATATACCATTTCATCATTGATTCATTCCTCACGGGACCATTAGAACCCACAAATGGCCAGCTCCCAACGTCAGTGGCTTCATAGCTCAGTTGGTTAGAGCGTCGCACCGGAATCCCGAGGTCACGGGTTTAAACCCCGTTGAAGTCCTGAATTTTTCAGGCTTCTCTATGCAATTGTAAAAATTGCGTTCGTAACTGCGAAGATCCTAGCTTCACTTGATTTCATATCCGCAGTTCATATGATTCATTTCATATACCATTTCATCATTGATTCATTCCTCACGGAACCATTAGAACCCACAAATGGCCAGCTCCCAACGTCAGTGGCTTCATAGCTCAGTTGGTTAGAGCGTCGCACCGGAATCCCGAGGTCACGGGTTTAAACCCCGTTGAAGTCCTGAATTTTTCAGGCTTCTCTATGCAATTGTAAAAATTGCGTTCGTAACTGCGAAGATCCTAGCTTCACTTGGCATTTATCATTGTTATCTTCTTTTTGTGAAACACAATCTATACATATAGAATGCAAATAAAATGTTGTTCTTTTTTCAATTTTATGTTTTTCATTTTTTATTTCGGAAAAAAGCTCGCACCAGCTCTATTTGTCAACAGTTTTTGTTCCCCGAAAGTAACGACCCCCCCCGAAAGTAGCTACCCCTAAAGGCTGCTAATTCCGAAAGTATCGAGGGTCGCTACTATCGAAACTCTACGGTATGAGAAATTGACATGGTTTATCGAAGTTAAGTTCTTTCGAGACGTCCCACTAGCATTGAATAGGGAAGCAAGTAAGTTTTGAAGAAGTTATGCCGAAAGGCAGATGAATATTGCGCTTAAAGGTCGACAACTGATGATATGGTCGGCTTGGGTTAGAAGGTTCTTCCGCCGTGTTTTCGCAGTTTGAACATACCGTGAACTTTAGAATGATGTACTTCCACATGACACCCAAAATGCCCAAAAAGTAGAACGAAACATTGCAATAACCAGTTGAAACTGTTGAACAACATAAAAGAAATACAGCAAAAGGAACGAAAAGCAGTGTGGACTCAAATGGACAAGATTGAAACGGATTGCATTGGGGTAATCTTAAACTGAAAAAGGTCGGCCCGACGTTTTTCATGTTTATGGCAAATCATCCGGATAAAGGTCGTTTTTGCTCACAATTATTGTGTGATTTAATGATAGTTTTATCAGTAAAGGAATTTCGAATTTCAAACTCGTGATTAACTAAAGATTTCCCCTAAACACCCTAAAATAACGTGACAGAGCCCCTTTCGGAGGCTTCGGTAGCACATAATCAAAGGGAGGAGAGACGGTAAAACACAACTTTTTTTGTTAATAAATTTCAAGCATTATTACTTTTACGTAAACTTGACTATGATCATTAGAATAACTGATGATAATCAAGATGCTCAAGATCCAGGCCTTTGTTTTTCAAAATAAATCACTATCCCGTGGATGCACACTAGCAAAACCAATTGAGTTATTCAGTGGATAGTGATTTATCCAGTGTGGATAAGTTGTTGCAGTTCTCCCGAATTGTGGGTAATTCTGGTTTCTGGATTCCTGATTCCGGATTCCGGTTTCTGGCTTTCAGTGCTGCCCCAAGTTAATGTGAAAGCGTTTAGTACATCGTAGCATTTTCTGCCCTGCTTGACAATGAAGGTATGACATTCATCTCTATGCTATACTCTTTAATCTCTTTTAAAAAGTAAACAACAATATAAACTCTGACCCTGTTCTTTTGAAGCCAAAACGCGGATCTGCTTTGGCTAGCTCAGGTACTTTACGTCCTGTGATTCCTTTGTTTCGACTCCCCTGTCTCTTCATAATCAGTTAACGATTGTTTACTGGAAGCATTATGGCTGCCTCTTTCAGCATGTGCCATATTCAGGATGTACTTACTATGACTCGCGGGATATAATATTCGTGAGGAAAACAGCTGAACAGGTCAACCGGACCACTGCTGACACTCAATTGATCTCAAGTTTAAAATAAATTTTTAAAAAAACGTGTAAGAAATAATGAAAGAAATAAGAAAATAGCAAAATCCCAAATATAATCCTTTTTTTTTCTTCTAAATATCTCGGAATTTTCTAAATATCCCAGGAGCTTCTAAATATCTAAAAAACATCCGGATATTTGTAGTTAGGCCTACATTCCTCCTTTTGCAACCCTCTCAGTACTAGGGTAGACTTTCAGACACCGACCAAAATGGTGCAAGACAAATCAAGAGAACCATTTTATACGTGACTGTATTGGTTTTGCTAGTCCTTTTGTTTTATAGACATTAATTATTTCATATCAGGTATATGAAAGAAAAGCTCGGTGTTATGAAGGGATTCATCGAACGAGAAACACTTCGTCTTTTGATAACAAACCCCATTGAAGAAAATTTAGAATCACAACAAATGAGGTTTTCAATCTCAATTACTCGACCGAGCTATCTTCAGTTCCAGAACTCACAACTACAATGGCTGAGATCAATTTCGCATCAAGGAAAGAGGCCTTAAAAGCAAAAGCTAAGACATCCAACATTTTGTTACTACATATCAACCGACTACATCGTAGCCCAAAAAAACTCGCAAAAATCTTTTCCAAGAATGTGCATTGTCGCTTGCATTGTCACTTATCGGAAGGGCAAATCGCTCAAAGACTTTCTAGTCAGAGCCAACAACTCTCCCCAAGTCAACAAAAACAACAGAAACAGGAGTTATATGTGGTAAGCAGGGTGACAGCATTACAATCAGACATAAACCGTCTTAAATTGTTTTATCTGTCTTTCCTTTGACAAAAGCAGATGGGTGTCTTCAGTGGGTGAGTAAACTAACTCGTGTTATATTTTACAGTAGGTCACTGGAGGATAAAGAGCACATGTAACCAGAAATGTAAACAGAGCACCTTCATGTGGTAGCACAAGGTAGGCAAACAGGTGTCATGATCAGAGTGAGCGATTCAATTAACAATTATGTGCTGCTGTCTTCCCATTTCAAAGTAATAATTGCAGTCCACTGAGCCACAGGTTTATCGTGGAAAAAAAATTCTAGGATATATTTTCCGACAAGACCTGAATTTGATCGTTACCTCAAAAAACAGAATTCACAATTGCATGTTACGAGACAAGTTAGATGAATACGAAATCGACAAGCATGCATACTTGCGTATTCTATAGGAAAATTCACAATCGAAAGTGTTTATTTCCACGAAATCGAAAGAGGAAATTTGTTGACTTTGTGCTAAAGGTATCAGAAACAAAGACGAAATAAAACGAAAGCTTATTTCCATCTTGAGTCGCCGTTTAGAAGGAGATCTCCAGTGATATTTTTGGACCAACACTTTGTGTCATATTTGTGCTGATAGAAACGAAACACTAGTTCGAAAGATTATCAAGTAAGGGAAAGCTTCGAATCGTTACGAAAGTCACTTGATTTCACTCATGAAAGATCAGGTAGGCTTCAGGTGTAGGAGAGGTGCTAGACCGGAATTAAAAGTACATCTCAGTGAAACTTTCCATCTAGCGATGCAATGACTCTCGTCAAGGAATACACAGCAGGACTTTTCCGGGGGTGGCGGGTGGCGGGTGACAGGCGACTGGTGGAGGGTCACGATGGGTAGGAGGTGATGGGTAGCACAAATTTAAATAAAATTCATGAACCTATATACACGATTTTTCGAGGACTATTTTTTCACAAGAGTTTATTTTCGAAAATCAATGGAAGACATGGAATAACTGAGAAATCATGCCACACGGAAAGCCGAAAGGAAAAATACGTGACAATCAAAAGAAAACGTCGTCGGACAGAAGTTAATTAAGCTCTCCATAGTTTCGTAGCCGTGCATGAGGAAAGTCACACGCTGATGACGCAAGCATTATCAAATTAGCACGTGCTCACAGGACCGTAGCCTGTGTACAGCCGCCCGCTCTCCGAAAAAAAAAATCGGAGAGGAGTGTCTGTGATTTACCGTTAGTAATCGTGTTCCGGAATAATTTTGCATACATTATTAAGTGATCTACGCTGACCAAAATTTGCGTGGCTCATATTTCGCTGTGCAATTCAAAGAAACTTTTACCATCTCACCCCAAGCTCACAGAGAATCGTTGTTGCGTTACATAAATTTTATATGGTTTTTTGTGTGGAATTTAGGCCCGTTTGAAACGCCGCATTTTACATGTGCCGAATGTAATGCAAATGAGCGAAAACAATAGATTTTTCTCATTTGCATTAGATTCGGCACATGTATGTAAAATGCGACGTTTAAAGCGGGCCTTAGCGATCGTTATTTAGGGCATTAAAATAAAAATACACCAGAATTTCTTACCTTGCCTCCTTGTCTTATTTATGGTATGTTCTTAGCATTTCTGGCCGTTTAAGCGCGATTCTAGGGAGTTCTAGTTCTAACGTTGCTCTCTCACAATTATATATGATTCTCCAAGGCTGGTTACTTGCTGGCGGCGATCTCGCATATCCACCGAAGTAAATCAGCCGTAAATTCACTCCGAACGCTCAGGTCGCCTCCAGATTTAACCCAGTGCACGTTAAAATCCTTCTCTAACTAATGCCTTCTCTATCGACGGATAAAAAACAGCTGTGGTGCTGGAATTTCGGCTCGCTAATGTATCGACTCCCTTCCATCGTGGACCCTCGACAATGCTCTGCCACGAAGTTCCGTGCACGGCCGTTGGAAAACAGCTTACTGACCGGGCCCAAGGCTGAAATTTCTTACACACCGGGTGGCCGACGATGTCAGTGAGAGATACACTGTAAACAAACTGAATGTTTATGTTTTGTTTTCGAAACATCTTTCACGCGTCAGCATTTCCCTGAGCTTCGCCCGTTTGTGCGTGACCCGAGAAGGACCTCACGTTGTACCTGTCACTGAGACTAAAGCCTCGTCGCTCACCCTGTGTGTAACAAATTTGAACCTTGGGTCCAGTCGGTAAGGTGTTTTCCAACAGTTTCCTGCACGGAACATCCGAATCAAGCATGCTGCTACGGGCCAAATCAGCCTATTTTGGCGATTTTCAATTCCTTTTCGTGAACGTTTGTCTGATATGACGATTGAAATATGTGGCAGCACTATCATCCTTGGTCTCAGTGGAATTTCGGGTCGAATTGAGCTTTTTGGAACAATTTACAGCAGTTTATGTTTCCGACTGCTTCATCGGAGTTTCCAACCTTGAAGATAATCTACCAGTCAAATTGAAGCTTCAACATCCCCCCCTCCCCGGGCATTTGAATGTTTGGAAAATTTTTGTTCGAATGCCCCCCCCCCCCCCCCCCCGGGCCAAAAAGTTGTTCAAATGCCTAGTTCCATTTCACGTGATCAAAATTACCCCCACCCCGGGAAAATTACCAGATTACTGTTTTAACTTTTCAGTAGCTTCTATTATGCTTCTGAAGCTGTGTATGTAAACATGGTTTAATAGACAATACCAAGGAGAACCAGGGCCCTACATGGCAAGAGGCACAAGGAGGACAGGTAACAGGTATAAATATCTCATTCTGTAGGCCTTTGCTTTTCAACTAATCAGCTACGAATGCGGAATGTTTACCTTAGAATGTATCTAAGTTTGTGTCCGCCATGATTTATCAACCCACGTGCAAACGTAACATGAAATCGAGGCTAGTGATCAAATTCCCCACCCCCTATGAGTAGTGATCAAATGCCCCGCCCCGGGAAGACTAAGATGATCAAATTTCCCCCGCCCAGGGAGGAAAGAGAGTCAAATGTCCGGGGTATACCCGGGGGGGGGATGTTGAAGCTTCAATTTGACTGGCACATAAATATATGAAGAGAAAACAGCGAACCTAGAACCCACTGGAGTAGCGCGGAAATGGCCAAAGTACGCCACAAAAACACTGATAAGGTATCGAGAAGACAAGGTAAGGCATTTTTGTCCCATTAACGTTGTTTTATTTTCGACTCCTAAAGACGTTTGCAAATTCCCATACAAACGGTTATTATTTTAACTGATCGCGATGCTCAAATTACATCATTAACTTGGAGCACCTGTGGTTTTTCGCGTGAAATTTGACGTGGAATTCCCTCGTTAGGTGGTGAATTTCCCATAGAATTTGTTTAAAAGAGTATGGCAAATCTTCCCTAAAAAGTTAATTACAAACCTTTTCTGTCCCATTCTCTTTGTAGGTTGTCCAGTTTATGTTGTCCAACGATGTATATATCTTGTATTTTGTTGTCCATTGATCAGCAGTTGGGTTTCCTTGAGTCGCTGTGGCGCAAATGTAGAACTCATAACCAAGGTTGATTTGTAAGAAGTCGCTAGCATTTCTTTTGGTGCTTGGTAACCATGCACCATTTCCGTTCAGTCGACACTTTTCAGGTCCATTACCAAATCTGGATGAGGTAGCTGAGTAGACGTCATCTGAAAATCTGCCAATAGTGAACCAGCTAATTGCTTGAATCTGACAGCCTAAAAGAAAAAGGGATTATCTTAGCAGGACGAGTAGATTTGACAGCTGTGTAGTTTATGATATCAAAAGTTTAATAACCAATGTGGTTACTTCCAGATAAAAGTTCGTGGCCGCGTTGTTCAGTCGCAGTTCCATTACCGCATCTGACTATACATGGGCAAAAACGTAGAGCCAAGTTCCAAGTAAATTATTTATCCAGAATTAGCATAATTGTCGTCTTGGTTATAATGAACCGGAAGACCTGCAGTGGAAAAGGTGGACTTCTCATTCGGCGACAAGAGACTTGAACTGTAAGCAAATCCAGTTGAAATAAAAAAAGGAATTGTCAGACTCTAATGTTGAAGATACTCACTAGCACAACTTTGAAATTTATAGACACCTGATATTTAACTATTAGTCACCGAAGAGAAGGTGAATAATTGTTTTAATATACACCACACAAGCTGAAAAAAAAAAGCAAACCAAAAAACTACTATGTTTTTGTAAAATGTGCTCGGAAATTTCAAATCTCGCACGCCGGCTACTCGGAGAGGAATAGTAATTGGATAATCAACTCCGAGTTAGCCAATCAGCGCAGGCGGAGAGAACTATTCACTTGTGTGGTAATAATAATTTCGGTTTTGAAGGCGTTAAGCTAAACAGATATCTCTGTTTCTTGAAATATAAAAACACGATCTTCTTTCTTAAAGAAAACGACTTTACACTCTCACGCTAGAGGACTCCTCTCAACAGCAGAGTAATGAATCCGTTTTCAAGTTCACATACCAATGAGCGCATACAGGATCGCGACTTTTCGTTCTCCCACCCAGTTTTGAATGAGTTATTGATCTTAATGAGAATTGTTACGGAGGCTCCAAAGAGTTTTCGACAGGCACGGGTGGGTTTCCAAAGGAAAAGGACTACAACAGAGATCTTTTAGACGAGAAACACTTTGATATTTGTCTACTACTTTTTTCGGGTAGTTTCTAGAGGTTGTCCACGAGTCCCTGACTCGGTTGCCATGATGGCAGCAGTACGACACTGCCAAAAGTCCTTTAAAATCAGTTTCGAAAAATACCTTGAAAACCATTTTGAAAATTAAATTCCATTAAACTCTTACCTAAAATTAATCCAGTAGAACGTGCATTATTTGTGAAAACATCGTTGGAAGATGGTTAGATTAAAAAATTGTAAAAGAATTTGCGAAGAAACTTACGAAGGTGTACGAGGTAAGTTTCGAAATATTGCTGAAGTCTAACAAATTTTTTTCCGGGTTTCTGCGATTGTAGGTCGCAATTTTATTTCTGTCCACACTTTTGGATTCATGAGCTGGCGCGACCAGATTAAGTGTATGACTTAAACCCGAGTGCTCTGGGATAAAAACCCTTTGAAGCCTCCATAACTTAGGGTGCGTTCGATTGACCCTACTCTGGAATAAGAATACGTGTAGCTATGAGTTAAAACGGTATGTCTGGCGTTTTGAAGCAACAAGGATAATAAAGATATGTTTAAAATAGCATTTTAGCAGGTGTTTGACAATTTAAATGTGAATCTCGTAAAAACGAAGGATTTCTAACTTGTATTCCATGTATTCCTTTTCCGGAATACGGCCGATCGAACGCACCCTTAGTCTTAAGAACTACCACAAACGACGGTAATTTAGGCCTGGTCGAATTATGATGCAGATGAAGTTCATGATGCAAGCAATTAAATTCAATTAAAGCGATTGTCTAATCGAAGCTTTATGACAGGCTGTCGTCTTAAAAACTTGATTTCCTGAATTAGTCTGTATATTAATCGTGTCAGCCAGGATTACCCGAGTATTTTTTAATGAAGTTGAACTCTTGTGAGGATTACGAGAAAAATGATTTTGCATGCGGAAGATCGATTTTCCATGACTTGCCAAGATAAATTATAATCAAGAAAGGCAGACTGGCAAAAATAAGTAAATCAGTGAAACTACAAGTTTGTTGTGTCGTAAATATTATACCTCTTTGAGCAGAGTAAACTTCCACTTCATACAGTTCATGATACACATAATCCAAGGTTACATATCTTCCCGACACGCTGGGCCAACACAGGGTGCGAAATCTGCGAATTCTCCCGTAGCTACGATCTTCAACAGGCGCTCGGCAATTCCTTACTTCTTCAGTTGATCTTGCAGGGACTACAAAAGGTGTGAATACAAATCACTGCACACCAACTCCTATGAGTCACTCCAGGAAATGATGGAACAATAAGTCATTTCAGCGGATTATGAGATTCTCGTTAGAGCTCAATGTTTTAAACGTTTTTACATGTTTAGTTCAAGTGTTTCAGATTGTGGCAATAACAGCAAGTAAAAGTAAAACTACAATAGCTTTAAACCAGTTTTAAAAACAATTATAAATTCCAGCCAACATTTGCGTTTAATGTTTATTCATTCATTCGGTGGACATTATAGAGTGATGACCAATCTTTAAACTTTTGGCCTTCAAACCGAAAGTTAACCAGTGAATAATAATATTATTTTCCCTACTGAAGAAGCATCTTTCCGCTTATCTCAGGCCATGTCAAAAGGACAAAGCGTTGTCTGTGCTCATTCTATAGACGAAAGATGATCTTGTGTCAGAAGCAAAAAAAAGATGAAAATGAGCAATAAATGATGGGTATTTATGATCTATCTGAGGATATTGGAGTCTCAGCCAACAGCTAAATGTCTACATATTTCTCAGTTATAAGCCGACTTTTCAGTTATTCAAGATAGATAGCTATCCATTAATTTTGACAAATCTCGGAACATTGCGCACGAACTTCCTTTCTTAAATTTGATTAGCTCACAACCCACAATTAATTCCGGAAATCACCCAACCTACATAGTCCTAAAAAATCCACGAGCTTGGCATCATTGGCTAGTGACCTCACAGTTAGTTAATTGATTTATATTTGTCCCTGTTCAATTGCAAAAGTAAATAAACAGGGGACCTCCACTACTGCTTTTGTGGCTTGATATCCCTCTCACAAAGTATATTTGATAAAACAATAATTATTGAATTGGATTTTTGTGATATGCGTCATAGTTAATCTAGGGACTGGTTATGAAACCCTGGGAATTTCAAAAGCAGGAACAATACAGTCGCAATTAGATGTTGAACCGACCGTGACCCTGCACAATCTTTTGTTTTTGGTTCGCAAGTTAATTTCGAATAAATTAGTCGAAGCTTTTGATTGGTTATCCTGCCGAAAAAAGCGAGCTTTTGTCGGGTTTTGTGCAGGGTCAAGGCCAAAAAAGCGAACAAAAACATGAAACAAAGAAACTTGTCGAGTTTCATAACCAGCCTACATCTATTAACTATGTATGCGTGAAGAAACAAGCTCTTGAAGTGGAACCCACTTCCCTTGACCTTATTCCGCATGTCACAAAAAACTCTTTCAAAAAGTGGTTATTTCTCTTCGCTCCATAAAGAACCTTAAAAGCATCAATAAATAGAGTATTATACCTCATGAGTGCCGGGAATACGAACTTGTCTTTATCTTAAGGAGCTTTCCCTTTGTCAGAACTACCCGGCCAGACACATCAGTTTGCAAAGAAAATGCAACAATTAGACGGAACACTTGCATGATAATCCCTCGCATTCTTCTGGAGGAGTATATATCATCCTCAAAATGTGTTAATTTAAAGGTGTGGCCGATCAATTCTGTCAAATGGAAAGTGTCCTAAGAGTGCTGATAGTACATCTCACGACGGTCAGTGCAGAAAACGAGTGAGATACATCAGCGCAAGAAGAAAAAAATCGTATCCCCGCGCGGTCATATACCATATTCAGTTTTCCTATACAGATAATAACTATCCGCCAAATCAGAGACATCTCAGTTTTTATTCATTTTAAAAGCATCGAAAAAAGTGATCACCTTTAGTGAAGAAAGTCAAAGGTAGTTTCACTGTCTTCGTATCTTGAAGCCAATTTTTTACCGATCTTTTAAAATGAAATTTTAATTTATGACACCAACAGCCATATGAATTCACGCATGAACAGGATGCACTTATATTATGGTATGATATATTCTTATATCTGTGACTACGACGACATCAGTATTATCACATGTGAATGATAACAGTACTTTATAAAAATTCATTAATAATTCATGCTGGGAAAACAAAAGAAATGTTTGATTAATCAATATCTGTATATCTGATACAGAATTCTCTTCATTTACATAAACGTTTCTTTCGATTTTTCCTGTTAAAATGTCTTGAATCATCAAAAATATCGAGTGTACATTGACACTTTAATGCTGACGTTTAATAAGTCATAAACAATTTTCGCGCCAAATCTGCCGCTCATATTGTATATGTTACATAATCATCTTGCACGACGAGGATATCAAATTTCATGAACAAGAAACATGATAAATAAATTGTTATCATCATCATCATCATCATCATCATCATCATCATCATCATTTTATTTCAATGCTTAAATCTAACAAGTTGAAGAAATACACAACTCGCATATAGCAAAGATAACTTACAATTAAATTTAGCAAATTAGGTTAATAGTAAAACAGGTAAAGAAATAAAGAAACAAAATAAAAATAAAATAAATAGGTATAAAGGGTGTTTCAAAAGTTCGTTCCGATATTTTGTTGGCTTATATTTTGGTAATTACTACCTCTTGGAAAATTAAGTATGTTGCTCCTTATTGATTCTACATCGAATAACTTAAAATGGCCTCTTTTATTTTTTTATGATATTTTCTGAGCGGCAAGGCAGAATAACGCGTGAGCTCCTGAAGCGTGTCGAGAGTTGACATTTTTTCCCCCCGAACCGTAGTCTCCTTCTCAGCTAGTGCAATGTTTCAAGCCTATAAAATAGCTGCATACTATCGATCTCAGACGTCCTTGGACAAGGGCGACAAGGGCATTGATTTCAGTCTGCGGTTAACAAAATCTGATAACACTTTTGTGCCTCTGTGGTTTCGAAAGAAAACAACCTGAAGAAAAGTTTTCACCCGCTTCTTATTTCCAAGGACAAGACTTTTCCTGGGTTACCCGTAATAGATTCGGCTGGTTTTACTCGCCGTCAACACCGTTTCGCGCTTTTCTCAGAAAATAGAGTCAGGAGATCCGTATTTTCCGAAACCGCAGAGCCACAAAAAATGTTATCACGTGATCAGGATTTTTTAACTGGAGACTGAGCCAGCGTTTACACGAACGCGGTTTCATTTGTAACCGCGTAGTTTTCGATGCGTTACATCTTCTGTTTACACGACACCGATCGAAACTGTTGCCGAAACCGTGTCGATTTGAAACCGCTGCCAAAAGTGGAGCGTTTTCAAAGCGATGCAGTTTCATCTGTCATGTAAACAGTGAAACCGCATCGATTTGAATACGGTTACTATTTTGGTGCAAAATTTGCATTGTTCAATTCAAAATAGTGAATTTAGCACATAGTGCAGCACTCACTTATAACATCACGACTTTGATTTTCTGGCGAAAACGGTTTCGTGTAAACACTTCCAAACCGCATCGATTTTGACGCGGTTTCGAAGTCATGGAACCGTCTCGATGTGAAAACGCTTTCGTGTAAACTCTGCCTGAAATCAACGGTCTGTGAAGTGGGCTGAAAAAAAAGCCCTTGTCCACGGACGTCTGAGATCTATAGTACATGAAGCAAGTTGCAGACGACATAAATTTCTCTGTTCTAGTCTCACAGATTTGGTTTGTATTATGTCGTTGACTGCCACAAAAGGGGGGGGGGGGTGGGAGGTCACGGGCACCCCAGAACCCCCCTGGCTACTCCACTGTAAGATGTGTAACTTCGTCAGACCACAACCCGACATTTGTCGAAGGCTACGGCAACGACAGCGCCAAAAAGCAGTAATATTATTGGTTAAAAGAACCAAAATGATCGTGCTGCACGGCTACGGCAACGAAGGCGCCAAAAAGCAGTAATATTATTGGTTAAACGAACCAAAATGATCGTGCTGCACGTGCGGCACGCATTTTTGAACATTTCTCTCCCGTACTCGTCAAAACTACTACGTGAAATGACCAAATTTAAGGTTTTGACGACAACGTGGACAAATTACAGTGAATCTTTCAGTCTCACTCTTTACTTCAAATCCGTCCATATAAATCCATTTACAGGACACTTCGCCCATATTGTATAATATACACAAAATGGAATAATCATGAAATACTTAGAATAGCTCAAAGTTATATTTTGAAGTGACGTTTTCGTCGCCGTAGCCGTCGTGGTTTGGTTCAACTGGTATGCCGGGGAAACGTCATAATCCTGAGAGCCCCATACGATGTGGTTTTCTGGATTCGGGTAACGAACTAGATATTTACGACACTCATCTGTAAATAAGAAGTTCTCCCAATTCTCTGCCATGAGCTTGGAGTATTTCCTGGAAAAATTCAAACGAGGCCTTCTTTGCTTCTCACTTGACTGTGGTATCTTCTTTCGCTTGAAGGCTTTCCACCCTGTCTTGGTCAAGCTCCATAACTTTGTGCTCGAAACGTTGATATTGTGATGTTGAACTTTTTGGGCAATCTTTCTTGCTGAATTATTACACTTATACTTAGCTTTCGTGATTATATTTCTCGCATAGTTTGTCAAAACAGACGGCCGTCCACTCCTTGGTTTGCCCTCGAAGGACTTCCTTTTTGACCACTTGTTCACCCATCGTTCGGTCTTTTTAAACAGTTTGGCAATTTCTTTGACTGAATGGCCAGATGACTGTAAAATAGCTGCCTGAGCTCTAGCACAAACGGTGACTGTGATTTCCGTGAAAGAGCAGAGAAAATCCAAAACAAAGGCAACAAATTCGAAAACAGGCAATGTGCGGGGAAAATATGGAGGGACAAAGCACCCGCGCTTGCACATTGGGCGCGAAATTTCAAAAGTATTGTCATGTATTCAAATCTTACAATTATTTTGATAAATTTACTAACTGAATCAGTTTCAATTTGCCTAAAATTACATTAAAGTTTTGCGACAAAATGCAATTTTCAATTGAAAGAACTTTTGAAACACCCTGTACACACACATTCACAGATAGCTAGCATTTACATAGATAGAGCAAGAACCTATAAGACGACATGAAACACAAGGAAGTAATAATGATAACTAGGGTGTGATTAATGATAACTAGTAATTTTTAAGAATAACGTTGAGACATCAACATAATCATCCTCATTACCAAGCACCGCATGCAAGTAAAAATTGGTGAATTTTGTTTTTAAAAGGTCTTTTCCTAAGCTTGCGCAAGTCAGGCCTCAGGCAATTCCATAGCTTAGCTCCGAAAATGGAAAGCGAATTAAGTCGAATACTCAGTCTTGATTTTAATTCACATGTAAGTTACCAACATCAGAAAATCTAGTGTTATATGAATGAAGGCCGGTCGGATGAACAGGTGAAAAGATCACAGATATTCTGAGGTGCAGAATTAGTAGATATGTCGTGCATAAAAGAACATACCGTTTCAAAATAAAGCAGTTTGAGGGGTAAAACGTTAGCGGAGGCAAACAAAAGAATAGCATGGGATCTATTTCCAGCAAAGAACATTAGCCGAAGATTTCTTTTCTGTAAGATAAAGATCTTCCTCAAATAAATCTGTGCAGCTTGGCTCCAGGCAGCAATTCCGTAGTAAGTAGATGGGAAAATCAGAGAACGGTAAATTTTAATTAAAGGGACAGAGTGCCTGAATCGTGCATTCAAAAACTCATTAATAATTCATGACAACAGCCTAACAGCCTATCAAAAAACCGATAAGACGTCACGTGTATGAGCTTTATATCCTGATAAAACACTCCTCGTTAGTATTCTTTATATAAAGAATACTAATAAGGCATAGCTTGTTTTACTTGTATGCTAATATTCACCTCTCACAGTTTGAACCATTTTTTTGAGTTCAGAGGGACACGCTCTTTGTGGAATGGTTTTGAAGCCGTTCAAAAAACTCGCAGCACGTGTTTTAACGGGTTTTAACTCGGCTACGCCTCGTGTTTTTAAACACCAATAAAGCACTGCTGCTCGTTTTTTAACCTTTACATAATTCTAATAACTTTGCTAATTTTAGAGGCAATATAATCGGTATGATAAGTTCAAGTTTTTATTGATGAGCATTCCCAGGAACTTTACATAATCTTTACATGCAAGAGAAATATCACTATTTGAGGCATTGTTATATATCCTTATATTAATGTGATAGTTAAGCTTCTTTTGTGATGGCCTAAAAATGTCGGACAAAATTTGATTTTTTTGCATTTACGGTCAGCTTATTTGCATTTAACCAGTTACAGACTTTCTGCAATTTGATGTTCACTACACTTTCTAGCGACTTCAAATCCTTGTCATCATACAGCAGGTTTGTACCATCAGCAAATAAATAAAAAGAAAGCTTCTCAGAAGAATTATAAATATCATTGATATAAATCAAGAAAAGTAAAAGGCCTAGAACCGAGAACTGGGCCTAGAACTGTTATTAATATCAGATGCTATTAGAAACAGAAGCTTTTCGAAGAACCTATCTTTACTTCTAAAGAGCTGTGAAGATTTCTATCATTTGTGGACATGAGAATCCGTTACAATAAAGCTGAATTCACCTGTAATGAAAGCTTAGTTAGCAGAAAAGTTTAATGGCACGTCGATAAAATTGTTCAAAAACTATTCAAGGATTCCTCGTCGTTATTGATTTTTTGGGAAATTGAAGTCCGGGAACCCAGATTTGATCGAGTGCGAAGGGGGACTGGGACCTGTTACATAACAGGAGTAAGTTTAAGCTTTGTTGGTAGTGAAATGTTGGTGAAATGTTTGTGGACGGAGTTTCATACAAAATTATTTAATACATAGCAGAACTTATACTGTCACTTACTGTGTCAGTAGTATAGCACGTGAATGCGTGCGTGAATGCGTGTCGTCAGCCCAGGACTTCGTCGCTCGGTCAAAACAGCACAGGAATCCGAAAAAATGCTTTTTAATGCATTTAAGCCTTGAAAAAAAATGTCTGGAACTGTGAAAACTGTTTTCAAACTGTGGATAAATTACTGCACAAGAGAGCTGAACTGAGCTATCCTACTTCTTCTGATGTGGATTGAGCCAAGAGATTCGCAGATTTCTTTAATAGCAAAATATCCGTAATAACCTCTCTAGTGATGCTTGCGATGCGGCACCTTTCCTCTCACACTCAGTCCACTGCCCTTTCCAGTTGACCAGCTTTGAATAGGTGTCGGTTGAACAAGTGAAACATCTTATCAAGACTGGTTCTATAAACTAGTATGCTTTGGATCCATTTCCTGTGTATGTGCTCAAATTCTGCCTTTTTGACCTTCTGGCCGTGATTACTAAAATGATCAATCTTTCGTTGGAGACAGGAACTGTTGAGGATGTTCTCAAGGAAGCGCTGTCGATCCCTTTATTGAAGAAGGTGAATTCTGACTTTGAGGTTTTCAGTAATTTTCGACCGATTTCGAATCTAATGTTTACTTCCAAATTAATTGAAAAGGCTGCTGCTCATCAGTTAACTAGCTATACTTTAAATAATGATCTAGGTGAAGTTTTCCAGTCTGCATACAAGAAATTGCATAGTACTGAAACAACTTTGCTTCGAGTTCAAAATGATATCCTGCGAGCTATTGATAGTCGCCGCTCTGCTCTCCTTGTTTTGTTAGATCTATCTGCAGCCTTTGATACCGTTGATCATTCTATTCCTTTGCAGCGATTGTCACAACGTTTCGGTATTAAGAGCAAAGCACTTTCCTGATTTAAATCTCAACTCACTAATAGAAAGCAGTTTGTGATGGAAAGTCCAGTAGTCGAGAGATCTTTTTTGTGGTGTACCTCAAGGCTCAGTCTTAGGACCTATTTTGTATTAACTGTACACGTCACCCTTGGTGGACATAGTTAGATTTCACGGGATGTGTTTTCCCTTCTACACGCAAATTTATCTTTCATTTGAGTCATCTTCGATGGTTGACAAACTTTCTGCTCTTTCCTGCATTGAGGCCTGCATTAGTGATATAAATAAGTGGATGCTATCTAATAAGCTTAAGCTTAATAATAGTAAAACGGAGGTGCTAGTCATTGCAGCGCCACACCGCCCTCACTAACAGTTTGATCTCAGTTTACTTGTTGGCGATGAGCATGTAGTACCTACTTCATCCGCGAGAAATTTGGGAACCGTCTTCGATGACATGACACTTGAGTCTCACGTCGCTGCTATTTGTAAATCTGCTTTTTTTTTCACATTAGGAATATTGCTAGAATTAAGCGATATTTCTCTCAAGCGAATATTGAGACTCTAATTCACGCGTTTGTTACTTGTAAGTTGGACCACTGTAATTGGCTACTTATTGGCTGCTTGGTTGGCTGTTGGTAGTCGTAAATACGACCCAGTTACGTCAGTGTTACGTCAGCTTCATTGGCTACCGATTGAGAAGCGTATAGTTTACAGGATAAATTGCTCGTAACTTATAAAGCTCTCAATGGTTTAGCTCCCCTGTATACATTTATGTGTGATACGCTTGAGCGTTCTATTCCTACTCGCAGGCTTCGATCATCTGATACTTTTGTTTTAAATGTTTCTCGGTAAAATCTCAAAAGTTATGGTGATAGAGCTTTTTCCGTTGCAGCTCCTAAATTATGGAATAATTTGCCACTAGATATAAAGTTAAGCCCTAATGTGAATGTGTGCATGTTTAAATCTAACCTTAAGACTTATTCGTTTAAGTATAGTTATTATTGACACGTTTTCTTTTCTTGGATCTAGTTTTTTCCAGCATTTCTTTTTTAATTTTTATTTTTATTTAGAAAATTGGATAAAGGCGCTACATAAATGCCTACTTATTATTATTATTTCTTGAATTAACCAACTATACAATTTTGTCCCATTCCTGTAAAATACATTTCAAATATACTAAATATATCCGCAATCTAGAATACAAGAAAGGTCATCACTAATCTCGTACCCAGATCTCACTCTGTCAGTGACAGAGTGAGATCTGGGTACGAGATTAGGTCATCACTATATAGTAGGCCTAGTTGTCTTCCCCACACATCCCATGCACTTGTTGAAAGATGTTCAAAAATTCAGATGAAAATTAAGGTTAAAAGACAACGTAGGTATCGATAATAGCCATCAGTTAACTTCAACATAATACAACTTAATACAAATCAAACCAAGTGTGAAACAGAATAAAATTCAGTTCCCATTCGCTATTGCCAAACCTTGAATTCCGAAAAGGGAATTGGGGGGAAGGGCGGAGACTTTAACTACCAAAAAAAAAAATGGTGATAAAGCATTTTAACTTGTTTTAAAATGAGTCTGGTTAACTATGTAGCTGTAAGTAATGCAAGCTTTGAAACACATAGCAACCCTCTGTAAAGGTTAATGCCACTAACAGCCAGCTTATTTGTGAATGATGCTAAGACAAATTTTATTTTATATTTTTAAAGCCTGACAGTAACTACAAAATTCTCAGTTATCATTTTAAAATTCAAACGTTACTCAGATGATTAAAAGGTAAAATACTGTCCGATTCTCAGTTCTGAGTTATTCGCTGTCTCATTGCTGTTAATGCCAAAAAGCCAAGTAAACATAGTTTTACCCAGTTATTTTGTTCGGTAGATCAGATCCCATTTGCTCAATTGTTGCATGACTCTATCCAGTGGATAGGTCACTATACAGTTCACGTTGAACGTTGGGAGGCGCAGTAGCCTCATGGGTAGTGCGCTCGACTCCGATATCGAGCGGTCTGGGTTCGGGCCCTGGCCGGGGACATTGTGTTGTGTTCTTGGGCAAGACACTTTACTCTCACGGTCCGGAGAATTGAATCCTGGGGGTATTCCTGCGATGGACTAGCATCCCATCCAGTGGGGGCGGGGCGGGGCGGGGCGTGGCGGGGGGAAATAGAAATACTCCTAGTCGCTTCATGCTAAAGAAACCGGGATAAGCTCCGGCCTAATAGGCCACTTGGATCGTAAGCAGACTTTACCTTACGTTAAACGTTCTCCAAGGTTTTTGTACACACCCTTACTTAGATTTGCCTAGGGTGTGCATATTCATGGTTACAGGAGGAAATACTGAAATTATTGCACAGACTGAAACTGTTAGGGCCGATTTACACGGTACGATTTTGTCGCATGCGACAACGGCTTACGACAGGCCCACGACATGATTTACGATTGTTGTGTACGTCAGAAAAAATGTCGTAGCATTTTAAAACATGTTTTAAAACGCGGCAACAATCGTAAGTCATGTCGTAGGCCTGTCGTGAGCTTGTCGCATGCGACAAAATCGTATCGTGTAAATCGGCCCCTAGATAGTGACTTATCTACCAGTATGCTTGTCCGAATGTGACAAAATATCAAGATTGCCAATTCCATGTGTCAACTATACATTTATAAATCAAGTTACTCATATTCATATCAAATTGACATATGATTTATGTGAAACGATATACCTATACATCAATTTTTTTTATATTCATATCAAGTTCCCAGATATTCACGTCAAAACAGCTTTCCCTTACCAATGCAACTATGCCTATATCAAGCCGACTTTTTTTACTTTTGATAAAAAATTCATGTCAAGTTAACGTTAACATTTTTATAAATCGAGAAAGCCTGGTGCCGAGCATTTCAAAAAGGAAGAGGGAGTCTGAGAACCAGCCGTACAATAAGCAACATCTGGTGGCCGCGAATCTCTTCATTCCGAACGCAGAAGAGTTCTTCGAAAATTGATCTTGTCTTTGTTCACAATGTACCCTGCGATGATGACCAAGTTAGGTTCTTGTCGAGAAGAGTAGAGTAGAGCAGAACAAAGAAACGTTTACAAGCAAGTAACATATCAACACATCCAGTCATCGAAACACGTCTTCAGGTGACTCTCACTCTCGGTTATGACAATGAGCAACTGATAAACGGCTTAAGACAAATCTTGTTGCGACTGAAAAGCCTGTACTGACATAACAACCAGGAAACTGATTACGAGTACAGTAAAGCAGTTGGATGACATGATTAGAGAAATTCTGTCTTCGGCTCCCAAATAGGAAATTGCCGACGACGGTATAGGGTTCTTGAAGAAAGTCCAAGTAACCCGGAAATATCCGTTCATGTGAACTATACGACCCTCTCTGAATGCTCCTTGGAGATTACAAAGGATGGCCTCCTCTCAAGTTCAGATTGCCGGTATTCGGGATGAAAATACAACAGCAACAAAACTTTATTTAACCGTGGGACCCTTTTCACTAAAAAGTGGTCCTCTCAAGAGCTGTGTGCATTAAAACTAACAAATATAATGCCAGGAGTACCTAAAATCTTAAACTTAAAAATTACAAGCATCGTTGAAATATCTTATATTCAGTACTATAAAATTAATTTCTAATTTGCAATAGCAGAATAAAACTATTTAAAGTAGTGAGACCTGCTTAGCGTCGGCTGAGACACTGGTCTATGTTAAGCCTGGTTTCCACATGATCTGCAACGGTCTGCGACGATCGGAAGCTGTCTGCGTCGGTCTTATCGCAGATGATCGTAAACACCGCAGGAAAATGTTTCCATATAAAACTGAAGCGATCGCAGACAAGCGTACCACTAATCCTCTGCGAAGTGAGGAGAAAAAGGCGCGCACTTACTTCAAGTCTGATTGGACGTGTTTCAAGGAGAACAATAGTGTGTCGCCGATAGGACACAGATCATATCAGAAACGCGTTTCCATTAAAAACTGTCTTAGTCAGAAGCGTCGTAATGGTCAGGAAAGTGGAACTAGATTCAACTTTCCCGATCACCCAGACCGTGTGCCGCAGATCGCCTCAGACGCCGGGTTCAAATGTTTCCATATGTCTGCGACGTGGCACAGACCTATCGGCGATTGTGTCCCAGACCGATCGCAGACCGTTCCAGATCATATGGAAACCAGGCTTTAGTGCGCCCCTATAACGGAAACTCTTTTTGAGGGCCTCAGCATTTGGCCGCGGAATAAACAGGTTATGTTGGGCGCCCCGAAGATTATGTGTGTGAATGGTATTTACGCTGGCGAATTTTTCAGACGCAGGTATTCGGGTACAAGGTTAGTTACTGATTGAATATTAAAGATTTGAAATATCGTTTTCACGTCTGTCAGCGAGGCTTTTCCATTTGAGGGCACAATGAATCTGTGTAGATCTGACCTCCCAATCAGACCCTGTTATTACACGTGCTGCCCTAATTTGTAATTTCTCTAGTTTTTGGCTCAACCATTACCGATGCAGGCGCACACAGCGCTGCAATAATCAATACGTGGTAGATTTAGTGACTTCTAAATCGTCATTCGGGTACTTTGGGGATATATCGGTTTTAGCCTCCTCTGGGCGGCAAGTATTTCAGCAACTTTACCGACGACTTCAGAGATATGAGCCTCCCACGAGAGTGTTTCATCTCCCTGAATGCCTAGGCATTTGTACGTATTGACTCTTCCAATAACTGAATGCCTATCAAGGCAGATGTGAGGTTCACTTGGGAGCAGAGAGATTTTATGTCTTGTCCCTGTAAACAGACGCTTGGTCTTGAGGACATTAACTAAACACTGACTAAAGACTTAGACGGTTAGAGTATAGCCATTGTTTCAGATTGCTTAGATCGTGAGTGAGGAATGAAAACAACTCTTCAGGGTTTTTGGAGTTCGATTAGTGTCATCAGCATACATCCTCACATCTGATAGGAGGTTTTAGGTCTAGGTCATTAATGTATAATAGGAATAGCAGAGGGCCAAGGATAGAGCCTTGAGGCACCCCACAACGTAAGTATTTTTAGAATATACGTTGTTTATAACTGAAACCTGAGTTCTATCTGAGAGGGCACGTCTCGAAAAAAATTAAGACCTGCACCTTTAAACCCAATTACACCTCCAATTTTGACAGAACGATCTCATGGTCAATACTTATAGTATCAATGCCTTTTTAAGTCAATAAAAAGAATGGCATTTGTTTAGCCATCGTCCATGTTAAAAAGATACCAATTGTCATTCATGTCAATAAGACCAGTAAGGGTAGAGTGCATGGGTCTAAAGCCACACTGATATTTCGAAAGTAGCTTCAATTCTCTGACTCGTATTTATATACCTGATTGAAAATGGCTTTCTCAAAAAGTTTAGCTATTGCAGAAAGTACAGAGATAGGCCTGTAATTTGCTGGGTCAACCTTTGAAAACTGGAGTTAGTTGAAAAAAGTTGAAAATATGTGTCAGGGAAGACGCAATAAAAACATAATATAATATAATATAATATAATTAATTATCTTATTCGTTTGAGTAAAAAACAGCATTACTTTGATTTCTTTGAGAAAAATATAAATAATATGCAAAAGACATGTTAAGGAATAAATGAATTATTAGATAACCAAAGGAGAAATAGTAGAATGTCAACGAAGTTGAAGGGCCCAAGCAATAACAATCAAATAACTGAAAAATAATCCTTCTCGATTACCAAATATCCCAAAGAAACATTTTGTAAATGTTGGCAATTTACTAGCAAGCAAACTACCAAAGAAAGATAATTATATGAGTTATCTCAGTAAATTGAAATCAACTGATTCTTCCTTTTTTTCAAACCCATTACACCAGAAGAAGTTAAACAGAAAATTTTATCTCTACCAAATAATAAATCCAGTGGGTCAAGTTTTATGCCTGTCCTACACAACTGCTTAAATGTTCGTGTAATATCATGTCTCCAGCTCTTTCTCATATCTACAATTAATCTGTTATGCTTGGTGCCTATCCTTCACAACTTTTAACTAACTAATAACTTTAATGATTCTTGATTGGCAAATAAATGTGACAATATTTGAAAAACTCAAGATTACAATGATATGAAACTAATAAAATTCATATGAAATATCTGATAAATATATACAATGTCAGCTGAAATTAAGGTGACGCGTCCCATTTCTTAACTGCGTAGGGGATAAAGCTATTCTGGAAACGTTTCGTGCGACATTTAAGAGTGGAATTTTCCTTGCGTTCCGGAAAGAGTAGACAGATTCAGTTATTGGAGGTAAAACATCACTGATTTTGTCTTCAGGTCGCATTATGGTCTTGTAAAAGCGACGACAAAGATCTTCTCTGCGCTATTGGAGGGTGGGTAGTTTCAGATGAGCGAGTCGCTTTCGGTAGGACAGGCCAGGTGCATGATCTTTGTAGCTCATTTCTGTATTTGTTCGAGTTCGTCAAACAGGGCATTAGACAGTGAGGAGTGCTACACGGGACACGCATATTCAACAACAGGTCGAATAAAACAGCAGAAAACAGAACAAAGGTCTCTAGGAAGCACACCAATTCTCTTCAAACACCGTAGAGCGTAGAGACGCTTACTTGCTTTTCTGCAAATAGTTCCAACGTGCAAGTCCCATTTAAGATTAGATTGGATCGATATTCCTAGGAGTTTGGTTGATTGAACACAGTCCAACGGGACGTTATCGATTGTTAAAGGCTACAGGATAGGTGTAGATTTAGCGAAACAGATGTTAAGTTCTTTGGTCTTCTTTGCGTTTATTCGCATATTATTGTTAACAATCCATTGATTAATGGAATCCAGATGCGTCTGAAGATCGAATGAAGCACTCGAATGGGATGTTACTTCAAATACTGTGCAGTCATCCACGTATTTGTAGATTGGGGCAGTTGTGGTGAGGTCGTTAATCATGACTAAGAAGAATAGAGGTCCCAGTTTAGTTCCTTGGGGTACGCCAGCGAAGATGGGTAACCAGTTTGATTTATCTTGGCCGATTTTAACACGTTGTTGGCGATTTCTAAGAAAAGCTGCGCACCAATGTAACAGGATGGGAGGCACGTTAAGAAGCTGGAGTTTACGGATAAGTATGTTGTGGTCAATGCGATCAAAGGCCTTCGAAAAATCAATGAGGCATGCTCTGATAATGGCCTTTGGGGTCTCAGCTGCTTGGAGCCACTCGTGAATCACGCGGACTAACGCATGGGTAGTTGATGAGTTTTTAATTCCTCCAAATTGGCGAGTGTCGAGCTGAGGCATGATGATAGGACGTAGCCAGCCAAAAACAAAATCCTCAAGGACTTTACTAAGAGTGGTAGTAAGTGAGATAGGTCTTAAGTCGGAGTCGACAGACATAGGCTTAGATATTTTAACAATAGGAACAACGTCCGCACACTTCCACAAAGTTGGTACCGTTCCTTGGTTGACAGATGCGTTGAAAATAGCAGCTACTGGACTGCAGATCACAGAGGCGCATTCCTTGAGTAACCAATTCGGTATATTGTCAGGACCAGTGGATTTACGTTCGTTGATAGCTAGGAGAGAAGTTTCAACTGCACCAGATGATATGAATTCGTCAGGTGTTAGCTGAACAGGGATACCATCAAACAGTAAAGGTTGCATATCAGCATTAACCTTATTGAAGGAGGCGTTAATAACCTCTGCCAGCTCAAGACCGCTTACAGTGGAACCGTTTATAACCATCTTTGAAAGAGATGTAGACTTTGATTGACCGGACAGTTGTTTGATGCTATCCCACCATTTCTTTGGATTATGATGTTGGGTGTTCATAACTTTGTTGTAATAGAAGTTTAAGATTTCTAAAATAACTCCAATATATAAAAGTGAAGACGAAAACGACCCTTCTAATATTGGTATTGACCAAAATCTCTTTTGTCTAATTTGAATCGGGTTTTTGAAAAACTATATTAGCGCGGATAAAGGAATTTATTGACAAAAATAATCTAATGTACTCCTCGATACGATCAATCATTTAATATTACTCGATAAATCGAACTTTTACGGTTTCCGGGGATTGATAAATGATTGGTTTCAATCATATCTAAAAAATAGAACGCAAACAATTCAAATTGGAGAGTATTTATCAACAAAACGTATTTCTCCCCGTGGTGTGCTCCAGGGATTGTTCCTAGGACCTCTTCTATTTTTACTTTACATAAATGACATTCACCTCGATAGTTCCGATAAACTAAAATTTTATCTTTTCGCAGGTGAAACTAATATACTTTATCCTGATAAGAATCTCTAGGCGGTCGAACAAACTGTTAATGCAGAGTTAAAGAACGTACATGATTGGTTGACTACAAATAAGTTGACATTGAATACAAAAAAATATAATTTTGTAATTTTTCGTCCTTGTCAGAAAAAAAAAAGCATTTTTCTTCCCAAATAAGTATTTTAGATTGTGAAACAAATAAAAGAGTCAGTTTAGAGGAAAAAAGTTATGTCAAATACCTTAAGTAAAACCATAGGGATGATTGCAAAGGTAAGGTACATCGTTCCATCTACTGTCCTTATAAATATTGATAATTCTTTAAAGTGCCTATCACCTCAACACATTTTTCCAGTATATTTATTCTCCGAAATCGTTCTAAATACATCGTGTTATTTTTAGAACCTTTTGATTGAAATTTCACATGTTTGTTGGCTTTGAAAACGGGAAAAGTGGTCATAATTTGATCCATAAGCGAGCAGTGAAGGGGAATGGGTTCAATATTGGGTTGACGTCACAAACTGCTTTGCATTGAGATAATTATTTCAAAAACAGCCGATGCAAATTAATTTGTGACGTCAACCCGGTATCGAACCCATTCCCCTTCATTGCTCGGTTATTAATCACGGTATGACCACTTTTCCCGCCTTTTAAGCCATTAAAAAAGAGAAATTGTAATCAAAAGGTTCTAAAAACAACACGATATATTTGAGAGAATAAATAAAGTGGACAAGTGCGTTGAGGTGATAGACACTTTAATTTTACCTTATATAAGTTATGGACTCATTGCCTGGGGCAATGCGTCCAATGCTTATTTAAACAAAATCTTGGTTCTTCGAAAGCGAGTGCTGCGCTTAATCTATTTTGCCGATCGAAGAGAAGATGCCATCCCTTTATTTGTCAAAGCAAAAATTCTGCCTGTTACTTTCCTATATTATGAAGTCGTAAGCAAATTAATGTTTGATTTGCACAATCAGAGTGCCCCAATCAACATTGTGAAACTATTTATTATAAAACAACACACATTTATACCTACAATAGTCGATCATCCAAGTTGCAGCTCTTAAGTACAAAATACTCTAGACTTAACTTACAAAAAAAGGCTTTTTCGCGTGTTGGTGTCAAAATAAGTAAAACCATAGGGATGATTGCAAAGGTAAGGTACTTCGTTCCATCTACTGTCCTTATAAATATTTATAATTCTTTAAAGTGCCTATCACGTCAACACATTTTTCCAGTATATTTATTTTCCGAAATCGTTCCAAATACATCGTGTTGTCTTTAGAACCTTTTGATTGAAATTTCACATTTTTGTTGGCTTTGAAAACGTGAAAAGTGGTCATAATTTGATCTATAAGCGAGCAGTGAAGCGGAACGGGTTCAATACCGGGTTGACGTCACAAACGTCTTTGCATTGAGATAATTACTGGGTTGCCTTATAAGGCAAACCCAGTCGAGGTCCTCGTTTAGTTTGTTTGTTTTCTTTTTTTTCTTTTTTTTAGTTTTTTTTTTTTTTCCGTGTCGGTAAAAGTCTTGCCTGTCACTCCCCTGGTAAGTGGTGTCTTTGTGTATAGAGCCTTCTAAGCGTATTTTCTTAGGATCGAGAGGGTAGTGGAACTGCGTAGATTTCTCTGGTGGACACAGTGGAATCATTAACTTAGCCTGCAATAGCGTCGAAAGTCATGCAACGCGAATGGCGTTTTAGTGGATCCTTAAACAAAATATAACCTTATGGAGCTCAATAATGGAAAGTCAGTTGGATAAACTAGGCATGAATCTCAAAAGCGACGAGTACTGGACTTCGACAACAATCTATCGCCCGTCGAGACGAAATCAAAGTGAACAGTATTTACCTGAGGTACATGGTAATTTGACACAATTGAGTTTCTTGTCTTCACGCACGCAATGAAATAGGAAGAGGTTTTCGCCTCTAAGAGCAAATATGTTGTTTGTTTCAATAAAATTTTCGCTGGAAAAGGATTCTGTGGTATTTTCTGCCTTTGTGAATTATAATATCATGTTGTGTATTGAATTTTCGAGCTTAAGGTTGAAATCTGATATGGGAGAAGTTTTTTAGTATTGCTATGTAAGCAGGAAGGGTTCACAGGCCTGTTGGAAGCGTGCTTGAGTTTCAACAAAATGAGCCCCAAAATCAGCGAACACTTGTGACGCAGATGAATAATAAAGTAGCTGCTATTTCCAAAATGATGGAATTACCTGGTGATAAATAACGTCGTACGCATCTTGGAGAGTAAATTTTGACTTTGCATAAATAAGAGTTGGGCGATTGTGATCTTTGTTTTGACTTCGCTCATTTCATTGTCAAACTTTATAACACTTGACTGAAAAAGAAACTTACAAAAACCCGGTATCTTGCCATCATTTGACACAGATGCTTCACTGTTTGGCGAGTAAACATACAGCGGTAACTTATCACGGCGCCCGCTGAATTCCGGCCATGTCACTTTCGATTTTGCAATTTACTTGAACGTAGCAAAAATCTCCCAAAATGTTTGTCGCTGATCGTAACTTTTTATATTCTATATTTACGGTTCAAAATTAATGTTGTTTTGATGTCGTAAATATTTTATTCTCGATCGACCGCCCGGAAACTTCCTTCTGCTCTTTCTGAAAACTGTGTATCAATAGTTATTTGCTTTTTCATCAATATTTGTTTTGCATAAAGCAAGCTAACAAGATCTGTACCTTGCTGAAATCGCATTTGTTAGAGTTAATAGTATTTTCGGTCCGATGCTTCTGTTTTAAGAGGGATACCTTGTTTTGGTCTCCCATCCAAACACTAACCCCGCCCGGCAGGGCTTAACTTCAGTGAACTTAAGTATTAGAAAGCTGTCAGATGCTCAGAGGGCACACTTGTGGTAAAAAGAAGTTGTGAGGGAACTTGAAAATTATCAACATGTCAGCCCAGAAGCCAATGTTTCTCGCTTCTCTTTTATTTGTTATTCTTCAGAGACTGGAATGCTGTATTTCAATACCACACAATTCAGTGCCTTCTGATTTTCT
>OX421457.1:25655727-25660727 GCA_949126865.1 Montipora capitata | reverse complement strand
ACAAAGTTGAAAATTTGCATGTAACGTCATGTTATGCTCCTTACAAATCTTATAGATTGTTACTTTTTAATTGTATTAAAATAAGATCAGAAATCGTTTTGCCCTCCCCCTCCCCGCGCTATTAGCCATTTGTTTGCTTTTTTTATTTATTTCGTGATTTCGTGTATTTAAGTTTTCCTTGCTTGGTGCCTATACATGTAGATATAATTATGCAGGTTTGACCCTAATTAAATGCACGCCCGATTTTGACAAGCAACACGAAGTGTCCCTTTACATCTAAGCATTTGCTACCTATTTTCAACAATAAGGTAAGGGTAAAGGTTAGCGTTATTTTTAGCTTTGGGTAAATGCAGCAGTTAATCTCTACTTAAAGAGCAGCATTTGGGGGACACTTTTTGACGTTAATTGTCTGTATTCTGAGACACAAGTGATGTTGAAGTTGGCAAGAAGAGCAAGGGGACACTATGTGATGCTTATTAAAATCCGCGTGCATCTAATTAGGGTCAAACCTGGACATAAGTGAATTATTGGCCAAAATCTCTTTTGTCTAATTTTAATAGGATTTTTGAAAAACTGTTATTACTGGATGAAGGAATTTTTTGACAAAAATAATCTAATGTACTCCTCACAGTATTTCGCAAATCACATTCCACAGAGCATGCCATACTTGATATTGTCGAAGCAATACTGAGCAATATGGATAAGCGTTATATCTCATGCGGTGTCTTCTCATGCGGTGCCTCTAAAAAAGGCATTCGAAACAGTTAATCATCAAATATTACTTGATAAATTGAACTTTTACAGTTTCCGTTGATTGATAAATGATTGGTTTCAATCATACAGTATCCAAAAGATAGAATGCAAACAATTCAAATTGGAGAGTACTTATCAACAAAACTTATTTCTCCCTGTGGTGTGCCCCAGGGATCGGTCCTAAGACCTCTTCTATTTTTACTTTACATAAATAACATTCACCTCTGCCAGTTCCAAATCCTTTTCTGAGGTTAAAAACCTGGCTACTGGCCTATTAATCATTTGTCAGAAAGAAGAAATTCCTGTCATCTTTAGAAAAAATAGACATGCATTGCTTATGTGTGGTACTGAAGTAACAGTACACAGCGCTTTATTCCATATTGTCAACTGAGCTGTGTTTTGTCTTCCAGGAAATTCAATTGTCTTTGCATAATATGTACATGTAGCTCTAACAGTACACAATATTGTTTTGGTATTGCATATCATTGTGGTGCCATGGTAGAAGTCTTAGATAAATGGCCCCCTGACAAGACATGTGGTTATTAGCAAGGTACTGAACCCAGAAAGATTGAAGAAAATAAAAGGGAATGGGCTGACATGTTGATCATTTTCAAGTTCCCTCACAACTTCTTTTCGCCACAAGTTTAAGCATGCACTCTGAGCATCTGACAGCTTTGTAATACAAAAGTTCACTCAAGTTACCCATATCCGGCGGGGTTAGTATCTGGATGGGTAACCTAAAAAATATACCACTTCGCAACAGAAGCATAGGACCGAAAATTCTATTTTAACGCTAACAAATGCGAACTACATGTAAGCAAGGTACAGATTTTGTTAGCTTGCTTTATGCAAAACAAATATTGATACACAGTTTTTAGGAAGAGCAGAAGGAAGTTTTCAGGATGGTCGATCGAGAATAAAATTAATATTTTGCAATCAGCAACAAAATTTACGACAAGAAAACAACATTGATTTTGAACCGCGATTATAAAAAGTAACGATCAGCGAATAACACTTAAGGAGATTTTTGATACGTTCAATTTGTACTTTTGGCTGCACAAGTAAAGCGCAAAATCGACAGTTACATCGAATTCAGCGGGCGCCGTGATCAAGTTACTGCGGCGTGTTTACTCGCGAAACAGTGAAGCATCTGTGTCAAATGATGGCAAGATACATGTAGTTGTACAAGGTTTTAGTTTAATATGTTAGTTTTCTTTTTCTTTCAGGTATTATAAAGTTTGACAAGAAATGTACGAATTCAACACAAAGATCACAATTCACCCAACTCTTGAGGTTGACCATTGTTTCTGCAAAGTCAAAAAATTTACTCTCCAAGACGAAGTCATTTATCACCAGGTAATTCCATCATTTTGGAAATAGCAGCCACTTTATTATTCATCTTCATCACAATTTTTTGCTGATTTTGGGGCTCATTTTGTTGAAACTCAAGCACGCTTCCAACAGACTTGTTTATTTTTGTGAACCCTTCCTGCTTACAGAGCACTACCACAAAAATCCTCCCGTATCACATTTCAACCCAGGTGTGCAAATTTGTTAAGCTCAAAAATTACACATTATTCACAAAGACTGGAAATATCACAAAATCCTTTTCCAGCAAAAAATTAATTGAAACAAACAACATATTTGCTATTAGAGGCAAAAAAACCTTGCTATTTCAATTGCGTGCATGCAAACAAGAGACACAATTCGTGTCACTTTAGCATATGCAATTAAATAAATTTCTGACAGTTTACATCAAACCCTTTTTGAAAGAACCTTGACTGTAAATAATGAAGCACAAAAGAGACAATGTTCAAGCTTTAATTCAAACAATTCTTCACTGCCACATTTCCAAATTGTTTATGCCTTTGCAGAGTTGAGTACAAAATACCGGTAAATGTAAATTGCCAGACAACTAAGATGCGACTTGTGTTAACACTGTGATGCATTCAAGGGGTTCGATTCCTTCAATGTTTGTTAAATCCATAAAAAAATTGCCATTTGATTTCAGTGTTTTATATAATACCAAGTTAGTAAAATATTAGAAACAAAGCTCACTTGATATCCAACGGCGAAAAATGAAATTATTGTCGAAGAGCATTACTCGTCGCTTTAAAGATTTCCAATTGTTACCGAAGACTGCGCAGAGTTGAGTACAAGTAAATACAAATATGTAGCAAAACAACTGAGATCACAGATCCACTTTATGGACTCCTTCTCTGTCTTTGTTGAACCCATACTGAGTTACCAGATAATTTTTCATTTGGTTTCAGTGTATGTTTATGCATAATCGGGCGATCAAGTTGCGCATGTGCACCGTTATAAATATTTTTTCACAAAATGTTTCCGAAACGTTAAGTACTGTATCACCGCAGAAGACAAGAACATCATTCTAAAAGCTTATTCTATGCAAAAAGTAGGTTCTGGAGGTAATTTTGACAGTGGAAATCAAGGTTACGGAAGACGGCAAAATACAAAATTATGAGGGGCACATGGTATATTTAATTAAGTTAACACACCAGAAAGACGCTAACCTCATTTTGACACAAAAATGCTTTACTATTGCCATAAAAACTATCCAGTTATTAGCTCGCATAATTATTATAAAACATGATGAATTCATAAACGCCAACTTTTCCAGCAAAATATTTTTTGAAACAAACAACATATTTGCTATTAGAGGCAAAAACCCCTTCCTATTTCATTACGTGGGTGAAGAAAAGAAACTCAATCGCGTCAAATATACGCACACGCCGCAATATTAAAACAAAATAAATTTCAGGATCAAACCGTTTCCATGAAGAACCTTTTCCTTGTATAATGAAGCACAAAATAGACAACAAGCTTTCTTTCAAATAATTCTTGGCTGTCACATTTCCAATTATTTTTTTACCTGAAGGCTGTGCAGAGTTGATCACAGATCCACTTAAGGTGTTCGATTCATTCTCTGTCTTTGTTGAACCCATAAGTTACCAGAGAATTTTCCGTTTGGTTTCAGTGTTCTACATGTACATAACGGCACACTTGATAAAATGTTAGAAATACAGCTCACTTTGATTTCGGCTCGACAGGTGAGAGATTGTTGTCGAAGTACATTACTCAACGCTTTTAAGATTCCAAATATTTCTTTTTCACCGCCTCTGTTGTTTATCCAATTGCCTTTCCATTATTGAGCTCCATAAGGGTATATTTTGGTTAAAGCTCCACTAAGACGCCATTCGCATCACAAGACTTGCGATGCCATTGCAGGTTAAGTTAAATATTCTACTGTGTCCACCAGAGAAATCTACGCATTTCCACTACCCTCTCGATCCTAAGAAAATACGCAGAAAAGGCTCTATGCACAAAGACACCACTTAGCAGGGGAGTGACAGGCAAGACTTTTACAGACACGAAAAAAAAAAAAACACATATTACCCATTTTCTGACTGGGATTGCCATACTGGCAACCCAGTAATAAGTAAAACTATAGCAATGATTGCATTAAATGCGTCCAATGCTTATTTAAACAAAATCTTGGTTCTTCAAAAGTGAGTGCTGCACTTAATCTATTTTGCCGATCGAAGAGAACATGCCATCCCTTTATTTGTCAAAGCAAAAATTTTGCCTGTTACTTTCCTATATTATGAAGTCGTAAGCAAATTTAAAATCTTTGATGTGCACAATCAGCACATCAACATTGTGAAACTATATATTTACTAAAACATCACACATTCATACCTACAATACTCCATCATCCAAATCGCAGCCACTCCTTAGTAAAGACTAAAAACTGTGGGCTATAAAAAAGCCGTCTGAACCTGCTGTACTCTTCTCGATGTCACTTTCCTGGATGTTATGGCAGTACACCAAGATTTGTCTTGAGAGCTTTCATCAGCTGCTCAATAGCGTCATAACTGAGAGCCACCTAGTGAAGACGTATTTCGATGATGCGGCGTTGATACTCGTAACGTTTCTTGGTACTACTCTGCTCTGCAGTGCATTGTGAACACAGACACGCAAGATCAGTTTACGAAGAACTCTTGAAGAGATTCGTGGCCGCCATGTTGTTCATTGTACGGCTAGTTCTCATGCTCCCTCTTCCTTTTTGAAATGCTCAGCACCAGGCTTTCTTGTATTTGATATGATTTTTTTTTTCCAAATATGAAAAAGTCGGCTCGATATAGGCATAGATGCATTGGTAAGGGAAAATGTTTTGACATGAATATCTGGGAACTTGATATGAATCTTCAAAAAAACGTGATGTA
>OX421457.1:25633227-25648227 GCA_949126865.1 Montipora capitata | reverse complement strand
GGAACCACAACTCTGAGGCCTTTCAGAACCACTCCATTGTCATCAGTCAGCTCATCTCTTATAGGGAAGTAGACTTTAACATCTGGGGTTACACTCTTGAGCTTTGACGGCCAGTCATTTGCAAGGAAATGAGCCACTTTTTGCATAATGGGATCTGCAAGAGTATGACTCTAGAGCTCGACCATGCGTAAGGAATAGATCGACGACAAAGATAACACATCAAGCTGATCGTCATCCTCTTCACCAGGTTCTTCAGTAATGCAGGCTCTTGACAATGCATCCGCTACATGAAGCTCCGTTCCTCTTCTGTAAATGAACTTCAAATTGTACCTCTGAAGCTGTAACAGCATACGTTGCAGACGGGCAGATGCAGTATGAAGAGGCTTGTTTACAATTGCCGTAATAGGCTTGTGGTCAGTTTCAATGATGACTTCTCGACCATAAATGAAATCGTGAAATTTCTGGCATGTAAATGTCGCAGCGAGCAGTTCTTTCTCGACCTGCGCGTATCGAGATTTGTCTTCTGTGAGAGCACGCGAGGCATAGGCCACAGGGTTCCCATACTGATGGTATACAGCACCAAGGCCACTCTTAGAGGTATCGACAGACAGCGTAACAGGCTTTAAGGGGTTAAAGTTCTTAAGGACTGGTGCATTAAGAGATGTCAGATTTCAGAGCTACAAAAGCTTGTTGCTGAGGTTCCTCCCACGTCCAATGTAAATGTCATTCCGAAGCAATTGGCGTAGTGGCGCAGTCCTCTCACTAAGATTGCTGATGAACTTGTGAAGATAGTTGATCATTAAGAATAAAACGCAGACAGCGGCTACGAACATTTTCTTGAGCTACATAACTTTTATAAACTTAACGTTTCGTATGTTGCAACATACATGATCAGAAGTGATTACTATTCAGTTACAGATAAATATAAATTCAAAAATACAGCTGTACGGACTGGGAACTAACGAAATTGATTGACATAAACGGCAAAAAATATGCTAATAATAGAGATAAAGTTTCTCGCTGCCAACATTTTCATTTAAGGCTGGCCTTAGATCACAGATAAACAGAGACTCTTTAATTATACAACGCATATCTGATCGACCAGTTGCTAATATTTCAAAATGATCCCACTTAATGGTTGGTTAAGAAAACATGACCAGCAATTGCAGATTCGTGACAATTTGTAGTATATCAATTTTAAATGTAACCTGTGTGATGCAGGTTATGTTGGTTACACGCGGCGGCATTTGCATCAACGCGGAACCGAGCGCAAGAATGCGTCTTCCTCTATTGGAAAACATTTCCGTGTGAAACGTTCTTATGTGCCCAATGATCTTACCAAGAATTTTACCATCTTAAAAAAGTGCAAGAACAAGTTTGACTGCCTCATTTGTTTAATTTTTTTTTTAATGAACTGAGACCAAGTCTCCATGTACAGTCAGACTCAATTTGTGCGAAAGTTTTTAACATTTTGAATTATGTTATTCTTGCAGTTTTTTAACACCCCTTTTTTACATTTTCAAGCTTAACATACTTTCACTTCTTTGTTTTATACTTATACTTTTGCAAAAAAAATTTATCTTCACTTTTGGCTTGATAATGACCGAAGTTCGGTCGAAACGTCGCTCCTCTTTACCGTTAGTTTTTACTTCAAATAATAGGTGGCTCTTTAAAGATTTGGCCAAGTAGGGTTGACATTTTCTGAGTAAAACTTTTTTTCAGGTTTGACGACACTGATGTCTGGTATTGTTTTACAAAAAGCTTCTTTTGTTTTTGTTTTGGTATTTCCTTTAAGCATGGAATCCCTCTTTGTCAATTTGATTTCTGATAGTAGCTTTTCTACCAAATTGTGTGGTAACCTCTATCCCGCAAATGTATTTTAAATTTTCAAATGTTTTCCTTGAAAGTGTCTTTTGAGGATTCATAGAGCTTCACCTTTTATTGCTTGGTGGGTGGCAAGAGGTGAAATCCGTATATTGGAAGGTCTCCGTTGGTTTAACATGTGTTTTTTGATCCTTGCATCTCGTTCCTTTGTATACTATTGTGTCTAGAAACACAGTTTCAGTGGCAGATATTTCTGCCGTGAATTTAATCGTAGGGTGATGTAAATTTGCTTGTTCGATGGAAGTCGCTATGTCCGGTTTACTCATGTCCCAAAGGGAAAAGACATAGTCAATGTAGCGTTTCCAAACTATCGGTTTTGAGAGAACTTTGATAAAAATTTCTCTTTCAATTTTAGCCATTCATGAATAATTGGCAAAAAAAAAAAAAAAACCCGCTGTCTTGGTTTTCATGGTTTGCCTTGTAGGCGGCAGCTTCTTCTTGAGTTGCGCGTGGCTCTAAATCTTCGTCATGGGGTACCAAACTGGCCTCACTTTCCTCGAAAATCGCACTACTCCTGTCTGAACTCAACTCCGAACCGTCCTCTGACGAAAAAGACGAAGAACTTGAAGAAAAAAACATTTCTTCTTAATCTATTTACTAAAAACCATGCAGAAAGACTTCGCTGGATGATGAGATGAAGTCAAGGAGGGAACGCCGCTTGACAAAATTGTGGCCTCAAGTACTTGTCGTTCGATTAATGGCGGACAAAATTTGTGCACTTTCAGGCAGCCTTTACAGATGTAAATCATCGTCAGGTTAACTGTGGACACCTTTTTTTGTCAACTTTAGGGTCTAGTCTTTAACTAAGGGTGAAAAAATCGAGTAAAAAAACCCACTGATTTTCGTTGCAGAAGCACTTTAATTAAATCGTAAAGGATGAAGAAAACTTATTTGCTGTGTAAAAGTGATACAAACTTCTCCTGACGAAGAATTTTTCTTTTAATATAATGGCCTGTACCACAGCAGTGTAAATCGCTCATATACGGCTGCATATCATTTGCATACATTTTGCATATTGGAAATAGAGAGTTTTTATGGGAATGGCACCTTATTAAAAATGACGGATTTAACGATGAAATGATATATGAAATGGGTCATATATATATGACCTGCGGATATGAAATCAAGTGAAACTATGATCTTCGCAGTTATGAACGCAATTTTTGCAATTGCGTAGAGAAGCTCAGTTGGTTAGAGCGTCGCACCGGTATCGCGAAGTCACGGGTTCAACCCTCGTTGAAGTGCTGAATTTTTCAGGCTTCTTTACGCAATTGCAAAAATTGCGTTCGTAACTGCGAAGATCATAGCCTTACTTAATGACTCATTTGATGCAAATGAGGCGGGAACCTCATCAACGTCCGCCATTTTGTTTTGGAGGGAAGCAGTTAGGCATTTATAGATCATGCTAGTAAAAGTGGCATATTATGCTAGTAGCATTGCTTTTTTTAGGCCAAATTATGCTAACATTATGCTCTTTTTTCCAAATTATGCCACCGTTTTTTTAAATTATGCTCTTTGAAAAATTGCAAATAAGTCCAAAATATATATTTTTTAACTAGAAGCCGTTCGTCTACAGGAAAGAAAAGCAACAAATCCACAATTAATTTCAAATAAACATGTGGTTCAGGTTAACATGCACACTAGTACTAGATAAATGTGACTTCCGGTTTCGGTGCACCTCAGACCCGGGCTCAGTGCTTCACAGTGAACTACAAATGCTACTAGTTTAACTAAAACTTTAAATATCGATTAAGGTCACCAAGGCTTGGGACTAGAGACAAAAAATTATGAAATAATAGCATCAAAAATGATCTGCTAATTATCGAAATGCGCAAATTATGCTAGCTTTGCTACTTGGCAGAAATTATGCCAGTTTGCTCGAATTATGCCAAAAATTATGCTAGCATAATCTATAAATGCCTAGAAGCAGTCCACCAAAACTTTTTGTGACCACTTTTTAAGACGGAGCTTAGTAACCGTCTGCTTTTATCACGGACGTGACCTGGGCCCTAGTGATATTAGTAACTGACAAAAATGGCGGCGGGGTCGCTATTTGTGCATTCTTCGTGGAAAAGAATATCTCTCTGCTGATTGATCCCAAAATATGTTCACAACACAACAAGAGATCATTTTGGGCACCACTTTGAAGGTCAGGAATTAATTTTTGTAATCAGTTATATGGAAAGAAACTAACGTCATTTACTAATGTTGTAAATTTGAACGTTTGGTTATGAGCGAAGTGTTAAATTTTCTAATTAAAGCAAGCTGTTGGCCCTCTTTAGTTAGACTAGGTACATGTACAAATCTCCTTTGAAAGGTTCAGCATCTAGCATCTAATTTCTCCTATTAAACAGCATCATGGATTGATTAAACGTACAGTGCTGCGTTATGAGAATAAATTAAATCATTAGCTATCAAGAAATCTTTTGATGGCTTTCTTTCTTTGCTTAATTGCAAGTCAAGGATAATGTTTACTTCTTATTAATATTTTTACAACTTTCTATTTAGTCACTGTTATAATTTTCCCAATATTTGGAGCTTTAATATGAAGAGACCTATTGATCTCTGATACAAAAATTAATTTCCCACCTTTTATTCATCAATACAAACTAAGTTAATTATTGTACAATGTAACTGAAAATGCTATGATAATAAAGTATTAACTCTAGAATGCTTTGCATGAATTCTTTGTATAACCAACATTGTTATTAGTATTATAAAATGTCTATATTTGTTTAACATTTCCTTTCCTTGTACAAACCATAGATAATTACATAGTTCGCTTCCTCTCTAGGTTAGCTTTTGCCAATTGCGGGATTAGTGTACTTTTCTTTATTTATGTTGATGGAGCTGGGTAATAAATAAAACTGACATTTTCTGACAAGACGTTTGGCAAATCAATCATTATTACGTAGTATTTACCATAAACAAGAACTATTAAATTTTAATATTTACATGTAGTTTCAATGTCTGGAATTCTTGTTAGGGTTTTTTTTGTGCATGATTTATTTGCTTCTTTTAATAAAATGCCTACGAAGTGAAAATTTGTTTGAATTTGCTCTGTTCTAGGATAAAAAAATGGTGTTTTTACAAGCGCTCAAAGTTGCACATTTTTGTTCTTTTAAATTTAAAGTAAGAAGTATTACTTTTTAACGCATTGACTCCGAGGTGTGGGACTTAACATATTTTGCTCTCAGACTGTCTAACACCAGACGATCTTACTTGTCAATGGGAGCGGTCCAGGGCGGTTCAGGTGACAGTGAGTTCAGATTTAAATTAAATTTGTTATTGTTATTTATATTCCTAATGTTGATACATACTGTATTAGAATTAATTTGAGGCACCTGTAGACTCGATTAGTTTACCAACTATTTAGTTGTCCCAAACTCTACACACACAACAATTTTGTTCTTTCTTCTCCCTAAAACGTTTTCCCCTTTTATTATTTCATAGAAATTGTATTGCTTCTTTTCTATTCTACAATATGTATTATATACACAATTTTGTTGTAACACTACGGTATAAATTATCTGAACTTTTACATTGTATGTACATGATTTATTCTTTGTGAGTCAAAATTAATAGAAATTGACTTGACTTGACTTGACTTTCTAAAAATACATGTCAATCCAAGGGACTGGGTCAACTTTTATTGAGTAACAAAAGCTTCTGACATTATTTTGTGTGCAGAGGTTTCCTTCACTCATTGTCTGCACCCAAAGCTACATTACAATCTTTTGTTACATGATATTTTGTCCGCATACTTCAGATATTTCCATTTTTGCTGGAAATTTTGCCCAACTTCCAGCACTCATTAAAGCTCTAATAAAAATTTTTATCCTAGACAACTCAAACTTTAGTATTCCGAATTTAAATCATTTAACTTTCAAAAAGTGCAGAAACAACTTTCGCCTCACAGACATTTTAAATTTAACTTAAGTATTGTTAATTCTATTATGTTTACAAAATACTATGTGCATGTGTTTTTTGAGAATATTACTAAAATAAACGAGTATGTCCAGCATTTGGAAGACTTAACTTTACATTTTGGGCCAGATTATGCAGGCACTTTGTATTAGAAGAAGTAATTTCCGTAATTTTAGTAGTTAATTGTTTTTCATTGTTCTCTTGTCCACCCACTCTTGGTTTCAAAGATGGCTGTTTGTACTGATGATGATTTTATCTTTGACTTGTGTCTTGATATTGAAGTTGGTTGTACATGTACTTTAATTCTGGCCCTGCTGTTCTGTAGAATTGGCAGTGTAAGCCTATTGCTATCTTTTCCAAAGATCACAAAAGCTGACGCAAGGGCTGCGACTGATGCTTGTCCTCTTGATTTTGAAACGATGTTTCTGTAAATTTCCAAATATTTCTTATAGCATGCCCGAAAATTCTTATCAGTTGTTCTAAGCTTCAGTTCGATGTCATCGCTTACTTGTCAGTGAAGTCTTATTAGTAATTATGTTCTCTAATTCAAACTCATCATCAATCTTGGAGTCCTTTTCAGGTGAGTGGATGCTACATTGTGCCTCGTCTGGCATTTTACACAAAGAGAATTGACATCTATAGGGGCACACTGGTCACCACTGGCCATTTCCATTTTAACAGGAAGCTTTTGACAGCGATAAACAAATTTTTATAATTGAAGTTCTTTGTGATTTGCAATGGCAAGTTTACAAGGCTGAATCTTTCTTCTGGTCTCTGAGGAATAAAGTTGATACCGGAAATACCATAATGATTATTTTATTTGGTGCCACTGCAGCTTGATGAGCACAGGGATTGCCATTGCTTCCCATAGGGCAGCTACATATTCCACTTCTGCAATCTACCTCATAGCTTACTTCTTAAGCAGTTCTGCTTGAAACAAGTTGGTTACTTGTAGTGGTCTTCTCTTCATACAGCAATCAACTTGGTGAAGCTCTTCATTTCCTCGACTTTACAACAAGGATTTGGATGATAGTGACATTGAAAGTGAAGAGGAGAATTTACAACAGTCAGAAGTAGTTTGTTTGATAGTGTGGAGCTGGACTGTAGAAGTTGTTGCACCAAAACACTAGGGAGCCAGATAAAGATTTTCCAAATGCAAGGGCAAGCAAACTTTTTCTTTGAAAATACATTTGAAGGTCTTCTGTGATAAACTTGAAGAGTTCAATGAAATTGTAGGCCCACATTCGTTGTAAAACCACACTCTTAAATATGTTGATCATGGATTCAGACGGTAATTGTCAGAGTTATTTCCTCTGGTGATTCGATTTTTGCAATGGCAAAGAGCCCACTCTTGCTGCCCTTTTAAAGATCTTTTTTCATACGAGTTCTTGGTAACAATTGGGATATTTTGCAGTAACCATATCAGTTACATTGTAATACAGATTCTGCTGCTGCTTGGAGGAGTTCTTACAAGTTTTTGAAAATGTCCCATTAAGTGTTGATGATCATCTCTATTTATGTTGTTGCTGGAGTTATATAGCCAACGCCAGACAGCTTGCAGGAAGTGGAAAGTACAGAGCACTGTATTATTACTTCTTTCCAGGTGTCTAAAAGAGCCCCCCTTTGTCCAGAGTCATCATCAGTCATAAAAATAATTATGTGGACCTGTTTTTGGTCTTCTGCCACCAAAGGCATGTGGAGGTAACATATTTTGTACTTTTTCAAGGCATTGCCTTATGACATGCGGTGATTGCCCAGATGTAATCCACACACCTACATTTGTAGTGGCAGAGCACCGTCCAGCAGGGTGATGTGTGCACGTGAAATACACAGGGTTATTGTGTGGGCTTTGCTCACACTAAGTTGTCATCCACAGTATTTGTCGGTATATAAGTCTGAATTGTCATGTGATCCTCAAGACTTTGTGGAGGCTTAGGTGCTAGTGCATGGATAGTAGTGGTGGCCATCTTGTTGCCTTTCTGTTTGCTGTGATTTGTGTCCACGATGTGCTGCTTTTGAGAAAATTTTGCTTTGTTTCCCCAGCTTTGAGACACCAACTAAAGGAAAGTGGTCTTTCATTTTTGGTGGGTACTGAATGTGGACATTTTGAATTTGTTTGGATTTATCGAAAATCTGGTTCTGTACTTTCCTAAAGCGAAAATGATTGCAATCTCATTTCTTTCATTATCTTTGTCAGCTGTTAATAGAGGGGAGTTATTTTGCTCATGCAAGCAAACATTTATCGTCCTGAAGATTCAGTGCGGATTACACCACCTAATTGGAGTCGTTTTAGTTTTCTCACAAGCCAACATTTGTACGCTCTAATTGTGTGGGTTCAGCAACAAAATCTTAAAGTGTCTGATAAATGTTACAGACTGAAATAATAATTTTTATATTGTTTACTGTGTGTGCACTGAACTTGGTCTGTTGAGAGAATTTTTATTAACACATTGACTCCTGGGGTTTCCCCATTGACGTGCAAAATCGTATGGGGTTAGACAGAATAAAATACTCTGGTGTTAAACAGAATAAAATACTACATGTAAGTCTGGGCGGTTTCGGCCAGTGTACGGTGTCGAAGGGTTATTAATTTGGACTACATGTAAGTGCTATTCTGCTGGCTTTCCCTGTCTCATTCAAGATTCACTCCCTGTCATATTCAACATCAACAAGTTGTTCAGGCACAGTGTTCATTGGATGAGCTTGCCTTTAAAACTGTTTTTTGGCTTGTACTTTTTTTTAGCAGCCTCTTGGTTTTTTTTTGGTCAGCTTTTTTTGTTTGCACTGGCATAATTATATACCATCTCATAAATGAAACCCACTTTCTAGTTCTTGAGCGACCACCACTTTCCATGTTGTATTTTATGTTAGATGATGTAGCAAGTTTTTACATCCAGTTGTCTACATTCCTGATACAGAACTGCACTCTTAAGGGTTGGGTTGTAAGTTGTAGCTTGGCTTGGGTTGTCAGGGGGTTAGGGTTATAAAATCAGTCAATTCTTGGTTGTCCATAATGTCCAACAGGGTTTCATTTGAAGCATTTTCTGACCCACTTTCTGTCTTGCAAGTTGAAGGGTGCTTGTCCAACAGGATAATGTTTGGGTCTTTCCCTGACACAGTTGTTGTGTAGTCAGTTGAAGCATCCTCGTCAGTAAGGAAAAAGACAAAAGGAGGCTCTGCTCGCAGGCTGCTTGATTGTCTAGTAACAAGTTGCCATTTAGGGCTTTTCCAAAACCAATTGTTTTCATGGCAGTGGCAGCTTTACAAGTTTGATGTTGATTTGCCAGTCTGAGAGCACTGGTGTTTCCTCTTGGATGCAGGTTTTCCTTTTGGCTTTGTACTTAGAGGTATTTTATTTTTATGCTTTTCAGAATTTTTCACATGTACAGAGACAATGAATTCCATACAATGTCGAATATGAGAGAGTTACAAAAAGTAACCTTTTGATCTTGAGTAAAATCAAGTGGCAATCCTAGGGCAATGTGCTCTGCCTATGTGGCTACAAACACCCCACATTTATCACTGTTGAGCTGCTATGCAATGTCAGATGAAGGAATTACAAAAATTAAAACTTCCAGTTCTTCAAGGTCCAAGTATTGATCCCATTGATGGAGGCACAACATGTTAGGAAGTTACAATGTATTGACTCTAGAAAATAATGCCATTTTTGCACCAGCGCCATCATACAGAGAATCCAGATAGACTGAAAAGTTCTCTTCCAGGTTCACAACAACTAGGCACCAGTGCCTGCCATGGTTGAATGGTGCAAAAATGACCTCTGAATGTTGAATATTTGGATAGAGTTGATAAAACTTGTACTTCAGATAATTATTTTTCTCTGGAGAGTGTTGCCATTCTTAAAAACATGTCTGAGTTGAGAGTACATAGGTACTTTGTTACCGGCTGCAGTGGTCTTCTCCGCATTGATAAGAAGAATGTTAGACAGCCAGAAACCTTCCTCTTCTTGCCTGGGCAAAAGTCTATAATGGTCGCCACCTTCCCAACCACATGTTCTGGAGTGTTGTGGGATGGTATGTTCCATGGTTTCAATCAGTTTGGCTTTCTCTTTCTCTGATTCACATATTGGTGTATACTGAAGACCTGGGTAATCTTTTGCTATTCCTTTTTTTTTTTCCTGCAATTTTATTCACAGGACGAACACTTACACTACTTACAGTACTAACATTACACTACTTATACTTACACTTGTCTATTTATACCTGCACAAGTCACAATACATAAGAGCAAAATACAAAACATAACAATATGTTCCTAATAACACTGCACTATCACTAACAATCCATTTTACGTTACAATATTGCTTATTTACATTACATTTTTAATGGACAAGCTGCAATTAACTACATTGAAAGTTTGCCCATTTTTCCCGCAAAAATTCCGTCTTTTTATCGATATGTCTCCATCTTTTGGTTTTCTACACAGGTCTGGATTTCTTATATCACACCATGGCTCCTTCATGGGGGGGCGCTTCCATGTTGGACTTGGATTGTTTCGCGGCTTTGTAAAGTCACAGGCTGCTGCTCAGTGTCACTTCGTATTGAGAAAGAACTTATTCCTTTTCAAGAGACTTCCACCATCGGGTCATCAGAAAAATCTCTTTCATACACTGTAGAACACCAGGTAGGCTATATCATTGATAGCTTCAATTGTACTACACCTTTTGATGTGAGTGTCATCTGCAAAGTAGCAAGACCAATTTCTCTTCATATAACACACATAGTGGCCAGAGAAAAGCTTGTTGTCAGTGTGCACCACCACAGCAACAAGCTTGTAGGACACTCGTGAGATTTCAGTTGACTGGCACTTGTCAGGGGTTTGTATCTCACAGAGCTGCACCATGTCATCATATTTCTCCATGTTCTGGTCCGGAGCTTCTTACCATTGGAACTGAATCGTATTTATTGTACAGTGATTATTTTCCACTGAATTTATCAATTATTTAGATTAATCTGTAAGCCAAAGTCTTTTTGTTCTTTAAATTACTCATTCAGCACCTGTCATAAACAGTTTAGATTGCATTTACAAGACTAGTACATGTTGTCTTTCCCTGCCTTGCATTGAGAGTATGTAATGTGTTTAATAGTCATTTAGCACTTCAGTCATCAAGTCCCAAGTACTGATGCTGATCATGTATGCTGTATTTCTTGTACATGTAGGTCATCTCACAGAACATACCTTTACAATGAAGAGGAAGAAGGGTTTCCATTGTAGAGAATGCAACTCACGTTGTTGCATGTCAAGCATACATGTAGTTCAAGTTTCACTTCTCAGATTGAAGAAAAACATTTTTAGAAATGACAGATCACTATGCTGGGGTATGAAACCACTGTTTTGGTATTCACTGGTTTTGTAACCCAGCTCACAGCAAAATTCTTCAAAAATACTCAGCAGCACACTGCTGCTTTCCTTTCTGAAAATCTGAGTTGATGCTTAGAAGCATGAAGATAAGTGAGTTGGGATGAACTAACCCAGGAGCAGTCTTGTAGGCATGGATTTGGTACTGCACACTATGCAGGGCTTTCCTGTGGAACATTATTTATTTTTGTAAGGTACTTATCAGGCAATATAATTTGCCTTGTCATAATTATGTCATTTGATTGGTTGTTGGAAGCATTTTTGACAATAAAAAAAGGCCACCAAAAATTAAGTACAGGTATGTCTAAATGCTCCGAAAAAGACAGGTAAAACATGTCCACCAAAGTATGCATTAATTGCAAAGTTTACCAATGAAATTGGCTTTTATTGGTAAGGGGACTGGTCTCACGGAGGTGGGTTTTGTTTTTTTGCAAAGAACACTTATATTCTTGGACAATCAACTTGCACTTGTTCTTGGACAATCAACAAATTGTTGTGAAACCAAACCTACATGTATGCATTCAGTAATTTTAAGTCATGGACATCCATTATTATAATACATGTTGGTAGTTCTTTTGCACATAAATTATACATGGAAGATTAGCTAAGTCGATCTTTATTTATTTATTTATTTATTTGCACATTCGTCATGTACACTGTATATAATGATAAAGAGATGACATGATAGAGCGATTTCATAGGGCGTCACAGCGGCCATGGAAAGAAATGACAGCCATGCTATTGTACCAAGCTAATCCTCTGGGAATTGAACTCTGTTTTCATTCAAATACCTTCTTTTGTTTCAGTAATCCAATATGGCTGCTGGTCACGTGAGTGAAAACACTCTTTATAAAATTATATACATCTTTTAAAAAATGGAAAAGAAAAAAAACTGGTAATAAGTACTACAAAAAACAAGGTGAACAGGGGCCAAAACAATCAATTCAGTTCAATTCTTTGCTTATTTTTACATTGCACCCTGTAAGCACTGTGTAAATGGGTTTTCATTACAAGTTAATGACCTCGATGGGTCTAACTTTTAATGCTTCCTTGAAACAAAGTAGGGGATTTTAGGTAAATTTTTATTCCCAAAAATGGAAGTAAGCTCAATTGAGCAGCGGTTCAAAAAATAAATGGTATCCTCTCCCTGCTTTGTGATGAAGAGACAGGTCAGCTACATTAATTCCAAATAAGAAAATTTAAAACCTTAAAAAGTCACCAGCTTGAAACCAGAATTAAACGCATCAAGGTTATCACCTTCTTGTTTCCATGATAACCAATAATGTGTTACTTTGGAAAAGTTATTATAACTGCACTCTGAATGTCTAAGCCGAGACATTTGGGATCTTGAAGTATGATTGTGCAAACCCTTCACTTTCAAGGCTTGAGGACTCAAATATTCTGGGATAACAAAGAGTAAAACCTGTAAATTCCACTGTGTAAAAGCATTCATCTTCACATTAATGAACCTATCCAAAGATCAAGTTAAGACTATTCACCAAAACTGCAAGACTGTATGTACATGTCTGTGGCTTTAACTTTATACAGTGGATAACCTTTCCTAAACAGGCACTACCACTATAACTGTAGTTTGTAGTAGCTTATGTGACAGACTGAGGAGATTATTGGACAATAATTATAGTCACAAAGTCATCTCCCATACAGATCACAGGGAGCCCACACAAACAGTGTGTCTGTTTGTATGTTCGAAATATAAAGAAATGTATGGGAAGTATTGAAGAGTCCTAATATAGTAAAACGTACATCGAGAAATGACTATGTTAAAGCTCAAAATAAACGTAAACCTACCTCAGTGGTTGTGTATTGTCATTTCTGCGGCTGAAAATGGTGAATTTGAGCGATTTGGTGGGTTTTCCGTTGACTGTTACTGCACGTCCTTAAACGAAAACCTACCAAATCGCTCAAATTCCGCAACTCACGACTTTTACGCGTTTTTTACATATATCTTTTCAAAACAACTTTTTTTTGGATTAAGGTTATTACTGCTACAATGCGGCGTTTGGTTTTTAGGAGAACTATTTCTTATAAATACAACAAACAAATTCTTATCTGCTGCCTTTCCCTTCGAATCTCGAGTACTATGCCATTATTACATACCTGCCAACTCTTCCGCTTTCCCGGGAGTCTCCTAGTTGGTCATCAAATCTCCCAGTCTCCTACCCTGCGAGCACAGTCTCTTTCGATCTTCATTGATAAGTCGGGAAGAGGAAAGAAGACTCTGCTTACGGCCTGCACGTTTCATATCGAGCATGCGTTAATAGTGAATATTGTATTCGATGTCAGTGGCCACAAAACGAAAACAAACGGTCGGGATATTTTCGAAACAAACAAGAAAAACGTTCGAAATTCGACAGTATATTTTTGTGAATAAAGCGTTTAAAAGGTATGTTGTTTGCTCACTACGTCAATGTTGTGAACCGTTTTCAAATACGATATGAAACCAACTAAATACTCCCGTTTCACAATAAAATGGTCTCATGCGATTCTCAAAATCCAAATTAAGAAAACCTTGAACTACGCTCAAAATTATAATACTCCCGTGTCATTTGAAAACAATATAGAATTATATAGAATGGTCCTTAGTGATTCGGAATTCTGGGTTAAAACCATTGTTGCTAACTTTTTTTCAAGCGTTTTCAAATAAAAGTTTGTTAGCGTATGCTATAATTAATAAAAGAATCGTGCGTTAAGGAAATAAAATCGTAAACTCGTATAAAGAAAGGCCACGATTATCGCATTGGATTTAAAACAATAGTGCTGCTATTAAATTATAGTTGAAGCGCGACCAGGCTCAATATTTTGCTCGAAAAGTGTATACATTTTCGCATTCGCCAAACCCCCTTTTTCCTTCATTTATGTGTTTTCAAAAGGGGTCATTTCATTACATGTCCGCTTCATTAAATTTCCTCCTCATTAGAACTCTTTGGTATGGTGTAGGTGACTTACCCCTTGTTGGGTAGTATAAATGCATGGAGATTGTTATGAAACTCGACAAGTTCAAAAACCGATTTGTGATCTCCGATCAATGGATTCTTTAGCGTCAAAAAAACGCAAAATTCGAAAAAGGATTATTTTCCATGACAACGCAAACCAACAAACCCAGAGTTGCGTGCAATTTGAGAAAAAAAAAGTCGTGCGTTAACTGGTTTGTTTTGGAGAAATTCCTCAATGAAAATGCCACCAGAAAAAAAAAAACCTTAGCGATTGGTGAAAGGAGTGGTAAAAAGCATGCGTTCTAAGGTACGAATCGATTACAGAGGGTATTTTTTAGATGTGGGAAAGGTGCTAACAATATTATTGCTGTCAAAAACACTTCTAGTGTAATTTCTGATGTGAATTTGCAGGAAACCTAACTATTTTCGATCTATTCGTGTCTTTGATCGCACGGTAAAATGGCGCGAGAAAAACATTTGGGCTAAACTGTCATGTACAGTAGCTGTTGTGTATCATTTTTCATGGAAAACCAAAAAAATCCTTTCCCAAAAAAAAAAACGCTGAAGTGGTGAATCTCAAAAATCCGGATTTAGATTTAATCCGAAGTATCCTCCTCGAGTATGGATTTTGGATTTCCCCCAAAAAACGCAAAATCCGTTTTTGGATTCAAGAATCCTTTTTCGGGTTTTCCCAAAAAAACGCACCCTTAGTTTCATATTTTTGTCGGTATTTTTAGCCTTGACCCTGCACAAAACACACCTTTTTTCGAGAAGATAACCAATCAAATCATTCGATTAAATTATGCGCAACTAATTTGCAAACCCGTGCGAAGCAAAAACAAAAGATTGTGCAGGGTCA
>OX421457.1:25618227-25620727 GCA_949126865.1 Montipora capitata | reverse complement strand
GTAGACTTGATTCCTTGTACCATTTGACCCGTCAGACGAGGGCGAATTCCCAATAACGATGCGCACTTCAAAGACCTGCACAGGACTGCTCAAATCCACTCGCCACCAGCTTGGATTATCTTTTAAAGTACGTGAGCAGTGTCCATTCTTAAATTCCTGGTCAGGATTCCCATCAACTGCTTTGTCTGATGTGCCATTAGAGTATTGGTCACTGTAGATGGAGGATTGGGTCGTGCTCTTCCCCGCCACAATGTTCTCTACGATAGGAATTCGAACAGAATCATGTTATCAGCCCATCATAATCAACATAGTCATCATCATTATCGTTATCGTTATCGTTATAGCGATCATCAATACCATGAAGATACGTAAATAATTAAAAGTAAGGAAGGTTAATCAGAGTCCATCTCGGCTACTTAAAGAGGGAGCCGATGTTCTTGCTACCCCATACTCCATAATCTTTAATTTGACTATTCAACAAACTATGATCCCTGCAGCATGGTAGAAAAGTAAAGGTGACCCCTTTTTACAAGTCACGTGCAAAAGACGATCCCAAAAATTACCGCCCCGTATCCGGACTAACTGTGTTATCTTAATCCACAAGCAACTCGCAGGTGACCTTGACGAACACAAGCTTGTCTGCAAGTCACAGTCCTGGTTTGGAAGAAAGCACTCAACCATGAACTATGCGTGCAAAAAGGGGGTAAGTAGAGTTATTATTATGGGTCGCATTAGAGGTTTCGTCATAAAAAGAGATATCTACACTTGCTTAAAACACAATAGTTCATCCATTATTATCACATGGAGTAATCTGTTACAACAAGACCAGGATGGACCACAGCACCTACAACATGGAACTGCCTTGATAATTACGTGCTGCATGCGTTTCTTGGAAGCAACAGATGTCTTTCCTTTTTTTGACGAAATTCATTACCTCCTAGCAATTTCTCACCGTATTTTATAATGTTTTCTGACAGTTCTTTTTTATTTTTTAAAAGTATTAGTATGCTAAATTTAACCAATCATAATGCAAGCCCTATGGCCATGAGTAACTGAAAAAAGTTATATATAATATAGCTTACACTATCAACTGGCCAATGCCCATCTGCATAATAACGACATTCACTGTAAATCCTTTACGACTTTCTTGCAATTCAAAATACAGTTGTTGTTGTTGTTGTTGTTATTATTATCAAATTAACAGAAACGAAAAGAAGCAACCCAACTTTCTCCTTCTCTGAGAGACGATCCCATCTCGAAGGAACAATTCGAGCAGCGGAGGCCAGCAAGTTAGTTCTCAGGGCAGAATTCTACCGCAATTCTATATGAGTAATAATGCCTCACAATAATGATAACGACTTTCTATATTATTAAGACGATTTTAATATATTTTTATTCCTTAGGTTTTAGTTTAGATACACGACCCCATAAGCGGCAACGCTTTAATCACCATCGTGTTGAAATAAAAGTTGTTGTTGTTGTTGTTCAAGGCACAAGCGTCGAAACGCATACGTGCATGAATGGACAGCTCCCTCTTAAATTGTCCTATACTGTCGCGTGACCTAAGTTGAGCTTTAATATTGTTCCATTCTTTGGTTGTTGAAGGAGAAAAAGATAGTTTGAAACGTTTTGTACGAGCTGGAAAGATAGTGAAGTTCAGAGCAGACCTTAAGGAAAGTTGAGTTCGCTCGCAAACTCTTGTAGGCAATAGATCTGCTAGGTAGGAAGGAGTGCATGAGATTATGAACAATCTTATAATAAAGTAATGATTTGTGAATCAAACGCCTAACCCTCTTGTGTCTTTCACAGCATCTGTTACAATTTTACTAGATTCATATTGGACAAATTCGATAAGGTCGCTCTAAAGTCCTGGCCAAAGTAAAGAACAAAGTTGGAGTCAACGCTCCAACTTTGTTCGATCCGACATTGTTCGACTGAATGAACGAAATGATGTATGAAATGAATCATATACTGAAATGCGGATATGAAATCAAGTAAAGCTATGATCCTCGCAGTTATGGACGCAATTTTAGCAATTGCGAAGAGAGACCTGAAAATTTCAGGACTTCAACGGGGTTTGAACCCGTGACCTCCCGATACCGGTGCGACGCTATCGCGACAGTTTGGCCGCCCATGTTGGAAGATGTTCGTCCGACACTTTTTGTTTGATCAAGGGTTGGATAGAGTTTGCTTTGATCAAACAGTACGCCCAACAATTCTGCTCGACGCAACAATGTTGCAGTGTTTTGCCGTTCTTCCAATAAAGTTGTCCTGAATCAAGTTAAGTCCGCGCTCCTTGCGAATCAGGAATCACTATCTCATTTTCAAGTCTTCTAGCATCATTTGCAACAAAGATAGCGGACAAAGACGGCCATTGATGAACAGCCAGAAACCTTAAACAGTGAGAATAAAGTAAGGCCATGTCTGAGGGTATAGGTATAAAATCTAGCACTTCACATTACACTCTATTCAGTTAACTCTGAGGGACACTTTTAGCCCC
>OX421457.1:25613227-25615727 GCA_949126865.1 Montipora capitata | reverse complement strand
AGTTTGGTACACCATCATGGCCGACATTCCTTTGTTTTGGAACAACATGGCCGCCGTGACGTCTATAGCTATATGCGCAAAACAAATTAAAAATAAAATAAATAAATAGCCCACTTTCGGTATATTAAAATTCGGTCCTAAACAAAAGGCATCATCTCGAGGGGAATAAACTCATTTGTATTTATTCCCCAGAGCCTCGAGATGATGTCCTTTGTTTAGGACTGAATTTTAATATATCGAATTGGGCTATTTTAATTTGTTTTGCGCATACAATTTTAATCAGCCAGTGAAAAAAGAAAAATGAACTTTTAGATGCGACCAGATCCTTTCGTTTCGCCGATCACGTGACCAAAAGAAACAGAGGGCTCTGGCGATGATAATGGTATTCTAATCACTTAATGTGATTTGGTACATTCCATCCAGCGTTGAAATAGTGCATCAAAATGGCTTCCCTGAGACAGATTGACAGGATCGTAGTGAGCATTGAAATCACCAAGAAGTACGAGGGCATTTTGGGGATTAGACAAAGCCCTATCAACGCTACATTGCAAATTCGTAAGAAAATTAATGTTGGCTTGAGCATTTACACAAGGTGGACCGCAACAGACATCACAACAAAAAGTTAGTGCATTAATCTTCATTTCTATCCATAACAGTTCAAGCCCATTGACTTCTAAACAAATGGGATGACACTGAGAAAGCAACACCTCCGTACCGCCTCCCATCCCTTACGTATCCAAGCGCATAATAGGACAATACCCTGGAATGTCAAAAGAACCGCTTGAAATTGAATAAATTAACCATGTCTCAGAGATACTAAAAGTATGAAGTTTCTGTTTCAAATTATTGAGACAAGCTCATCAAATTAATCGGCTATGTTTAAACCCCGAACATTAGCGTGGCCACTCAAAAATGAAGAACTAGGGTTAGGTCCAGGATTATCAGGCTCATTATCACCGCCTAACAACAAAAAGGTAAAAATAATAACTGAGATATGACTAGTAATAAAAATAAAAGATAAGAGAGGAAAAGCAAATACATTTAATTAAAGAGCAATCGTTGAAAAAGCCTATCGCCGCCCTATAATCTTCTAAGCTAACCCCCATTATATATATTAGCGAATAGAAGAAATAGAAAATAGCTCACCTCCTGCGGCTGCTCAAGTGTATAGAGAAATTATGATCGAGTGCAAGAAAAATGACAAAAACATATCACAACAGGGATCATATTTGATAAACGATGCAACTGCCAAGGCTTGGGGCTCCAAAATGCCATAAAACTAATGAGAATGAATTTGCTTAACTTCATTCAGCGGGCATGCGGGTAGAGCGGTAACCTTGTTTTATCTTCCGACGGGATGTATGGACGAACGCGTCCATCAACATTGAGAAATACTTTACCGTCGATCGTCCACACCGAAGTATCTTTATGCTCATTTCTTGCCATCTGTAAAAGTTTTCGGTTAACAAAAGTAAGGTCTTCGCAGACTGTGAAACCATCCCCTCCAGTGCCGTTTCTTGGCCCTCAAAACCCTTAATTCTTGAACTTCACTATGATCGCACGGCTGCCATCTTGTCTTTTCCGTCTAACCCTGTGGGCTCTATCAATCTCCCCTGCGTCAAATTCAAAACCCATCTCCCAAATAAAGAACTCTAAACCTTTCTTAGGGCAGTCTTTGTTATCTCCCTCCTGAACTCCATAGATACCTACACTTTCCCTTCGAGAATACTGCTCGTTGTTGTTTTAATTTGTTTAAGTCATTCCTCACGGGAACATTGGAAGCCACAAATGACCAGCTCCCAACGTCAGTGGCTTCATAGCTCAGTTGGTTAGAGCGTCGCACCGGTATCGCGAGGTCACGGGTTCAAACCCCGTTGAAGTCCTGAATATTTCAGGCATCTTTACGCAATTGCAAAAATTGCGTTCATAACTGCGAGGATCATAGCTTCACTTGATTTCATATCCGCAGTTCATATATGATCCATTTCATATATCATTTCATCGTTGATTCATTTCTCACGGGAACATTGGGACCCACAAATGACCAGCTCCCAACGTCAGTGGCTTCATAGCTCAGTTGGTTAGAGCGTCGCACCGGTATCGCGAGGTCACGGGTTCAAACCCCGTTGAAGTCCTGAATTTTTCAGGCTTCTTTACGCAATTGCAAAAATTGCGTTCATAACTGCGAGAATCATAGCTTCTTCACTTGACATTCTTCTATACTGATCATTCCACATCCCCTCTCTGATTTTTTAAAGTACAGCCGATCTACATCAGCCTGTAGGTGTAATGCACGATAAATGGTCATCAGCTTTCGTGTTTTGCGATTCATTACTTCCAGCTCTTCCTTGGCCCAATCAAAAATTCCTGCCTCGTACTTCACAATGGAAACTGCTCTAAAGTTTATTGCTTTCATCGTATTTCCCGTGTGGAGTTTAGTATTGTCTTAACTGTACGAAAATATTCCTTCTGGATCCTGTCCTTCATTTTACTATGTTTT
>OX421457.1:25595727-25598227 GCA_949126865.1 Montipora capitata | reverse complement strand
TTTATTTTTATACGTCTTATATTGTAGTTCACAAGACTTACTGGGTGATTTGATTAATCTTTTACAAAGGCTATTTTTCCGATTTATAGATGTCAGTATGGCTGGGGTCAATCAAGGAGACCTAAACTTGTTTATTTGTTTGCCTTTGATGCATTTTATTGGAAATGAGAAATCAAATTGCCTCGAGTATTCATTTATCAATCTACTGTAGGATTCATTAGGGTCATCCGTGTTTAGCAGTTTCAACCAATCAGTGAGCGTAAGAGATTCATTGAATTTGTTTACATTGTCTTCTTTAAATGAGCGCTTAAGAAGTTTTTTCTACTTTTGTGCAGCAAAACTTAAAAATGAGCACAGATCGGACAATGACCCGATAAATCATTGAGAACAATACCGGTGAAGACATGTGTTGAGAGATGATTGGTAAATATGTTGTCAATTGATGTTGCAGAATAGGAAGTCAGGCGAGTTGGATTCGATATGAGTGGTTAAAAAGCGTGTGAAAATAGATATTCCATAAAGTCCTGAGTGAGCACATGATGATTGTACTGAAGTTAATCTAAAGTAAAATCACCCATCACAGCAACATTTGTTGTCTTTTGAAATAATGGAAAGAACATCATCAAATTTATCTAAAAAAGCAGTTACGTGATAGTTAGGTGATCTATATATAAACAGAGCCGACAATGATGTCTTTCCCTTGAGTTACGACTATTTCCACAGAAAGTGATTCAATTAATTATCTCAGGGTCGGAGAAATTACATTCTGGGTGAAGTTTACAGTCAAGACCATTTTGTCAATAAATCCCGGACGCATAGAAAACATGGACCCCAGGTCCATGGACCCCTTCATGGACCCGGTCCATGGACTACCCCTGTGGACCACCCCTCATCTTGTAAAGTTACAGGCAGAAAAATCCTTAGACGAAAGAGGGAAGTGTGATCCTCTCACTAATCTGGACAATTTTAGCAATTGTCTCTTATTAAGTCATCTGAAAAAATCAGGTGGCTCCAACGGGATTCGAACCCATGACCCTCTGCGATGCTGGTGCAATGCACTACAAACTGAGCTTTGAAGCCACTTAGTTGGGAGCAGGTCAATTTGTTGGGCTCATTTGTTCCGGTGATGGACTCGATGAATGAAATTAACGTATATTTGAAAAGCGGGTTATAGACGAATCCCTTTGGAGCCACCAAATAGGTGGTATAAGTGTCTATAACAGGCAATTGCTTAAATCAGTACATGTAGCCCTATATTCATGTCACGGCCTTTTCACGGACCGCCATATATTTTTGGATTGAATTTCTCGCTAATGAGACTCCTGTAGGAGCCCGATGACCAATCACAGGAAACTTACTTGATGTTATAGTGTCACCGAACCGGAATTGTCTAAAAATAGATCGTACATGGGCTCCTGGCCCTAGTTGCTCAAAAGGTGGATAATGCTGTCCACCGGATAAATCATTATCCACTGGATAGCGCAATTGGTTTCGCTATGACTTATCCACTGGATAGTGATTTATCTGGCTGATAGCGATATCCATCTTTCGAACAACTGGGGCCTGGGGTCCTTTTCTCGAAAGTCCCGAAACTTTACGGGCCATTTTCGGGTGACACAATTCCCTTTGTATCTCAAGAACGGAGAGGATCTAAGTCGTCAAACTTCACAGTCATTTTTCTTTTTGTTACCTTTAAAACATGTTAAAAGATTGGCTTTCCAAAGCAAGCGGTTGGCAGTTTCACAAATGGCTTTTCGGGCCCGAAAAGTTATCGTGGCTTTCGAGAAACGGGTCCCTGGTCTGTAAAAATACCGTGGCATAGGTTTATAGGTTTAGATAGATAGATAGATAGATAGATAGATAGATAGATAGATAGATAGATAGGTAGATAGATAGATAGATCAACTTTATTTAATCACGCTAGCCTATTTAACAATGTAAAAACACCAGCTGGTTTCCAGTAGAGGCGTGAGCTAACTATAAAAATTAAAAATATACTTAATGTACCAACATCGATGATTAAGTAATATACAAAATATGAGCGGGAGACCTTTATGGGCAGTTAAAACGGCGAGCCGCAGACGAGCCTTTTTATAGCCCATACTTGTGAAATGAAACAATAGATTTTGATTGTTATGTTAATCACGTGGGCGTGGAGTTGTTCCATAGGAGTTTAGCATTGAATTTAGCAATCTATTTTGGTAGAGCTTTTGTGGTAGAAACATGGCTGGTTGGTTACGCTCTCCAAAGAGTAAAGAAGAAGAGACCACTCTAGTGTCGGAGCAACTCCGAAAGCAACACAATACAACACTAAATGGGGTAGAAAAGTCTTCGGAATGATTTCCGTACAGGTCCCTACTTCATTATGCATGCAGAATAAATTAATTATTCATTCGCGCTATTGTTTTGTAGAACAATACGTATACCCAAGAGAACCGAATATATACATGGGTAATTTGTCCTTACGGGATGAATAAAAACGGATCTCATTTTTTCTCTC
>OX421457.1:25548227-25583227 GCA_949126865.1 Montipora capitata | reverse complement strand
ACAAATAAGTAAATAAATAAATGTTGTACAAGTAATAGAAAGCGCTGCTACATGTCTTTTTAATATGAGTTCCCATATCTAGATGCGTATCAAAGCATGTGCCTAGATTGCGCACAGAGACTACAGTAGAGACTTCATCCTGTCAAACCTTGATGCTTTGGATTGAAACTTGAGAGCTGCTGGCGAGTACCTATAATCAGGAACTCAGTCTTGTCATCATTGAGCCTCTCTCATCCATGCTTGGACATCACAGATGCACTTCTGCATGGCAGATACAGCTTCAACTTCAAAGTGTCAGATGGCTTAAATGACAAATACAACTGTGTGTCGTCCACATATGTGTGAACGGAGGGCAGATGGTGTTTTTTAAAGTATCTGAAACAGGTTACTCACATAGATGGTAAAGAAAAGCGGGCCCAGGCATGACCCTTGGGGGACTCCACACATCAAATCAAATGACTTTGAGAGAGTCCCGTTAATCGACACCTTCTGCGGCCTGCCCTCAAAGTAACTCTCAAACCATGAAAGTACTTTCCCGCGCAACCCAACTGTTGACCTCAATCGATCTAGAAGGATTTCATGTTTGACAGTGTCAAATGCAGAGCTTAAGTCGAGAAGCACCAACAACGTAACTTGACCTTTATCCATCGTCATTAGGAGATCGTCCTTCACCTTAAGTAGTGCGGTCTCGGTGCTATGATGTTGGCGGTAAGCACTTTGCAATTCTGGAAACAAACCATTGACTCGCATGTGCTTCGGTAATTGTACAGCGACCGCCTTCTCTGTAAGTTTGGACGGGAATTGTAAGTTACTCACAGGCCGAAAGTTCTTGTTTATTAATTGAAGACCAGACTTTTGAGCAGAGGATGTACTAATGCCTTTTTTCATTCGTCAGCGAAGTAACCATGCTCTAATGATATGTTCAACATCCTAGTAATCACTGGAAGTAGCTCCTCAATACAAAGCAACAAGATGGATTACGGGAGAGGGTCTAGAGCACATGTCTTCATGGAAGCCACAGCCATCTTCCGTACAGCCTCCTCAGAGAGAGATTGAAACTCTGATAGCGTGACAACGTCATCAGTACTCGATGAACTGTGAGGCGCACTCTCAGTAGAAACCGCATGAGGGACCGCGTCACCGGCTAACTTTGATCTTATAGCAACTACTTTATGGATGAAGTATTCACCCATCTCATTTGTGACAACAGAGGCGTTTGTATGAGGTGGAATAGACTTGTCCTCTTGCAGATTTAATAGCCTCTTACTAGCCCGGAACAGCTTTGATTGGTCCGAACTGTTCTTGTCAATAAATGGCCTGTAATGAGTACACCTAGCTTCGTTCATCAGATGTACAACATAATTCCGCTTAACTTTGAATACTACAAGATCTGATGGGAGTCTAGTTTTCCTCCATCTTCTCTCGACCTTCCTCCTGTCCCTTCGAGCCTGAATTATGTTATCATTAAACAATGGGGGCCTGGATCGAGTGATGACATGACGAGAACAAACCGGCGCGTGTTCGTCTAATAGCGATTTTAAAGTCGTATTATAACAGTCGAGCAGCATGTTCAAATCATCAGGCGGGTCTTGATGTAGCTGGGAGTTACGACTAGCTTTTCTCAACTTGGTTATGTCAATTGATTTGAGTTTCCTGTACTCAGCATGCTTAATTCTTGGCGCAGGCTTCATCACGCTTAGCTTACATATCACGGTAGCATGGTCAGAGAAATGTCTCTCCGGAAGGAGCTCACCATCCACAATATCATCGGCCTGCCGTGTGGTGTGTCCATGTATGTGAGTGGGTCGCTTAACATGCTGGACCAGACCCAAAGAGTTCAACAGGTCCTTGAGCCGGATGGTGTCAGCATCTGACGGAACGTCCATTTGAATATTAAAGTCGCCACATATTAACAGTAACTCATTACACATAACTAATGACTCGAGATAGTCCGAGAATTCATGAAAGAAAACACTCGTAGTCACGGGATGATCCGCAGAGTATGTTGGTCTATACACGATGACAACTCGCAGACGAACAGTTCCGAACTCCACAAGCCATTCCAACACTTCAAAAGAAGACCGATCGGCTGAAAACACTTCGTTTTCATCAAGACAGTCAAGATATAATAGCGCAGTCCCGCCTCCCCTACGAATACCTGGAATAGAGTGAACACAATAGTTTGATGTTCAGTGGTCCATTAAACGAAGATGAGTTGGCGCAAACAATGGAGAAAATGTTTGCATGCCAAGGCCGTGAACACAATAGCTCTGTAACAACGCCCCCGTTATGAATAAAATCCAAGTTTGCACTGAATAGCCAGCTCGAAGATGTTGGAAGCCAGAAATCTCTCGAAAATTGCTATATCTCGAAGAGTTCTTTGAACAAATAAGAGCCCCAGTTAGGAAGAAAATGACTAAAATCACGGTGCTCATTTGTGAATGCTGAAAGTTTCATTCTGGCATGCTGATTACATTTCAGAATAAAAAATGGGAGTCAGCGAGTTCGTTTTTGAGATATGAGTAGCTGTTGCCTCGGTAACTTTTTACGTCACAAAAATGACCAAATCTTTTTCAGCAATAATTGTTGTTTGATATGGTACCATAACATTGCTGTTAAGTTGGGTGATAAAGTCTTTTAGTATGAATTCTTCTAATAAGAACGTTTCTTTCAAGTGTTGAAACTGGTTTGAGCCACCTTAAGTGTAAAGTATGCCAATGAATAGCAAAGAAGGAATACAAGTTATCACTTGCTTGTGAGATGAGAACAACAGGTCAAATAGTTTTCTTTTTCTTACCACTTATGCGTCATAAAAAAATTGCAAACTGTTAATATTACAATTGAGACCTATAGCAAAACGACTAAACATACATTCCAGCTTCACTGCGCAACAGACACGAGAGAAATATACGTATACGGATAAGTTTACTTTGGACGTTTAGGCCGCACACCGTCGTAACATTACAAACTTGAATACTGGAGAAAAGCCACATCTATTGGGCGCACATAAATTGACTAAACACATTTCAATCACAATACAGTAAGGAAAGGACATCCAATACACAAAGTAGCGGCATTGCCGGATACGAAAAGCAAAAACCCTGTGGGAAAAAAATGGAAATGTATCCTCCCCGAACCAAATTCAGTGCCGCAAATACTTCGGACGTTATGGTGGCCATGTTGGTATGCTGAACAACAGCAAAAACGTCTTTTGGGAATTGGGCTCTATTATTATACAAAACGCAAGCGGCATTTTGCTTTTGTTTTGTGCACCAACATGGCCGTCTAATCACGTGAGTGCAAATTAAGAATTGCCTAACAGATAAATGATGACGCTTAACTATTCGTCCAAAATCCCCAAAATCGTGGGTAATAGGTGTCGGCCTCGAATGACTAATCACGTGCTATACCTAGCTTAGATACACTTAAGTCACTAACTATAATCCCTCACTTACACCTTCTGCAACCCAGGCCCTCTCGCTCTTGTGACGCAGAAATATTCAATTTCATGCTTATTCGTTACCAATCAATCGCTAGAAATTCCAGCATTAAACAAGAAAGGTGAACACATCCGTAATAAATGACTGTACTGAAAACTGCCAGTTTGTCGTTTGTTATCCATTAAGTGTAATTACAAACAACAAGACAAATGGAGGCAGTGAATTGTCTTTCACTGCTGGTTAAATGTATTCGGGCTGAAGCCTTCTTTGGAGGAAAACGTTGAACAAAGTTCACTTCCTTCAGCATGAACACAATGTTGGCTTTGGCCTGCGCCGATCCCATTAACTTTGTCGTCAATAGGTCAGTTTCGTATTCTAACGGTTGGACTGGATCTAGCATGAAATGGAGGCTAATGCGGGCAAATTAATTTGCATTTGCAAGGATTTACCCGCATTAGCCTCCATTCCATGCTAGATCCAGTCCAGCCGTGAGAATTCGAAAATGGTCTATCTAATTAGTTTTTGTGGAGAAAATGTTCTACCTCAAAACCAATTACGCTGAATTTCGAAGAACAACAAAAGCAAAAAAGTAATCGCGCGCACTTTCGTTATAATCTGCATGACGTTATTCAGTGCAAGAAGTACTTTTAATTTAATATTCCATCTAGTACTGACATGATGTAATCATTGATTATAAACTAAATGTCCACCGGCTCAAATTTTTATGCCTTGGTATATCAACAACTTTGTAACTCACCTTAACAAGTCCATTTTCTTTGTAATCTGTCCATCTTTTATTGTCTATAGATAACTGTAAGGTGTAATTCTTCACAAAGTAAGGATAATAGTTGTCCCCATCTCCCTGAGTGGACACAGCACAGATTACATGAAGCGACTGTAGGTCAATCTGCAGATACTTGTTAGCATCATCCCTACGAGCACACCATGATCCTCTTACGTCATTCAATCTACCAAAACTGGCCGGAGTATGCGGGTAGGCACTGGAGGCTGTTATCCTTTCATTTGGGATTAAACCGTTTTCCATTCCAAGATCATAATCAATACAGTCTCCTACGTTTGAATAAACAATAGCACTTTAGGTTTCAGTTGAAAACTCCCTGGCGGAAAACAAGACTCATTTTATCTTTGTTCTTTTCCCAAATAAACTAACATTTAGAACCTTTTTTTTTTTACTAATGCAGTAGATAAAGGGTAACAAACACTTAATGAGCTAAGCCGATTATTATTATTATTATTATTATTATTATTATTATTATTATTATTATTATTATTATTATTATTATTATTATTATTATTATTATTATTATTATTATTATTGTTACCGCGACAGAACTGATTAATTAATTATTACCGGAAACGCACAAAGCTTTCATTGACATTTTAAGAGAATTCATTTGGGTAACTAAGGCTTAAGTTTCAGATCAGTCAATAGCACGTGTTTGAAAGGATATAAGTCAGTCGCTAACCAGTTTCAGTAGTTTAAGTCAATTAGTTTCAGCAGTGTTAAGCCGTCGAGTTCAGTTTCAAGAGTTCGTAGTTTACGGAAACCCGCCACAGAAGTAAGTTTAGTTCAGTCTTTTATTTTGATGCTTTTCTTTTCATTTGCTTAGAGATTTCAGTGTATTCGAATATCTCAGTGATTGTTATGTAATCTTGCTCATTTCAGATCGAATAATTATCATAGTGAATAAAACATTGATTATCCGATTCACGGTTTCTTCCGTAAACTTTCAAGCCGTCGATTCTCAAATTGTCGAATTGTTATTATTATTATCATCATCATCATCATCATCATCATCATCATCATCATCATCATCATCATCATCATCATCATCATCATCATCATCATCATCATCATCATCATAACTATTATTATTATTATTATTATTATCTTTAGTCTGGAATACCATTCAATACCAGTAAAAAATATTCGGCAGTCGGGTTCTTTTGAGACCTATTATTCTTATTGTGCTTTCTCCTTCCTATGTGGGCAGGCCTAGGAAATATTTTCCGACATGCCAATACAACTGTTTCTGCACTATTTGTCCCATTTGGCATTTGATAAAGATACCAGGGTGGGACGAGATACATTAATTTTGGGTAACATTCATTAACAACTAATCCCTTAATTTGCTGACAAAACCCCGAAATCATGAGAAGCTAATTTTAATAGAGAATACTGTAACGTCGATAATGCTATCTTCATTCCATTTCAAGCATGAAATTTGTCGCAATTAAGTATTTTTTAAATCTGCTCTGTTACCGCTGTAGTCTGATTTCGCTAATATAGTCAATGATTTTCAATATACTAGAACAGTTAGTGAAACTCAAAACTCCTACTCGTAGTCGCGATTTCGGAGTTTTATCAGCAAATAAAAAAAATAGTTGTTGATGAAGTTTCTCCAAACTTAATGCATGTCACCCCCCCCCCCCGTATCATTTTATATGAACCATTTGGAATTGATTTACTTGCGAAGCTGGGTGTCATTTATTTAAGCACACATAGAATTGTTCATCGGTCCAAGCGAGAATGGACTGGGACTAGTTCACGAAAAAGCAAAAAAATTATTTACTTCGGAATTTTTACTTGGAGGACAACCTAAAAGTCGTTTTTTTTTTCCTCAAGCTGTGGGAAGATATCTGTCAAAGGGCAAAGGGTTCCTTACTGTATATAGAGAGCCAAAATTTCAGATATTTAAAGGGAGAAAGTTAGGCGATTCTTGCCATTAGGATACAAACAAGTTTCATTTTATAGTTAGCTTTTATATTCTTTTCACTAATTTCGAATGTTTTCGTTGGGGGTGGGGTTGGGGGTGAGCTTAATTGAGATGTTCAGTCAGTTTTACTATTGAACGCCCCACTCTTCCTTTTGCCGATGTTTTTGCCTGACTTAAATCTTAAATGACAGGTAACCAGTGACGAAATAAATCCATACTTTCTTCCCGTACACGAAGTGTGCAATCCTTTATTTTAAAAAAATATTCTTGACCCTGAATGCATTCTTTCAATTTTTTTTCTTATCCTTGATTGTAAGAAGACCTGTTTTAATCAATATTATTTAACTAAACAATTATTTGATTGGCGTAATTCTAAAGCATTTTGAATTGTTCACTGGGTTTTATCCCGTTTCGCGCACCGAAAATTGTTTCTTGCTTTCCCAAGACCTTACAGAAGAAAAATGTTCCATATAGCTCCTCTTTTGGTCTTTTGCCTAAGGAGCGTTCTTCCGACAGAGGGGCAACCATATGAATCTACCGACGCATTGCACCAAAAACACAATTGAAAATCAGCACGTGACAAAAAGACCACATGATGCCCGATTCGACTGCACAATACCAACACGTGGCACAGTACTTAAATTAATATCTATCTTCTATTTGCTTTAATAAAAAGATACTGCCAATCGTGAACTGGCCAACGTTCTGAACTGGTTAAATGCTAAGAAGTAATATGACTTCTGTCCTTAAGTGGGCTCTAAGTGTTTGATTATTTTGTAAGCACTAGTAACCTTGAATTCCTTGAGTAGTTTGTGGGTTTTGCCTATTCCTAACTAATATGCAACTTGTATGTTTGTATGTCGTCATCCGGATAGTGCCAATAAAAAAGATCTTAATCATTTTGTATAATCCAAGTAATACAAATACCTTGAGTGAAACTTCATATTTCTTGCCGAGTCATTTGCTTTAGCGCTGGATTTTTTGCCGCACATCATCAACCGAAAAGAAGGTATTTGTTATGCGCAGCAAGGCTATTAAGTCAAGTTTCTTCCTTTTTTTCCATAATTTCTATAATTTTCGCTATCCTGGAAGTATCAGAGATCAGGAATGAAAAATCTTCCAGTTTAAAGTATTCAGGGCATTGGAAAGCTTCTTTTGTTTATGGTAAGGGTTTCTTATAATCATCATTATTATTATTAATTATTACTATTATTATTATTATTATTATTATTAATATTATTATTAATAATATTAATTATAGTAACCTTGTATTATTATTATTATTATTGATCGAAAGAAATTGTAAATAGTGTTTTGTGATAATAATAATTATTATTATTTAGTATAAGTATTAAATTTGCGCAGTGCGGGAGAATTTGAACAATCAAGATTGATTATTGTTTTTGTGTATTTAAGTAGGTAGGAAGCTGAAAATTGTGAATAAAGTTGTTGATTATTAAAAAAAAAAAAAAAAAATTATTATTATTATTATTATTATTATTATTAATTAACAATGATTTAGATAAACATATTCGCGCTAAGGTCTTTGTCTAACTCATGCAAATTCATGACTCTGGACTCTTAGTTTCTCTTGAGATCGCATATTTAATTTAGTTTCCCTTGACAATGGCGCAAAGATGTCGCCGAAACGTCGGACGCTTTTATCGTTAGTTTTTGCCAGTATATAATTAATTAATTAATTTTTTTTTTTACATAGGAGAAATTAAACGACGTTTAAAAGACCGTTTTAATGAACACCGCCGCACTTTAGATAACGCTAACACCAAATCCAAATTTACTACAGTCGCAGAACATTTCCTCTCCTCTCCCCACAACATCTCTAAGGACATGAAATTAATTCCTATCGAAAATTTTTTTTCTAGCAGAGACTGGATCCGTAAGGCCAGGGAAGCTTTTTTAATTTTAAAAGGCAGGACAATTGATTCCAACGGTCTTAATATCCACGAAGAAACGTATTAGATTTCGGTTTATTATTTAGAGTCACTTCCGTTATTTTTCCGTTACTCTTAGTATTTGAATTAAAATTTGTTGTAACTGCCAAGTTTTATCACATTTTTTCCAGTATTACTTCAACATCCATTTACTATATATATGTACTTAGAAGCAATCGAATGTAAACTCTTATTGTACCTGAAGAAGGCTGGTTTGGCCAGCCGAAATATCGCACACCACTAAAATCAAATCTACGTTGTATGGGCTCTTGCTCAAAATATTTAGTTTCTCATCAAACTATGTCTGAAAGTTAAGAAGAATCTTCCAATTGATGACCTGATCAACAACAACACCTAGGAATTTTGTACTTCCAACTTGTTCAACAACATTTCCATCAGTCACAAGAGAAATATAACGGTGGGTCTAATTTGCAGGTCGCAGGTCGCAGGTCGCAGGTTGCAGGTCATTGTTTCACCAATACAGAAAAAGTACCCTAAACATTCTTAAAAGCTAACCTTAGGCCTAAGGTTAGTTTTTATGAATGTTTAGGATACTTTCTGTATTGGTGAAACAATGACCTGCAACCCGCGACCTGCGACCTGCAGATTAGATCCGCCGGAAATATAGTGACCTAAATCTATCGGCCTAGGACTGAAAATTATGAGTTTGGTTAATTTTCTTAATATTTGGAGTGTATGGGAATTTTTTCGAACCATTATAAATCCTTTAAGGTCTGACGACTGTGGATAGCGAGAATACCTATCAAAAAGTACTTCTCTTAGGATTATTTTCGTGAAGTATGACTTTCAGAATCAAGCTATAACGACCGTAAACGAAATTTGTAAATTTCATATAAACCCTTGAAAGCAAAACTATGCAACTTCCCGGGAAATTTGAAGCGACATGAGGAGATTTCTAATATCCAGTTTTCACACGTTGTGCTTTTTTGCAATGATTTAATTTTCCATTGATGACTAAGTGATGACTAAAAATATTTAAACATTTTTGAAATCTGCCTTTTTGCAGCGAAGCTACAGAGGTTTGAATTCGGCCAAAATCCAATACACTCATGTAATTGAAGCCGTGTTTGCCCACCAACCAAGATGGCGTCAGAAACCGTGAAAAGGTCTATCATGAATAAACAGCAATGATAACGTTATCATGTGCGTCAGTTCTCCTATAGATAATATATAGGGAAGAAGAGAGACCCTGAGACGAGGTTGATATAAGGAGTCAAACTGCAGGCATAATTCAGCTTATTGGACAAACAATAACTGTCACCACTAATTTGCGAAATGGTGAGGATCACGTTTTTACAAAAGCACCTAAAATATCATAATGAAGGCGCTGTGTTCAAGTGCCACTATGATAAAAAAAGATGTTGCTTTTTATATTCAGATTTTGAAGGTGCGATTGCTTAACACTTGACTGGCAAAAATTTTGAGATTTGATTTTTATCCAAAGGTCAGGGGCACCCAACAATAATTTTCGTTGAATTATGTGTTCAGGAGAGTCAAACTGTTCTAAGAATTTCGGTTCTACGTTGCCAAACAGCTACAGATTTCTTTACTAGAACATCATCTAAAAGATTCGAAACCAGGGAAAAGTAACCCCTTAAGTTTTCGGAAGGGGTACTTTTGCAATTTTTGGCACTTAAAAAGGTCACCTTTCGGATGAGCAAATGGTGCGGTTGGAAGTTCTTAGGAGGTAACGTTCAGCTAGCAATTTCTCAAATAAAGACATCATTCCTTAAAATTTTCGGACACTTCAATTTTCAGCTAAGATATCCGAACGGATCAAATTCTGCTAGGCGATAAAAAAAAATCTCTTTAGACAGTCTTTATACATTACAAGGAGCCTAGAAACGTCTCCCAAAGGCTTTCATTTGGCTTAATTTACTCCTTGGCTGCTCTTGAAAGGTTGTTTACTTTGAGTGTAAGTTTTGGACTTTACGGTCCTTTTTGCAGGTTAGATTGGGCTTTTTCAACAGTTAAATTATAACAATAATCTGCATTTTAGCCCTAGTCTGCAGTCTGCATTTTACACTGACCAGTTTCCAAACTCGAAATTTCGTCGGAGTTTGTGAACGCAAAATTTCGAGTTTCGAAACTCAAAATTTCTAGTTTGCAAATTCAAAATTTCAAGTTTGAAATTTGAAGCAGGAAAACTGACCACGAATTGCCATGTCCCTTCGGGGCCACCGTAGAGTCCTAAGATGCCTCCTAATGTCTTCGGTTAGTTTTAAGGTCAATTCTTTATTGCAACTTGTGTCATCCAGTTTTTGACATATAACTGTAGCAAGAAAAAATAAACCATTACGAAACAGATGTAAAGTGGATAACGAAAAATATGAAAACCAAATTCTCCCAAGGATTCTTCCAGATGGAGGGAAAACCATTGAAGATATATTGACCCAGCTGCCAGCTGTTAAGTCAACATGGATAATTCAAGTTTCCTTTGGCGTTTGCCAGTAAGGGCAAAAAAAACACACTAGAGGAAATAGTCGTTCAAGATGTGATAGGTTAAGGGAATTTTAAAACGGTTTTGTAATGTTTTAGAAACAAAAAGGAAAGTCCGTTTGAAAGGTATTAGAATGAGCTGCACAGTACGGTTCAGAACCTTACGGAAACTCTTGTTAAGGAAGTCAATATTGTAAAGAATTTGTAGTTGATCAGATCTCTGATAATTTTTCCTTTTAGAGATCCCCCGTTTTAGAGATTCCCCACCGTCAGTTTCCCTTCGGCTCAATTTCCCGTTCCCTGTTTTCGACAGCCGTTTTTATTTAACATGATTTTCTACCTTCCATCCCGCATTTTTATCTCGTATTTTCAACTAGGCCGGATCTTTCATAATTATCACAAATTTTCTAACTCGCATCACGCATTTTTTATGTCGAGTCACGCGATTTTTAACTCGCATCTCTCATGCCGTATCTCTCCTACAAGCTTATATATAATGATGACTAACTAAAGATGAAAACGAACACTTCCCAGACACAATGTAGTAACGAGATGAAAAATACAACTTTACACCAATGAATGTCGCGATAAAGCTCCATCGCAAGATAAAACTTGTCAGGAACTGACAAACTAGATTCGTTTAGCGACCAGTTGTGCGTGTTAATGAATATTAATACGACTAAAGTTTTTTTCAATAATTGCTGTCAATTTCGTATTTCATAATTTTATTTGACACTAAAGGGAATATGACTCATGGTTAACATGTAAAACTGTTTAATAGTTCCTTGCTGCAGAAGTTTAATCCCGAGGACTGAGCCGTAGAATTAATTTTTAATTATAGATTCTAGTAGCTTGGTGAATAGGTTAATTTACCAACCCTTGAAATTTAGTATTTGTAGTAATTTAGTATATTTACAACAAGAAGGGAAAACAAACTAATCTATCTATTGAATAATTATGTTTACCTGCGATGTCCAGTGGATACCAACAATAATGAAGACCAAATATAAAGCCAATTTTTCCCAAAGACTGTTCGAGATGGAGAAAAAAACACTGAAAATATATTGACCCGGCAGCCAGATCAGGTTCAAGCAACAGGGATGAACTTAAGTTTCCTTTACCTTTTGCCAGTAAATGCAAAAAGAACTAGCTATGTTTGGTAATTTGTCGCAGTTTCCGCTAGGAGGAAAATTGTCGTTCAAGATGATGGCCTTAAATGCAGTTCAGAACCGTACAGAAACTCTTGTTAAGGGAGCCAGTATTGTAAAGGATTTGTAGTAAATCAGATCTTTAATAATTCTTCCTTTCAAGGATCACCCGTCTTAGAGAATCCCCATTTTGGAATTTCCCCGTTTTAGAGATTCCCTGTTTTAAAGACTTCCCTCCCTCCATCCCTCATTACCTATTATGGAGAGCCGTTTTAATTTAACATTTTCTACCTGGCACCTCGCATTTTTTTAAATCCCAGATTTTCTATATCTTGCAACTCGCATTTCCTAACTCGCCTCTCTCATTTTCTTTATCGCGCATTTTCTAACTCTTACTTCCCCAGCAAGCTTCCGTATTTGCAGGCCTTCATATATAATCGTGACTAACTAAAGATGAAATCGGACTCAGCCCAGACATAATGCAGTAACGAGATGAAAAAATCATGCAATTTTACACCAACGAATGTCGCGATAAAGCTCCATCGCAAGATTAAACATCATGGAAAGACAAACTAGTAACTTCTTTTAGCGGCCAGCTGCTCCTGTTAAAGAATAGTAAAACTTACGTTTTTCAATAATTGCTGTCAATTTAATGTTTCGTATCTTTATTTGAAACTAAAGGGCAAGATGACTCATGGTTAACATGTAAAACTGTTTAATAGTTTCACGGCTTGGTGCAGAAGTTTAATCCCTAGGACTCGATGAGCGATAAAATTAAAATTTGTAAGTTGAAGATTCCAGTAGCTTGGTGAGAAGGTTACTTTACCAACCCTTGAAATTTAGTATTTTTAGTGATTTAGTATATTTACAACAAAAATTAAAGGTGTGGTAATTCCTCAGAAATGACAGTGGTCGTAACAGCGCTTAATTTAGGGGAGAAAATGAAAAGTTATCCTCAAGTGCTGACGTTCTTCATAAAACCTCAACTTTCTCTATTTCAAGTTGCTGTTTTGCTGACGATGGCAAAGAAATGGACAAAAGTGAAAAACGCACGTGCAGAGCGTGCAAAGCAATTGTTTTTGCCTAATAAATATGCAAATTTGTGACGTTCTCGTTGTTGTCGCCGTTGTCATTGCAAAGTTCTCTATTGTGAGTTATCTGCACGGTGCAGCTCAGGACCATACGGATTTCAACTTTTTTTTCAGGAAGCCAGTAGAGATTACCCGTCATAGAATTTCCCTTTTTAGAGATTTCCTGTTTTACAGACTCCCCATACTCAGTTTCCCTTCCTCGATTGTCCATAACCTGTTATGGAGAGCCATTTTAAATTAGTGTAACATTTTCTACCTCTCATCTCGCATTTTTATCGCCGATTTTATAACTTACACCTCCTATGTCTCCCACAAGATTCCGCGTATTCGCAGGCTTCCTTGTATAATCGTGACTAACTAAAGATGAAATCGGACTCACCCGAGACACAATGTAGTAACGAGATGAAAAATACAACTTTACGCCAAGGAATGTGGCGATAAAGCTTTATCGAAAGATCAACCATCACGGAAAGACAAAGGAGCTTATTTTGGCTGCCAGATGCTCGTGTTAAAGAATATTTGGACTAAAGTCTTGTAATTGCTGTCAATTTAATTTCTCGAAACTTTATTCGCAAATGAAATGTAAGATGGTTAACCAGTCAAACGGTTTCAGTTCAGTAATAGTTGCTATAGCCGGGACTGAGACGTTTAACTCCAAGGACTGACTGCCAAAATAAATACCTAACTTATGATTCCAGTCGTATTACCAGCCCTACAAGAATTAATGCCAGTAGTGCTACGCTTATCGATGTTATTCCTACTAACAATCGCCACAGATTTCCTCAAGCTGATGTGGTGGAATCGCATTCAAGTGATCATAAACACATCTGCACTGCTATGAAATTTCATTTTCCGCGATCACGACCTAAGTTTTTGACTTACAGAAAAGACAAGAGATTTTAGCTAGGAGCAATTCATCAAAGATCTAAATTGTACTCCGTTTTATATCTCTCATATCTTCGATGATATTGATGACATTCATTGGGCCTGGCAGAAGCTGTATACCAATGTAATTAACACGATCACATTCCTTTAAAGAACTTCAAGCTCAAAGGAAAACAGTTACCATTTTATGAATCGAGGGCTTCGGAGAGCAATTCGCTTGCGTAAGCAGCTATGGAGCAAATATCAAAGATCTGAAGATTCTACTGAACACCTTAATTATAAACAACGAAGAAGCTTAATCGTCAAATTAAGAAGAAAGCTATGGCTTCTCACTTTCAAAATGTAACTAAGGATGCAAATGAGAAACCCGGTGAATTTTGGAGAAAATTCACCAAACTTTTTTTGCATACAAAAGGTTCTAAGTCAACAAATGATATTGTTTTACAGGAGAATGCGAATGTGAGTTAAAGACAGATGTCAATTGGCACGAATATTTTATGACTATCTTGTCAACATCTATAAACCTATTGATCTTGATTGTAGTAATTCAGATTATTTCGAATCTCATCCCAGCATCTTGTCTATTAAAAATTTCATGAACTCTGCAAGAAGCTCACAAGGCCCTCATGATATTCATGCAAGACTGCTAACCATTCATTTACCTTTGACGAGGTCGCAAGTTAGTGCTATGGTGTCTGTTATCATTGAATCTTTCAAGACGTCAAAATCTCCTGGTTTTGACAACATTAATGCTCTAGCTGTTAAATTAACTTCTAAAGCAATAGTTGCACTGCTAACCGAACTAATTCACGGGTGCATTCGCAAGGGAGCTGTGCCGATGGCGTGGAAGTCTACCCAGATTACACCAGTTTTCAGATGTGATTAGCCTACGGATAAAAGAAACTAGAGTCCCATCTGTGTAGTACCAATCTTTAATGCTATCTTTTGAAAAGTGCATTTACCATCAGTTATATAAGTCGTTTGATGTACTATTAGTTAGTCGTCAATCTGCACTTCGTAAGCATCATGGATGTGATACTGCACTAAAAGTTAAGTTTAATCTGGATTCCAAACGCTTTGTCGGTGTAGTATCTTTAGATCTAAGAAAAACGTTTGATAGCCTGCCACTTGACCTTCTCTTGGCTAAACTTGCTGCTTATGGACTCTGGTCTAAGAGTACTGGTCTAATGAAAAGTTTTCTCTTTGAACGCAGACAACGTGTTAACACATTTGACAGTTTTTCTGACTGGTCAGCAGTCTCTTGTGAGTGCCACAAGGGTCCATCCTAGGCCCTCTTCTTTTCAACATTTTTCTTAATGATTTTCACTTCTGTGTGTTTTTTTTAAATATAGTTGTTTACTTATTATTGTTTACATTCTTACTCTACCCATACATTACATATAGTACATTGCATATTACACAAAACACTACACTACACTACACTACACTATTACTGTATTACATTCAACAAATAAATTTTTGCTCCTTACTTATTCACGAAATGACAATAATGCACTCGATATTGGCCACCTTGCACAAGCAAGGAAAAAAAACAGTTTTAATTATTTACGAATGGAGGGGTTGTAATGTGAAAGGAAAGAGGTAAAGCCTGCCCCGGGGTATCGGCCATGTTTTCTGCTGGTCCAAATACAGAAACGCGCAACTATAGGCAAAAAGTATTGATGTTTTGTTTTAAAAACCTCGGGCTTCTTTCCCCTTGCCAGAAAACAAAACTTACTGTGCAGCTCACGTACCTTAGTTTGACCTTATATTGCAAATGATTGCTCTAAGCGTTGCTAAGCTAAACTTTTTCTTCGCCAGAAAACGAAATTTCTCTCTGAATAAAGCAACAAAAAAACGTTTTTGTGGAAAGTTTGGATCAATTCCGACGTTTAGAAGTACGCCAAAAGGCAAGAAATGTTCTTGTGATGAGTCTGCGTCTATCTGACCAAAAGGTCTTACACAACATCCCATCAATTGTCATCAAGTTTTTTTCGTTCTCGCTCGGATTTGCTCGCTTTTTTGGCTCGTATTTCGTACTTTCTAAACTTTTGGAGTTTAAGGAATGTAATAAAACAATTATTCCATTCGCGCTTGTTGGATACGATACTGGTTATAGCTAACTCGGCACTACGCGCCTCCTTGGCTATTTACCATCTCATATCCAACGCGCGCTCATGGAATAATTGTTAAGTATATGCTAGAAGAGGGGAATAAACTAATCTCTCTACTTAAAATAATCATGTTTCTATGGCCGTTAGAATCAAAGAGCAAAAAAATGTGCAATTTAGAGACTACCTTCAAAAACAATTTAAGCTCCAACTATTTGTGAAAATTTGAGATATTCGTAAATGTTTCGTTGATCATGCCAGTTAGACATATTAGAAGCGCTAATACTGGAATCACTGATAAAGTTTCGACGAAATGTAATGTCAATCAGTTTCGTTCATCTACCACCTGTCCATCGTATATTCAGTTTTTAGCAAGAGTGAATAAGATAAGAGTGTTGTTATGGCATGGGTGGGGTCCCCAGCACAATCACAAATGAGTCTATTTTTAGAATACCCTTTCCCGCGAATATCAGGTGTTATGTCCCTGAAAAAACCTGGCAGAACCAGTCACGCGTGACATCGCTTCATCTGATTGGTTAAAATTGGCGGCCCTTTGTTTGTTTCGGGCGCAAAGTGTATGTGAAAACAAATAAATCCATTTGTGACTGTGCTAGAGCAAGGCCGCAAAGTGATAGACTTTTATCTAATTCACTCTTGATTCCTAGATGTTAAATGAGGAAGTCTGAAACACAGGTGGATCACATACGCCCCCTTCATTGAGGGAAAACAATCAAACGAGAACATAATACTGAGCTGTATAATTATTCGCACAATGACAATGAAAGGAGAGCAAAAGAATTTCAACTGAGAATATACACACAGTGGTACTGATAACTTCTCCCGAGTGTTACAGTCGTTTTTGTCGTTGTATGTTATACAAAGGAACCTCACAGCTCTTACAAAGAGATGATGACCGAGTATTCTCAATACAATTTGGCGGTTTGGATTGTATAATAAATAAACAACAATGATAGCGTTATCACGTGCGTCAGTTCCCCTATAGATCATCATTTAGCTTATTGGACTAATAATAACTGTCACCACTAATTTGCGAAATGGCGAGGATCACGTTTTTACAAAAGCACCTAAAATATCATAATGAAGGGGCCGTGTTAAAGTGCTACTATGGTCAAAAATTACTTCTTTTTTTCTTCAGATTTTGAAAGTGCGACTGCTAACACTTGACTGGCAAAAAATTTTAAGCTTTGATTTTTAACCAAAGGTTGTTTACTTTGAGTGTAAGTTTTGGACTTCACAGTCCTATGTAGGTGAGATATGTATGTAAAGAACCATACAATACAACACGAGAAATAAATTAGCGCATACTGCAAAGCCAAGAAGGACTTTGACTGTAAGTAGTGTCTGCTAACACTTGACTGGCAAAAGATTTTAAGCTTTGATTTTTAACCAAAGGTTGTTTACTTTGAGTGTAAGTTTTGGACTTCACAGTCCTATGTAGGTGAGATATGTATGTAAAGAACCATACAATACAACAAGAGAAATAAATTAGCGCATACTGCAAAGCCAAGAAGGACTTTGACTGTAAGTAGTGTCTGACTTTGTAGAATCACCCGATTCATCGCCCACAATGCCGCGACATATCCGGCACTTTAATGTGATGTACGTGCGTAAATGCAAGGTAAATAATGATCCCAGATGATCTCTAATTTCGAAATTCTCGTTTTTAGAAACTGGTTTATGTGACACCTATTTGTATCCTTTGCGATGACGATGGATTACCCCTGATGAAGACACTCCACATGAGTGTCGAAAAGTTGGCTCTTTGAATCATTTGTAACTTTCTGAGCTACATTCAAATTTCTTCAAACCAGAATAACATCAAACTATGTCTGAAAGTCTACATGAGTCTTCAAATTAATAGCCACCTAGAAATTTTGTACTTTAAACTTGTTCAATTACATGACCTAAATCACTCGGCATAGGTCTGAAAACTATGAGTTTGGTTTTCTCAATATTAAGAGACCTAAACCAGTGCGAGACAGTTTCAAGTTCAATATTCAGTCAATTCTTCAATTAAGGGGCTTAGAACACAATGCTTAAAGAAGAAATTGGGGTCGTCAGCAAAGAGAAAAAAAAACATTTTATTGAAGCAATTCCCCAAGAAAAATCATCAATATAGATAACGAAGTATAACGGACCGACTATCATCGAGCGTCCTTTGTTGCGATCGTGCAGAATTCATTTGGACCAGTTGTTTTTGCTTATTGCATGAGAAGTGGAATAACCCTCGCGGAAACCGAATGCCTACAAAACTTTATTCGGTAGCTGCTATATATTTCAAAATACAATTATTAACAGCTCCTTCAAAGGATTTTGATCAGTAAAACTGGAAGCACTAGTGTTCAATAGAATTAAATATTGATGACAATGTATAAAGTCCAAAGATGCTTCCTGGTTTCTTGGGTTTAATAGTTTTAAGGTCATTTCGTTATTGTAAGTTGTGTAATAATGGTTTTGACATATTACGGTAGCACGAAAAAGGATACCATTAGCAAAAGGGATGTGCAGTGGACAACGAAAAGTATGAAAACCAAATACAAGGCCAAATTTTCCCAAAGAATGTTCCACATGGAAGGAAAACCACTGAAATATTTTGCTCGGCAGCCAGATGTTGAGTCAATATCATATGGATGAATTTAAGTTTTCTTTGGCTTTTGCCAATAATCCAAAAAGAACTAGCTAGCTTTGGTTGTTTGTCGCCGTTTTACTGAGAGGAAATTGTTGTTCAACTGAGATGTGTGTGATAGGTCAAGAGACATTTGAAACGGTTTTGTAGCATTATGTCAACCTAAAGAAAACTCCGCTGGAAAGGTATAATTGTGACTCAATTGGCTGCACAGTACAGGTCAGGACCTTACGGAAACTTTTGCTATGAGGAAGCTAGTATTGTAAAGGATTTCCAGATGATCAGACCACTGATATTTCTCCCTTTTAGAGATTTCAGTCCCGTTTTTGAGATTCCCTTTTTAAAGACTCCCCACTCCCCCAGTTTCCCTCTCTCGATTTCCCTCTAACTTGTTCCCTGTTTCTGACATCCGTTACTATTTAACATTTTCTACTTCTCGTCTCAGATTTTCAAACTAGGATCTTCCATATTTTATGACACATTTTTTAACCCGCAAATCGGATTTTTCCTCTCGCATTTTTGAATTCGCATGACGCATTTTTTTATCTCCTATCTCTCATATCGCATGTCCCCTACAAGCTTCCGTGCTTACAGTCTTCTATATTTTATCATGATGACTAACTAAACATGAAATCGGACTCACCCCAGACACAATGCAGCAAGGAGATGAAAAATACAACTTTACACCAATGAGTGTGGCGATAAAGCTCCATCGCAAGATTAAACCTTACGGAAAGACAAACTAGCTTCTCTTGGCTACCAGCTGCTCATGTCGTGTTAAAGAATATTAAGAAAGTTCTGAAACAATTTGCTGTCAATATCAATTTCGGTTTTGTTTTCCACTGAAAGTTGATAGGACTCATGGTTAACATGGCAAACGGTTAAATAGTTGCTCACGTTTTATCCTAAACACTCAGCGCTGAAATAAATTTGTAACTTATACATAAGTAACTTGGTGAATGTCTCTCGGCCAACCGAAAAAAAAGAAAAAAAGAAAAGAAATGTATAGTTTTAAGACTCTATCTTCAAACACGGAGCCTGATGTAAACGATTCATCTATATGTCCGAATTTGAAATATCTGTTAATTTTTTGCTGATCATGACAGTTAGACAGACTAGAAGCGCTAAAAATGGAATTTAAAAAGTTTCGATGAAATGTAATGTCAATCAGTTTTGTTCTCCTACCACCTGCCCATCGTATATTCAGTCACTACGTGTTGAGTGAGGAAGTCTGAAACGTAGGTGGATCACAAAGCCGCCTTCAACTCGTTATAGAGGGAAAACAATCAAATGGGAACATACTGAGATGAATAGTTATTCGCACAATGAAAGGAGAGCAAAAGAATATACACGCGGTGGTACTGATAACGTCTCCCAAGTGGCACAGTCGTTTTAGTTGAGCGAATGAATAACATGACAGTTGCGGCCTTTTTGTACAACAAGGAAACACAAAAACCCACAGAGCTTGCGTAGGAGGCTTTGTCGGGGGAGGGGAAGGGGAGGACTGAAAAATACACGCCTTCTTCCTCCCCTTCCCCTGCCCCGACAACGCCAGCAACGCATCTTTGGAACAAAAGCCACTCGGCACTCTCAATCCCTGTTATATATGAGCGCTTCTTATTCAGCTAATTTACTCCCTTTTTTTCGCCACATTATCTCCAATCAATGGAATCGCTCCCCCCTACTTCCAATATAACTTGAAACAGCCCTCATTCCTCACTTCGTTCTCACGAAGGACTTAAGCTCGAAACATTAGCCATCGATTTGAAATATTTTTTGTTTTACGGTGGTAGTGTCTTTCACTCTCCCGGCACCGACGCAGCACCACAGTTTTTCAGCTGAGACAACTATCCCCTTCATATACTGAGCTTGTAGATCATAAGTGCTTAATATCACAGTGAATGAGAGCCAAATCGAGTGAATGAATTCCGCTTTGTGTTCTGTAGGAGGAATGATGGGTGTGTAAATTCTCTTTACAGTTTCTATGAAATGTCAGTCAAACAGGTATTGATAATGAACATTATTATCAGCTAAAGAGTTGTGATCTTCATATAACACCAAGTTCTCATGACTATCCAACAAAAAAACTCTATGTCACTAGTTGGGAGAATGAACGTTTCGATCGTGAGAATGAAAGGGTTTATGTTGATCAAAGGCAGTTCCAAATCACAAAGTGATTGAACTCTTTTCTTGTGCAAAGGGCTCTCAATATCAAGTGAATTATTGAACAACAAATCCAAATAGAAATGAATGTCGAAGATTGAATGGGGATACTGAATAAATCAATAAAAATGGATGAAAAGGGACCACAAATACCTATCATAATTCAAACGAAAATGTTTAACTAAGGTGTGACTCCAATTATGAAACTTACCCCAATTCTCAACCAATACATGAGCCACGCCTCCATTATCGACTTTGCGCCTGTTAAAATTCAGATAGTCAACCGTTAAGATACAAGTAGAGTACAAATAGAGCCTGCACATAAACGTCTTTTATTCCGTGAAGACTGTTGACTGTCTCTTGTGCCTGCTATGTTCCCGGTTTGATTTTTCGTTTTAACGGAAAGAATAACTAGTTTCTGTCCTACCAAATACTTCAGAAAGTTCTAATGAACCATGAAAGGCTAGAAGCTGTAATTGTATACTGCAGCGTTCCTACCAATTAAACTGATTTAGCTGAGACGCGTGACTTAGAAATTATAAACCAACTTTTTCTTACCTTCTATGAATTACAGACAAAAACATATTTAAACCCATGAAGACTTAGTGCTGCAAAACACGAGGCCACGATTTTGAAAATAAAAATAACTTTCACTTGCTTTTTACGGACGCATGCGTGCATATCATTTGAAGAATTGTGCACGCACGGACTTCACAAGCCAGATTCGACATTCCCTCGTGCCACTAACAAAAGCAGTATGCCACTGACTTTGGCGTTTTCGAGGCCGCTCGATCTGCATATTGAATACTGTATGAGAAGGTAACGCTATAGGGCGTTTCGCTGGATTCATAGGCTCAAATCTTGAAGTTTCACATCGATTTATTATCAAACACGCACTATTCACTGTACATGCAACAACTTGAACGAGAACGAACAAAAAACAAAAAACACATGATTCGCAAGACGTGTTACTCACGTGACCCGATGTCACGTGTAACACCATACTGTCCGTAACACTCCCCCCTGTTGACCAGATCATTACTTGGCTACCTAATTCTATCTGGTCAACAAAACCATCACATGATAATCATTGAGAAAAACTGAACACAACAATTATTCCTTGAGAAAGCACAGTTCATTAATTCAGATCCTCCAACCAGGTCTTCCTTCTTCGGTCGGCTTCAACTGCAGCCACTCGTCTTGGAAGGCTTTGTCTCGCTACTGGTTGCTCAACTTCAGTAGTAACTGGATCAGGATTCTGACTTGAGCAATCTTCGGACGCTTGTCGCACAGGAACATCACACTGGACCTCTAAAGGGTAAAGTCGCTGAACTGGACGCTTAGGTTTTACAGATTTCCCTCCCTTGCTTCGAACTTCGACAACAGCTCATCTGATACAGCTATCTGCTCCAGCGATGAGATCCAAAATCTTTCCAACTCGCCATTTTCCTCTGGGCTGATTTTCTTCATACACAATGACTACATCTCCAATGGATATGGCTGTGCTGGCGTCGATTTGACTTTGGTGACGATGGGCATTTCGCAGCTCGATCAAGTACTCATTTCTCCATCTTTTCCAGAAGTGGTTCAGGATATTACTCAGGTGCTGCATTCTTCTACTTAGATCTTGTGGCTGGACATCAATGTCATAATCTGGAGAGTCACTTGTGTTGCTATCTGGAAGGCTCATTAGGCGTCGGCCACATAAGAGGTGTGACGGGGTGAGGGGTTCTTCGGGATCTTCGCTTGACACATACGAGAGGGGTCGGCAGTTCAGAATAGATTCCACTTCAACAACTACTGTCTGCAATTCTTCGTAGGTGAGGATTGCACCACCAATTGTCTTCTTAAGGCACCTCTTCACAGATCTTACTAGCCTTTCAAAAATGCCGCCCCACCAAGGAGCCTTTTCGAGGTTGAAACACCACTTCATTCGTGCCTTGGCAAAGTACTGTTTCACTTCTGTGTCGTTCATCAGTCGTTTTATTTCTCGTGCTGCTGACTTAAAGGTTTTCCCATTGTCAGACACCATTAACAGTGGAGTACCACGGCGGGCGGAGAATCGTCTGAGGCTTCTCAAGAATGCAGAGGTGTTGAGACTTGGTACAAGATCCAAATGAATAGCCCTGGTAACGCAGCACGTGTAAAGACAGATCCATACTTTCTGCTGGGGACCAGTATGATTTTTGACATAGAGAGGGCCCGCAAAATCAACACCAGTGTAGGCAAATGGTGGACACTCCTTTACCCTGAACTCCGGGAGGGGTGGGGATGGTGGAGCCTGATATGGCCTTCCTTCGAGTTTCTGGCAAATTACACACTTGTACAGTAGCTTCTTTACAAACTGCCTGCCCTGTACAATCCAAAATCTTGCTTTCAGTTCTGTAAGGGTCAGCTTCACACCACCATGCATGACTCGTTTATGGCTGTCCTGGACTATCAGGGATGTGATGTGATGGCCTTTATCCAACAAAATAGGGTGCTTGATTGAAGGTGGTAAGTCTGCCTTGGAAAGACGACCATTACATCTCATGATCCCTTGGCTATCAGTAAAGATGCCAAACTTTCTCCAAATTTCGAACTTGGGGTTCTTGCTTAGGGACTTCTGAACTTCCTTGATCCAGATAGTTTCGGCGTCTACCATGATGTCTTGAGCAGCAGACTCACTTGGCGAAGGGATGTCCTTCTTAAGCGATGACTTCATGGTCCTTACAAACTTGAGAACCAAGGCGGTAACTCTTAGCAGTCTCTGCAGATCACTAATGTCTTCCGCTCTCATGATCTGCGCTATACCACAAGGTTCAGTTGCTGCAAGAAATAAGGATGAGGTTTGGCACTTCACTTTCTCCTCAGCTCTCACTTCCACGAAACATTCTTCAGGGATGTGTGTACTGTTGAACACACTCTTGGTGTCTTCTGTAAAGTATGTTAACCACTTGGGACCTTCCTTCCAAAGGGGACACCTTAAGAGCTCCACGGGACTCAATCCTCTCGAGGGGATATCGGCTGGGTTATCCTTTCCGTTACAGTGCTGCCATCTACTTGCTGGAACAAGGTTCCTGATCTCATTTACTCGGTTTCGGACGAATTGCTTCCACTCTCTTTCCTCGCCCTTAATCCAAAACAATGTTACTCTCGAGTCAGTCCAACAGGTCATGTTTGTAATTGTTACATCCAGCTCTAAAGCTTCCTTGACATGTGTGATAAGTCTCGCTAGTACCAAGGCGGCAAGAAGCTCTAGTCTTGGAATAGTTAATTCCTTCACAGGGGCAACTCTGGACTTGGAGGCAACCAACTTCACATAACTTCCAACGGTCGTCGTCACCTGCAGATAGATGACTGCAGCATAGGCTTTACTGGATGCATCGCCAAACCCATGAAGACTACAACTGACGACCTTGTCTTGAACTCCTTGGAAATAGCATCGTGGTAACGAGAGTGCTGTTACACTTTCTAACCATTTAGCAGCTTGTGCCACATCTTCAACACATTGCCATTCAGGGGGTCATCCCAACCAACTTTCGTTTTGCAAAGTTCCTGGAAGAACAACTTGAACTCTATGATGATTGGTGAAAGGAATCCAAAGGGATCATAGAACTTCGCAGCAACACTAACAACATTTCTCTTGGTGGGTTGCAAGTCTCTTGCATAGCTCGCTATTTCGGTTAAATCAAACATGAATACATCCTTCAAGGGGTTCCAGCGTATTCCAAGCACCTTTTGTTCCGAGCCGCTGATCTCTTCTACTCCACCAAGCATGCTCTTAGCATAAGTCTTGTCCTCTTCTGACACAACATTCCCTTCCAGAAGAGCTTGGGATGACTGTAAATGCCCAGATTCAACACTAGACGTATCGGCATTAGACTTTCTGGTTTCATTAGACTGGATTCTGTTTGTTAGTTCAGGGGAATTTGACACAAACTTCCTTAGGTTGAATCCTCCCTCAGCAAGCCTCAGCTTAGACTTCAGATATAGTTCATAAGCAGCGTCGACCTCAGAGGCTCCAGAACTTAGGTCATCGACATAAATCGAGCGAAGAAATTTCTCCACAAACTCAGGATCGGCTTCCTTGTACTGTTCAATGTGATGCTTGATTGTGGCATTTAGCAGAAAAGGACTAGATGAGACCCCAAATACAACCCGAGTGAACCTCAGAATCACAATTTCTGGCGAGGACTTGTCTATGTCATCCACCCATAGGAATCTTAACACGTCTCTGTCTTCCTCTGTAATTCCCACCATCAGAAACGCCTTTTCCACATCACCCGTCAAGGCCACTTGATTAACGCGGAATCTTAAAAGTACATCAAATATGTTCTCTGCAAGGGGTGGACCAGTGTACACGCAATCATTCAAGGCTACACCATCAGATTTCGCGGAAGCATCGTACACAACTCTAAGCTTGGTTGTTGACTTGTCGGTCCTTATAACTGCATGATGCGGTATATAGTGAACCCTACCAACTCCTCCTTCGCTAGGCTTCTCCACAACTTCAGCTATGCCTCTTTGTAGCTGTTCCTTTATTACAGAATCATATTCCTTCAGGATTTCAGGCTCTTGGCGGAGACGTTTAAGAACGTTCTCTAGGCGCTTCCTGCTTAGCTCATAGTTGTCTGGAAGACTGGGATGTGGTGTTTTCCAGGGCAGATGGACTTCATATCTGTTGTTCTTAAAGGATATCTGCTCTTGGAATGTTTCATACAATGTCCTTGGTTTAATGCCAAGTGATTCTAGTTCCCAGAATGTCTTTAAATTTCCATCGAGGGTCTCGTTAGTAACATCAACAGGGTTTACTGCACTCTTAAGAACATGTGTTGTGACGAGATTACTTTGGTGCCTGTCAACTTGTATTCCTTCTGGAATTGGACCTGACAACACCCATCCAAGTTTGGTTTCAATAGCAGTGGGGCCATGCTCCCCCCTTACCACCCTGCCAGACACTAGACTCCAATACTGATCTGATCCAACCAGAATATCAACCTCAACATTGTCTTCACCAGTGCCATAATCCGCAAGTTCGAGTCCCTTTAAATGAGCATATGTATGGGTAGCTTCTGCAATAGATTGGCTCTGCAGAGGATCGCAAATGATGGGAACAACAAAGGCAAATAGTTCTACACCTTCCCCTTGACCAGTGGCAACACAGAGTCGAACAACATCCACACACTGCATGTTCTCCTTTGTTGAGCCAAATGTCTTAATGGATATCCTTTGACTGCTTTCAGCTGGTAAATTCAGGTGCTCTCTTAGCCTTGCACTCACATAGGTTCGTTGACTTCCACTATCCAGGATGAGTCGGGCTTTCACTCTGACTGCTGAGTTTCCTGGCTTGTAGCTTAGTGCATTGGCTGTTTGAAGAAGGACTGGAGTAGAGGCACTGACGTATAAGGCTGTGAGGTTCTGTCTTGAATTTCTCGAACGGTTCTGGATCTGTTCCTGTGTGGGTGCGGCTCTTGAAGAATTTACGCCAGAGTTGGGGCCACCTTCATTACTGCCTGAGGGACAATAGTTCCCCGATTGCTTCTGAGGATGTTCTTGCTTGGGTGTTGTTCTTGAAATATTGGTACCATTGTTACCATTGGATGGACAAATGCTGATATGGTGTTTACCCTTACACTTGAAACATTCATGCTTTGAAGGACAGTTTTTGCTGAGATGATCCTTTCTGAGGCAAACAAAACATCTTCCTTGTTTCATGAGAATATTCTTGCGGGCAGCAGGATTGGTTACCATTTTGCAGGAGTTAGAGGGATGGCTCTGCTTACAATACGTACAAGTGGGTCCTGCGTTTTTCGTAAATAAGGCAGATGTAGTTGTACGCATCTGGAAATTTGGAAATGCCTGACTTTCAGCTGATAACTGAGACTCATCATGAAGGACTGCACGCTCTCTGGCTTCCAACTCATTCTCTAATACACGCATAATAATGTCGAGGTGCCATTCTTGATCCTTGTTCATAATAATCGATGATAGTAAACTTCCATAGGAGCCTGAAGGAAGCCCTAGAGACTTAAGGCTTCTTACATGAGACTCTAAAGTGTCATACAGTTCCCTCAGCTTTCTTGGGTCTTCATCAATCACTGGGCTGACATTAACAAGAATATCCATGTGGCGATTTATAATCTGTTGTTTGTTTCCAAACCTCTTCTTAAGGATTGCAATTGCTTCTTCGTAATTGGATGCGGTGAGAGACAGACCAGAAATGGCATCAAGAGCTGGTTTCATGAGAAGTGAGTTCAAATAATTGAACTTGTCAATAGGAGCCAATTTAGGATTCTTGTGGATAGAGGATTCAAAGGCATCCCAAAAGGTGGGCCATGTACTAACTTCCCCATCAAACCTTTTCAAGTCCAGTTTAGGTAATTTAACTCGAGGACCTGTTTCTTGTATGGATGAACTGGCAGCAGGATTACTATTAGGAAGTTGGGGAGAATAATTTGAGGGTTCAAAATGTCCAGGAACAACTTCTGTAGATATGTTAAGCCTTACTGGCGATTCAACAGAGTCAGTTGAGGGTTTAACATCACTAGGATCAGCAGATACAGAAAGGCTTACCGGTGTCTTGTGTTTTGGCGCGTCCACGTTCTTCGCTGGGGGTCTCGAAGCTTCCAGAAAATCTTCAATCCTTGTAATTGTGAGTTGAATCAATTCATTTACAAGATCTGCTTCCCGGATTTCGTCTTCAATTTCCTCCTCTTCCACATTTGACAGGATTTCTTCGTCTAAAACCTTCAGGGTTCCCAATTTGGCGCGCAGAGATTCCCTTTCCTGGCGAAGCTTCGACACATGCAGTGTTGGCGCTTGTTTGTACTCGTTCAAATTAACATCGACGGTCGCGGCATCCAATTGCTCGTTAACTTCATAGGCGATGCGTTTAACGGTGGTTCTGTGTCCTTCGCGCGTAACCCTTTTCCTTGAAAGTTTCCCTTTGGGTGGCATCACTTGATAGGTAGTCGAGTCGAAGAATGAAGAAATATCCAGAGCACGTGCGTGTGAACAAGAATTGACCGGTTCAAGAATTATAAACACAAGGAGTATCACCACAGGAATAATCCGGTTCGAAGTGACCATGTATGAGAAGGTAACGCTATAGGGCGTTTCGCTGGATTCATAGGCTCAAATCTTGAAGTTTCACATCGATTTATTATCAAACACGCACTATTCACTGTACATGCAACAACTTGAACGAGAACGAACAAAAAACAAAAAACACATGATTCGCAAGACGTGTTACTCACGTGACCCGATGTCACGTGTAACACCATACTGTCCGTAACAAATACTATGACACTATCAAAAGGCCTATGCAAACAGGAATAATTTCTTTGCAGATAATTTTGTATTGTTTGTGCTTCTATATAAAAGGCGTATGTTCCTAGCGTTCCTTTTTGGGGTTGAACGAATTATCAAATTATTTGTCCGCTATTCATTTGTTATTTGGTACCCGCTAATAATCCCAACGGCCCGATAACAAAAAACGGCTTCCACCAATAGTTTTATCCTTTAAATCTGTGGCTATGACTATCAGAGATCTACAATTGTGTCTGCTTTGATGAACGCTCGAAACGTCAGCTTTTAGAATCTCTGTACGGTGCCAATTTACATTATCAACTCCGTTGATAAAACCAAATTTTTGCATACTACTTCCCCACCGACGCAGCACCACAGTTTCTTTAGAAACTACCCCCCTCCTTTCTTCTTTGATGAGTTTCACACGCCATCACTACCAGAGGAAAGGTCACGACAGAGTCTTTCTGCCTTTAACAAGATCCAGCATAACATAAGCATATAAGATTATAGTTAAACTTTTTTCCAGTGATATGTCGGCATTGCATTTCATATCTCTTGTACCACAAGGTAAGATATACAATCAAAACGAAGAGAGACCCTTCACTTAATTTTGCTGACCCTCAAAAACATTGAGATCTATCCCGTTTTAGGAAAAAAAGATGATAGAGATAGTGGCGAGCAAGAGCATCCCTTATAATGTTATGCTACGTTGCCCAAGATGGCAAACATCTTCTAAAAGAGCAATCTTTTAAGTAGACTCATTTTTATCCACAATTTGTAGCTACAGGTGATTACATAAAAGTTTTTCGTTTTTCAGAGCACACAGTTCTTGTCGACGATCTTTTTCTTTTAATGTATTGAAATTTCTATTTCATTTCTTCATTTACTGTATATTTATCGGTTTCTTTATTTATTTATCTATTTGTTCATTGACATATTTAGGTAAGGCCACCCTTTTCCGAGCAAAAAAGCCCATGCCACCCCCCCCCCCTCCCCCTCATTGCATCAGCTCTTCCCACCCCTACCCAAACTCTGACCACGATAAGTTAGAAGGATTGGTTTTGAATGTTTTGCCTTCAGTGTAAGAGCAGGGAAATAGACCACTTTCACAAATGGCAACCTCCTTTACATTCTGTTGCATTTATGTTAATTAGACCTACTGCCCTCATTTTGAAACAAATGTTCTTTTGAAATTTGCTCGTTGTAGCAAGGATAGAAAGGCTTATTAGTATTAAAACAGAAGAATATTTTATTTGGCTGCCATTATGAAAGAGGTCTATGGCGCAGAATAAATAAGTCCTGTTTCTTTGAAAATCCAAAAAAAGCCACTGGGAGACTGGAGATGGGTACTGCATGCTAATGTCGAAAATAAATGAGCTTAGAAGGGATTTTCCTTCCTCCCTAAGACTAGAAGAGAGTTCTTTCAGGAAAGTAAAAGGTTTTTGATTAAGGACACAGAATGGGGGAAGCAACAACAGTTAACTCCGTCGTATACCTGTACAGCAGACACCAATATGTATTTTCCAGTCACCAACATTTTTTTTTTTCGAGAAGTGAGAAGGCTTAAATATGAAAACATCTAAACAACGTACACATTTCTATACCCTTTTCTACTCCAAATGAATGTTGATGCTACAAGAATTAGCCATTCATAGAATTAAATTGCTAGTGTACATAGCGAGACTAAGAATAGTAATCATAATATTGATAATAATAGTACTTAATCATATTAATTATATATGATTACGTAATAATAATAATAATAATAATAATAATAATAATACGCAGGCTGTGAGGGAAGAGAGGTGGCAAGGAAAGCTACACACAAGTAGGTGGGAGGATGAAAGTCTGAGTAAAGCAGGCTGCTTTGCTTGGCTTAAGGACTGGACGTTGTGTCCGTCTAACACCGTTGCAGGAGTGATCGAGCTCTACGAGCAACTATTGGCAACACGAATATATTACAGTCACAAGGTGCGAGCCCGACCAGCTACTGAAGTGGCATGTAGGCTGTGCAGTAGATCAGCAGGAACAGTTCAGCATATTCTAGCTGGATGTCCCACCCTGGCCCAGAACAAGTACTTGGAAAGGCACAATAACGCCTTGAAGATCCTGTTCTTCGAGATCCTGAAGGACGCAAACCTTCTTGACAAAGTCCCACCATGGTTCTCCCAAGTAAAACCCAAACCGGTATATGAAAACGACCAGTTTCAAGCCAACTGGGATGTCCCGCTCTATGCTGAGCACACCGAGGTGAGAGCAAACAGAATCGATGCCCGTTTTATCGACCACCAACAGGAGAAGGTGATAGCACTAGAGATGAGCTGTCCATGGATTGATAACCGAACAAGTAAGGAAGAGGAGAAGACAGCCAAGTATGCCCCCCTAAGATGGGAGATAAAGCGACAGTACCCTGGGTACGATGTGCAACAATACAACATCATTATTGACGTGCTAGGTGGATGGTCCACAGACATGGAGGAGGGAATGAGGAATTTACTCGGGTCAAGAGTGGGAACTAAAGGAGTCCTGCTAAAGATGCAGAAATCGGTCTTATCAAGCTCTCTTAATATTGCCCGCACTTTTAAAGTAATCACATAAACTTTACGAGCAATATAACACGAATTTCATTTCAGCAAAGGATATTGTAGTCAAAAAAAAAAAAAAAAGGTATTATTATTATTTTTTATTATTATTATTATTATTTTTTAATTTTTAGCAGTCACTTATTTTATATTTTCACATAGTTTAATAGATTTAAGTGGATAATACTTTTAGAAAGATATTTGTAAATAGGACTTGAACATGGTGTTTTTAAAGAGCTCCTGGGTTACGATTAACGCCCCAGGTAGCTTTTAGGTATTGACATTTAAAAGTTTCAAACTGTCATAATAATAATAATAATAATAATAATAATAATAATAATAATAATAATAATAATAATAATAATAATAATAATAATAATAATAATAATAATAATAATAATTTCAAAGTACAAACAAAATGTTTTCACCCCCAAAATTCTGGAAGATAACAACAAAGTTTTGTGATGCGGGCATTAATTAAAGAATTTGGATCTGCAACAAAAAATTTTGGACTGAAAATACAGCTTTAATTTTGTGTTGCACACGACAAAAATTTGCCATCGGAAGCAAAATCTTAAGTTGAGGCTAAGGTTTTTGTGCCTTTGTTTACACAGTCACTCTAGCTTTTGCTCCTGCATTTGAAACTATACAGAAGTAACTGTGTTAAGTTGTGGATGCCTATTTTCACCACAGATTTGTATACCCGAGCCTCGAGTACAACTGTGCACAAGAATCTATATGAAGCTTCCTTTTACACAAATGAGCTGATGTGGAACTGAAAACGGGGGGTAGTGTTATACCAGTATACCCGAAAATATCGCCAAAATACCCAAAATTCATCCAAATGTACGTAACCAAAATTAATGGAAGCATTGTATACCGTATACCTGAAATTCAAAGAAAGTGATAAACCGAATACTCGTCTTTTAACTGCAATATACCGTATACCCGATTTCAAAAGCCCCTGTATACCGTATACCCAAAAACCCTGGCCGACCCTGACGTATGATACAAGACATCTTCAGCATGCGAGGATCGCAGTTTGGCAACTTTTCTTTTTTCTTTGCTCGTCCAAAGAGCTTTAGAAAGAAGCCCGCAAGAAGGAGGGAGATTTTTGCCGATATAAAAACGATGCTTTTTTATAGCACAAAAAAGAAACAAACTTGCTAAGGACAATTGTTCATCTGAGCTCTTTCGCCGTCCTTTATTCATCACGAGTAGTTTTTCGGTCGATTTTAGTTGCTTCCTCCAAGTTTCCTTTCTGTAATTTCTAAGTTTTTCGTCCGTTTTGACAAAGCCTTTCAAATTCATATTAATATACCAGGCGGTGAGGCCCCAGTACAAAGGACGTGGTTGGATAATGCTTGGGGTGTGGAAAACGAAGATCGAAGCTTAAGACCCGGAAAACCAAGACCTCCCCGTAAAAAATTACTTATTAAAACACATTTCTTTGTTTTCTTGTTGTTCACAATGGCCTGCGAGTCATTTCAGCTGAGTTAGCGTTGACGTTGCTGAGAACTAATGACAGGACAGCAGAAATTACAGATTGAGGGCGAATCTTACTAGTAGGATTTCATTGACAATTTCTTTAATCAACATGATCTCAAAGTGTATTAATATACTGGACAGTTGAATTATATATTGTAGAAGGTCTTTATACAGTTTCATCTTGCTATTCACGGCACAGATGAGCGATTTTATCTAACCCGCAAAAAAAAAAGTTGTGTCCGAAAATCTCAAATTCTCCTCCTTGTTGTTTGCATAATTTGCTCGTTACTTCACACAGACAGAGGTGGATTAAACATTGCACCTTCCTTCACGAGTTAAATACTATCAGCGTCTCATTATCCGTAATGTACACAACTTTTCCCCCAAGGTATACTTCTTTTGCTTTTAAAAATTAGTTCTTTCAAATAATCTTACAATTGTTATCACATCAATCATATTAACGTTTTGCAGACCGAAGACCTGCCCTCCCCCCCGATATTTCGTTCAGAAACAAAAAAATTTTTTAATTTACTACTTTCCTAAACGAGTTGAAAGATTTGTTGGTTGGCGAACGTTTACAAAATGTTCATATAGGTCCCGTACGTTTGAAAGAATTAATCCTCCCAGCATGCAAAGCCCGCCATGTTCCATAGCAGTACTTTCATGCTACAACACCAATCACAAACAAGCGAAACATAGAATCAAGACTGTGGTTCTTGACTGGCCAACGATTTGGAGTCACCGTTTAATTAAACAAAGCAGACCAAAACCACCTGACTCGCGCGCAGTGCTTTCCCGCGCTTTTTACATAGCTACACCTCGTATCATGCCAATTACTGATTCGCTCTTGTTACGTGCGGACACCTTGCGGTAAGGACTGTTTCCCTAATATGCGTGAAATAAGGAGACTTCACGCACATTGGATCTAAACGTGCAAATGAGATAACTAGCCGTCTTCATGTTAAAAGACGAAGCAAAATATAAACCTTGCGAAAAACTTGGCAGTGAGCTTAAGTTTTTATTCCAAACAGCTCATTGATTTTTCAGTGTAAATCAGAAGCTTACCGATCACTGGGTCCGCTGGGCGCCAACGCATCGACCACCAGCTTGCGCTACAGTTTTACAGAACACCGAGGTACACGTCTCACAAAAGATTCCGGTTTTGAACATTTCTCGAGAAGGCGAAGAACCCATTTGCACAAAGTTTCTCCGTCATTTGGAACATGTTACTTAGTCTCCTTCGGAGCCACTCGGGCAGCAGTCGCGCAAACAACGTTCCTCACCCGAGGAGCGTTACGTGACTTTGACCCGAACCACTAAGAAGGAACTAGAATTCACTAAGCGTTGACAACGTTACAGCACGCGATGGATAAATAGAAAGAATCGCCACCAAGGCGTAACGAGCCCATCATGTGCTGGTCACGTGTTTAACGCGTTTGAGGTCAAGAAAGAAATCTGGGTCAACCAGCTTTTAAGCACGTGGCTTGGATCCCTTTTGTCCCTTATTGTACGCTACACCGAAGCAGCAAACTCTTTCATTCCTGATAAGATATGAAAGCTTTCTTGTCCCAAAGAACTCGCCTATTATTCTACACAAACACCCAACAACTGTCCGTATATTATTAATTATAAGCCACAACGTAAGCGATGGACTATACAAACATATTTCCCTTTCTATATAATATAACCTTAATTTAGAGACATCTACTTTGGACTCGTCTTCCCTGGCACAAGAGAAGGAGGCGTTTAGCGATAGCGGGGTTGTTCTCCCACTGCAAACTCCGTAGATCAAGTACAGTTGTTTTCTACAAATCTTTGGGTAGTGGTTGGCAAATATACAAAGGCGAAAGTTCTCTAGCTGTTATTGCATGAAAAACTCTCCTTGATGGTCCGTCGTTCCATCGACATTTTCAAATCTTCTTGCTTCTTCTTGCATGCTTTCTTTGATCTTTAAGATCGCAACCGATTCACAGTGATCCTGAAAGGAAATTAAAGCTCTCGTTAAATAAAACGAACAAACAAAAACTAAAAAGGAACTTTCGATTCCCAGATATTTCTACACTGCCCCATGCACTGCCCTCCCTACTTAACAAGTCTCTGCACTGGTCAAACATTAATTTTTTGGTTCGCTATACTCTCTCCTTCAAAGTCACTGTTTTAAGCTGTGTTCAAATTAAAGCCGAAACATGATTAGAGTAAACATGTGTCAAGGAAACATGCTTCGCCGAAACATGTTTTTTATTGGGTCGTTCACACCAGGTGTCCGTGTGAAACACGTTTCATGCATGGTTGTGTAACTTATGCTGTTTCATGACACTCGCATAATTTTTTTACATTTCAGCTGTAGATTGGAGCTGGAAACTTCTGTAACAGTTGCATTCATTCTTTCGTTTAGTGTTAAATTTCTAGACGTTCGGAGGAGGAGGGCTATGCAGCGTTTAACGAGGAGACGGCATTTGCGCTTTCTTCGTTACAAGATATTCCGTTTTCCACAAGCTCATCTGTAACAATCGCCGATAATTGCCGTTATATTTCTTCGTCGGCCCATATTGCAACTAGACATCTAGCCTCCTAATAGCCCCAATTTTGGTTCTTTTGGGCACTTACCTCCTCTCGCATGAATCCGTCATTTTGAACGTGTTTGGTAGGATCATGATTGAAACTACCTCGCGAGGTTATTTCTATCATCAGAATAATCATGTTTCAACCATGATTCGCGCCTTGCACTGTCTGATGTGAACACTTTTCATGTGGCTAAATATAATTTAGGCTAAGTTAGACTCGAACTAATGCAGTCAGCGGTTTCACCCCTTACAGTACGTGACCTGCGGGGTGCCCCTTTGGGGATTTGCAGGGCCTTTGTGTCATGTTGCATTTCTCATGCGTTGTTGCTTGTTGATCTTTGCGGATCAATTGCTCTTGTTAGCGAATCTTTGCGGATTCTCGCACCGGGCTTTGCGGATCCTGATACCAGAATTACGATGAACACCAGAAACACTCGCAAT
>OX421457.1:25528227-25543227 GCA_949126865.1 Montipora capitata | reverse complement strand
AAGGGTGGGGGCACGATTGTGCACGCACTCCGAGCGGTCAGCAAACAGGACACTGCCACAGACCGTGAGGAGCATGGTGCACGTGGGGATTAGAGTACGTTCAACCGAACGACGAAAGAAGTGTGATACACGTATGAATCATTTTTACAAGTGGTTATGGCGTCAGATGACCTATGGTTGTTTTCAAGGCGTGGATTAGGCCAGTTTCGTATTCTAACGGTTGGGTCGGATCCAGCATGAAGTGAAGGCAAATGTGTGGCGGGGGAATCTTTTCATATTATTTCCCCTGCATTAGCCTCCATTTCATGCTAGCTTCAGTCTAACCGCGAAAGAAACTGGCCAATTTCAAGTCATCCTCGAGACTGGTATAACGATAATCATATAGTATCAACCGGCTTTGAATATACAATTAACATTATTTCATGACACTGACAGTTGGAAAGGAATTCTGGGAATTGGAACGTTTTTCTTTTAAAATTCAACCCAGATATCCGGACTCGGGACTGGAAGCTACGATTATTAGCTCACCTGTCACCGCCCTGAACCACTAAACCACCGAGTCGCCGTTTGCTTAGACAACATTTTTAAACACAATAATCTAATTTATTTGTGATAAGACCGGGCTTTTAACGTGCGATAACACTCGCTAAGAACTTATTTTAGACAACTAACGAGAAAGGTCCGACCACACTTAAAACAAAGCTAACCATTTTGAAATTAGCCCTAAGGCTCAATCATTGATGAATTATTGTGATCCTAATCTAGATAACAGGCAACAAATAACAAATACGTATTGAAGAAACTTTGTAACTTGTTCATCGTGGTCTAGTGAATAGAAACTGTTCCTCTAAGCCGAAGCTCCGTGTTCAAATCCTGTCCAGGGAATACTTTTACCTTTTTTTTCTTTTTTTTTCTTTTTATCTGCTACAAGTCCTGGGACTTAGACCAGTGCATATGGCATGTAATTATGATTATCATATATTCAACGCTGGGTGATATTATATGATTATCGTAATTCCACTCTCGAGAACATGTTGCCTATTTGTTGGTCACCCAACTTTCACAGAAGCAAACAACATTTCGCGTTTCAAATCAGAGTTGGAAAGTTTGTTGGTTCTCTACTACCCTCCGAGAGGTTTTAAATTGGATTTGATTTCTGTCAAGTGTGCCCAATTTGTACCCCAGTGCTAAATACAGTTGACACTGTACTCATTTTGCGTCTCTTAAAAAGGTTTCTCCCATTTAACCACCAGAGCATTGAACGCTGCTTGTTCAAGTTACGAGCCGCATTCAGTGAAGAACGCAATATATTGGCCCAAGTGCGTGATCTCATGTAAATTAATTAAATAATTAATTAATAACAATAACTAATTAAATGAATGAATGAATGACCATGTCTTAATAGCCTGCTTGCAGGTGGTAGATGTTGTCGCCACGAAACACCATATTTGGAAGAGCGTGGGATAGGTCTGAGCCAGGTGACAAAACGACGGGGTGGGGAGTAAGAAGAGCGGAGAGACTTAAACCATTTGAGCCAACCAATTAGAAAGCCGCGTCCGCTGATGGACGCAGCTACTGAGAAAAGGCTGGTTTTCAGACAGGCGGTTTTTCTCTCCGCTCTTCTCACTCCACAACCCGTCGTTTTGTCACCCGGCCAAGACCTTTTCCACACTCTTCCAATATGGCGTCTGATACGTGTTTCGTGGCGACAATAACCTGCGATCAGGCATACTTTCCTTAGAGAGAATGTGAAAAGGTTACGTTTTCACACCCTCTCTAAAGAAAAGTACATCAACTGCCTGCAAGCAGGCTAATTAACAAATAGATTGGCACACGAGGCGATAGCCGAATGTGTCACTGATGTTCTTACCACAGTTTGACGTCGTCTTCTGTGATCTATTACTGAACAGACGCACGGTAACATGGAATCTATTTGTTTTATATAATAAAGAATTAAACTTTATTCGGAAAACTTTGAGATGGTGACGTCAATCGTGCGTCTGTCCTCTAATAGATCATAGGCAAGAAACAATCAAAATGCGCGAATAACTTGGGTTATTATATATTTCTTAGAGACGAAGATAACAATGATGTGAAGTACAAGTGCTGGTGGAAGAACAAAAGGAGCAAATGAGAGATCTTTTGTTCTTGTCCACCAACATGGCCGCGATGACGTAATGAAAAAATAAGCAATAATAAATTCTTTCAAAGGTGAAAATTGCAAGATCCCGTAGGGCGAGTGCAATTTGTAGTCTTCGAAAAAAAAATTCTTATGTATTCCAAATAGCACAAGAAAAATCATGTGATTACTTATTCATGATTACTTATTAAAAATATACATAAAAAAAGTCGGAATGGGTAAGCAGAGTATCACGCAATTACGCAAAAACTGCGACATCTAGGGCTCGGATTTGATTGGCTTTTTGTGACCGTCTTTGCTCACTGACCAATGAGAATGCTTGGTTTCATACTTGTTTTTGCAAAGAATTGCTTATTTTCTGCGCTGTGTCACCTGAAAACTGCATTTCTCTTAGACAATCAGAATTGACAATTTTTTTCAATTTATATTATTAATATGGAAATGAAAGCTATACATCTTCATGTTTCATTGGCCTAATTCCAAAATGGCCGCTATTTACTGACTTTCTGAATTTTGATCAGAGGCATCTGGAAATGACTTGAACAAAAAAAGGGTATCAGAATGACAGTCATTTTGGAATAAGGTAAAACGCATGTGTGTTCCAGATTTAACGAACGAGGACATGAAGAGTCACACAAAGTTCACCATTGCCTTCCCTTTCAAAAAAAATAAAATGCGTGTGCCGCAATTTTCGAGCTTACAACCTCCGCATTCGACCTTTTAACCTGAATGTCACTTTCTGGTGATCATCCAGGGTGGAGCCCGTACAACTTATACGGTACACCGGAAACGGAGCAACTATTGTCAGTTAGTCATTTAATTTTCTCATTCCACCAGTCACATGGTCTGTTGGGTTCAGATGACGTACTTTGACCTATTTCTAAGATTTGCAGTCCGTGCAAAGTTCAACCTGTCAAGTGAAAAAACAGGCTCTATCGAAACAAGTTTTGGTTAAAACCTGGTTGCACATGTGTTCCAACTGAAATCTTTAATAAAATAGCTTCACACAGTGCTCCGTGTCAGTTTTTAAGTGCTAATGTTCACATGGTTTAATGATTACCTCATGCAATTAACGCATACGGGTCACATTTGTGGCTCCCCGACTATCATTACGGGTCTGATTTAAGGGATGAGGACACTTGATTATGATTAACATAACGATATTTCTTTTTTCTTTTCGAATATGGGATGAGGACAATACTCCTCGTGATGTCTAAGATAACGATCTTCCTTTTCATTAGATTTCTTCTAAGTTACGGCTTCCCGCTTCAAATATCTTAATTGATAATCGACCAGAATTTTAACCCTAAAATTATCAGAAAAGAACACACTTACATTATCTTGTGAGAATGGCAGTAAATTGCCAAACTGTCCATCCCCCTCCCCAGGGGTACCAGGATTGTGATCATTCTGATTATCCTACAGACAACACAAGCACATGTACAGGTCAGTTACATCAAACGCTATCAAATTTCGCTCATTAACCCTTCCCTCCTTAAAGACATGCAGTCTTCTTTAAAATCAAATTAAATCGTTTAATTTAGTGATATAAAAATCCAACTTTCAACAAAACAATAAATATGAACACGAGCTCTACGTTGCGGAGAGCTATGTACAAGAACACAAGACTGGTCGGGTATTCTGCAGTTTACTTGAAGATGAAGGCATCAACAACAAGAAAGAGGAGATCCATAAAAAGGTATCAGTCAAGCAATGGAGCTGCCATTTTTTAGAAACTCACGAGCAAATAACAGGAAATGAAGCTCCATGCAATTTTTTGCACAAAACAGAAGCAGCAAATTTACAAGAAAGTTACTGTATAAATACCTTAGGAAGGCCATCCATATCAGGGTTTGAATCTGAAACAAAATGTTACCTTACAACTATCAATGAACATCATTACAGAAGTAACTCAACATTCTCCGTCTTGTTTGAAAATAAAACAAGGATGAAAGTGCAGGTTGTTTCACAGTAACAATCAAAACAGATCAGGCAGGAAACGGCCAACAACATCAGTTAGGTCCACTCAAAAAATGTCCCCATTTAAACCCTTTCCTGACCCAAGAGTGGCACTTCTAGATTTCACTCTGTCTAATGCCAGACAACTTTACTTGTCAATGGGGTCCCCCCTCGGGCAGGAAAGGGTTAACACATTGATTACTTGAAAGTCCAGGGGTTTCAATAGAATTTTAAATAAGCAGCTGGTTTGAGTAGAGTAACAGATTGTATCAACCTCCACCACATTGAGTTTTTTGAATGTTTAAGGGGGGGGGGGGGGGGTGGGTGGCACTTAACTACAGAAAGACAATGGTTGCTAAGGAAGGTTTTTAGTCAAAGAGCCCTACAAAAAAGGTTGCATGGATGGTTCTATGAAGAATCTTTTTCAATCATGGAAATCTGACATTACTTCAATCAGAAGGTGCCATGCATTTCAGTGAAAAACAGGTAAAAGCTCCCAGGAAACGAAAGGAAGAGGCATTTTTTCGTGAACTGTAGCATGGAATTTCTAATTCGACAAGAAAAAGAACTGATATTTTGAAAAGTGTATCAAAGGAGGGCCTTATGACATCATAATTTTTTTGAGAATAATTTGTAAAATCTATTTTATGTCAGGATGTTCTCATACTGCTGCATTAAAAATTTGTGAAAAACAGTTAACTCGCTGAGTTTTTAGGCATTCTCTGTTTTGGTCACATGATTTACCAAATATGGTTGTGAGTCGAACTATACAAAAGTAACAATACTTCATCAAGATTCCTAGCCTGATCATAGTTAAGCCAGTAAGCTAGTGATTAATTCATTGGAAAAGTGTGGCCCAGTGGTTAGGGCGCTTGCCTTGAGATCCGGAGATCCCGGGTTCAAGATCCGCTCTGACCACTCGTTGAATTTGATCCTGGTAGTCCCTGGTTCAACTTCCCAGCTGCACTTGTAAATAGCCAACTGGTTTGCCTCCAGCCAGTTGGGATTCTTAACAGTTGCTGTTGTTCTGTTCTGTCATTTCGTTGTGTTTCATTGGCCCTGAAAAGCCCCTATGGGGAGCAGTCAATTAAGTATGTATTGTATTGTATTCTTTTAAGGATGGTGCCTACTATTGTTATTGCACATACGTCCTGCACATCTCCAGATACTCGGATTTCCTATCAGTAGTGTTTACTAATGTAGTGATATTTTGGCACCACTTACAACTATGTGGAGAAAGCCAAACTTAGCAAGTGCTCTTGGTATCCAAAAAGAAAACTGGGGGTTAACCATGCATTTTTCGGAGATAATTAATTAAGCTTCAATTTGGAAAGAAACACAATACAGTGCTTTGTATTTTAAAGCTTTTAACAGATATTCTTGATCAATTATCTTTGAATTTAAATGCCTGGTTCCCCTCAATTTTCTTTTTAGATTTCTATAACACTTAACCTTAAGACCTGCTTTTCCTGGCAGCATATTCATACAACCATGCAAAACTACCTTTGAATTAGTAAGCACCAAACTTAATCTTTTCATTCCTAAGATTGACACTTAAAGATTTTATTCTGTCTAACACCAGACAATTTTACTCCTCAATGGGGGCCAGTTCCAGTTAATAAATACATAATTTGTTATTTAAACTCTCTCTTACCATTCATGACTAGAGGAGCCTCCTGGGCTCCTAGAGGTAGCGGGGGTTCAGGACCACCTCCCATGTACTGCAACAGAAAACAAAAACTTGCATGATGGTATGGCAAACACACTGACAGGAAACAAAGGACTAAGGGTGGGTATTGGGGCAATCCTTGGGAAAACAATAGAAAATAAAATAATATTAATGTACATGTACGCAAAGAGAATAAAATTATTACCGCCGGAATGCTTCCTCCAGGGACAGACTTCATCATTGCATACATGGATTCACTTCCAGTACTTGCTGGGTCTGAAACAGGTGACAGCTGGTCACAATGTGATAGTCTGGAGCAAGATTTCACTCATCAAGGAATAGGGGGGGGGGGGGGGGTGCATTCAGGACTCAATGGGTTAAACTTTGAAAAATTCTTTACAGACCTTGAGGGCTGGCCATTATTGGTGTCCCTGGTGGACCAGCGACCTGTCATAACAAAAAGCAATATTGTCAGCAAATTTCCTTGGTATGAAATTATCATTGCTATTATTAGTACATCCATTATCATTGTTAATAGCATGAGACCTACTATGTACTTATTGACTGAGTGGGAGGGCCGGACAGGAAAATATTTGGCCCGAGGTCATGGTGTACGGACCGAGCACAGCAAGGTCCGTGCGCCATGACCGAGGGCCAAAATATTTTACCGCCCGGCCCGACCTAACTCAGTCAATAAGCATTTTATCATATGCGCTTTTCCCTTTTTTTTTTTCCCGAGTAACAATTTGGAATGTTCACTGACGTCGCTCATTTTGACCGAAAAGTCGGGATTTGTATAGCAATTGCAACAAAGTTGTTTTATTTCACATCTCGCGCGCGCTTTCATTGCAAAACTATTGAGGAAATCCCCGTATGAGGGCCGTACGCGATCCTAGCAGGGACGGACGGCTTTTTCCAGCCCTGCTTGCACCATCACGTACGGCCCTCATAGGGGGATTTTCTCAATAGTTTTGCAATGAAAGCGCGCGCAGGGCCGTACGGGTCATATGATAAATGATTGTATTGTTTCAAAGCGAATCAATTACCAGTGCTGGAAATAACAGTCGGTCATCTGACATTGTCCGAACAAATTTTGAATATGTCCGGCCAATTTCACATTATGATCGGACACGATGGCCGAACATGTCACCAGCACACCTTGAGTTCTCTTCTTCTTGTTAGTCAATAAATTATGTACGGTCCTATTTGTCAAATGTCCGACCAAAAGGAAGATTTGAAAGGACATATGTCCTCTAAATAAATAAAAATTATTTCCAGCACTGATTACCCCATCCAAAATTGCATAATTTTTGAAAAGCTTCACAAATCAAAAGTCCAGGACTGTCGGTAACCTGTCAACTGACAGTTTACTGACAGGTAACATACATGTACATGTATGAGACACCGATGGATAAATAGGACTGTACAACTAACAAAAACTTAATTATTTATGACAAACTCTAAAGGTAAGTTATCTCATAAGTACATTAAGGTATGAAGAAATGTGTCTATTTTTGTCCATGACACAATACAATACAATATAATACATAATTTACCACTCCCCATAAAGGCTTTCCAGAGCCAATGAAACACAGTCAACAAAACAACAGAACACAATGTCAACAACAACTGTTAAGAATCCCAACTGGCTGGAGGCAAACCAGTTGGCTCTTTAAAGTGCGGCCAAGATGTTGAACCAGGGACAACCAGGAACAAATTCAACGAGTGGTCAGAACAAGCCTTGAACCTGGTAACATGAGAATGTTCAGGAACAAAATTGGAGTGCTCCTTTGCCGAGTCGAACCTACGACCTTCTGATGACTAGTTCAGAGGTTTTACCACTGAGCTATAGGAGACTCAGGGAGGCAAGGCCATCAAACTACTGTAGGTTCATGTCGCAATTGTCCCACTTTACCGCTAGGATTGAGATTGCCTGAAGTGAATAGTGCTCACAATATTATTCAAGTCAAGATGGTGAAATGTTTACGCTGGTAAATGATTGAATAGAATATTTTTTTTTGTAATCGTAATGTCGTAGGTTCGAGCCCTGCTGAGGAACACTCAGATTTTTTCTAAGCATCAAGATTCCTCATTGATTATTCCACAATTATTCTACGAGGACGAGTTGGATATGAAGCGATTGCTAACCAACGAGGATCAACAACTATTCCATGTATAGTCGACTAAAGCATTCGATTTCTGCCTCGGCTAACTCCACTCCAAAATGGCTTTTGTCTGCCATTTTTTGTCACAGCTACAAAAATGTTTTCTGCTCGCTGTATTGCACACACGTTCCTTGACCATATTAGGTACAGCAGGTATAGAATGAACTGATAGCCTGTGTCCGGCGAGCCGATGAAAATGCTGGAAATCTGATATCCATAATTCAGTTTTTAATATTAAAAAAGATACATTTAACAAATGCAATGTAGATTTCATGTTGCCCTGCATCTGCTCAGTAATAGATCACAGATGACGTTAAAATGTGGTAACAACAAAAAAGTGGCACACAAGGCAATAGCTGAGTTGTCACTGATGCTCTTACCAGATTTTGAAGTCTTCTGTGATCTATCACTGAACAGACGCAAAGCAAAATGTTATCTCTTTGTTTTATTTAACGAAGAATTAAAAAGTTCTTGATGCTGATGCCAGCTATGTGTCTGTCTTCTAATAATGTAGATCATAGGTGAGAACCAATCAAAATGCATGTATTATTGAGCTTATATTATATAATTCTTCATTCACTTGATGGGGCTAACATTTCATAATTACATCAAAGGTAGTTGGAAGAATATTTTAAAAGCCGAGAAATGGCCATTTACTTCAGTTATTTGAAATCATCCACAATATTTAAGTTGTTTGAATTTTCTTGTGATATCAGGACTTTTTTCCTTGTCAAGGTTAAAAGTCAGTGCTCAGAGACAGTCACAGTTCACTCCTTACCGATGTTGTGGGATTCCAAGGTCTACTGCCTGGCCTGTGAAGGTAAAACAAAATTAATTTTAAAGTACAACTAAACTCGAATGTGAGAATGATATAAACACATGAGAAATGAAATGATGGTAGAACCAACTGGGATCACGGAGGGTCGTGGGTTCGAATCCCATCTGGGGCTCGGATTTTTTTCCGAGATCCCAGTTGGTTCTACCATCATTTCATTTCGCAACTAAACTCAACATTAATATCAAAAGCAAACATGTTTCTTAATACCATACTTACCTCAAAATTTTGCTTTTTATCTGTCTGTGAAGATGCGCAATGTTATCAAAACCAGCAGTCATGGGTCCATTCTCTATTTACCTCACAAACTGCTTTGCGATGCAAAATTTCTTCGAAAACAGAATGCAAAGCAGTTTGCAATGTAAAACCAAGAATGGACCCATGCCTCTCACATAACAGTCATGGGTCCAAATTACTGAGTTCTGCCAAGTTTATGAGACTTGCACAGCACAGAAAAAGCAAAATTCTGGGAACCATGGTGACATGTTTGCTTTGGATGAGGAGACTTACAAAAGGAACAGAAATATTTTATATGCACTTTAAGTTCAGCGGTAAATACACCTCTTGCATTGCAATATAGTTATTAAATCCCTTTTCAAACTGATTGGCTTTAAATTGTTTTCAGTTCTAAAAAATTCAATTGCCTGAAACAAGGTTCAAAATATTCTCTAATTATGGTAACCAAGTATAATTTAGACTTAATTGCCACTAGTCAACTTCTTTGAGTCGAGTGATGAAGTTGTGCGAGTGTCACAACAGCAAGCAGCAAGTTGACTTGTTTCCACTGGCAGGGATTTAAATCACTATAGAGCCTCAATTTTTGGTGCGAAAAGATAATTTTTGTGTAGTCCGCACGACTGCTGCCAGGTTTAATGGCACTGAATGGCATAACTCCGACCAAAACATTACTGACACTGTATTGCGCAAGTATTGTTAGTATTCATTAAATAATCATATCACAAACATGCAAGGCTGCTTAGCACATAATATGCACAACTGGAAAGAAATCAACGCTGATAAGAGGAGAAAAGCTGTTTTAGACAGGCTGGACACTACCAAAGACACAAGAATGTGAAAATGTGGAAGAATTGTTGGTTGTTTTCTTGACATCTGTTTCATAAACACTACTGTATGTCAATAAACATTATTGTGTAGCAACAAAAATTCAAAAATGGACTTACAGTGCAACGCGCCTTACCCTGGCCACCCAACAAATTTTCACATTTGAAAATTACGTATAAATACGTCAACTCAAAAACCCATGCAATGGTGATCAACTTACAACAGTGCGAACTTTGCAAGGAAGCGTCACTGTCAATCAAATTTACACATCCTGATTGGTGGACAATTTGTAAAAAAACTTTGTCAGGTGGCCACGTGCACGGTAAGGCCCGTCGGACTGTAACAAGAGAAAGTTTTAACAATGTTATTATTAGTCTGTTAAAGCTTTCTTGACTGAAAATAGCGGTGAAATGGTGACTAAACCGGCAGAGAAACCAGAGAGTGGTATTCTGAAAGTCAATCATCGCCTGTTTACAAGCTGGTAAAAAGACAAGTTATGTTTTTGTCTGCTTCCCCCAGGAACAAAGAAAAACAAACTAAAATGGCTACAATTTCCAGTTCTGTTGAAGGGATATCAGCTGTAAAGACAACTACAGAATGCCATACTGTATATCAACATAATTTATTACATTGAAATTAGTTTAAAATTTATTTTTTGGTCCTGTCATTTCATATTTCCCTGGGGTTCCAGTTTGCATTGACGGCACACAAGGTACGAGGTAACTAATGGACATGTTTGTTCATTTGATGAGATGAGAAGTGTTGGCATTTTGTCAATAACCAAATAGAACTTCAACACATTTTGTTTTCCTGCAACTCAAACATCAGGAGCGATAACTCGATAAAGATCTACATGTAGACTTTTTTGCCATACATTTCACATTTACATGTACCCCTGGCAACTCAAACCCTTGATAGCTCACACACTCAAATCTTGACTTTTATGATGGGAAACTTTCTTTCTTGAAAAGAAGATGGCACATTGACACATAACTGGGCAGTGTTGGTAGAAGCCTTCTATTATGCGTTCCAATTCAATCAATTACGAAAAAGAAATTCTGACCAAGAAATCGTTCTTAGTCTCGGAATTGGCTGGTCCGTAGTTCATGACTTGCTTAGAATTTAAGCCAGCTTTATGATTGGACGTTGCAAAAGAATGTCAAAGTTATTGTTTTCCAGGACATTTCTGATTGGTCAGTGTTGGAGAAAAACGCGAAAAAAAGTCTCAACCATTCATAGTTATAGTGTCCGCACTGTAAAGTGGAAGGAAGAAAATTCTTTGTTGTAATTGCATGACATTTAAGTGTCTGCCAAACCACAGCAGTGCACCTGCATTATCAAGTCTCAAAAGCTTGGGTAAGCCGTGCACATGAATTTGACTACTTACTGTACTAACGCAAGACTTACATTGGCATGTTAACCCCAGGTGCTACTGAGCTGTTAGGAGGGGGCCGCATCCCACCATAGTTCTAAGGAAAGGAAACAACTGTATTAATATTATAAGACTACATTGTTATATACCGAGACTTTCGCTCAACAAAACAAACACTGTGATTGGTTGATTCTTGGTCACGTGGCCATGATCAAATTCAAATGTATCCAGACCAGGATACAATTCCGCAGTTGTTGCCCGCTCCGGAAGTTTTGCTGCGATTCTTGCAGGAAAAGTCTAAATATATAACAAAGCACTTAATGTATGGTCCCTCGGGAAACTAGTTAGTTTTGTTTTCCCTAGAGTCCTGATGTTTCCCTCGACTTCATCTCGGAAAAAATGAGGACTCTCGGGGAAACAAAACTGTTCCCTCGGGACCATAATTAAGTGTATAACGTGTATAACGTTAACGTGTTAACGTAAAGTGTATAACGTGTATAACATAATTAAGTGTATAACGTAAATAGATCTTTTTGGCCATAGATGTTCTTTGAGCCAATCTTTTAGCTTTAAAGACAGACATTAGCTAGAAGTGTATAAACATAACTACCAATACATACATACAGTACAGTGTACAAATTTCTCTGTGCAACAATTTCGTGAATCAGATAATTTTTAGACAATATATAAATAAATAAATAATAATAATAATTTGATGATATCAAGTTGAACAATAAACATATATATATATATATATATATATAACTGCATATATATATAAAGAGAGAGAGAGAGAGAGAGAGAGAGAGAGAGAGAGAGAGAGAGAGAAGAGTGGACTACTTTTTCATTACAGATCTAGCAACAAGCTTGATTTGTAGGAGCATGGCGCTCCCACTCTTCGAGATCTTATAATTCTACAATGTATTTACATAAACGTGGTATTTATGCGTTCAATTTTTCAAACTTGCTTGCACAGTGTTTAGTTCTAGCTATTTATTTATTTATTTATTTATTTATTTATTTATTACTTACTATAGATAATTTTATAATTATTCATTTGAATTTTTTATCTTAACAAAAATCCCAAACAAGTCCAGGTACCATTCATGTACAGTACATTGAACAGTTAACATACAGCATGATGATAGTTTTCCCATCCCTGTCATCAGTAGAAGGCAGCTGGCTACTACCATGGTGAAAATAGCCCACTACTCAGAGTAAAACGTACTAAAACACTGGAAGCACTGAGCCCCTTTCCCTCCTAACAATAATACTAAAACACTGGAAGCACAGCTCCTTTCCCTCCTAAGAATAATACTAATAGATTTTACTGTGTCCAATGCAAGAAGATTGATTTGAATCATCAATGGAGGCCACTTCAGGGATGAATGGGTCCTGCACTCAAAAACTATTATAGTGTATGTCCCCAATAACATCAGTTTAAAATAGCCTGCTACTTTCATTGTAGGAAATGATATATGAAATGAATCATATATTGATTTGATTAATTGCATTCATAACTGCAAGGATCATAGCTTCACTTGATTTCATATCGCAGTTCAAAATATGATTCACTTCATAATTATATCATTTCCTTGGCTGATTCATTCATCATGGGAACATCAGACCCCACAAATGACCAGTTCTCAACATCAGTGGCTTCATAGCTCAGTTGGTTAGAGCATCGCACCGGCATCACAAGGTCACAGGTTTAAGCCCCGTTGAAGTTCTGAATTTTTTAGGCTTCTCTACACAATCGATAAATTGTGTTCATAACTGTGAGGATCATGGCTTCAGTTGATTATAATTTTCACTGTGTAGCCAGCTTCATGAAAACATCATGACAACCCTCATCTTTAGGCCTATGAAAGTTGTTGTTCAATGTACTGTACTACTGTACTCATCTCAAGACCATCACCAAAAAGAGCCACTTTTGTCTTTTTAAATTGTTTCTTACCGGCGGGACAGGAACTCGAGGATGATTCATTCTGCTCATTTGCATGGGTTGACCTTTAAAAAAAAACAACCAAGAACACAAACAGTTCAATCCAGTGCTTTGTTTTATTAATTCAAACTACAATTTGCAAAGGTTGTTTACATTTGACTTGAGTATAACAAAAAGCCAAATCAACCTATTTCAACTCTGTATTTCTTCAGGCAAGCACAACGTAATTCAGACAATCACAACTATGGTGGTGGACAAAACACTGACCCCCAGTCCATGGACAGCCCCAGCAAATGAGTACTGTTGGTGTATATGTAAACAGCATTCAAAATAGTTCTTACTTATTATAAGCCTTAACACCCATTTTAAACGGTGTTGATCAACAGTATAATAAGTCTAAGCACCCATTTTAAAGCTTTGGATAATTGTTGTGATGGCCGATTACTTCAAGTAAGTGAAGTGAAACTGGTGCAATTCCTGGATTTGCATGTGGCTGTGCGGACGAAGATAAACAAGGTATGTGCAATTCAAGAATAAATTAATCAAGTCAGTTCTTTCAAGAGTACTCATTTCAAATGGTATTTTTAAGAGTTAGTCCATTTTAGGGTAGTCCAATTGGGTAGTCCGTCTGGGTAGTCCATGGACTGGGGTTCATGCAGTACTAGTGACTGTTTCGTCCACCACCCACAACCATCCACTTTTTATCACAATTATTCTTTGACTATTTGATTTCCTGTTTTGGCTTTCTTGTTCACCGCATTAATTATTATCTTTTGCGTCTACTTCAGGTTCACGAGCTCACAACTTGCAATGCTGTACATCACAGATAATGAGCTTTTGCATTATAACCTTAATTGCCATAATACAGTGTACAATCATTGACACAACGTCAGCGGAAACAAACAAACAAAAGATCCTGATATGACAAGCTGATATACAAGTAAAGAGACAGCAAATTGCTTTATTCAGGTATTAATCACATGATTTTGAGGAGCAACTTTTCTCAAAGACGAAATAAAGGGGGAGTGCAATTTGTACATGAAGTCTTTGCAAACATTTACAACTGCTTATTTAACCAAAATTACACAAGAAAAATCATTGTGATTACTTATTAATAATTATAATTATACATGAAAATTATAACTTATCATAATAATGCAGGTCTATCATGGGTTATGAATGAAGTACAGTGTAACAGGGCTTGCATTTGATTGGTTATCTGAGTTTATTTCAATTGATCACTGACCAATCAGAATACTTGGTTTGTTACCTCCCTCTGCAGTGCAAAACTGCTAACCAATTGGAATGGAGGAATTTTTCCATGTATATTGTTAATACACGAAATCACACATTGCTGCTTGTCAAGAAGCATGAAAATTTTCTTATTCTAGCTTCTTCTTTTTAAGAAGTTGCTCTGAGTCAATATCAGCACAGGAGCAAAGGAGTCCTATTTGACCATTTTGTTCTTGTTGATTTGAAACACAGTATGTGATCAAACCACATACAAATGATCATGTTATATCCCATCTGCGAAACAAAAGCCGCATACAGTAATGACTGCGGGCTTGTCACTAGTGGTCAAATTGTGAATCGTCTGTAAATCACTCAAATTTGGATGAAACTGACTTATTTAATTTCCAGCAGTTGGTGTGGAAACTCTCCCAAGTCTTAAAAAGAAATGGTAACCAGAAAGCACACGAAATTCAATTTTTCGAGGAACCATTTTCCAAGCATTTTAAGCTCCATTAATTTTCATACAATGTAGACCGGAGAATACCAGTGACAGAAATGCATCCGCTGTGAGTTGTAAGGAGATACATAGGAAGTGAAATCAACTGTTAGTAATTCAAATC
>OX421457.1:25490727-25520727 GCA_949126865.1 Montipora capitata | reverse complement strand
CACTTTTGGGCTGACACTTACATGACGTTCAACTTTTAAGTGCAATTCTGACAAGTTGTAGCCAAAACTCTGTTGTACTATATTTATATTTAGTATAAATACACAGGTGATTATACAAAATCGCACGCTCTCATTGGCTCACTATCTCGGATTATCAGCCGATAATCACCTCGACGGACAAAATGGCTGCCAGTAGTTGTTTTGCCACTGTAAGTGACAATGATTTTCGCGTTGAAATGTTTTTTTTTTCTCTTTTTTGAAATAATCACCTGTGTATTTATACTAAAACAATTATTCGCCTCAGGCTCAGTGATTATCGGTGAATATTCACCTCGACTTCGTCTCGGTGAATATTCACCGATAATCACTTCGCCTTCGGCGAATAATTGTTAAATAATACACAAGATGCAGCATAAAGGCATGGTTTCTTAGAGACACGTGCTTTCATTCTCAATCAACTTTGGATGCCCACAGAGATGTGAGCAACAATGTAATGTGTTGGTTATAATAATTATGTTTAAGATGTTATCCTCCATTCTGGTTTTGAAATCCCCAGTCGCTTTTCCTGTCAGTGTTGCTTTTTGTTGATTGCCATCTTCGATTATCCGTCATGCTTGAATGAATTCGAAGAAAAACAGAGGCTGAAGCACTCCCTTTCTTAGCACAGCCTTCTCATAAATATCTTGACAGAATTTTAAAAAATGAGCCAGTGTAACAGAGCAGGGAGTCAGGGTGGTTTAGTGGTCATGAACTGTGCCTCCCACCTCTGTGACCAGGGTTCAACTCTGGCTTGGGTCGTATGTGGGCTGAGTTTCAGTCGATCTCAATTTGACTGAGGGTTTTTCTCCGGGTACTCCGGTTTTCCTCCCTCCTCAAAATCAACTCCCAGCCTATTCCATCAGGCTGTGGTGCTGTGCTCCGAGGTCATACATGGGTCGTGTTCAGCACAATTTAGCCTCGGGATTAAGATTTAAGTCTACAAAGCATTGCTCTCCTCGTCTGTTTTTCTTCTTTACATCAAGTACATTTAGTCATCCGGAGAAATCCTTGACTATTACTACGTCATAGCCTCGTTTGCATACACAAAAACAAAGATGGCGGATTTCAATTTAAATTTGCCTATTTTTGAAGCTTTATTGTTGGCTATTTAAACACACTTAGTCCAAATGAGTGGTCAAGTATGACAATACAGGTAAAGAACTTTGGATTCAGAGAAACGTTTTCTAGACCGTATTTTCCCTTTAAGCCAAAATAATATTTCCCACTCTTTCATTTTCTTGCTAACACCCCAAATAATATTGTTTGGTGTCATCTCAGCAGGGTGCTGCAAGCCCAGGTACATGTAATTGCATTTCCTTTGAGATTTTTTGAAGTATTTTGTGCAGTTAAAAATCTATTAAGAAGTTTCTAAGGAACCAATAGCGAGCCACTTGCACATGCTTCATTAATTAACAACACCCCAGAAAGGTTCCAGTGGGTGTAAAAGAGAGTGGAAAACCTGTAGCTACTTTACTCGCGTATACCAAGGATAAACAGAACACAAGATTGCTTACCGTAAAGTAAGGCGGCATTCCTCCTGGCATGTTAGTCCCACCAGGTGGACCTTCATTCATCTGAGGGAAACCAGGAGAAGGGACAGCTCCCTGCTGAAGATTGGGAATCACCTGATGATGGGTTCATTAAGCTGTTATTATCAAATATGTGTCTCGCATCATTTATCCATGTAGCTGGCATATAATTTGACATTTGGTATGGCCAGCTCAGTTCATATTACCGAATAATCTGTCATCTGCACATGGCACAAATTGCAGAGTTTTAAGCAACAACATTAGCTTCAGCAATGCTAAAGGCATTAATCGGCATTAATCGGCTTCAGCAATGCTAAAGGCATTAATCGGACCTCCCACAAGGTTCATTAACCTATTATCAAAGCAGAGTTCAAGAAGTACATTTTGTATGGTGTTCTTGAGTATAGCGTCTTTCAAAAACATGTAGCAAATGCAGGGAAATACTACAAATTTAATTTTTGTAGTTTCTTTTAGGTCTTCATGGCAGGTTTGTAGTGTACTGTGTGGTTTTCTTTTGACAATTGAATACTAAGCACAAATAAAGCTGAATTTTGCTAGACTTAATTTTTTAAAGCTACATGTACTCTACCTCTTTCATCTGTGAATAACTAAACACTGTCTTAAAGACTCATTTCCACCCTTGATGCAACACAATCATTTGTTGTTGCTTTGAAAATGGATCTACTGTTGAATAGCATAAATTTAAAATTATTCTGATTGGCTAACTATTCTTGTTGTGCCAGTTCATACTGAATTATCACCATGAGCTTGATTGTTGTGTGGTCTACCGGGAGGTTTTAAATGTGGCTAAATATAATTTAGGCTAAGTTAGACTCGAACTAATGCAGTCAGCGGTTTCACCCCTTACGGTACGTGACCTGCGGGGTGGCCCTTTGGGGATTTGCAGGGCCTTTGTGTCATGTTGCTTTTCTCATGCTCATGTTGTTGCTTGTTGATCTTTGCCGATCAATTGCTCGTTAGCGAATCTTCACGGATTCTCGCCCCTTCCCGGCCCTCCCGCTTCCTTAGTGATCTCTAGGTAAGTATGGGTCAGGTAAGTTGTTTCCACTGATTACTCAGTGTGACGGTGCCAGTTAGCGGCTGCCTGTGGGAGTGGTTCCCGCTTCCAGGGTTGCCATGGATACCTCCCCGTTGGCTTATGGCTTCTGCTCCCCGCTAATCTTCTGGGCACCAGTTCCCAAGCTCATCTACTTGTGATGAGTTTAACTGGTGAAAACACTAAAATTATTAATTAGCTTTATGGAGTCAGGTGATTTAAACATTGAACAATCACCGGAGCTCTGAATTTGTACAGTTAAGCAGACAGCTACAACACTGGTTTGCCACAACAAACCATCATGTTGTTCGACTTCAATTGGAATATTTTCAAAATATAGATACAGTACTTTGGTGAAATTACTTAATGATAAACAGAGAACACATTCAAAATTGGGACTTGAAAGATTGATTGACAGATCGCTTTTGATGAAAAAGATTATGAAGGGCTATCAGAGATTTCTCGAATTTCTCTCATTTTGTGATACACAAAAATTCATGCACAGTGCTCAAACTTAGCGGCTGTTCAGTCGTCCCAGATAACCAGAAAGTTTACTGGGCGACTAGTTTTTGGTACAATGAAAAGGTTGGTTGCCCAAAGAAAAAACAATGGAGAACCCAGCCAAAAATAGAAAATGTATTACTTAAAAAGCAGCACCTGACTCACTCGTCAGTTTTTTGTTGTCAATGTCTGATAGTGGTGTGAAGTTATCAATAATTAATTTGCCGCAGTTGAGTATTTTCCCATGTTTAGATTATTTGCGGCTTTTACCAAAAATTGTCAGACAGAATTTAGGGTGGAAATTTTCTGGCCTTTAAAACAATCTAGTTTTGACAAGGTAATAAGGAAAACTAGTTGCTACGTGACACGGCAGGCAAGAGGACACCTTTATCTAGGTCCTTGACATTCAAATCCTCCCGAGGACTCAATGTTTCAGTTGTCTTTCTGCCTTTTGCCCCATTTTTCTCAGAATAAGTAAGAATATAACTTATGCTTATAAGAATTATCTGAAATACTCTTTAAAATACCAGCTGGGAAAAAAAAGTATGTTCTTTTGGATTTTAAGCGTCTCTTAAACAGCTGTAGACGTTTTCAAGACATATCTTAGAAATGTGAGCTCTTTTCTTTCACTGTAACTTGCTTCCCTTCAAATACTTTATGCAACTAACTCTACGTCAATGCCACATCATTATCACACATTTCATAGTGCCAGATAACACTGCAACCAACTTGAAAATTCTATGAGGTGTAGAGACAACAGAGAATACACTGGCACATGAAAAAATGGGCCACTGCTGTGGATGTCTCCTAATTTAGAACAGTAAGTACAGTACTTCAATTTCCACAATAGCTATGGCCTGTGCTTTTAGGACATGATATTTTCAGCTGTGTATACATCCTGATTAAATAAGAACATTTTTAAAATCTGAAACCTCGAACCTATGAGGAGACCTCCATGCTCTGATTCAGGATGGTAGTGTGGGATGCACATGCATTTTCAGTTTTTCTTATTATCATGGAGTGAACAAAGCTTACCTTAACATCAATGCATCGGTTTCCAACAACTATAAAATGTGTCATCACAATCCCCATGGTCAAAGAGCAAAAGCTATTAATGCATGCCAATTGCATGGCAACTTTTTGAAACTAGAGAACATGAACTGCCAACTTTGCAGAAGGATGAAAACATTCCATTGGAAATTTAAAAATAATTTATTTTTATCCAAATTATTTAGTGTATTTCATTAAATGAAGATGACAGTTTTTGACTGGTCAAAAACCCACGGACACCCCCATTTGACGAGTAAAATCGTCTGGCGTTAGCCTCCCAGGGGTCAATGGGTTAATAGAAATAGTAATCTTTATTATTTGTAATGCACATGCAAGCACAGATATATAATGGTCAACAGGCCATTTCTGAGTTCATCTCTGCCTCCTCTTCAAAGCGAGTCTAAGTGCAAAGTTTTTCTTATGAAAATTAGTTTTAATTGATATTTTAAGTAGAACTAATTAGCATCACAAACACTTCGCACTTAGACTCGCTTTGAAGAGGAGACAGACTTAAACTCACAAGTGGCCTATTATTCTATGAAAGAAAATTAATATTAATTTCAGAGTACTGACGACTAAAATTAAAATGTAAACTTTGTGATCATAAGATCTAATTAAGAATTAACTACCTGCTTCCAGCACTCAAGTCAACAGAACAATTTTCAAAGCAAAGAAATGATAGGTCAGCTAATCCTAACAACCTCCACATCACTCAAAAGCTATGACCCCTTGAACCCTGTGACTCCTACACTATAGGAGAGAGAATTGATACCTTTTACTCTGTCTAATTCCAGACGATTTTACTTGTCAGTATTAGGAGCAGTTCAGGAAGCAATGGATTAACAACCTCCCAATCCACTCAAAAATGTCTCCTTTAATCCCTTGACTCCTAGGATTGAGACTGCACGATTTTACTCGTCAAGAAAGGATGGGTGGGGGTGTTGGTTCAAGAATCAATGGGTTAACCCTTTCACTCCCAAGAGTGCCACTTATAGATTTTACTCTGTCTAACGCCAGACGATTTTACTCGTCAATGGGGAACCCCACGGAGGTGAAAGGGTTAACTTCCACATCCACTCAAAAACTCTCCCCCCTTTACAGTAAATGCAAAAGATTTCTAATGGTATAACACTGAGTTTCTCACAACTCACTTACATTAATTGACATGTGCCTTGAGTATCAGAAGTGTGAGTATACCGAGAAAATGCATGTGAGAAGTGCAACACTCCCCGGAATTCCTGCCCAGGAGGCAATGGGACTCTGGATATGATACTCTTTTGGACCCAGCCAGCAACAACAACTCTCAGAAATAGGCGAATTCAGAAAACAAGTTTCTATGCGTTTTCAAATGCCTGCACTTTTGTAACTATCCCACCTACTTGAAAGATATGGCTAAACTACAATCTTTATCATATTATTTAAGAGGAACAAACGTTCTCTCACTTCCGAAACTATCTACTACGACATATGGCCTACACTCATTTCAGGGCTCAAAGTTTATTTTTGGCTTTGGGAGCACTTGTGCTACCAAGTGCATATTTCTAGGCGCACTGCCAAAATTTTAGGCGCACAGCGGAAAACGTTAGTGGCACAGCTTAAAATACTGGGAACACCTGTTCCAACAGAAAAGCAGAACTTAAGACATTATTACGTCATCTTCACCTTTTTGTATTTTTTTTAATCCCGTGTTTGTTGTTTTAACTAGTACGGCTGACTTACTTTTCGTTTGAGACAGCGATAATATTCTTGTGGTTTTTAAATCAACTTGACCTCTCAATTTCAACAACAAATTATTATTACATGTTATCATGTCAAAGTACATTCGAAATAACAGAAACGTTTCCATCATGTATTTCCTTTTCAATGTACACTTGTAACCAAAGAAAGTGTACTTGAAAACTGGAATAGATACATAACTTCATAATTGATAATAGACGCGTACTCCTATGATTCCATCAGGTCACTAAGATCAGACTTTATGCTGGCGCAAATAGCAAATAAATTCATCTGTGCATTTGACGTCGATGTCGTAGACAGCCATGTCTCGCGCATTCCTTTGCAGTAATTCCGTTGTTGTTAAGTAAGCCTACACAACATGAAGCATGACGTGAGGATTCGATTGCTAAGTACCCGCCGCACATGCTTTCGACCCATTGCAGAGGTCTCTTTTCCCGTACTCGTCAGCCCAGTGAACACAAAAGAAAGAGAACTCTGCTAGCAGGGAACCATTGACTAAGGATGAAGTGGATGACTGCACGGGGAAAGCTTTACAGTATCTGCAGCTGCAGCACATGAGTTCTTTCTCTGAATCCCACTCTAACTACTCGAATTCGTTTAACCCCGCTCTTTGAAATTTGTATATTTTTCTTTTCTTGCTCGTTGGCTCATCCTCTTTAGCATTATCACGGACTGATATAGTGATGCAGTATCATTCGAGGCAGATTTACTCGCTTTTGTAGAATGTGAAAGCTGGCTCTTTATAAGAAAATTATTGGATACAAGACAATACAAGCGTGATGTCTTAAGTGGGATATAATTCACTTTTTTAATAATTTTTTTTTAACTTGAAGAAAAAGGCCCATATTTTTGACCCTCTCTTGACCTTCCATTATCACAATAAGCATGTGCTTTATTCTTAGTTTTCATTTGCGTGTCAGCGGAGTTTTAACAAAACAGAAGAGTATTGGATGGAATGAAACATCAACGGGAAAAATGGACCTTCACCGGCGTTGGGGGAATTTGTTGAGAAAACTGACGACAAACAAACATACTGACGAAAGGAAAATAATTTAACTTTATTATTTAGGGCCAGATTTTGTTATGTATATCTTTAGATCTGTTGATCGATGTTTCTGTTTCGTGACGTACCACTTGGAGTACGCAAGTATAGTCAGGTGAGAAACTAGACAAAAAATTCAATCGCACTGTACTTGAGCTTTTAAGGCGCGCGAGTGCGACCACACATGATTTTTTAGGCGCACAACCAAAAATTTAGTCGCATGTGCGACCATTTGGTCGCTAACTTTGAGCCCTGCATTTACATATTCTGCAGCGAAATACTTGAACTCTCTCCCAGATAAATTCAGGACAACTGTTAATGTTAAAGAATTTAGATGTATGTTGTCCGTTTGTAAATTGATACTAGCTGTATAGCTCTATAAATTTGTTTGTCCACCAGCAATTGTACATTACAATATTGCTATGGACCTGTTTCCCTGGAGATTGGTTGAAAATTAAACCTCCTGTACTAGGCTAAGCAGAGGTATCTTTTCTTTTCCATTTGCTGGGCTTACGAGTTCAGGAAAAGAGACCTCTGTCATGGGTCGAAACTCACTGTGTTGAGCATGTGCAGTGGTTACTTAGCGACCAAATCCTCACGTTTTACTTCACATGTTTTACAGGCTCACTTTAACAACAACGGAATGACTGAAAGAATGCGAGAGACAGCGCACCCAAGTCACAGTCACCCAACATATCATGAAACATGAGTTTTGAACAGTCCTCAGTCCAAGTTCATGGACAGCGGAACATTGAATCAAAGTGAGTTTTGACCCATGGCAGAGGTTTCTTTTCCTGTACTCATAAGCCCATCGAACACAAAAGAAAAGATACCTCTGCTAGCAGGGAAAATCAAAATGCTACATAATATGAAATACTGAAAGATTCTGATCAGCTAAGTTTTATAAATGGTGCCTATACAATGATCACATGGGTAAACACTCCATCACTGTGTCCTTGTAATGCTACATTCCATAAATACCTCTCTATCAGTTAGATTTTGGAGTTCATAAACTACTTGATCAAACAAAAACAAATTTTTCAGGGACACACAGTGAATCACATCGATAGTTTCCCCAATTTTTCTTTCGAAAAAATTTTCTCTGTATTTTGGTGACCCCATTTTCAGTTGATGTCCAAACCACATACTTTTTTTTCATTTACTAACAGAGACTTCACACTAAAAATACAACTTTGTCACTCAAAACATGTTTACAACACAAAGCCCTGATTCATCTTGTCAACACTAACAAAAGAATTCCTGTTTTCACAAAGCTAAATAAACAATGAAAATTTTGAAACATATGCTCAAAACTATTTAAAACATGAAGCTGGAGTCATGTCTGGCAAATTGATGGACCCGCATGAAATAGAGAGAAAGAAGCATCTTGTTTAATTCAAAAACACAACCACACTTTAATACAGCAATTGAAAGACTAAGCAATCCTATAGGCCGGATGACAATAGGAATTCCTGTCAGATTTTTTTCCCAAAATGTTTCGATTCGTACTGGAAATTCAACACCTGCGATACAGTGGGGTTTGCATTGATAGAGCAGCAATCACAACTCGTAAAGCCTAGTTTGGACCACTTTATTTAATTCAAGGAGCCATGAACATGGAAAGCGGGGGTGCATGGTTTTAAATACTACCGACCACCCATGTCGTGGCGTACGCCTTGACAGTTTGTCTACCTTGAAAAAATAAAAAAACCGGAGCTATTTTTGGGCATGCAAATTTGTACATTCGCGCGTCAATGGCCACAGATTATCACGCGCGTAACGAGAAATTGAGCGAATAATTGCGGCATAAAACCGTTTCCACTCTATTGAGTTGGCTGGAAGAGAAGCTTTTAACGAGATCGCGGAATTGCGAGAGCTCAAAATCGACGAATGAGTCCTAAAATGTGATAACATAGATGTATTCTTGTCTGAAATTATGCAAATTTTGGGAAACCTCAATGCGAATCTCGCCCATAGTTTATCAACACAAAATAGTCACCGACGACTCAGTCGCGTGGTTTCGAAGCCGATCACGCGTTCGATTCGATCGTTTGTTCGATTGATCTTTGCTTACACGATCTTAGCAGGATCTAAGCGGTTTACTCATCGTTGATATAAACTAAAACACTTCATTGTAGAATCATTGATCTCATTATATATACATCTTCCACCAACTACACCTGACCCGATCTGTCGTAACTATACCGTCGTGTAATTTATTCAAAAATGAAGCGTTCATGAGAATTCAAGCAGTTGTGTACGTGGGTTTTAAAATGTTAAGAATAAGAACATTCCATATTTTGGAAAATTAATAACATTATCGAGCCGTGAGCTTTTTCTTTATTTAACTTTAAGGAAGGCGAAAGTCTAATTTGGCGAATAAAAAAGCAACTGGTGGCGAGTGTGCTACAAAGACCATTGTTCGTATTCGAGTTTTAAAACACAAAACTATCACAGAATAAGAAAGGTAGACTATATCCGGAAAGGAAGCGGTCTATTGCAAAGTTTGCTGTATATGATAAATCAAAGTTTACGCTATCCTTTCCACGGAGCAATATTTTCTGCGTTTGATGAAAAATTAACCAGCCAGGCTCGATAGGAATTTGAATATTGGCTGTGAGCATTCGAGACTAAAAGCTGGCAACCTTTTAAAGACCTCTAAGCATCTATCCGATCATAAAAAGTAAGAAAAACAATAAAAGATGCTTTGAATATCAGTTACGTTTCACGAAGAGAGCGATTATAATTCTCACGGGACAGAATCTGCATTCTCTGTGAAAGGAAAATGACAACGGTACACTAGTCGAGGACAGGCAATTCTCGGCCGTAGTGTACAAAAAAACATTTCCCTCCCATCTGCGTGTTCTTTTCTAATTTTAAATGACTAGCGATCACCTAGATGGAAATCAGGTTCTGATGTTCCAATTCTTTGCCAGCCATAACAATCGCGCCGAAGAATGAAGCATGTTTCAAATCGGTGATCTTGACTGGTTTCCGCGCGTGTAAATGTAACAATACACTCGTCGATCTAGCGTGACAAAAATGGTGTACGCACAAACGAATAATCGCTCTCTGGTAAGAAGCAGGGTGGAAATTGCATTTAGAGTTTAAAAAGTATATTTTAATATGATCTTACATAGTCGTGGAAAGCTTTGGCTTCACTCGAGTGGTCACAACTGTCTCTTCTCTCGGGCGCCGCGCAATACAAATCCCAAAACACGCTGCAGTGAAGAAAGAAAAAAGACAAACACCAAAAAATGAGATGAAGCGAACAGCTATAATTTGGGCGGGAAATTAAAAAACAACTAGGATTTCACAAAGAGGAAAGGTTTATCAAAGCCACCAATATCTTAATTTAGAAGCCAAGAGAATACGAACCGCTTGTGATGCGAACGAACGACTACAAAAATCATAGCTTGGGAGATCTTTTTAGAAAGGTAATGAATTCGAACCAACAACTACCTAATTAGTCCAGTCATTGGCGAACTTACCACCACCACGAATGAAGAAAGCCTGGAGGTTCTCCAAGAGTTATATTTTTTTCCCATCGTATCTGTAAAAGAAGGAAATTCTCCCTCAACAGTCGTCAACGCAAGACATTTCGCGAGGACACACTGTATGTTTCAGTACGAGTCCACAATAAAAGCCAACTTGCATCCAACATTCACCAAAGTGAACCATACATTTTACCTCATTAAGAAAAGTCTGTGCACTCTTTTGAGCTCCCACGTGTAAAAGGTATTCGTAGACGTACAAGGCCAGCCTGCGAAGAACGAAATACGGACGAAAACAAACCTGTTACATCTTATGAATGCACAGACATGGTGGACAGTTAAGGCACAAAAGCTTCGCTCGACCCGGCGATGAAACTGTGGAAATTCGCCCGCAATGGCCCTAGTTTTTAAACACCATCCCCCATTTTCGGCAACGCTGATTCCATTTCTGTAAACAGATTTGCAGGAAAAATCAACTAGAGCTTACTTTTCGCGTGCCTGAGCATCGGAGGGCACCGTGTTCGCTTTGCCTTTGGAGTACATGCTGTGCTGGCCCTGTCAAAGATGTGTCACTTGCGTTCGTCATGGCTTGTTGGGTCCGCGTCACAGACCGAGGCCTAGCGCTCGGTAACTATAGAAACCATTAGTATATTGACGCTGATTGGCCAACTGGCAAGAACTTCGAAATGTATTGGAAAATTACAACAGGACTGGACTATGGAACATATGTTTGTGTACAAAATCTGCGTCATTCATTAACCGTACCGTTGAGGTGAAACCATTTTTTAGGGAGTTATGTTATTCGTAATCAAAGCGAAAAGGCGATACTTAAATTAGTTTTTTAAAAACTTGTAAGATAAGACATACTTGTAGACAGATTTTTATGCAAGGGCCAGCTGAACAAAGTGGAAGAGCCGGATCTTTGGAGATGTAACCAGCAAATAATTTGTAGATTAAAAAAATATTAATACTGCAAGACTGGTTGTACGGCTGTGAAGATATATATATATATTTTTTTTTTTGGATAAGATAAGACATGTAAAATTCAAGAGAGCAGCCGTGGATTCTAATCCTACTGGTCATGATACGTTGTATAAACTGTTTTTTTTTTTTAATTTAATTTTTATTTATTTATTTTTAATTAATAACATATTTTATTGCAAAAACAGAGGCACAACTTGCAATTTGAATACGTACGGTACAGTACAGTACAATACCTCCACTACTCACAATGTAATACATAGTAGCACTATTATATATTAATGTCTTATTTATAGAGTGATATCTACGCTACTTGCAATACTAACAATGCGATTTAAACACTACGTAATTTGCATACAATACATACAATACAGCACTCACGGCAAAAGGCGCGCGCTGAAGAAAAAATTGTTTCAATTAACTACACTTATACCCCGGACTTATACTCATCGCAACTGCACAATGTGGTCCGCTTCTTTCTATATTTATAATAATTACCGTTACCGTTATGAAACTGGTGATCTGATAGCATAATTAAGAATAAATAATAATAATAATAATAATAATAATAATAATAATAATAATGAGTAGCTTCATCGTTAATTTAACTGTCCATTTATATTACGGATTTCCGGTGTAACGCCTTAAATAATTTCCACAAAAAGCCCTCCAATGCGAATTCCTAGCGTAGTTGGAGAAGAATGGTTTGGCCAGCCGAAATAGAATAATAACGATAACTTGTCATATCATATATCATATATGTCATATATCTTTATTTACCCTCGGATTTTTTAGAGTAGCTTGGTGTAGCTAATATCTCCGAGCATTTACCCTCCCAACCATGATACACCACAGAAGACAGACCACAACACCGGGAACTACATGCCCTACTCTTTGCGTCAAGTGTGCGGGTTCTCCCCCAGGATTATGAACATTGAAGGGTTGTGAGACGGGACCTCCAGCTTATCGTCCTTATCCGAGAAGACTAGAGAGTCTAACCATGTGCAGATGTAATTACAAAGGCAGCACTTTCTCCTCAGTTATTTAAAGACCCTGAGAGTGTTGGTCCGGCCGGAGTTGAACTCACGACCTCCCGCGTAACAGCCCGGTGCTCTTCCAACTGAGCCACCGGTGCGCAGGCTTTTCAAAGCCAATAGAACAAGACACAACAACTCTAAGAGCTCCAACTATACGGTAGAAGACTAGTTAACTCGACCGCCGACTGGCCGGTTGGTTCATTTAGTTAAGCGTAAGACTACTCAGGGGCAACCAACGTCAATTTTCGGAAAATTTGTTGTACAATTTCTTGCTTGCCTGCCTGTGCTAGGATTTTCGAACATCTAAAAAATGGTATAATTGCCCATTTTTAACGGAGTTTTACCCTAAAAAGGTCATCTATAATTTTCGGGAGCCTTTACGTTTAACAATGCTATGTTAAAATGCGTTTAACAATGTTATGTTTAAGTGGTTTTGAACTATATTCTCGTTGGGTGCCCCTGACTACTGAACAGGAAACTCCGGACCAGCACTGATTCAGGGTCTTGAAATACCTGAGGATAAAATTCTGCCTATGTAGTGGCATCTGCAAATGGTTAGACTCTCCAGTCTTCTTGGATAAGGACGATAAACCGTAGGCCGTTAGGCTCTTTCCGAGTTGCTGTTTGCCTCTGGTTCAAAACGAGTCTTGGTGCACAACCAATGAGTTTGATTTGCATGAAAATACACCACTCATTTTCATTTGAATGGTTGTGCACCAGGACTCGCTTTGAAACCGAGGCAAGCAGCAACTCGGAAATAGGCTATTCCCTAAACCCTTCATACCTTCAAAGATCATAACCCTGTGGGACGTAAAAGAACCCACACGCTGTTACCAAAGGGCCGTAGGGAAAGCAGTTTCCGGTGTTGTGGTATATTTGTCTGAGGTATATCATGGTTGGGAAGATGGTAGCTACAACAAGCCACTCTAAACTGTCGGTGAAGGTAAAGAAAGATATGATGATAATCTCGGATATATGCAAAAATACGTGCAGCTTTTCGAGTTGTAACTAGGTGGGAAAGCTTTTTGTTTACACAAAACAATCTAAAAATTTTTCATCATTACAGGGCGCACAAAATTTAAAAAAATATATAAGCAGGTTCCCATCAATCTTAAGGAAAATTTGAGGTCGCTTGGCCGATTTGTTAAGGAGATTGTCTTGAAATGGCGGGACATCTCGGATTCACGGTCTGAACCACTAAGTGAAGTTGTCCCTGGTGCTTCCTGAGTTTACACCTCGGCTGCATGATTTTCCAAGAGAGAAACAAAAACTGAGTTAAAACTCGCTCAGCGGAGTTATGAGCTCTGCTTTTATTTAGAATGGGGTGTCGAGATGACTATTGTTTACTGCGCATCCCCTACAGCGCAACTTTTAGGCGTCAGTGAGACTCTCTCAGGACTGAACGACTGACGCTTACTGACCGACCGGCTAATTGATTGACAAAGTGACTGACTTACTAACTAAGGGAGTATTTACATGAGACCTGGACGAACTCAAACCGGCATGAGTTCGTATCGGTGTTACACTATGTAAATATCTCACACCTTCTCACTAGCACCTATCGCACAGCACGCACAACCACCTAATTAGCATAAGCACTACCGTCGCACATTTATATAAATTAGGCAGTTATTCAAATAAAGATCAGTTCTTCATACCGCAAACCGAGTAAACAACATCGGCAGCCATACATTTCTTTTTTATGCGTTTACACGAGACCAGCCTGAAATTCTCATACCGGTCTGACTTCTTCTCGAGACGAGAAATTCTCGCACCGATCTGAGTTCGTACCGGTTTCATGTAAATGACAAAAAATCTCAGACCGCGTCCAGAAATTTCAAGCCTGTATGCTTTTTGATCAGCCCATATATTTTTTAGTCAAAATATATCATTTAATCCCGAAACCAGGCACCAAGCATTTCGTCCCTGTTTCATGTAAAAGGATGCAAAAATTTCATACCGGTCTCAGTTCGTCGCGGTCTCATGTAAATACCCCTTAACAGACAGATAAACTGATTGATTGACTGAGTAGAAAATTGCCGAACATGTTAAATCGCTGCACTCATAATTAGAATTGCCCAAGGATTTTCACAGCGTTAACAAGACAACACTGAAACACTTTTCTCTAATCGATGGAGAGAATTCAGGCACCAGTCTGTCTCGAGAGATAACGGCAGCTCCCTGGTAAGTCAGTTCACCGTCTTGTTGAGGGCAGCGACGAATGTGGCTCAGTATTGCAAGGCAGTCTCTTCCACAGGTGGAGCACTCAAACACTGACGACCCGTTGGGGGTTCAGCTGGTTCTGCCGTCTCTGTTTCCGCTCCGTTGTCTCTTATCCTCCAGCTAAAGATTCTTCTTCCCCTCGCCACTCTTGACTCCTTCACGAACAGCACAACGCCAGCAACCGTGATCAGCTGCCACTGGTCAGTTCTCAGCTATGATATTGATCGATGCCAGTCAGCTTCGTGTCCCGTTCGTAGACATCCTTAACTTAAAGCGTAGCACTGGACGACATGTTGGGCGGTGTCCTGAAGCTAGCTCGCCATACAGGAGGTCCTTGGGGATGCGTCTATTATCCTTACGGTGCAGATACTCTGGCCATCGCAGTCGACTCTGAAATAGCTTGAGGTGCATGCTGAGAGATCCTGGTTTCTCCAATACATCGGGGTTAGTGAACTTATCCTGCCATGTGATGCCCAGGATACGACTGAGGCAGTGAAAGTAGTAGTCCTCCATGCAGACGGTTCTCTGAAGAAGCACGCTTGGTATACCTTGAGCTTGGTGTTGACCGTCAGCTGTTTGTTGTCCTACATTCTCTCCCTCAACTTTGCCATAATTGCGGCAGCTTTGGCATTGCGAGTGGAGATTTCCGCTTTGAGTCAGTAAAGTAAGGTAAAGTCAAGTCAAGTCAAGTCAACTCAAGTCAAGTCAAGTCAAGTCAAGTCAAGTCAAGTCAAGTCAATAGCTCATTATTAAACGTTGGTAGTTCCTTCAGTTACTAAACTGGTATCAGTGGAAGCCGACGGTGCGCCTTTGACCCCCCTCCCTGTGTCAGTGCTCTGTTTCACGGATATTTAAAGCTATAGCCACACGGATCAGAGGAAAGTCGAGACAGACGTTGAAGTCACTGAGAATCGAACCGGGGACCTCTTGCTCCGAAAGCCGCGCACTAACCAACTGAGCCGCGCCTGCTCCTAGATATGTGATATGAGAGTGATATGTTGTTGGCAACGGTTGAACCCAGGTAGGTGAGATGGTTTACTATCTAGAGCTCCTTGTTATCAATGCTGATCGATGGTGGTTTAGGGACGTCCTGAACCATAGCTTTTGGTCTTTTTGTTGCTGATTGTAAGCCCGAATACCCACATGCACGGGCAAACCGGTCCACCACCCAGCGCTGGAGATCTTCTTCAGTGTGCGAGGCCAGAGCTGCATCATCCGCATACAACCTTTCTCTGATTAGCACTGTGCGTAACTTGTTCTTGGCCTTCAGGAGAGACAGGTTGAACAGCTTCCCATCGCTTCTGGTATGGAGGCGGATGCCTTCTGAATGCGAAGTTGATCAGCAGGGAGAACTTAAAAAAGATGCCGAACAATGTTAGCGCAAAGACGCAGCCTTCTTTTACGCCACTCTCATCAGATGATGCGCCGTCAAAGCTGACATTTCCCACCGTATCCTCGTGGAAGGAAGACGTCATGCTGAGTAACTGTGGGGGACAGCGGAGCCGATCTTCTTCAGCAGCTGGAACAAACTTCTTCTGCTTACGAGGTCGAACACCTTGGTGAGGTCCATGAAGAAATTGTAGAGTGGCCGCAGTTGTTGCTCTCTCGTCATCCTATTAATATTATAGCCGAGCCTAACAAGAGCAAAACCTCTCTACTAATAACGGAGATTGGAAATCAAATCCAGATGAAATGCTAGTTTTTGGTGAGGGGGGTACGTCGGAGTACCCAAGGAAAAACGTCGCGGGTCCGAGTAGAAAACCCGCAATTTATCGCCTGGTTCAGAAATGGAATCCGGGACACATTGGAGGAAAATACGGTGCTGTTACCACAGCTCCGACCTTCCTCTCCTTGAAGGCATGTTTGCATTATGTCGTGAAGGAAGAGATGACCTAATATGGAAACTGACTTCGTCAAGTGTACTGTTGCCAAGGTGGAAAATGATTGGCTTTAATTTCCAAGTGTCCAAAAATTTAATGAAAATTCAATAAAACAATTATTCCATTCGCGCTTGTTGGATATTAGACTGGTTATAACAGCCAACTCGGCGCTACGCGCCTCATTGGCTATTTACCATCTCATATCCAACGCGCGCTCATGGAATAATTGTTAACTGTATCACAAGGAGAGTACTCGCCTCCCACCAATGTGGCCAGGTTCGATTACCAGACTTGGCATCATATGTGGGCTGCATTTGCTGGCTCTTTCCGACAAGTTTTACTCCGGGTACCCCGCTTTTCCGGTCTCCTCAAAAACTCCCCTGTTCCAGGCCCCCAGATAGTTAATAAAACGAAAGCAAACTCACAGTTTAACTTCGCTTTCCCGACTGTCTGGGAGCGTGGAACAGCCTACTCAAAAACTAACCTACGATTTGATGTAAGCTGATTTGATTTGCACTCTCATCATGTGTGTTTTTCATTTTGGTACATTTCTTTGCTATCCTCAATTGTGCATGGACGTAAATTAGCTAAATTTAAGACCTGTTGAGGACGTGAGCACGTGACAACTGCCACTGAAGGCACATTTTATACTCAGAACGACCTTAAGCAATTGCTTCGTGATGACAATAACTGAAACTTGTATTTTGGAATGACATCCTCGCAGCCCGCCGTCGTCGTGTTTTTAAGTTCCCACGGTAACGACAAAGCCAGAAAACGATAATATCATTGGTTCAAGGAAAAAAGCAATCGTGCTGCACGTGCTGCACGTGCGGCACTCATTTTTTCTCACACATTTTTGCGGTTTTCTGCGCAACAACGAAGTGAAATCACCAAATCTCAGGTTTTCGCGACAACGTGAGTATACAAATGCGAACTTTTTATTTTCTATTTTTACCCTGAAACCGCCCATACCAATTTTTTTTTAGGATACTTCGCCCAGATTGTGAGACGTGAAAAAGATGGAATAATCGCGAAAGACCTACGATAGTGCAACTATATTTTGAGGTGATGCTTTTGTCGCCGTAGCCGTATTAGATCTTTCAGTTTCTATTTCAAATTAAAGAAACTGCCGGGTCGATGAAATTTACGACGTAAGTATGGATTCACTCTCTGACTTTTTCGGGGACTGACGTTCAATGTAACATTTAAGGAACTGCTCAAATTGCGATATACTGGTGGAATTTTGACTTTCCGTTTTAGTCTCAGTCCCAGAAGTAAAGGTGAACGAACGGATTTTATGAAATTTAATTGGCTACACGTTACAAGTGCAATGCACCACTCCCTTATCCATCTATCCGCAAGTCCAGTACGGTTTAAACATTTCCTTACATCTCATAAAAATTCACGTGTTGCGCAAGTTCATGAAATCGATATTTTTCCACTATTTTTTTTATTTTTGCCAAGGGAAGAGAAATTGTAGATACTACTTCGCATTTGTTTTTTCCACCACGACGATCGGGTGTCTCCAACAAACGAACTTGATTTTACAGAATTCTAACTCCAAGTTCTTCAACTGGATCGATTCCTAAAAATGTCGTTTAAATTTCACCAGGCTACCAACCGTTTTACCATAGCTGGAATTCAGATTTCGCTTAACGTTTTAGAAACTCAATGTACATATAATAAATGCGAACTTTGTAATGAGTTGTGGGACTTTCGATCAGTTCGTGTTCCACAGACAGATAACGTATAATGACCTCGATATCCGGTTGCTCACGCGAAGAATGTCACGCACTTTCGTTTGGCTGACATCAGATCTTGAAAAGAAGTTTACAACTTTCTGAAAAAAGAAAAAATTGCTTTATGTTTTAACTGATTCTCATCATAGTGGAAGCCCAAATTCTTCGTGTGGCCCGGTTTTTTTCTTCTGTCATTGTTTATAGGGCAGCTGGTTATGTAAATGACTTGTCAGTTGTTTACAATGATAGGCCAGCCCACTGTGTGACGTCACATCCGTAAATTTTGAAAAAGGTCAGACAAGCAGAGGATCGAGAGTCGACGATCGATCGCTCACATTTTATTTCTTGTTTAGTTATTTAAAATACGCTGGAAACACCATTCATTGACTCGAATGGCAAAAACAACAAACCATGTTCTGATCGGATAATCTTGCAAAATTCGGCAATTTATCATGACGAGACAGGTGCACCGCGGAAAAATGTTCATAATAATAAAAGCAATTGAATCGTGTACAATTTTTTATTCACGTTTGGACCCGTTTGATTGCAAACATTCCGTTGTGATTGTTCTTTTGTTTAAAACGGTCATCTTTTGCAAGTCAATATTGTGCATTTTCACTTCCGTTTGGATATACCTGTGCGGAAGGCGGGTGCTTTTGAGGATCGACACTTTTTTTTTCCTGTCGATTATTTTCTCGCCTTTGGCCTCAAACAAAAGTATAGTTTTTGTTGTTGGCATTTGCCACTGCCAGATATTTCCTCTTGTTTCGAAAAGTGCTGTCAAAAAATGGAATAAAAACAAGCAAAGCCTCCTACCCAGTTTTCTCTCTGATTGCTATAAGCCCATACTTGTCCCCAGTTTCCCTCTGGCAAATGAAAAGAGCCTGTCACATTTTGCACTTTTAGTCGCATGCATGTGGAAAACTGGCACCTTATCTTACAGCGAGTTTGAAAATGAGCTACATGACTTCATTGATAGAGCAAGGCATGCAGAAGACTCCTGGACTGTCGAGCTTTCGCAGGTTTGATGACTGCAGACCTTTTCACGATGGTGTCATGTGTTAATGATCAGGGGCCGGTTGTTCAAAAGCCGATTAATGCTAATCCCAGATCAAAAATTATTCAAGGAGTATATTTCTCTGCTCCCAAATGCTGTTCAACGCTGCTATTCGGCAAAACTTTACATTAGAAGAAGTCAATCTTGAAAAACAAAAATAAGCAAAAGAAACTTTCGCCAAAAAGTTGAAAGCATGAAACAAAAGTTTACGCTAATCCTGGATTAACGTAATCGGCTTTCGAACAACCGGGCCCAGTTCTATGATCAGTTATCAGGCCTTTGAATAAAAGCGAGGCTGGTCGTGACCTTGTTCCATTGCCTCTCTGATGTAAATCATGTCGTTGTAATGCTAATAATAAACGACTTTCTATATGCCTAAGAAAAGCAGTGAGATTTGTATCAAAGCAAGGTCAACTTCAGTCTTGCTTTTATTCAAAGTCGTGGTAACAGAGCACAGAACTGTACACAGGGCTGTCAACCCCCAAAGTCTTCAAATATTGAGAATTGATAGGGATTGGATGATTGATGACGTTTTAATGCTGATGCTGATACTCATACCGATACTGACTTCTATTTTGCCATACATGATCTTCAATTTTCACCAAGCTTTGATGGTTCCTACTTTGATTCCAAATATGTTAACCCTTTCTTAGCAGATCCCGCTTCTTATTCATTACCCCTCAATTCTGACTTTGATCCTTATATTAATATTTTTACACCCAGGTCACATTCACTGTCCAAAATGTTCCTATGTGAATACTAATCAATTTGTGTAATCTCATATCCGGCATTGCAGAATGCTTTTCCACATTTCACTTAAACATATGCAGTCTTAAAAAGCATTCTGAGGATTTACAGCAATACCTTTCTGCTTTGAATTTATCTTTTTCAGTCATTGCCTTATATGCAACTTGGCTTCATGAGATCTCAAATGACTTATATAACCTCCCTGGATAATTTTAACTTTATTTCCAATCACAGAGAAACAAAGAGAGTGAGAGGAGTTAACCGTGTAAATCCTTCGACAAGGTTTTGAGTTTAAGAAAAGATGTGATCTGGAATCACTAAACCACGAAACAGCGAATCACCGAAACACCTAAACAGCAAAACGAAGCACCAAAGCACCATGTATGACCCCACCACACATTGAACACTAGTGGACAAAGGTTGGATTTGAGATTAAATATTGTTTTAGGCCTAATTTGGGCCTAAAACGTTATTACTCCTAATTCGTTGAGATTAAAATTAGGATTGAGAGTAAGACTGAGATTAGGAACAATAACGTTTTACGTCAAATTAGGCCTTTGTCGAGTATTCAATGTATCGTGGGGGTCATACATGGTGTTTTGGTGCTTTATGTCGCTGTGTCGGTGTTTAGTAAATGTCCATACAAATGGAGCTGAGTCAGTCTTTATTTAAATTCTGCAACCTTGAAGTGACACTTCTATGGAATTCTTTAATGACAAAATAAACCATGTATCTGATATTTCTGATCATCTGCCCATATTTCATGAATTGTTTTCTTATAGCTACTACCAAACCTTCTAATTCATTCAATATGATTCATTCATGAGCATCCTTTCTTCTATTTACGAGAATTGTTTCCCTGTAAAAACATTTACTGCAAAAGGGAGGCCTAACTCAAAGCGTGACTCATGCACGAACATAGGTCATGCAATTAGTGTAGTGCATTGCATTGTAATTGAACCCCTGTAACGGTTAATCGTAACTAGTGGTCGAAGTGTGTCAGTTTTTGTTTTGAAGAGTGTTTTAGGTGTATAATGTGAAGTTGTGGAGGCGTCCCGTATTCGCTGTGAGAATAAACGCCTGGAAAGTCTGTTTAAGTTGTGTGCCATGGTTTTCTACGGATTCCACCGCTACACTAGGAAAAAGTTCTATCATGATAAAATTACATCTGTTTCCTCTTCATTGAGATCATCATGGTCTGTTATTAAATCCCTACTTTCTTCCAAACAGCTTAACAGTGGGCCAACACCGGTGCCAATGAAAGGCAACAAGGGAACCCTTATCACTCACCCCTTAGCAATTAATTGCTAGTAAATTTAATGATTTCTTCATCAACATTGGTCCATCTCTTGCTGCAACAATTCCTTCTCCTTCTATTGATCACAAAGTACATCTTAATGGTACCTACTCTAATAGTTTATTTATTTCCCCAACTTCTCCGGGTGAAATTATCAATACTGTCTCCAAGCTTAAGACCAGCAACAGTGAAGGGATTGGAGGTAATTCATGTCAGGATCATTAAGGCATCTGCTGACCTCCTCGCAGCTCCTCTCTCCAATATCTGTAATCTCTCCTTTTGCACTGGCAGTGTCCCTGACAAATTAAAAATTAGCAAAGTTCTTCCAATTTACAAGAGTGATGACAAAGCAAACTTCACCAATTACAGACCTATCTCAATCTTTCTTTATCATGTTATTATAATTATAATTATAATTATTATTATTAATTAGCAGGCACCTCTTGTAATTTCAGTACTCTGACCTACGCTGCATAAGCCTCTGGCTTTGGCTTCTCATTGCTGTACTGTCCTTTTTTTTTCAAGGAACATAAACATTAAGCTTTTGATGACATTTCTGGTGACATCATATTACGTCTTTTACGCAAAAAAAATACTTGTTGTTAATCTAGAAGTTTCCGATCTTAGTGACAGTAACATAATTCAGCTACCAAATGTGTTTTCCAGTCCCAGTCTCCCAGTATCAGCTGACACCATTGGAAACCAGGAAGATGTCAACCGATGGCCTCATCTCAAGGGCATCAAAATACAGAGTATTCGAGCTGGTCTTTTGATAGCCAGTGATGTGCCATCAATACTTCAACCAAGAGAATCAAGAGAAAGTAAAGATGGTGGCCTGTTCTTGGCGTGCACAATATTTGGCTGGGTGCTGAACGGACCTCTAGGCGGGAAGGAGCCAAAAGACCCAACTGTGAATTTTGTTGATGCTAACACTACACTGAGCAAGCAATTTGAAGATTATTGCAATCTAGAGTTTAACGATTTGAGTTATGAAGCTAAATTATCGATGTCACAGAACAACTGTGAGCACGCACTTGAAATGATAAAAGGCTCCATGAAGTTGTCTAGTGGTCACATGATGAAATAGCTGTACCATGGAAGAATGAACCTCCTCACCTTGTAAACAACCATTCTCAAGTAGAACATAGATTACAACTGCTTAAGAAGCGTTTACAGAGAGAATCAACTCTACACGAGAAGTACAAGGAATTTATGGCCAACCTGCTAAGCAAGAAGCCAGACAAAGTGCGAATTGTGTTCGACTGTTCAGCAAAGTATCGTGGCGCCGCACTCAATGACCAGCTTCTACAGGGGCGGGATCTAACCAGCACGCTAGTTGGTGTACTGACACGATTCGGTCAAAAGTGAATGGCTTTCATGTCAGACATAGAAGCAATGTTCTATCAAGTTAGAGTGCACCCAAGCGACTGCAATTACTTGTGATTTGTCTGGTGGCCAGATGGAAATTTTAAATTAGTTATGGAACCAAAGGTCAATACCAAATGCTTGTTCATTTGCTTGGTGATGCTTCTTCCCCTAGCGGCATAAACTACGCCTGAAGAAAAACAGCTGAAGACCGTAAGAGAGATTTGAAGAAGTAGCAATCGACACAGTGAAGCAAAATTTCTGTCTTGACAATTGCCTCAAATCAGTCGCAACCAATTCAAAAGCCGTCTGCCTATTTAGTCAACCACATGACTTATTGTCTAAGGGAGGTTTATGCCTCACCAAGTGGATTTCTAATTCATGAGAAGTAATCGGCTCCATCCCTGAATCAGAAAGAGCACCATCAGTCAAGGATTTAGATTTGATAGGAGCTCGTCACTCAGAGAGAGAGCCTTAGGCGGCGTTCAGTGGAACCTTAAGGAAGACACCTTCAGTTACAAGATTGCTCGTGAACAAGGAGAAGCCAACTACAAGAAGAAGAATTCTGTCATTCGTTTCTTCTATCTTCGACTCACTGGGTTTTGTATCACCGTGTATTCTACCTGTGAAGCAAATCTTGCAAGAGTTATGCCTCAAGGGTCTCAGTTGGGATGACGAGATTCCAGAATGTCACAAGCAAGGTTGGAGAGTTTGGCTTCAAGACCTGCCCAGGCTTGAGCGATTTGAAATACCACGATGTTTCAAGCCATCAAATTTGGCAGACGTCAAACGCGATGAAGCATCCAGAGGGGTGACGGTAGACACACTCCTAAATAGCCAAAGCTGGACGCAAGGACCAGCTTTCCTAAACCAGCTAGAAGATACATGGCCACAATTACTTACTGACAGTGGGGAAATCTCAAGCAATGATCTGGAACTTAAGAAAAAATCTGAATCATTCATGAACCAAGCAAGCGAGCAATTCAAATAAATTATCAAGGAATTCCAGAAATTTTCCTCTTGGACAGGCTTAAAGAAAATCATAGCATTGGTGCTATGCTACAAGTCAGAACAATCTATGAAAACAAGTTCGTTGCCACCAGGCAAATCAGATCAACAGCAACCACGACTATGCAGACATCCAAGTTATCCCACCCCTCAGTGTTTCCGAACTAAAGGAAGCAGAGAAAGAAATCTTGAAGTTTGTTCAGAAACGAAGCTTTCAGGAAGAATTAGTTGTTCTTCACCAAAGAAGTACATGTAAGACATTCAGCAAATCAAGTCATAAAATTATTATTTACAAGCTTATTTGTATCTTATTAGGAGGATTTTTCCAGCAAGCACCTACTAGTGACAATGCCAAGCATGCGATGATTCTTCCAAAAGAAAAACCACGTTTCCAAGCTGATTGTTAGTTGCTGCCGCAGAGCCTCCGGTCATTCTGGTGTGGAATATACTCTGTCATTGATTCAGCAGAAGTACTGGATTATTGGTGCACGATCAAGTGTTCGTGATCGTAAACGTCAAGCACCTGCCCTGCAGCAAAAATGGCAAGTCTTCTAGAGAATCGTGTGACTCCTCCTAAGCTGCCATTTACCAGTGTAGGAGTAGATTGTTTTGGTCCTTTAACTGTCCGCCACGAGAGAACAACAGCAAAGAGATAGGGTGTACTATTATTTTACCTGTCTTGCTGTTCCAGCTGTTCTTATTGAATTTATTCCTTCTACGACAACACTGAATCTTTCATCAAATCTCTACACAGATTCAATGCTAGAAGAGAAAAACCAGAAGAGATACGATCCGACAACGAAGGAAACTCTGCTAAGGGCGAAAAGAAACTTTGCAAGGCTGTTGAACAATGTCCCAGAATCAAGCAAAAATCCATGAATTCCTCCTGCGACGAGACATCAATTGGCCATTTAATCAACCTGCTGCATTGCACCATGGAGGTGTGTGGGAGAGATGTATCAGGTCTGTGAGAAAGGTCATGAACAAGGCATTACTACTTTAAAAGCAGCAAATCCTGGATGACAATTAAAGGCTTAAGCACTTGCATGTCTGAAGTGGAATCTATAGTGAATGGCACACCAAAATTTTACCAATAATATTGAAAGTATCAGATGACCCAAAGGATCTTCACGCTTTAGCACCTAACCACCTGCTGTTACTATGAGCGACAAATGCAATTTCTCCTAGAATTTTCTCTAAGGACGACAACTACAGCTGCCACAGATGGTGTCAAGTGCAGTATCTCAGTGATGTTAATTTTTTCTGGCATTGCTGGACTGGAGAATACCTGCCCTAATTACAGCAGTGTCAGAAATGGAGCAAGCAACGCAGAAACCTTGCAGTGAATGATATAATACTACTGCTTGATGAAAATACGTTCTGCAGTGTTTGGCCATTGGGACGAGTGCTGCAACCAGAGAGACGGTTTAGTACACGGAGTTGGTGTGACCAATCGACAAGATTGTGTTACTGGAAAGTGCAGACTGAGATGTCGAACAAGGACTAAACCTTTTTTTTATGAATGAGAATGATGAACATTGAATAGTAATAATTTATGAACATTCCGTTTTATTGATTTAAAAATTTAATGTAAGATTTGCATTTCGAACCTAGTATACATGTAGTTTTGTAAAGGCTCGTATTACAATGCCTTTAAGGGCCAGAATGTTAATTTTGAAACGCCTACTTTTCCTTTTTTATTTTTCTCACGAATTATCTCGTGATTATAAATAGTCTCTTAAAGGGTAAACCTACTTCAACACTACAATTTCCCTTAGGAATTTGCAGTTTCATCGATAGCTACTACATGTTCCGTGAGGGAGTTTAGAAAACTGTAGAGTGCACATTTTTGGACAACTCCTTAGTTTTCTTTATGTACATGTGCATTATTATAAAATAATATTGTGCACTGTTAAGGTATTGTTCAGCGATCATAAAATCTGCTCCTTGCTATCTGTCAATGGATATCCTATCAAGCTATTATTTGGTGTGAGTCGTCGACTGAAGTAAGTTTTTATCTTTTCATAGTAACGTCATAGTTTAGTACTGCATAATTATGGTCAATTTTTTAGAGTTTTACTGTTGGCATGAATTGCACTAGATGTGTGATTGTTGAGAAGTTTCTTAAAGCCAATCGATTTTTAATGATTTACTGCGCATTGTGTTCATTTTAGTGTTAGTTTTGTTGCGCTATCGCTATTGCTAGTTATCACTTACAATGATTTATTAAGGTTCTAATATTATATGGCTAGTGTTTCTGGACGATATAATGCACACTCTGATTGGCTAAGAGCAGCTAAGCACTAAGGCATTATTCTCCCATAATGCCCACAGGCCAATTATGGATTGGTTATTAAGTACATGTAGTTATTGAAATTCAGTTATCACCAAGTTAGCATGTTTATGCTGCATGTTGCATTACTAGCTTACCGGTAGTTTAGTACTTTCTAAATCAATTATTGTATACCGAATTATCGTTTTTCGGTTTGAACACACCACCATCATCACCATCACCACTACTACCACTGCTACTACTGTTCTGCTACTTTTACTGCTCATCGTTATCTACTTGAACTTCTACCACTGTTCTATCGTAAGATAATATCGTCAATTTTACAAGTTGTCATTACGTTGTAACTGATCAAGGAAACTGAAATTTTTGAACTTTGATTAAATCTGGTGCACATACTGTATACATTGCCACCTATCACCGGAGTTCGATTTGTCTATTACCTCACACCAAGTAAGCTACCCCAGTGTAATTGTCGAAGATCACCGCAGTCTTTCACAGTCTCTAGAATCTTAGCAATTACAATTTTGGCATTGACAACATGAAATGACATCTAAATGTGATAGTCAAGTTTGCTTTTGAAATGTGGCGTTTGGGAGTGTTCTGTAAAAATAGCATGCCCCTGGCCTCCTCCTGAGAAAGAGGCCTTGATACGTCAGTACATACTCTACTAAAACTAGCTGCCAACTTCAAATTCTCTTGGCTGAAGCAGAAAATATCAGTATGATAATACTCTTTGTTTGTCCACCCCCAGATTTTGCATAAGCATTGAGTCCTGACCAGTTTCTCATGGGACTTACAATGGTCCCAAGAGAAAACAAAAACAGTTACTGTTACAATGCTTATTCAGAATTTGGGTGGACAAACAAAGAGTATTATGGGTATTTTTCGCTTCGGCCAATATCATTGAAACCCCTGCTATAATAATTAGGTTCTGTTTCTTGCACTGTTGTTTAACTAATTTAAAAGTGTCATGCCTTTTTCAGGGAAAGCGAAAAGTAAAATACCTGATCAAGCACCAAGTGAAGCTGAGGCACTTTACAGTGACTGAAGGTGAGACAGGACAACAAACTAGAAATGAAGACAACAGCTGGGGTGTGGAGGAAGATGATGGTGATGTAAGGATTTATCTTGATTGTTAGTTACGTCACTGTATGTACTTGTACCTAAAGATAGGGATGGGGAGACACCATTACCCATACCACATCCCTTGTCTCCAGTTCTTGCAAATATATTCATGGGTAAACTGGAGGCCAACATTGTCCGACCCTTTAACCTGATGTTCTCCGACCGGTATGTTGATGATTGTTTCTCCAAGAAGGAAAAAGTATGAGGCTGATGATCTGCTTGAGCATCTAATCATTATTACCATCCTAACATCAACTTCAATGTTGAGGAGAATCTAGACCACTTCCTTGACAAATCTGCCCATCATCTATGCAAGAATTCTTTGCATTCTTTTATTTGGCACATACTCTGGAGGGTCAGATCTTTACATCAGCGCCATCATCCAACAATTGAAGTGGAGTTTGAATAGACATTGAAATTGACTCATACAAAAAAAATGTCATTGCAAAACTTTTCCCATCAGGTATTACCTGCATGTAGTATTAGGATATAAAATGCTGTTTAAGCAGAGTGCCTTTTACCCTGATGATGACCAAGAGTATCAAAAATGTTTGGTGTTTTACTTTTTAATGTAATTTTTAGCCTTTCAAATAGTTCATTTTTAAACTTAAGCATCATTATTATTGTTGTTGTTGTTGTTATTATTATTATTATTATTATTATTATTATTATTATTATTATTATTATTATTATTATTATTATTATTATTGGGACCACCCTAATCCTCCAGAAGATGCTTATGAGTCTAGTATAAGCACCAGGTTCAGGGCTGAAGCTAGCAGTGTTTACACCTCCAGAGTTTGAACATCATCTCCTAGCAAGTTGTTCTTATCACAAAAAGTTAAGAATTGTTATAATTGTTAACTATTATTATTTTACAGCGATGTGTATCGTCTTCTGATGCTCAGTCAGATGTAAATGCTGAATTCTTCAAGTATGAGTATCATATTGTCTACAGCCACAGCTACAGTGTACCTGTTTTGTATTTTACTGCCAGCCATCAGGGTTTGTTTGTATAATTATACAGAGATTTTGGTTGTGTTCTATTGGACCAACCATTTCATTGCATGGCAACCAGTTTAGTGGTTTCAAGAGGTTTCCCAATAGAACACTTTTCGAACTGTTTTCGGTTCAATGAAATGTGGTAACTCTTGCCTTGGGAATAGTCTATAACCAGACTTCTTCACATTGACAAGTTGAGGGAAAACAACATGGCTGGAGCCTGCAGCCAGCTTTAAAGTGCCCAATGGCATGTAAACGATTCACACAGCATTCACTGCATGCCCATGCTTTTTCAACTGTTTCAACCTAGTTTGACTTTGGTTTTAAAAAGTTGATCAATCAAACCAATCGAAAACGGTTGATCCCAATAGCACACAACCTTTAATAATTACAGTATGTCATCAGTGATCAAGATTTGCATTTAATTTTATGGCAAATGGCAAACAGCTGGCTGCTGCTTTTTCATATTAATTTTCTCTCTTGTACTTGCTCAATGTTACAGTAGAATCTGATGTATTTACCTTAACTTTTAAGAAATGAGCTATAATATAAAAGAAAATTTAGGATCTATTATTTTGGGGCATTGAAAATGAAAATTTCAGCCTGATGTTCACCATTTGCATCTAACAGGCTTCAAAATCATTCTTGATTATAACAATTTATGTAAAAATTCAGCCTGCAGAAAGGGATCCAAGCCATAACAAAATGCTAACCTTGGCATTAGCATTGGCCCAAATAATAATAATAATAATAATAATAATAATAATAATAATAATAATAATAATAATAATAATAATAATAATAATACATGTAAATGGGCACTGGGGTAGAACTGGTTGGTGCCTTAGCCTACCACGGGAATATGGACGCTTCCGCCCACCAGAGTCTTGGGTGGCACCTTTGGCAAGTGTCAACAACCCATTAAAAGCCACCCGTGTTAAGGTTACAACAACCTCATTTGATGAGAGAATGTCAGATATTGAATTTCACACTAATGACGTCATCCTGCTACTGCTGAACAACGACAGAAGAGATTAGGATGATCAAAGGAGGATAACAAACGGTTGTTTGAATGTTACACCAGGAGTGAACCAGAGAGGCGAGGGTGCAGAAAAAGATTGCTAGACCTGTGGAAAGCCCGTAACATCAACAACGAACTAACAAAATTAAGTCACAGAGCAGAGATTGGCTGATCAAGTACACCAGATTAAGAACAAGAATTAAGTGGCTAGAGACTGTGGAGCAAGAGGAAATAGCCATACAAGTAAGACATGGACATCAGGAGATTGAAACTAGAGAGAACCATGCCACAGATACACCAGACTATGAATAATTATCAGGAGACTGAAACTACAGAGTTTCGTTGTTACCACAGATGCACCAGACCATGCAACAACATCTGATACCCGAGAAGAACACCAACATGAAGAGGAACCAAGAGTTTTCACTGCTGAAGAATTACAAGAAGAGATCAGCTCAGAACTGGAAGCCCTTTGCGACAGGATCCTAGAAATTATACAAGTAGAACAGGGAATAGGATTACCATCACTGAAGTCATGCAAAAGAACAAAGCTGAAAGCAGAAGTTGGAAAAATCAATGAAGCCATCAAAAGGATTCAGACGCACAACATCACTGAACTGGATTCTTTAATGTATGCATCTGCATTATGTTACTACAGAAAGAATGGGAATGATAAAAGGGAGGAAAGGGGGAAGAACTGAAGAGCCATTCTCTGGAAGAGAATGATTAAGGGGAATATTGAAACTTGGCGAAAAGACCTGAGCAAGATTGAGGAA
>OX421457.1:25483227-25485727 GCA_949126865.1 Montipora capitata | reverse complement strand
ACCCCTCAAATGGTCTACATGACCCCACCACTTAAACAAATTAACTGGAATGCTGAAGGAGGAAAGTGTATGAAAGAGTCTGTGTTCATGTCTTGGACCGCTTAATCTCTTTGAGACCTTTGATGTTTGCAATCAATAACAGATTTTTTTTAAGAAAAATGGAATACTACTGTAACATGTATGTGCTGGAAAGCAAATAATTATTTAACATAAGATGTTTCATTGCATCTCTCCAACAATAAATTATACTTCACACCATGCTAAGAAAAGGAGTTTCCATAAGAAAGAGCAAGAGGTCAGGGAACATCTAGATGATTTTAATCCAAGGTAGCAACAATGGTGGAAACAATGTTGCACTAACAGAATGCCGCCTTTATTACAATAGTAATTAAAACAAATACAGTGTATATTGTTTTTTTTCTATCACTGGTAAATCCTGTGATTTCACTTCATGTCTTGATGGGTGATCTGCAAGAAAGGTTTCAATACGATGTAATATTATTATTATTGTCTAGTGCAATTGTCATTTTTTAACCAATGAAGGGCAAAACCAAAACTTGCCCCACTGGGGGTGCGTTAGGTGTTAATGGGTTAAGGGGTAGTTTCTAAAGAAACTGTGGTGCTGCGTCGGTGGGGAAGTAGTATACGAAGGGCTAACGCTCGAAACGTCAGCTTTTAGAATCTCTGTATGGTGGCCAATTTACATTATCAACTCCGTTGATAAAACCAAATTTTTGTATGTTAATGGGTTAACCTAGTTCATAATCAAAGCAAATTCTCATTGGTTCTGTCACAGTGGTGCTGTTGCTACCTATTGTATTTGGGCAGAGTAATGATTCTTTTGTCCAGCTTTTGTCCAATGCTACTAACCAAGTCTGAGGGCTCCTATGTAAGTTCTGTTTGTGGGTAAGTGGCTTGTCACACAGGCCATAAAAATTAATTGTAGCACTGAAGACACTGAAATCCTAAGCAATAACATGCACTCAGAATGCAAGCTTAGAGAGAAATCTCTTCACAATAAATCAAGCCAGCAAGCACACCATATCATTTTAAAGGCTAAACCACAGCAAAGCTTCTACTGTACATGTCCATGTAAATTATATACTTAATTACAAAAATAAAATTGGCAATAAATTATTTGTTATTATTAGTACATGTACATGTACAAGGTTGCTGCCTAACGGTCTCCCGGTCGCCTGGGGCACCTTATTTGCAATTTGCTGGCGACCAAATTTCTAAACAAGCTGCCCGAACGGGAGCCTTACTTGATTCATCCTCACTTTCTTGTAAATATGATCCCAGCTGCAATTAATTAATTCTTGAAAAAATGACTCAGGCTACTAACTTTTAATGTTGGAAGCCCGAAGTCGGGAAAATTTTCTTAGGCAGCAGACCTTGCCGTCAGTCAAATATTAAAATACACGTGAAAGATAATATGATGATGGACTTACAAGTGGCAAGGATGGACCTCTCAACGACAGGGACATCGTCAAATTTTAACGTATCTTCTCATTGAGAGCGTAGACCACCACATTGTTGTTATTATTATTATTATTATTATTATTATTATTATTATTATTATTATTATTATTATTATTATTATTAAACTTTGTCTTTCCTTACCACAACAGTCAGTATAAAATAATATTGGCAGTTTTCAAAAAGACATACTGTTAGTTTAAAATCATTGCAAGGTACATTGTATGAATTCTCACCTATCTAAGCCTCCTAGCTTCGCGCTCAGATTCCAGTAAAGTTAGGATATCTCCCTCCCGGACTGGACCTTTTACATTACGGATGATGGATCGGTTTGTGTCATCAAGAAATTCAACTCGCACCTGTAAAGTTTAAACATGTTTGATATAGTTCAAGTGTTGGATTCAAATTCAAAAGAATCCATATTCCATTCATGTCAATCTGTTTAATTGGGAACTGTTTTTGATTGGATGTGCAGGTTGTTAACTCATTTACTCCTAAGCTGCCCCACCTGATGAGTAAAATCATCTGTCATTAGACAGTAAAATCTATTCTTGGTTTTCAAGTGACATCATCAAAATTTAAAAATAAGGACTGACCAACCCTTTTGAGATCTCCCGCACGAAAAATTGGTCAGACTTGAACCTTTGCGAGACTGTTTGAATATTCATCTTCTTTTATCTCTTTGATTCTTGACTTTATTTGTTGAATGGTTTTGATGATAGTGTGACAGTGAAAACTGGCAATTATTACAGCTGTAACTGCCACCACTACAAGTCCATGGGTTAATTCTTTGGCCCAAGGTCAACAGTTAAGGACAGGGGTGCTCGTCGGAAATTTTGAAAAGAACCTGTAAGAGGTACTGCTTAAGCTCCCGCTGTGGCCCTTTTGAGGCTGACCATCCTAAGAGGTACCAAAACCACCTTTTTTTAACCCCTAAAAGGTATGATTAGCATCCCTGTCCTTTTTGTATGGGAGTCCCCCACCCGGGAGTTAAGGATTTGCCTGCGAATCTGATTTAAGA
>OX421457.1:25463227-25473227 GCA_949126865.1 Montipora capitata | reverse complement strand
TCTTTTATGTTGTTCAACGGTTTGTCGTGGTTATTGCGATCTTTCATTCAACTTTTTGGGCATTTGGGTGTCGTGAAATTACATAAATTTGCATGACATTGCCCTTTAAAATAAACGGCTGAACTTCCACGAGTCTCCGTTACACAGCACAGTGGTAGACTGGCATCCGAACTAGTTATCGGAAGATCGTAGGTTCGACTCCTGAAAGAAGAACATGGATATTTTCCGAGTATCGCCGTGTCAATATCGAAAAAAGACATTCACCAACGCCTTTATTAACAAGTCAGTGTTTCGATGGCCAATCAATTCGCTATCGCTATGGGGACATGTCTTTATATGTGTATTCAAAATTCCAAAGCAAAAGATGCAGAGTTTTTTCCGTTTTGAACTTTTATTAGATTTGCCTCGTTTATTTAAAGATAGTCCCGCTTACATCGATTATTGCAACTACGTTCTACGGAATTCCCCTCTGTTTTTGCTTGTTCCGTGTCCGAGAGTTGGTCACTATGGAATGAAATATTGACGAAAAAAGTTAGTATTATATCAAATTTCTTTTAATGCTTTCTTTCAAATTTCTTTCAATTTCGAATGTGTTTGTCTATTAGTCGACTGACGAAACTTTCAACCTTCCTTATGAGCAGAAGATTGTTAACTTTGTTTTGAGTGAAAAGCTCTTTCATTTAACGTTTTGTCTCTTTGGAGAGCTGGGACGAGGAAAAGTGACGTCACAGACTCAATCTTTTAAGACACATTGTGAGTACAATGTGATGAGACGGCCATGTTAGTGCACAAAACAATAGCGTATTATGACTCATGTTTTGCATAATAATAGAGTCAAATTCCCAAAAGACTTTTTCTCTATTGTTTTGTGTACCAACATGGCTGCTGTGACGTCAAGTGAAAATCTATATGAATGGTGTAAGGGAATCTTGCTGACGTCATTTTTTAACACTTTGTGTCAGTAACATACGAGTTTGCTCACAGAGGGCATCATGCTAGTTACAAATTGACTTTTAAAAATTGAGCGGTTTTCAATCGAGCGTCGAAAGTAATTAGCGAATTGCTTTGGTTTTGCATTACTTCACTCAGTGAATCTCGGAAACAAATTCCTGATTGAGATAAGTTGATTACTAAAATTAAGTGCTCATCCTCTACGGGTTTGTTATGAGTTTACAAAGGTAGCCCGTTTTTCGAAAGGAAAGTGATTTTTCATTTAATCATAACCATTACAATTTTCTCAGATTTGATTGGTGCATTAAGTGCTTTATTGTTCACTAATTATTGTGTAGGGTTGTAATCGGATAGTGAAATCGGGCAGTTGACTGTAATCGGACAGTTACATCACCCAATCATATTAAGTGCACTCAGCTTAATCCACCAATCACACATTTTATCACAATAACCATAGCAACAACCACTTACCTTACCAAACTGGCGATTTTCCAAAATGGTCAAATTTGTAACATTAGACAGTGAAAAAGGAATGCATTTGTTTTCTCGGAAATTGTAATGGTTATGATTATTTGGTAACAGCTTCGTGTCGTCCAATTCGGTCTGAAATCATTTTCGTGATTAAACAAATCGGACTCCCGCTACTCGGTGGTCCGATTTTGTTAACCACTCGTATGATTACAGACCGAATCGGACTCCACTCAGTCCTATTACCATTAAAAATTGCTTCGGTAGAGATAAAACTAGCTTTTTTTTACCAGGTTATTGGTTCTTAGCTTCAACTGTATTTTGTATCAGCATTCGACCATCATGCAGGTCACGCTTCTTTTCGCCAAGTTTCACCAAGGCTTTTTTCTTATCCGACTGGCCTGTTGATTAAAGTAAAAAAAGATTCTCAACGTGTGAGTAAGCTCCCCCCTCTAAGTTGATTCTTGGTCTCTTATGTTAGACAAAAGAGATGCTGAAAGGAGGAAATAAAGGGGGGGGGGGGATTCCTGTATCGAAAAGCGTGTCCATAGTTAACCTGCGATCGGGCGTACTTTTCTTTAGACTTCGTCCCTGTCTAAAGAAAAGTACGCCTGATTGCAGGTTTGTCCATAGTGTGCGCGAAGGACAACATTTTTGCTGTCTGTGCAATTGCTTTTTCAATTTTGTCCTTTTTTTTTTCTTCATGATGAATGGATTATAACTGCTCAACTCAATGATTTGTTTCTGCGTGGCTACATGCTGCAAAACTATCGCTGCCATCGTGCAGAGAGAGAAAGCTGCCACTTCCTTCCATCTTCTTAGTCATACAAACTTGTGAGCTCATCAGTTGAACGTGTTTCCTCCCTCCCCTCCCCTCCCCTCCCCTCCCCTCCCCTCCACGTCCCATCTCCTCTCGCTTTCAAAATCAATGGACCTTAATGAGTGATAAACGTATTAATAAGGATAGAAGTTAAATTTAGTCGTTTCCTCGGCCTTTGTAAGAAGCTTTGCCATCTAAGCCGGAAGTGACAGATAAAGTCAGCAAAAATTCTCTGTTTATTTTGACAACGGGAGTGCCATGTAGCGGAAGAATGGCGCTTTTTAGTCGTGGAACTACTCAGCTCGTTTAGTTTATAACTATTCTGAGTGGTTTTTGCCTGATCAAATTAATTGACTCCGTTGTATAAAACGTTTTCTAATTTGGCAAATAAATGGATGGTGGTTGTTGTTGTTGGACACGCGAAGCGTATAAACGACTATCGTTAGGGTCAGAATATGCAAATTTGTCACTCACTCAGATGTAAACTAATCGATAAGACAACGACTTATATCGATTTTTTCAAGATATGCCAATTTGTCAGTCATTCCGTTAAATTTAAATCGATATGGCAATGATCATTATCGATTTTCCTACGTTTCACTTTCCGAAGTAATGCCGCAATGTAATACGTTGAAATATTCTTCGACTTTTCTTCGTTCCGACGGGATTGATACTCGTTACAAGCTTGTGTTACCGAGCCAAGTGTCACTGTGCTATGTGTGTTGAAAATGAATGCGAAGAGACGTTTGCTCGTCGATCTGCCAAGTTCACAGGTCCACTCGTATTAGCAAAGGAGCACGCTGTGAGATTGCCGTGGACAGTGACAACGAAAAAAAAGAAAAGAAAAAGTTATAATACTAATTCCTTCCGACGGAGGCGCTGTTGGAAAATGGTGTATATCTTGTATATACTGTTACAATCAATTCAAGTAACGGTTGTTGCTCGGATCACGAGCAATTTGTTGACACCCCATCCCCCCTCCCCCCCCCCCCCCCCCAAGCTCTTAAGCCTTTTTGCCCTCTGAAGTTCTCACTCCACTTACTTTTGTTTTCTTTCACTTTGCTTATTAAGAGAGTAGCCTTCTTCTTCAGCTCATCAAGCATCGTTGTCTTGATGATGTCTCGCTTTTGCCGACCAGCGCTCTTCGTACCAATGTCCACGTTCTTAATGGCTCTGTTGATGCGGGCTGTGAGGACATAGGAATATGGGTTATTGACCAAGCGTGAGGTCAAGATGGCTGGATATTGGCCAAGTTTTTTTTTTGCGTGTTTATGGACCGAGACGAAGCTTAAAGGCCCACCTTCAACCGACAGGCATTTCGTGTCGCGGAACAATTTTCATATATGAAAATCCAGCCAAAGCTGAAATTCATCCAATCAGATAGCTACGATAAGGAATGCGAATTTCCATAACAAAAACAAACGGTCGAAAAGCCTGCCGGTTAAAGGTGGGCCTTTAAAAGCTGGCACGGGGCTTGTTAACAGACTGGATTCATAAATGGATGTAATCGGTTGTGTAAGACCTATTGTAGTTGGAAAACAATGAAACAAACACGCTTTTTAAATTTGGTTCTCATATGTGAGTCGTTTAAGGTGACTCCCTAGAAATAGAACTTGTCATAGATTTCCGATGAAATTTCGCACAATGTTGTAACATTTCAAGGAAATGATTAAAATGTAATAAAAAAGGGGGTCACCGTGCTCGTCTCCATGGTACGACACTGACGAATACGATTATTCAAGCCACTTTGACAATTGCGGCGCACCCCCAATGTTGGACAAACTTAGCTCGATTTCATTAATGTAATCCACGATATAACGCAGAGCCTGGTGTCATTCTATGGTTAATTCACGTACCTACCTGAAAAATGTATTTGAATGCCTTTGTTAGTACTTTAACACTCCAAAACAGATTTAAATTCAGTGTGGGCTGTTCGACTCGTAATGGCTCTTTCCGTACAATTGAATGAAATTGTCAAAAAAGCTGGCTATAGATTTTTGCCGAATTTTTACTACTCCATGAAGACACTGTTCTCAGCAAAAACAAGAACAAAAAATGAGGGACACCTAACACGTGATAAAAGACTGGATGATCGCTGCCAATCATAACATCAATCTGACACCGCCTTGACACGTTCTCGAATGGTACATGATGTTGATGGGGCCACCTGTCCTTCAGTTCTGACCAGGGGATGTTGCTAGCAATGTTGTCAAGGACGTGAGCCTGCAAAGGACTCGAGAACATACTATTTACATTGGTCACCGTTAGCTCCACCCTGCGGGAACGAGTCTTAACTGCAGTTCCTCCAGTTCCTCCAGTTCCTGCAATAGTTAGGATCAGCGCCTGTCCATACAATTCAAGCTCTTGGGCTGCGTTTTCTGAAAGGTAGGAACTCGTCGAACATGGGTCCAGCATAATGTTTACCCTCAGACTTTTGTTTCCGTTGCTGAGGGCTGCAAGAATCATCAGTGAAACATGTTCGGATAAACTAGTTTTATGTGTCTGCTCTCGAGGATGAAGGTTAACATTGCTTTCTCCCTTAGCATGCAGGGCCGACGGATCTACATTTGTTAGGGGCACTTGTCGGAAAGGCGGGGATTCTGCTCATAATTGGGTTTGTGGCCTGTCTGCTGTAGAACGGGGGGTGCTTTCGTGGAGATAGCGGCTGTGGTTGTTGCTTAAGCATCCGTCAACAACGAATTGTTTAGCATTGGGACAGTCCTTGCTGGGATGACTTGCAGCTAGGCAGCGATAACAACGACCGGTCTCTCTAATCAGCTCCTTTGTCTTTGGGACAGTTAGCGCCTCGAAGGCTTTGCAAACCCAGCATGGGTGGTTTTGTTTACAGGCGTCAACAATGCAGGTCTGGTACCGAAACTTCTACCACAGACTCGGTCGTTTCTATCTCTACCTCTTCGTCCCTCTAGCATGCCCGATTTTCTCTTGTCAAACCCAGTTATCTCCTCCCTAGCTTTTTCCATTATCTGTACTAGGAGTTCTACCCACTCGATAAGTAACTCAAAGCTATCCCTCAAAGGAGTGGTCTACTAGCCAATACTTGTATGCTTGCACATCTTCCTCGGAGAGTTTCTGACCTTTGCATGCAGTTAGGTTTAAGTTCTGGCCTTGAAGCTCTTGGCCTGGTCCACAGTCTTTCAGGGCTATTAAAACTCTCTCAAGCATGGCTTGAAACTCCTCCACGTCCTCCAGATTTTGGGCTCGCACTTTCCTCCAGCCACGCAAAGCAGTTAGTTGTTTGATCTGCAAACGTCTCTCACCCCACACTTCCTCTCAAGCTTCTCCTTTGCTCTTTCGAAAGCGTCAAATGAGAATCCAAGGTCTTTCACTAAAGTCCGGGCTTTTCCAGACAAACTGCTTTGAAGTCGCAGCATCTTCTTGCCGACTGAAATGTCCATTCTAACGACAATGGACATGAATGCTGCTTCCAGGGCTAATAGTGAGCCTTGTCTTTTCCTGACAACTTAGGCAGACCCACACCTTTCAACTTGATTGACAAGGTCCTTTGCACGAGTCTTCCATTCTATCCCTCTGGCACGTTTCCATTTTTCCCACATTGTAAATCGGGGGACTGGGATATGCCAAGTGATGTCTGAATTTTTGTACCTATGGTGCTGCCGGCTTTAAGTTGTCATTCCCGTCTTGCTTGTCCTTCTGGTCCCCATGCCCAATGATATCCACCTCTAACGTTGGCAATTTGTCCTTTTCTAAGGTTGATAAATGCACGTTTTGCTCTTTGCTAGTCAATTCGTGTTCTTGTGTTGGAACATTCTCCGTGGCCGCCATTTTGTCAGTCAACAACAATGAGTCTCCTTTGCATTCGCTACCGGTTCGATATACGGTTTTCAGTCGATGAAATCCGGCTCGAAGGACCAAACTTTCTTCCCAAACGGTAGAACAGTCGATTTATACCAGATTTTACATGCAAAAACCGTAACAAGGCTTCGTCCATTTATTTCTCACAACGTCACATAGTCAAACAAGCCACAGGTCTCTAGAACGTGAGCCCGCGATACGCTGAAGTGGTACTCTCGGTAATTTATGAAACAAATCACTTGTAAAAAGCGGCTTTCACATCAAATTAGTGATTTCTTAACATGTTTAACAGCTGTTATCACAGATTCTCACCAGACGGATTTTTCATAATTCGCTGTCTCTGATTTTTTTTTTCTATAGACGACTCATGTGGAGTCGCAACTATGTTAATTCCAAATTTCGCACAATCTAATGACGGGTTTGTGAGAAATTTGGTAAAATAGCCAATAGCTGTCGGTCACAAATGTTTGAGCGAATGCGCATGTGCAACCCTTTGCTGTGTTCCTCAATCTCGTCCCCAGAGCTCATCTCTTCTGCGCATGACTGAGGAGAGAAGAGCTCTGGGGAACCCTGAAACAAAGTGTCTTCTTATTGTTTTTCGTGAAGAACAATGAAAAGCGTCTCTGATTGGTGCAACTCGCGCCGAGTTGGCTGTAATCATCTCATAACCAACAAGCGCTAGTGGAAAAATTGTTTTATTTAAAACGCTCCCAAATTATGGATAAATCTTCCCTTCTTTTTTTTGGAAATATAAGAAAACTGAGGCTTGTTGTTACCGATATTTGTAGAACATAGTATAATAGCTCATATACCATGATGGCTAAGCCAATAAAAACACTAGAAATGCATTATCCATGATTGTAAATTTTTCCCCAATTTAGCCTTAGAGATTCAATTGAAACTCTCTTATACTACAACTTCGGTCATAAATAGCTGTACAACTTCGCTAGAACAGCACGTATATCACACTTAAGCAAGAGAATATTAGGTAAGAGAGGGAATCCCTGTGCCCCATTGTAACTATTTGAAATCTATTTTTAGATGGCGCCCATGCTGCGAAGTTTATTTTTAGCTGTTGTTACCATGACTGCGCGGTCCACTTTCACAGCAACCGACCAATAGGGTATCGTCTTTGAGATAACCATACAGTAGGACAGGGAAGTAAAGATATATTTCAAAGAATTTTCATCGAAATAGGGCCAAATATGGGGGATTCGCTCACTTTCCTCATAATCTCTTGGTCCAAGCTAATAGTAAGGCACCCTTAATTACCCCTTCCCTGCCTCAATCTTGCGTTTTGCACGCGAACCCATGAACATCAACATTGAATGGGGAGAGGGGGCAAAAATTGGTGATCAAGACCGTAGCTTCCGTCTCGCATTTTCATACTAGCTCCAGGAGGTCTAAAGGAGTTCAAGTTTGGACGAACAGTTTATTTCACTCCAGAGTTTGCCGTTTTTAGACCGGAAAAGCGGACCTTTATCGCTCGATTTATGCTAACTGAGCTCTTTCGCTGCTTAAAAACGATAAAATGATGATGAACCGTTGTACATTAGCAAAGCAACACTATTCCTTTTCCGCCTTTGTTGATATTGTATATACGCAAGCAGGATACGGGACTCTATTTAGTTTAGTTACTCATGGGTTTCACACCGAAGCGATAATCAGACTAAAAGCTAAATACTAATGTTCTACTCTACTTAATGGTACTACCGCGAAGGCTCTCGTTCTGGTTGGCTGCGTAGAATTTGTTTTCATGCCTACATTTGGTTACTAATTCAGAACGTTTATTCAACAATCCCGGGTCTTTTGAAGTAACCAAATGCAGGCACTAAAACAAATTCTACGCAGCCAACAAGAGCAAGAGTCTCCGCGGTAGTACCATTAAGTAGAGTAGAACATTGGTATTTAGCTTTTAGTCTGATGATCGCTTCGGCGTGAAACCCATGAGTAACTAAACTAAATATAGTCCCGTATCCTGCTTGTGTATTTAGCTCTACCTTAAGGCATTGAGCACTCACGGCAAACGGGACGCATGATTTTGGTTGGATATTGTCAGAAACCCATAAGGGTTGAAACGTGTAACGGCCCCTTGTGTGCTGCGAAACAAGCTTCTGAATATTCAATTTGCTAAGTACCATATTTGGAACAACAAGAGCAAGGGGTTTCCAAATATGGTACTTAGCACTGAAACATTCAACCAATCAGTTCGCACCGAATATTCGGAAGCTGTGAACGCGCGTTACACGTTTCAACCCTTATGGGTTTCTGATATTATATATATGTATGTAATAGAACTCCACCCTCTGTCGCCATTCACTTCAGCGACAATTACTTTATGAGATGATCTGGTTCCTTTTTTCTTGCTGTACTTACCGCTGTAAACAGGAAAGAACAGTAACCGGAATCCTGTTTTTTGGACAACTACATCTGAATGAAAAGTTAGATTGGCATAGCGACCAGTCACAATGACACTGTGTCCAGTAAGACTGCCGCAATATTTGTGATAGAAGCCACCATTGTCGTTCGCAATCTCCAGATAATCAAAACTGAAACAAGAAACCTTTTATTTTCAGTTTTTTGGCTTTAATAGGTTCGACTGACGAGATTAGATGAGATAAGATGGAAAATGGCCTGAGAAATATACATAACTTCAGGTGAGTTTCACACTGATAAATCCAGAGCAGTTCTCAACATTAATGGCGCGTTAACAACAAGGTTTTCCTAATCAATATCGTTTTGTTGACCAACAAAGCGTTGATCCACTCATCAGTTAAATTGCAGAAAGTTCAGAGATATCCGTCGGCCTTACCGCCACAGAATATAAGACAAGATGGCGAAATCACCAAATGTCCATCAAACATGAGAGCAAAAGAAATGACACTGAACTAACACCTATGTCAACTAAAAGACCAAAAGCTCCTGTAATTCTAACCAAGGCTAAATCCTCTAACAACCTAACAAAAGGATGTTGCCTGTGCAATACTGAAAAATTCTTTAGTTTATGTAAACTGGACGTGGCGACACTAAACAAACGAAATGAGCTTGTATCAAATTGCAGACAAGCGTTAATTCCTCCTCAGGTTCAATGGCATCCCTAAGAACCAATAACATGTTTACTAATGCATGTTCCTATTAATATTGTTTTATAATTCAATTTTTGTAACGGTTTTCGTAAATATGTTGCTCATGTATACAAACTCTAGCGATGCTTCAGTGTGTATGGAATTTAACTGATGACTGGATCAACGGTTTGTTGGTCTACGAAACAGTACTGTATTAAAATCCATATGAAACTGTATTGATTAGGAAATCCTTGTTATATATATATAATCGCATGGGTCCTTTTGCACAAAGGATTAATTGCGTTCGTAAATTACGAGAGAAGGAACGAGGACGATTTCGAAAAAAAAAAAAAAAAAAAGGAATTCTTTCTTGTTTTCCAGGAAACATGCAATTACTTTTTTATCACATTCATAAAATCGTTACTAACCAACTTTGAACCAATCAGCATCAAGTAGCCACGCGAGCAAATATAATCTGCTATGGCTGTGCGAGTGGATTCCAAGTCAATGTCCCCGAAACGTTTTTCAGCTACAATTAGTGCTGCTTTGATCTCTCTTGAATACTCGTATTCTGTCCAGGAAAGGGCGGGAAATTACCTTGTTCTTCTTTGATAGGATAGATCTCTTGAACCCCTTAGAGGTTATCATTTAAATTCGTACAAACCTCAACTAGGAATCAACAATATTTCGTCTGCAGTTTTTTCTTTATTTTCTTTTAGCCTCTGACCGATTGGTTGAGAAAATAAGCGGACGTAGCGCGAGATCTTTTATTTGCGATGCAAAGCAGCGAAATTGCTTTAGACGTAATGGGAAACCTAAGTGATTACCTGCATGAGTAATGATACTCCAGGTCGAAGTGCTC
>OX421457.1:25433227-25458227 GCA_949126865.1 Montipora capitata | reverse complement strand
TTCTGCTTTGATACAAAGAAAATATTCCAAGGACCGGATCAAGATGATATCTTCGACTTGAACCTCTCAAAGATTATTCCAAATTCAAACAAATCTTAACTGAGAATCAACAATATTTCGTTTGCAGTTTTTTATTTATTTTTCTCAGCCTCTCACCGATTGCTTGACAAAATAAGCTGACGTAGCGCGAGATCTGTTATTCCCAATGCAAAACAGCGAAATTGCTTTTGAACCGTAATCGGTAAAAGGAAACCTTAGCGATTACCTGCAGGTGTAACTAAACTCCAGGTCGAAGTGCTCAAATGTAATGTTTAAAGCCGCACCAAGAGGAATGGAAACATTAGCCACACAGTCCTTGTTGCTTGGGTACTTGCTGGGATATCCAGGACTTTCCAGGACATTGTTGACAACTTGTGTACAAGCTTGATAGAAAGAGTCAATGAAAGACAGAAGTCGTGGAAATACCTATGATTAAATTAAGCACGGCCATCGAAACTTTACCCCTGGGAGAGAAGGGCTTTTTTGCGGCTAACGACCTTCCAATTAGAGGTCTGGAGAATCTCCATCATAGAGATATTCACTATGATAGCATGCGCGATAGACTGGAGTTCAATACGTGCAGACACAGAAGAAATAATCTGAAACAAGGGGTACATATATCCTGTATGTGAGAATCGAATGAAGCATTTTATGCTGGATGATTAATATCCACCACCAGTCACCCACTCTGAGGTAAACAGTTGTTTTAGGATATACATAACCGAAGGATAATTTAGCACAAAAAGATGATTTTAATTCATTTACTCCTGCAACGATTAGAATATTTTTGCGCGCAAATCCCGCGCAAGTTGCTCGGAGGTGAAAAGCAATTAGCAAAGGATATTTGGAGTTTGATTAGCCAATCATAGCGCTCCTTCATCGCTATCTGCTGTTTTAGTATATAGCTATTTCGAGAAAGTTTGTCAAGAATAAAGTGCACGCGACAATCCCGAAAGGTAATATGGGATATGATCAATACACTGTTTCTAACGACTGTAGCTGTCGAACCTACTTTGTTACTTTCCTTCAGCACTCGCAAACATATATCAGTGGCCTCCCGTACGATTCTTTTAAATTTCTTAGAAAAAACAGTGCACTTAAAATCACCCACAATACCTTTCAGGATTGTCGCGTGCACTTTTTCCGACAACCTTTCTCAAAATAGCTGTATACTAAAGAGCGATATACGGATGGTAAATGGCTGGATAGAGAAACGATTCACAGAAGGATGGAAGAGCGGGTCTGTGGATGGATGGATGGACCAAAGTATGTTAAAAAAGTTTGGTTTTATCAACGGAGTTGATAATGTAAATTGGCCACCGTACAGAGATTCTAAAAGCTGACGTTTCGAGCGTTAGCCCTTCGTCAGAGCGAATCCACTCTGCTCCGCTCTTACGAAGGGCTAACGCTCGAAACGTCAGCTTTTAGAATCTCTGTACGGCGGCCAATTTACATTATCAACTCCGTTGATAATACCAAATTTTTGTATACTACTTCCCCACCGACGCAGCACCACAGTTTCTTTAGAAACTACCCTCTTTATTCATATGTTAAAAAAGATTCCAAGTTAAAAGTATACTCTACTACATATAAATTTACTGAAACAGTGGTCCTCAATGTAAGCTAAAAAATTGTGATTTTCTTCCGGAATTCACACACAGAAGTTTTTCCAGGTGATAGGGCCTTTGGAAAATTGCAAGCAAGTATGATTTGCAGGTATAAAGCCTATGGCTGTACGGGTGCATTCCAAGTCGCTGTCCCTGTCTATGCAACATAGAACATACGATTCAGAGGAGCTGCTGTTTATATGTCTCCTGAATAGTTATATTCTGTCCTGCAAAGGACGGAAAATTATCTTATTCTTCTTTGATACAAAGAAAATATTCCAAGGACCGGAATAAGAAGATATCTTGAACCTCTCAAAGATTATCTCAAATTCACACAAATCTTAACCGAGAATCAACAATATTTCGTTTGCAGCTTTTTATTTATTTTTCCTAGCCGCTCACCGATTGCTTGAGAAAATAAGCTGACGTAGCGCGAGATCTTTTATTCGCAATGCAAAACAGCGAAATTGCTTTTGAACCGTAATCGGTAAAAGCAAACCTTAGCGATTACCTGCAGGTGTAACTAAACTCCAGGTCGAAGTGCTCAAATGTAATGTTCAAAGCCGCACCAAAAGGGATGGAAACATTGGCCACACAGTTCTTGTTGCTTGGGTACTTGCGGGGATATCCAGGACTTTCCAGGACATTGTTGACAACTTGTGTACAAGCTTGATAGAAAGAGAAAATTAAAGACAGAAGTCGTGGAAATAGCTATGATTAAATTAAGCACGATAACATAAACAGCCATCGAAACTTTACCCGTGGGAGAGAAGGGCATTTTTTGCGGCTAACGACCTTCCAATTAGAGGTTTGGAGAATCTCCATCATAGAGATATTCACTATGATAGCATGCGCGATAGACTGGAGTTCAATACGAGCAAAACAAGTCTGAAGACTCACACCCGATGTAGAGGACAGACACAGAAGAAATAATCTGAAACAAGGGGTAAATATTTTAAGTAATGATCCGTGTAAGGTGGATAGCAATTTCCTTTGTTATGCGGCAACGGGGCTTTCCCCACATAGGAATGTTATCATTTTTACACAGAGAATGCATAAACCTACAGGAAGGCAGTTAACGCAATAAAATTCATTTACAGTCCACTTTGAAAGGGTGTTTTTTTTTGTGTTAAAAGATTTTGACCAATCACAAGAGTTGAAAAGAAAAGCCAAGAAACTTTTACAATTTTACATGTTCCCCACATACGATTTCTGTGGAATTCATTTAAACTGAGACCAGATGAAAGATGGAAGATGGTTGGAAAGTAAGGATGAATATAATACTGCTTTATGAAGTTTGTTAACCGTTTGCTGTTTAAGCCAATCAGAAGTAAGTACAGACAATAGAAAAGTTATCACCTTTTTGCATACCAATTGCATTCCAACATTTTCGTTGCCGTTGTTGCTATCGTTTTTATCTGGACCGTTTCTTAAGTTCTAGAGTCTTTTACCTGATGGATGAGGAGTCGTGGGCACTGGAGGATATGCCGATGTGTTTGTCCATGGAGGCATTGTTGAGTTTGCTTTCAAGGAGAGTTCGAAATAATGACAATTAGTGACTAATGTACATCATCACTTTCGTCATCGTCATCGTCATCATCATCGACATCGTCATCACCATCATCAACATCGTCATTCTGGTTTACTAGCTTAGAACAGAAACCAGTAAACCGATGTCTACAACTTCTCGCACCCTACAAACATCTTATCGGATACATTAACAACAGGCAAACAACACAAATAATGTTTATCTGTAACCCTGTATATATAGAGGATATTACATGGCCCCGCGGGGATACCAATTTTATCTTCGAGTGCTGCAAGTATCTCTCACGAGTTAGCGAAGCGAACGAGTGAGAGATACTTTCAACACGAGAAGGTAAAATTCGTATCCCCAACCCCAATTATTATATAGATATTGATTATTATATAGATATTGATGAAATGTCTAGATTTAAAACAACTTGTTTTATTCAGTTTCGAAATGATGAAAAAGTGGTCACCAACCGCTAAAACATGCATGTTGTGTAACATGAAACAAGATATGAAAGTTATGAAAAACAAATCATAATAATGTCAAGTTTTGCAATAAAAATGTTAATGTAGTAGAGAAGAATTATAATGAAGCACAAAAGTATCTTACAATGAAGAGAAAGCTCGCGTTTTATTGGCTAATCGTGTTGGTTACCATGACAACACCTATATCCTCACATGTGAAAGATAAAAATGATATGTTCACTGCGCGCGCGCGGTGAAGATGTGATTTTTTAGTAAAAGGAGAAATCCTGGTATTTCATCAATATCTATATAATAAATATCTATATTTAGTATTTACCGCACAGGTGAACAGTGCTGTCCGCGCGCGCTGATTGGCTAACTCGGAGGTGATTATCCAAGTACTATTCACCTCCGAGTAGCCGGTGCGCTAGATTTGAAATTCTCCACTGTATTTTACAAAAATAAGTTTTTTTTGGTTCGTTTTTTATTCAACCTGTGTGGTACATACTAAAACAATTATTCACCTCAGTGTCGGTGAAAGTGGTGCGATATACCGCGATATAGCGCGCGATTTCGCAGGATAATAGTTAAATATACATCTGTAATCTTATACCTTAGTTTTCTTATGGCTTATATTTGAATTTCAAAAAATTGTAACGGCAAATCCTTTAACTCCCTGCAGAAGCCAGGCCGTGCCTGACGAAATATTGGATGAACAAAAATATATATATCCTCACAGCCGTGCAACCAGCCTTCCATTATTATTTTGTTTTTAGTCTACTGGTCAGATCTTCCAAGATCCGCACTTGTACTTTGTTCAGCTGGCCCTTGCATAAAACATTGTCTACATGAACTCTGAAAGCACATGAACATTTGCGCACAACAGGAGTCGCGCAGGCCCGTCGACATTTTTAACACTATAACACGAGGACAATGTTTGGAGTTCGAAGTCATGCTTATCTCAGATGACTCTTTTAAATCGTACGGATTTGGGGCCTTCGTTCACGGTCAACGGTTAGAACAAAACGCAAAAATAGCCATAGCCCCTGGGGCCATCCCTACCTTTTGCATTTACATGGCGGTTTGTAAGCAAAACTTGATAATGTCCCTACCACGTAGGTTTTCCCTACCTTCAACATAGGGAAACCGTAGCCCGTAGGGGTACCCCATCTTGCATAACGAATGGCATAATACAAAAGAGAACGAAACTCTACCACCTAGGGTAACCTGGGGGCACCCTCCCTCATGTAAACGGCCCCTTATTCAGATATATCTACTCTCCTGCGAGTAAAACGACAAAAATTTGCCGAAGGACAGAAGCCACTCAAATCGTTCTGATCTTGGTAGGTAATTTCACCATCATGCAATTTTCCTACTTAAAAGCGAAACGGCGGTGGACTCCGTAACGCGTTGCATTGGTGCATATTCTTTGCAAGTTGATGTTACCCAAGGAAAAACATGACGATTCAATGTCAACTGCTTACCTTGTCCATTACACAGATCACCATAGCAACAGTTTACTGAACATGCCAGTAAGGTGCCATGAATATCCGAGGTAATGCTTTGGTTGACATAGTTGCAAATCGTGCCTGAATCACACTCGAAAAGGGATACAGAGCAGTTTTTCATAGTTGTTGTGTGCTGCAGTCCATACATTTCTGCCGTTGTGACGAAGGAACGACAAGAATCTTGCCCACTGTCACACTGCTGTATAGATGGGTTACTACATGGTTGGGTGGAGCCTAGATAATCGAAACAGGCATAACAACGCAGGCTGAAAGCTGTTGGAAGTTTCCCGCCAAAACAGCTTATCAAACATAATGCCTGCAACACAAGTAAAAAAAAGGATAAATAACTGAGAAAAACGCATGAAATGTGAGACCCCTTTTCCAAAAGAACAACGACAACAACCTGCTGTTTGTTACGCAGTGTGTGAAGTTAGTACAACAAACAAAGAAAGGTGACACAAAAACCAACCCAATGTGGCCAACACATCACGCATGGGCACAACCATTCCACCCGGTCAATTAGCCACCATGGACAGCTGTTTCGGCCTTGCTGGGCCTAATCAGCATGGCGTAGCTAACATACCAGGCGATAGGCTTTCTAGCTAAAACTTGTCGCTATCATCTCGACAAGAGGTGAATAGGCCGGGTTCGTATTCTAGGTTGGATCGAACATGGAATTGAGGCTAATGCGGGAGATTCTTTTCACATGCAAATTGTTTCCCCCGCATTAGCCTCCATTGCATGCTAGATCCAGTCTAACCGTGAGAACACGAAAGTTACCCATGTGGTGTCTTTATAGCATTCTATTATTTCATTTGACTAGTAAACTATCCATTGAAAGGAAAGAATTTAAAGGTACAATCAATAAGAAAAGAGAACCACGTAAGGACTAGCGGCTAGAATTCGACTAAGCTAACAAAACGAATATCAATGCAATGTAAACGCCGATAGTTCAACACAGAAATAAAGGAATCAAGAGAGAAGAAACAAATGACTTGTTCATTTAACTCACGGTCCTGGCAACGGTCTATTAGGGAATCTCTCTATTGGGCTATCGTTTTCTAACCAGTCAGCCGATGATAAAGTACTGAATATTAAAAGGGCATTGCATAATGAGCTATCTCTGAAGTGAAATCTGAACCCGATATATCAGATACTCTCTGAGCAATGATGCTTTGAAAATTCGAAATTTGACAAAGAAAGTATGATATCCTTAGGGCTCTTGCTACCCGAAAATTTATCAGTTTTTTAAGGCTAATTACTGAGTCGTTATGAAAGCCGTACAGCGGGCAGTAATGTAGAATATGGCCGGCTAAGTTTGCCAATCACAGCGCGCGGTCTTAGACATATAATAAGGCCCCTCAAAAAGACAGATAGCCATAACAACAGGTCGCTTCCTGCCATTTGAGGTTTTAAATGGTGCGGTCATGATCATATGATAAGTTTGAAAGTGGAATGTCCGTAAACTACTTTGATCAGTGGAACTCGTGTGAAAGAAGAGTGTTTGCATTTTTTATCATACCAAGGAGCGCAAGGAGAAGGAAACGAGAGGCCGACCACACACATGGATTCTTTTGCAGTTTTGTAAGCTTCAATGGCTTGCCGCCCACCGGTTAGAAACCAAAGTTATTGTGTTTCAAAAGAAAATGTTTTCTACAACTCCCACGGCGGGAAATTCAATTTTCATCTTTTCCGGTTTTCGACAGAAAACAACTTGAGTAAGATAGACATCAATCTAGGTTTTAGTTAACAGAAAGACGTTATCGCAATAAGAAAATAGAGTGACTACAACCTATACTCACCAGGATAAGGTGCATCTTCTCTATTGCTTATTGAAAGAAGCTGTTTTGTTCGATCGGTATAATCTGATTTGCCTGTAGTGTAAGCCCTTATGGGAATGGACAAGTTATACTCCACTTTAAATGTCAAACGCAGCTGATTAACGTTGTGTGAACAAAGAATTCGATTCGAGACAAATAGCTTTCGATCTTAAAAAATTGTTTTAAAGCCAAGTTTTTTCCTGACCAAGACATAGTTCGGAAGTCTCACTTAAAGGTAGATCGAAAGTCGTATCTAAAAATCTCTTTTTTCCCTAGAAAATGATTTAGATATCAACAGAAATGGAACCTCCGAAAGAGTCAACAAGGAGGGTAATTAGTTTTTTTTTTCCTTTTCATTAGCTCATTTTATCCCAGGTGAACTAATTGTTGAACTAACCTAGCTTGATTGTTTTAACAAATCTATCTAGTTATCTACGTATAGGAAAAATCACTTTTTGCTTATAATAGTCCGCGGTATTAAAACTTTCTGTTTGGGTTAATCAATCAAGCTCTAGTAAAATTCTGAGCTTGGGCGTTGTTTTCTAGACGTCATGTTTAAAGTTATTGGAACAAATTTGTGCCATAACTCTTGTCAAAGATCATAAGCTTGCGAAAGACTGGTGGCGTGGGAGTTGGGCCGGGGAGGGGACGGGGAGGGGACGCGTTTGAGCCTAAATATATACCCGATATATATGTATTTAGCATGTACTTAAACAGTGCCGGATAGCGTTGAAGGGGCCAACCCTCTGCTTGGCTACCCAAACTACGAATATCCTTTGCTATTCACCCCAAAGCAACTTGCGTGGGATTTGCGTGCCAAAAAAATTGTAATCGTTGCAGGAATAAATGAGTAACAATCATTTTTTTGTGCTGTAGTATCTCACTGTTTTAGCATATACTTTAGCTACTCTTCACCTCAGTGTCTGTGGCTATAGTGGTGGATATTTTTGGCTCGGTAAATATCCACTTATAGCTTCCTCCACTTCGGTGAATAGTTGTTAAATATTTACTACAAATGGCCACATTTAATCAGTTGTGTTCATTGCCAACCACTGACTTCAGTTTCCACGCAATCAACTAAAAAGAACTTTAATGTTTGCTATAGAGAACGTGAGTAAACAATGAATAGGGAAATATTAAATAAAACCTCAAATTAATTGAGGAGTTTAGCGCGTGGAGTTTTTTGAAGATGAGATCAGTTTTGTCAGCTGTCGATAGACCGCCATTTGTCACTTAAAATGACGGTCAGTTGGGTTATTTTGGCTATTTTTATGTTTACTTGGGCTATTTTAGAAAACCATTTAAAATTGAAGTTATCCATTCATCGATGGTTACTCGGTTTCCGAATCTGACATTTTATCCATGGACCACAATTAAACTACGGCGATTTATAATTATATTTCAACCAATTTCACTCCTTAAAATACTGCCAAACCTTATTTTTTTTCTTTTAAAAGTAATAATAATAATAATAATAATAATAATGATAATAATAATAACAATAATAATAATAATAATAACAATAATAATAATAATAATAATAATCACAATAATATTGTTAACAATAATAATTTTTTTACAATAATAATTTTTATTCACGTTAATGAATTTATAACTCTAAATTAAATTTACAAAATGGTACTATTTACAGAAAATAGCTCGTTAAAAAGAATGTAAAAAATTTTAAAAGTAACAATTCATATCATCGAACATCTTGTTTCATATTAAGTTTCTTTTAATATTTTTCATGGTTCCTTAAATTAGCGGAAATCCGGAATAAAAGAATAAGAACAATAATAGTAATAATACTAAAGAACTAAAATCTCGCTAGTTCCTTATCGATTTCAAAGTCGTTATCTGTTATGTTCAGCGGAGCCCTTCGCGAACAACGTGAGCCTCTCTCTCAAGCATAGCAGCGAAGGCCTCACGAGGGCGAATGAGACTTTGACGCGTATGCATGACATTGTATTACTGTAATCCTCTTTCTTCTTGGTTGAAAAAAGTTCAGCCAGTCTACTGTGATACCTCTAGCATTTATCAGCCATTCCTCCGGTGGTAGTAAACGACAACAACCTGCTGTTTGTTACGCAGTGTGTGAAGTTAGTACAACAAACAAAGAAAGGTGACAAAAAAACCAACCCAATGTGGCCAACACATCACGCATGCGCACAACGATTCCACCCGGTCATTTAGGCACCATGGACAGCTGTTTCGGCCTTGCTGGGCCTAATCAGCATGGCGTAGCTAACATACCAGGCGGGCCTGATTATTTTTCTCCGATAGGCTTTCTAACTTGTCGCTATGATCTCGACAAGAGGTGAATAGGCCGGTTTCGTATTCTAGGTTGGATCGGGCATGAAATTGAGGCTAATGCGGGGGATTCTTTTCACATGCAATTGCAAATTATTCCCCTGCATTAGCCTCCATTGCATGCTAGATCCAGTCGAAAGTGACCTATGTGGTGTCTTTTATAGCATTCTATTATTTCATTTGAGTAGTAAACTATCCATTGAAAGGAGAGAATTTAAAGGTACAATCAATAAGAAAAGAGAACCACGTAAGGACTAGCGGCTAGAATTCGACTAAGCTAACAAAACGAATATCAATGCAATGTAAACGCCGATAGTTCAACACAGAAATAAAGGAATCAAAAAAGAAGAAACAAATGACTTGTTCATTTAACTCACGGTCCTGGCAACTGTCTATTGGGGAATCTCTATTGGGCTATCGTTTTCTAATCAGTCAGCCGATAATAAAGTACTGAATATTAAAAGGGCATTGCATAATGAGCTATCTCTAAAGTGAAATCTGAACCCGATATATCAGATACTCTCTAAGCAATGATGCTTTGAAAATTCGAAATTTGACAAAGAAAGTATGATATGCTTAGGGCTCTTGCTACCCGAAAATTTATCAGTTTTTTAAGGCTAATTACTGAGTCGTTATGAAAGCCGTACAGCGGGCAGTAATGTAGAATATGGCCGGCTAAGTTTGCCAATCACAGCGCGCGGTCTTAGACATATAATAAGGCCCCTCAAAAAGACAGATAGCCATAACAACAGGTCGCTTCCTGCCATTTGAGGTTTTAAATGGTGCGGTCATGATCATATGATAAGTTTGAAAGTGGAATGTCCGTAAACTACTTTGATCAGTGGAACTCGCGTGAAAGAAGAGTGTTTGCATCTTTTATCATACCAAGGAGCGCAAGGAGAAGGAAACGAAAGGCAGACCACACACATGGATTCTTTTGCAGTTTTGTAAGCTTCAATGGCTTGCAGCCCACCGGTTAGAAACCAGAGTTATTGTGTTTCAAAAGAAAATGTTTTCTACAACTCCCTCGGCGGGAAATTCAATTTTCGTTTTTTCCGGTTTTCGACAGCAAACAACTTGAGTAAGATAGACATCAATTTAGGTTTTAGTTAACAGAAAGACGTTATTGCAATAAGAAAAGGGAGTGACTATAACCTATACTCACCAGGATAAGGTGCATCTTCTCTATTGCTTATTGAAAGAAGCTGTTTTGTTCGATCGGTCTGATGTGATTTGCCTGCAGCTAGTGTAAGCCCTTATTGGAATGGGCAATTTAATAATGAACAAAACAATTTATACTCCACTTGAAATGTCGAACGCAGCTGATTAACGTTGTGTGAACAAAGAATTCGATTCGAGACAGATAGCTTTCGATCTTAAAAAATTGTTTTAAAGCCACGTTTTTTCCTGACCAAGACATCGTTCGGAAGTCTCACTTAAAGGTAGATCGAAAGTCGTATCTAAAACTCTCTTTTTTCCCTAGAAAATGATTTAGATATCAACAGAAATGGAACCTCCGAAAGAGTCAACAAGGAGGGTAATTAGTTTTTTTTTCCTTTTCATTAGCTCATTTTATCCCAGGTGAACTAATTGTTGAACTAACCTAGCTTGATTGTTTTAACAAATCTATCTAGTTATCTACGTATAGGAAAAATCATTTTTTGCTTATAATAGTCCGCGGTATTAAAACTTTCTGTTTGGGTTAATCAATCAAGCTCTAGCAAAATTCTAAGCTTTGGGCGTTGTTTTCTAGACGTCATGTTTAAAGTTATTGGAACAAATTTGTGCCATAACTCTTGTCAAAGATCATGAGCTTGCGAAAGACTGGTGGCGTGGGAGTTGGGCCGGGGAGGGGACGCGTTTGAGCCTAAATATATACCCGGTATATATGTATTTAGCATGTACTTAAACAGTGCCGGATAGCGTTGAAGGGGCCAACCCTCTGCTTGGCTACCCAAACTACGAATATCCTTTGCTATTCACCCTAAAGGAACTTGCGCGGGATTTGCGTGCCAAAAAAATTGTAATCGTTTCAGGAATAAATGAGTAACAATCATTTTTTTGTGCTGTAGTATCTCACTGTTTTAGCATATACTTTAGCTACTCTTCACCTCAGTGTCTGTGGCTATAGTGATGGATATTTTTGGCTCGGTAAATATCCACTTATAGCTTCCTCCATTTCGGTGAATAGTTGTTAAATATTTACTACAAATGGCCACATTTAATCAGTTGTGTTCATTGCCAACCACTTCAGTTTCCACGCAATCAACTAAAAAGAACTTTAATGTTTGCTATAGAGAACGTGAGTAAACAATGAATAGGGAAATAATAAATAAAACCTCAAATTAATTGAGGAGTTTAGCGCGTGGAGTTTTTTGAAGATGAGATCAGTTTTGTCAGCTGTCGATAGACCGACATTTGTCACTTAAAATGACGGTCAGTTGGGTTATTTTGGCTATTTTTATTTTTACTCGGGCTATTTTAGAAAACCATTTAAAATTGAAGTTATCCATTCATCGATGGTTACTCGGTTTCCGAATCTGACATTTTATCCATGGACCACAATTAAACTACGGCGATTTATAATTATATTTCAACCAATTTCACTCCTTAAAATACTGCCAAACCTTAATTTTTTACTTTTAGAAGTAATAATAATAATAATAATAATAATAATAATAATAATAACAATAATAATTTTTTTACAATAATAATTTTTATTCACATTAATGAATTTATCACTCAAAATTAAATTTACAAAGAAGTACTATTTACAGAAAATAGCTCGTTAAAAAGAATGTAAAAAATTTTAAAAGTAACAGTTCATATAATCGAACATCTTGTTTTCATGTTAAGTTTGTTTTAAAATTGTTCATGGTTCCTTAAATTAGCGGAAATCCGGAATAAAAGAATAAGAACAATAATAGTTATAATACTAAAGAACTAAAATCTCGCTAGTTCCTTATCGATTTCAAAGTCGTTATCTGTAATGTTCAGCGGAGCCCTTCGCGTACAACGTGAGCCTGTCTCAAGCATAGCAGCGAAGGCCTCACGAGGGCGAATGAGACTTTGACGCGTATGCATGACATTGTATTACTGTAATCCTCTTTCTTCTTGGTTGAAAAAAGTTCAGCCAGTCTACTGTGATACCTGTAGCATTTATCTGCCATTCCTCCGGTGGTAGTAAATACCACTGGAGTAAAGGAGCTTTGTTCGACTTCTAGAACCCTGCTGGCGTATATTCTCTTCTTCTCATTCTCATGCTGGTGATAGATTTAATTGTTTTGCGGTGAGGCCTTTATAACCCCCCTCCCTCCCTCCCCCCCTTTATTTATAAGACTCTGCATTCGGGTTGTTAGCACATCGCAAGCGGCTGCAAGGTGTGAGCACAAAATGATTATTTAGGGGCGTCACGGTAAAGTATGCTCTCATCTTCACTGGCGTCCCAGCAGGAAGTATGGGCTTGATGTAGATAGCAACGAGGTAGAGAACGAGGGGGCGAAAATTTTATGGGATTATAACATTCAAACCGACCGGATCATTGAACATCGCAGACCCGATATAACTGTTGTTGACAAGATAAGAAGAAAATGCCTCATTGTTGATGTAGCCATACCAGGAGACCAAAATAGCACAAAGAAAGAATTTGAGAAGATCAATATCCATTCCGAACTGAGAGTAGAGATTGCTAGATTATGGAACACGTAGATAGAAGTGGTTCTTGTACTGTGATAATTGGTGTCCTTGGCTCCATTCCTAAGCATTTGCATCGCCAACTTGAAAGTCTCGGGATTAAAGTGCATGTCCCGACGTTGCTGAAATCAGCGCTGCTTGGTACCGATAATATACTGCAAAAGGTGCTTTCTCTCTAAGGTCATCGACTTGATGCAGAGAACAATTTATGACATGAGCTCCAATAATAATAATAATAATAATAATAATAATAATAATAATAATAATAATAATAATAATAATAATAATAAGACAAACAAACGACAGGCTGAAATTTGCCTTCTGCCAAATATCAAAGAAACTCATTTGATTTAATCTCAATATTTAGCTGTTGTCTACAGCAATCAATGAACTTCCCAAAAGACTGAAACAAGTTATGAATTTCGTTCCTTTTATGGCAATCACCAGCCTGCTGTTTGACGTTTGCCGTTTCACGTAAACGCGATGCTGCTTCGCTCTATTATTGGCCAAAAGAGGTAAAACAATCGTGCGGCACGTACAGCACGATGCACGTGCTGCACGTGCACATTCAACACGCATCTTGGTACTTTTTCTTTGGCGTATTCTGCAATGCAAAACAAAGCAAAATAACCCGAATTTAAGGTTTGGACGACAACGCGAGCACACAACAATGACCCGTTCATTCTTTATCTTGACGTAAAAGTCGTTGCCTATATTTTACACCGTGAACAAGATAGAATGAGTGCGAAATATTCAAGATAGCCATCTTCATTTCTCGGCTTCCTGTCAATGTCGGCATGGCCTTGCCTTGCTTAATGATCCTTGGCCAGAAAGACGAATTTGTCGAGGTAGGTAACATTTTCTCAAACCACTTTCATAAATAAATAACAGTTTAGTGAAACCAAATAAAATCGTTGTGTTTTGTCTTTTTTCAAGTCAAGGCGTCTGTAAAAGTAGAAGACATGCAGTAGGCTATATTTCACCAGGGACGCAAGCGTTAGTGAAGGTAGGTAGTGATTTATGTAGTTTATTATGATGCAAGTAATCTAGACTTCAAGTAATATTCTAACATCAACACAAAACAATTGAAAAATGTTTTGCTCCCGTTCGCATGTGTCGCGTGAAAACGAAACGTAAGCATAACGAAAGCCTCTTGCTCGTCTAATGACAAACACAAAAGATCGGCCTTTTTTTTTCATGTTAAGACCGCTTAGTGCGCATGCCAATTCCCAACAGTAGGGAGTTTAAGGACGCGATCCATTTGGGTTTGAATTTCCGAAATTTCCAGTCTTTATATGGAACATAAAATTCCCGGTAATTCCGGAATTTCGGAAAAAATGGACAACTTCGAGAGGTTGACCAAAATTTTCGAAGTGAACGTTGCGGAAAAGACTGTTTCATTTTATTCTAGACTGAGAATTTCAGAATTTTTGCCCAAATGGATCGCGCCCTGTAAAAACCACGCAGCTACGGTGACGAAAACGTTCACCTCATTATATAAGTTTGAACTATTTTAAGTATTTCACTACTATTTCATCTCGTTGAGGTTGTACATTTTGGGTGAAGTATCCCGGCTGTAAATGGGTTGGGACGGACGGATTTGAAGTAAAGAGAGAGAATGAAAGATTCACTGTGGTATGCCCACGTTGTCGTCAAAACCTTAAAATTGGTCATTTCAAGTTGTTGTTTTGACGAGTACGGAAGAGAAATGTACAAAAATGCGTGCCCCACGTGCAGCACGAATGTTTTTTCCTCTTTTAAGGTGATGTTACACGTGCCGATTTTTAACGCCACATTGTTGCGTTAAAAGTTGCCTCGTGTAACAGGTTGCACAGGGCGATTTTTAACGCAACATTTTGTTGCGGCAACATGTTGCAGGTTTTTGAAAGCGATTCAAAAACCTGCAACATTGTTGCCCGAATTTAGTTGGTGTTGGTGCTTGTAAAACCCCCGCCGCTGACTTTTAACGCAACATCGTCCCAGAATGCACCGCGGAGAACCGAAAATAGGTCACGTCGACGTGAAGTAAACAAACAAGATGGTGGAGCTTGTCGAAGATGAAGGACCGGTAGAAATAACTATACCTGAGGCTCGATTAGATGATGCCGGAAAGCGAAAACTCGTACAGTTCTATGAGAAGAAACCTGTGTTGTGGGATACGTCCCTAAAGTTACCGAAGAAAGACGCCCAAGATCAAAAACTGGCAGCGATAAAACCAGATCATCAAACTTGTTTTTGTCCATCCGAAAATAGCGTGCGAAGGCGGGTTCATCTTCAAGAGCTAACTCTCTTATTAACTGATGATATACCCATCTTTCCTCCCTCCGTCTAATCCAACTTCTCGTCCAAATAATTCGTTCCCGATTTCTTCCTTTTTCATCGTCCAAATCGTCCACTAACAACAGAACCTGAATGATTTTCAGCCGCCGTCTTCTTAACTCATTGTCCGCCATATTTGTCGAGCAGGAGCCTGGGTTCAAGCGTTGCGAGCAATGTTGCGAAAATCGTTTCGTGTAACATACCGTTGCCGCAACGAAGTTGCGTTAAAAGCTGTTTCGTGTAACATGGATTAAAAATCAGCGTTAAAAATCGGCTCGTGTAGAATCACCTTTAACCAATAATATTACTGCTTTACGGCGTTGTCGTTGCCGTAGCGGTCGCCGTTTTAAACTCCTTAATAGGGAGCTTACGAAACGAGGACGACGACGGCTACAAGGACTTCATTTAAAAATACAAATTCGCGTTATTCATATCACTACGAAACTATTTCATGTGTAGTAACTGTCGAGGAATTAAACTGGTATGAGTGGGCTGGAAACGTAAAGAGAGAACTGAAAATTCATCGTCATGTGCTAACGTGCTCGACAGAACCTTGAATTTGGTCATTTCACGTCGTCATTTAGGAGATGACACCAAAGAAATGTACCAAAATGTAAAACGCACGTGCAGAGCAAGCAGAACCATTGTTTTTGCTCACTAAACCTATTGTTTTGTAGCGTCGTCGATGCAGTCGGCGTCGTCGTTTCGTAAGCTCCCTAATGTTGAAATGCTGGAGTTGACCTCGTTTTGATTCATACCCTGGACCAACTTCAGCACGAGAAGCGAGGTTTGAGATGTAAACAAAGCAAAATTCACCCTCGCTTTCAGTCATAGGCCCGGTTACGTAAAAACAAACATTATGACATAATCTTAATGTCATTTTATCTCGAGGCCTGTCATAGCTGATTAAATGCCATATTAACTTTCTCCGCTAGAGTATGGAGCGTGGGCATTGTTTGACAACCAGCCAATGAAAAAGGAATAGTTCGCAAAAAAACAAGGAAGGCAAGTCCAACAGAATTAACTGATTAGAGTGTGATGTGAAGTGCTAGTTTTCTACCCCATATAAACCATGTGAGCGTTAGCCCTACTTATGGAAATGGGCCCACACAAGGACAGGAAAAATCTCTGACCAGGGTGGGAATTGAACCCACGACCTTCGGGTTAGATCACCGCTGCTCTACTGACTGAGCTACAAGGTCAGGCAAGTTCAGTTTATCGTGCGTTCCTTCTCGCCTTTGTCCTCATCCTGTCAACATCCTGACACCGTTTTCCGGCACACTACAAGATAATTTTCCCTCCATGCTCCAACCTTCCTTTGCTTGTTTTTTAACTTCGCTGTAAAGCCCGGTAATTAACCCCACCTTTTCGTAAGAGATTTCGCTCGTTACATCACAAACAGGATGATTCTTAGCAAAAACGGCCTTTATTGAGGCGATTTGCCATAAACTTGAAAAACGTCGGGCCGACTTTTTTAAGAATTACCCAAATGCAATCCATTTTAATCTTGTTCATTTGTGTCCATCCATGCTTCCCTTTACTTTTGTTGTATTTCTTTTATGTTGTTCAACAGTTTTAAGTGGTTATTGCACTTTGGGATTTAGTTTTAACTGATTATGGCATTTTAAAGCGGTTTTCAAATGAGTGTCGTAAAACCAAAACCAAATTACTTTGACCAATCAAAAAGGACGGAGACAATCCGGTAAACCAATCAAAACTCGAAGTAATTACACGTAGCCGACACAAAGCGCGGGAAAATGTGCACGCGCGAGCCACGAAAGGCTTTGGTTTCACTTCTGATTGGTTGAAAAAATGGCGCGAGAACTTTGAACCAATCACTGAGTGAAGTAATCATAAACCAAAGCAATTCGCTAATTACTTTCGACACTCAATTGAAAATCGCTCTATGGGGGCATGAAATTACATAACATTTAATTTAATGGCTTAACTGCCACAAGTCTCCTGTATATAGAACAGAGATAGACTGACATCAGAACTAGTAATCGGAAGGTCGTAGGCTCAGCTCATGAAAAGAAGCACTCGGATTTTTTCCGAGCTCGAGTATCCCCGAAACACCATCGAAATCATCGATTATGGCCTGGATCCCACGAGTCTCCTATAGCTCAGTGATGAGCATCCGAACTAGTCATCGGAAGGTCGTAGGTTCGACTTCTGCAAAGGAGCACTCCGATTCTTTCCGAGTATCCTCGAGGCACCATCGAAATCATGGATCATGGCCTGGCTCCCACGTGTCTCCTATAGCTCAGTGCTTGAGCATCCGAACTAGTCATCGGAAGATCGTAGCTTCGACTCATGAATAGAAGCACTCGGATTTTTTCTGAGTACCCCGGAGTCAATATCGAAGAAAGACATCTTATGATATTCCTTCACCATCGCCTTTATTAGCAAGTCACTGTTTCGATGGCCAATCAATTTGCTATCGCTAACATGTCTTCATATGTGTAATCAAAAATTCCAAAGCAAAAGAGGCAGAGTTTTGTCCGGTTGGAACTTTTATTAGGTTTGCCTCGTTTATTTAAAGAGAGTTCCGCTTACATCGAATGTTGCAGCTACGTTCTATGGAATTCCTCTCTGTTTGTTGCCTGGTTTTGATTGGTCCGTGTCCGAGAGTTGGTCACTATAGAATATTTTTTTTCGAAAAAAGTTAGTATGATATCAGATTTCTTTTAGTTCTTTCTTTCAATTTCGAATGTGTGTTTGCCTATCACTCGACTGGCGAAAGTCTCAACCTTCTTTATGGGCAGAAGATTGTTTATTTTGAGTTAAAAGCTCTCGTTTCATTTAACGTTTTGTCTCTTTAGAGAGCTGGGACGAGGAAAACTGACATCACAGACTCAATCTTTTAAGAACACATTGTGTGTGCAGATGGTTTTCAATCACGTGATAAGACGGCCGTGTTGGTGCGCAACAAAACAGCGAATTATGGCTCATGTTTTGCATTATAATAGATTCAAATTCCCAAAAGACTTTTTCTCTATTGTTCTGTGCACCAACATGGCTGCTGTGACGTCAGGTGAAAATCTATGCGAATGATGTAAGGGAATCTTTGCTGATGTCATTTTTTAATTTTTTTGTCATTAACATACGAGTTTGCTCACAGGAGACATGCTATTTACAAATTGACTTTAAAAGATAAAGTAAGTCTTTTAGCCTTAATAATGGCTCAGCAATTAGCCATAGGAAACTGATAAATTCTTGGGTGGCAAGAGCGCTAATGATCCCATACTTTCCTTGTAAACTTTCGAATTTTCAAAGCACCATTGCTCAGAGATAATCTGGTATATCGCGTTTAATTTTTCAGAGATAGCTCATTAGGCAGTGCTCTTTCAATATTGAGTACTTTATTCTTGGCTGACTGGATTTGCTAATGAGGCAAAAAATGTAAACAAAGATTCCCCTATGGCTGTCAGTTCAGAGCTCTCTGACTATTACCTTTGTCCCTTGCATAGCCAATTCCTGGTTTTCACATGACGTCACGGCCGCCACGTTGGAGTCCCCAAACAATGAAACGGCGGCCATGTTGGAGTCCCGAACCGGGAACCTCCGGGAATTGAACTGAATTCTTTTGCAAACTTTTTTGTTTGTTTTCGTTGAAAAACATACCTTTTGATCACGTGAAACCCAAGAATACGCTGTATTCTTTATCCAGTGGGTCTTTGACGTCCTTTCGTCATTTTCTCGTAAATCGAGCTCTCTGGGGCTTAACTGAGGTCGGAAAAGATCCCATATATGTCATGACACAACACGAATCCCCAACTTCGTATTACTCTCAACATATCGAATACCCAATTATGGAGTCATCCATATTCATTTACGGATATGAATACGGATGACTGAAATAGTGGAATACTCAATTTGCCACTTTCGATATATTAAAATTCAGCTTGAAAGAGAGGTTTAGAGGACAAAGACAAAGGAAAGTGGATGATATGTCGATATTTTTCACATTCATTCCAACGTGTTTCTACTTGTTTTTGTCCTCTCTGATGGCCAATACAAGAGCGTGTATTATGTAGTTGGAGACTCGTGATAGGTATATACATGAGATCAGAAAGGAAAGGAAAGGAAAGGATATTGAGGAATTTTTTTTAAGTGTCTAGTCATTCTAGCGCTGGAGCGCTAATTGGGGACACTGTAAACTGAAATTAACAAATAACGCAAATCAAGTCAAATGTTGGTTTTTGAGGAGAGGGAAAATCGGAGTCTGGGAATCAAACCCAGTCCACATTGGTTGGAGGCGAGTGCCCTCACCGCTACGCCATCCCTGCACCCCAAGAGAAGATAAAATCGGAGAAAATTCTCTCCGTGCAGAGTAGAGAACTAATAAACTCAACCTTCATATGACGCCGAGTCTGGGAATCGAACCCAGGCCACATTGGTGGGAGGCCATGCACGTGCACTCGTGTTTGTGCTTCTCTCCCTCTACTACACAGGTTTTTTGACACCGCAAATCTTACCTATACTCTCCTATTTACCTCCCAATTCCATTTGATATCAATATCGTGGAGAAAAACTGCGAACTGCTTTCAAAATGCTTGCGCAGAGTTGCCTTCCTTATTAAAATAGGTATTTTACCTATGTCACACTTTCCGAATTGTTAATTCAAACATAATATAGGCCTCACCGCTCGATTTTATCGTGCCAAATTTGACAAATATGTGAAGTTTCCTTAGAATCTGTTGTAAACTCGTGAGAATATAGGACCCCAAACTTGGCAAAAATTTTTAAGAGGTATCCGCCAGGCAATCAGGGGGCAACGGTTGGCTTCTGTGGTACATCTTTAATTTATATCCGCAATACAAAGACAGGGACCCTTCCAGAAAATTATTTCTTCAACTTTAATCTAAAGAAGAACAACTTTTATGAGTTCATGTATCAGTTCCGTTTACAGTTGGGCTTGTGAGTGGCCTGGGGGGGGGGGGGGGGGGAATCCTCGTTTTCCCGCGCCCAATGAACTAGCCTAATGCGCTGAAACTGAAACTGGCTGAAACTGGCCGGATCCTCCCCTAGATGTGCCACTGCATGGATAGTGCTGCGCAACTGCGACAAGACCAGCTATTGTCTTCATTAGCATCACGGTTTAATTAATTAATTAATTAATTATTTATTTATTTATTTATTTGCCTGTCCGTGTGTTGTCTATGTGTTTATCTGCAATTGAATGCAGGTGCTGTCCGACTCAGTTATGACCTGCGATCAACTATGCTATTCTAAATCTTAAGCAATACGAAAGAAAGCGAGAAAAACGTAATGGAAACGTATACATTACGAGATTGATTTCCAAATCTACAAATCACAGAAACCTCGTGATGTTTTTTCCCAACCACATTGGATATTTTTGCATATTGGATGCAGCCTAGTTCATAATTTCCTTTCCTTTTTCGTGCATAAGTAAGTGTAGTTTCTAACCACACAAAGTGCACGTGCCTTCTCGTTGTCGGCTCCTCTATGAGCTTTTCATTTTTGCCGTCGAAAAACCCTCTAGTAGCTTGTAGTAGTTTGATAGTTTCTACTTATGTCCTCCGATGTTCGAAATAATGAAGACGTTTCATTTATTTCCGAATACTCCCCACTGACAGGGCTGTCCTCTGAATGATGTGACTACTTGCCGGGATTGTAGGTCCAGAAATTCTCAAAACATGGGCAGCGACTGAACATCACTCTACGAATGTTCTCTTGAAATTTCTCGGTAAACAAGCAGAACAAGAGAAATCCTTGAGCACATTCAAACCCTCCCTGAAAAAAAAGAAAAAAGCAAATTACTTCCCACTGCCCTCAAGCCCAACAATTGAGAAAACAGGTATGGGTAGACTTTGTTATAAGAAAGCCACATGGCTAACGCTCAAAATGTCAGCTTCACAAACTAGCTACGGTGGTCAACTTCTATTAAAATGAATAAATAACTATTAAAGTGTAGATAAAGTGGTGTTGATGTTCTCCAGTTTTTGCGCTGGCTGTGAAAACTTAAATTACGTTAGAGTTTACGGCGTCATACTGATAAAGGGACAGCAGTCCTGCCTGGAAAATTCTGCAAAAGAAACTTCTTCCAAAGCAACAACCTCATTTTCTAGTTGCCAATCAATATTTTTTACTAACCGCCGTAGTAAATTTAGCAGGGTAGCTTATAAAGTAAGGAGTTGAACATAGTTAAAGCTGATGTACTGTCTTTCCAGCTAACCGCAACCACTCAGATGGTCAGCGAGATAAGAATATTTATGATGTCAAGAGCGGTACTGCAAGCAAAAGCTTGCTGTTACGTTCAAATCAGTTATAATTGCCGAGCGTTGATTAGCCTGTGTCAGCAGTTGACACAATTCTGGGAGTGTGACGTGCTTCTCTAGGAGACAGGTGAAATTCGGACAATGCATAGGCTCAATATCTGCCGCTCTCTCTCGTCTAGTCTTTGGTTGAGACTTCAGAGGAAAAACGTGGGCTCGTGTCCCGAACAGGGATGGAAATACGTTTGTTGGTGTCAGCGACTTAAATTTTGAACCCTCTCTACTTTCGTTCTAGTTGCTTTACGTTCTAGCTCTTTTCTCTGTTCTGTACTGACTCCACACGCAGTGCACAAAATTTCATACATTTTTGACCGAACCTGAATATAAAGCAAAATGTGTTGAGCTTTTCTCGGAGCCTTTGATTCATTCACCGAGGAAGTCAAGTAAATAAGAAAGCGAAGCATTCCCCAGAATCGAAGAAAGGGCAAAAGAAGGGGAACTAGGGTAAGCTTTTTATCTGCTTTCTTCGCTGCTTCCGGAGAGGGACTTGTGATCGTCTGTCTTTCATTACGATACACCTGTCATGCACATGCAACTACGAAGCTCGTCAAGATCCGAAGTCAATCTTCTCCTTGGATAAACAACGAGATCAGACGAACGATGAATTTAATGTTTAAGTTGTTTAAAAGAGCGGTTAGCACTAAAGACCAAGAAATTTATTCTGGATACACGAAAGTAAGAAATGAGATTACATCTCAGATAAGAATCGCTTAGGCTCAGTACTTCATCAACGAGAAGTTATCTGAAGCTAAGTCTGCAACTGCTTACTGGAATTTAATTGCGGAAGCGACAAATCCAGTCAGAAGAAATAGAATTTGTCCATTAAAGAGGGAGGATGGAAGCCTTGCCGTGAATGATACAGAAAAGGCAAACTTAATAAACGATTTCTTTGCTAATATCGGTACCAGACTTGGACGAGCCAATTGCTTTTTTCCACAGCAGAGCGATCGCACTGGCTCAGTGCCCTCTGTGACTGATATTGTCTCACACTTGACTAGCTTATTCTCATTTTGCGCAAACCTCGGAGAAACCTCCACCGATTGGAAGAAAGCTCGCCTGATTCCGGTGTACAAGAAAAATGATGAAGCTGACACTAACAACTATAGACCGATATCGCTTGTAAGTGTTCCTAGTAAGATTATGGGATCTTGTGTATCCGATGCATTCGTCCGCCGTTGAGGCTTTTTAGATGAGGATTTTGCTTTGCGGGTTTGCAAAACCAACCGAAAGCCGCGTGCAAATGCTTCCACCGCTATCAATCAATCAATCAATCAATCAATCAATCAATCAATCAATCAATCAATCAATTAATTGATCCATCAATTAAACAAACTTTAGCGTGGCACTTGAGGCCCTTTAAAAATCAGCTTATTTTAATTAGTATAAAATCACTTACGATTAAAAATTTACCCGAATCTAATTTAACGGATCAAATTGTCGTTATAGCACATTTGAATGTTTCATACAGTTATCGCATGAAAATTGCTCTTATTAATGCGACATAATAGCAATCGCTTCTTAGCCGTGACTTGACATTTATGTTTCTTTTGGTGTCTTAAGATGGCTCGCTGGAGTATGTGCGAATATCCTTTCTATAGGGCACGACTTACAAAAGGAAACCTAGTTAATTTCTCTAAAAGTTTTCTCTGTAGAGATTTACCAGTATGGGTACCGATATAATGAGGCTTATTTTTTTGGTGTCAATTTTTGGATTATGACTGTTACCATAGCAACATCACATCTAATGACAGGCAGATGTATCTTCTTATTTTTGACCTAAATTCCTTAATATTTATCCTTTTCTTTGCTGAATTTTTTTTATTTTTTGCCATATTAAGGCGGCGAAATACGAGATACAAAAACCCTCAACTTGTCGCGCAACATTGTTTCGTTGAAAGTTTTGGTCGATGTTTCGCGTTTTTCACCTTGCATGATCAACTTGACCGGCAACAAAAACATCAACCCGCAACAAATGTTTTTGTTGCGCGACAAGATGATCATGCAAGGTGAAAAACGGGAAACATCGACCCAAACAACGAAACAATGTTGACGCGCCAAGTTGAGGGTTTTTGCATGTCGTATTTAGCCGCCTTTATGGAAATGGTATTGCCTGAAATTTTGAAGTGGTAAAAAGTCAAGGTTGTTCAGGCAATATTCTGTAATTTGTAATTTTTCCAAATATATTCGATTAGCTCTGACCAGGAGCCCATCAAGGAGAGCCTCTATCTCCCATACTTGACCTTGGAGTCAACCCTTTCCCGAGTAGATCTATTATTAGAACGCCTCCCAGGGGAAGCTTCACACGCCCTCAGTTCGAAGAGCCAATAAAAACAGAGCTATGACAGTCATTGTTTTACCCACACGACCAGGCTGAGAAATCGGTAATGATTTAATGATTTTTTTAATGATTTTTCCGCTTTTCTCGGTTTACTCGACAGAAATATGATACTTTTCGCGGGAAAAAGCCGTTCTTAAAATAAATCTACTCGGGAAAGGGTTGACTCAAGGAATTAGTGGAGATAGAGGCTCCCCTTGATGGGCTCCTGCTCTGACAGATTTTAACAAATTTTGGGTATTTGATGGGAACTGTATGTTGTTAGAACTGAGCCAATTTTCAAAACAATTTACCGAAGGACGTCACAAAATCAGAAAAACACGCGCGATTCAGGCTTTACGCGTCATACTAGTGCCCAGCTTGCACGCAGCCCTAAAAGTCTACGGAGCCTCCTTAACACTATTTTTAGCCGACGAGGCTCTAAAGCACCCTCGCGGAAACACGGGACCAGTTAGCTGTGAAGGTACGTTTAGTAATTAATATATCAACCAGTCTAATAAAACATCTGAGGCAATAAACTAGCCATGCTTTGGTCGCAGCCAAATGTTCACAAGGATCTAGTTTTTGTAAACTTCCGTTGAGCCAGTTATTTTTGCCGCACCCCGAGCAGAAGCCTCTGACTAATTACTTCCGGGTTACCAACACGAGGTTTCAAGGAAAATTGATAAGGGTGGGAAGCAGGGATGGAAGAGCATAATATATTTCCTCTCCCCACTTTTCTCACCCTCACAATGTTTTGCCAGCGCTTTTATTAATGTTTAGTTGCAAAACGCAGACAACTATTAAGCAAGATATGACGTCATGATCATCACTGAGGCTTTTCCTGTGTGACGTAAAAGACGGTAACGCTTGCCGTGGCGTAATAGCTACGTCGAGACAAATCGCATTTGTACAACACATTCGGAATTAGGAATCTTCAAATTTGGGCAAGTACAACGAAACCATGGCGAAACAATGAAGCAATAAAAATGAAAATGAAAATGAAAGGTGAAGAAATGAAGCCAAAATGTTAAATTAAAACTATGTAGCGCATATGTATTGGCTCATGTAATAACCTCAAGAATTGTTATAG
>OX421457.1:25413227-25425727 GCA_949126865.1 Montipora capitata | reverse complement strand
TATTTTGAAAACACGATCTTTAAAAGTCACTATTACTCTTTTCGCTGCTTTTGGGACAACAAAAGAGAACATTCCATGGTTGTCGGTCCTATCTACGAATATGCCAGCAAAGAATAAATCCACAAATTTGGCTGCGATGGCATCTTGACCTACAGCTTTACCTTCGATCACCGTTTGTTTTTCTATGCATTTTCCACACCCACACGCTTTAATTATGGAGAGATGGAACGGCGTAAGGGCTCCGCATTGAACCAGGACACTTTCAATCGAGCGAGGCCCACAGCACATGGAAGGGTCCGTACATGAAGAATTAAAGCTAGAATTTCCCTTCACGCATTTAACTGGCTCACACTTTCCGACGTCCACGGTAGTGGTGTTTGTACCATTAATGGCACAACCCGAAGGTAGCGTCTCGTTCTTGGAACTAGGTGTTGAAGAGCATGAATCCTCTGATGTTTCTGGAAAAGAAAAGATAAAATAATTTTTTTTCATGAATATAGAATGTTCTTTTGCCAACGTTAATTTACATGCTAAATAATTACGCAGGAGATGTTGCCTATTTGTAGGAGAAATACCTTTTGGTAATTTTGGTTTTTTTAAGCCTTCATTGAAGTTCACAGGACGTGTCTTTAAGAAAAAACTTAAGGTCCCCTTAACGGTATTGACAATCAGTAAATTAACAAGTAAAAGCTCGTGAGAGCGTGTCCATGAGAGAACACCGGGAGAACCAGGTAGAACCAGGCAGAAGATGATACAGCTCAAATCACCGGTTTCGCTCAAACCTGGCGCAAATGTTGGGTTTGGTAAGTGAATGATTATGGTAAAATAGTAGGTCAAAATGTCTTACTCCCTCCAAGTTACGGGACCCCTTCAAAAAATAGCAATTTGACAACTATTAACGCATGTTTAATTAACTATCTTTGGTTTAGTATTTCATGCGTGAAAATGAAACTCACTGGATCATCCTATAAAACTATCAGCCTAAAAGTACAGATATTCTTTTTCAATTTGGCAATTTGATTTCTCTCCGTGGATTCATCTTAAGTAAGATGCATATTTCGTGTGTTGTGAATAGCCTTTAATTGATGGCAAATATCTGCAATAGGAAACAGCAAATACGCATAATTCTGACATCATGTGAAAACCTCTCAGATCTAGCCACCAGTCATTGGCTTCACCAGAAGCTTTTTTGTTTATAAATACATGTATCTAAGAAAAAAAGTAATAAGTTTAGACAAAGGAAATTGCAACCGTGATGGTGTTTAGATATCTGATCTTAATAAGTTAAGATTTGTATGACTTTATTTTTTCTTTTTCCCTCTTTTTTGGTTTAGATTGAGAAAGTGTATCAAATATTCGAGACGGTGTCTCATCCCATTTCCAAACACCTCGACGTTCGTCAAAAATTCTCCATTGCGCGTTGTATTTTCAACTATCTTCTCGGTGTTTGAAAATGTTATGAAACACGGTATCTTGTGTTTGATATTTACTTCCCAATCGAAAACATACGACGACCGACGATCGAAAAGTATGCCGGCCAAGCACACTGAGATACATACCTAATACCGTTAAGACGGCACTTTCGGAAAATTCTGATCCGAAGTCGTTTACCACCCTACAGCTGTACGAACCGCTGAGACCATCCACAGCCGGGATTACAAGACTGCGGTCGTAATTGAACAGGTCTTTATCAATGATATTATTCTCTTTGAACCTGAAGGAAGAATCGTACCCGCAGAATTTTAACCACCATACTTTGATTTACAATTGTTAATTTCCAAGAGCAAATAAAACGGGAAAAGAACATAGCAATTGAAATTGAGCAAGCGTTGAGTTGAACTTCAAGACGCTTGTAAAAGACGTAAATGCTCTCAAGACTCTTCCAGGAATCAGAGAATTGACTGTAAAGTATTTATAAGTGCAGAGAAAATTACGCTTTTGATCTAGACATGTTCTTGTTTGAATGGTTGAATCCATAGAGAGAAAAAGCTTGTTTCAAGCAAAATTTTCAACAGCCAACAAACAAGATGAATTTTCATCGTTTTATACTCTAGTTAGCTCAAACTGAAAAAGTTGGAATCCTTTTTTCGCGTTTTGCCCTGTTATTGGTTTTCGTTGTCGTGGTCGCCCCGTTTACAATAGTAGACTCTGAGCACATTTATGCCATATTAAGCCAAATTCTAAGAGGCTGTTGATGGTGTGTATTTGAAAATTTGAACTAACCGAGAAACCAGTCAAAAAGTTCCTTTTCGTAGATTACCAGCTTGAAAATGTTTATACTATGAATCGAATCTTTCTTTCATATTGTTTCTCACCATTCAATTTTTGGTGGAGGGTTTCCTTCGCCTTCACAACAAAATGTAACACTCTGGCCACGCATCCGTGTCTTACTTTCTGGGTGGACTGTCACAAATGGAGGAACTGTAGAATAAAAGATATACATCGCAAAATATGTGGTCCCGAGGGAAACAGTTCATTTTGTTTCCCGACAATCTCAATGTTTCCCCGAAGCGCATTGAAATTCGAGGGAAATAAAAATGAACTGTTTCCCGAGGGACTAGTCATTGAGTGATTTGTTACATAGCACAAAAAGAAAATCGTGCAATGGCAACAGCAACGGCAGTCCTTGGTCAACATTCGCGGCTAACAGTGCACTGTCACCCTCTGACGTCACAGATTTTGCACTGTTGCCCACTCACAGACTTTTGGCGGGAAACAGTTTTATTGTTAGATGTCATGTGACCTCGAAGTAACCAATGAGAGCGCGCGCTGCTGGGAGAAGAAACTGAGCTATATAACAAGGACCATTATTATCCAACTGCAGCGAATACCGTCCAAATAACAGTACAAATATACCGTACAGTTATTTGTACAGTAGAAAACCTGTTTGCCGTAAAGGTCGGCGCGCGCACGCAAAACTGTCATACATTCTCCTTCTTTCATTGATAAGTTTATTGACTACAGCAGCTGGATAATAAATCTCTTAATAGATGTTTTGGTGTGTAGTATCGCTGCTTATTTTTACTCGTTGTTTGTATTTTGATTCGCCTACGGGCTCGTAAAAATATACAGCAATACTACACAGCAAAACTGCTGCTAATAAGATATATCTACAAAAAAAATATTAGGTCGTTTGATCATGCTAGTCTTGTCCTCGGATAATGTGCCTGCACGTCACTTCCAGTGAATGGAAAAACGCATACGTTTTTACTATCGTCCACAATGAAACCCCGAAAAGGCTGATAGATTGAAACAAGAGGAGGCCTACTCTGGGACCTTAAGTCGCCTTACGGACGGTGCCTACTATTGTTATTGCGCATACGTTCTGCGCATCTCAAGACACTGGGATTTCGTATGGGTAGTGCGCATGCTTATTAATACAGGGATATTTTTGCACAGTTCAAAACTATGCGGAAAAAGAGGAACTTAGCAAGTGCTCTTGGTATCCAAAAAGAAAATTGGGAGTAACCACGCATTTTCCAGAGATCATTACTGGGTTGCCAGTATGGCAAACCAGTCGGAAAATGGGTGTCATTTCTTCGTTTTTTTCCCGTGTCAGAAAAATAGAAACCTGTCTCTCCCCTGCTAAGTACTGGTTTTGTGCCTAGAGTAACCTGTGCGTATCTTTGTTTGATTTCAGGCCTGGGGGTAGTGGAAATGCATAAATTTTATTCGGTGGACAGAGTACAAACAATGGCGACGAAGCCGGCGATGTAACGCGAATGGTGTTTTATTGCATCTGTAAACAATATATACCCTTTTGGAGCTCAATAATGGAAAGTCAATTCGATAAACAACACAAGCTGTGAAAAATAAACATCTGGAATCTTAAAAGTGACGAATGATGGGCTTGAACAACAATTGCATATTTCGCCGTCGGATGTCAATATTTTGCTAACTGTAATGTTATGCACAACACTGAAACCAAATGGCAAATTCTCTGGTAACTTTTTCTATTCTGGCTGGATATGGGTTTAACCAACTCAGAGAAAGAATCGAAAACCTTGAATGCACCTGTGTTTAATTTTGTGCTCAACTCTGCACATTCTTCAGGTAAAAAAAATAATTTGAAAGGTGACCATCAAAAATAATTTGAAAGAAAGCTTGTTGTCTATTTTGTGCTTCATTATTCAAGGAAAGGTTCTGCAGAAAAGGGTTTATCCTGAAATTTATTTTGTTACGTATGGTAATTAATTTTGACACGATTGGGTTTCTTGTTTTCACGCACGCAATGAAATAGGAAGTGTTTTTTTGCCTCTAGTAGCAAATACGTTGTTTGTTTCAATACATTTTTCGCTGGAAAAGGTTTTTGTGAGATTTTCCTTTGTGAATTCATCATGTGTAATATTCGAGCTTAATGCACTAGTCAGTGGAAAGCCCCGCACCCCCATACCCGGGGAATAGCGGGGCATTAAACCAGGCCCGCCTTCTAAATGAAGCAAATTCCCCGCTAAGCAGGGCAATTTCGTCCGTCAAAGCCAAACTTTTCTCCCCCGCACCCGGGGACAATACAGTACTTCCAAAATTATAAAGCCCAATGTTGACCAAAATTAATATACTTCAAGAATTTTTACCGCAAATTAAACGTTGACAAACATGAAAATCAACAATGCAGTCAATTTCTCATAAAGCCCAAAATAATCTACCTTGAGTTACAGATTTGGCGTTCCAAACTTTACAATCTATCCAAAAACTGTAATATTAATCTCTGGGTTTAGCACAGCCTTGAAAATAGCAATAAAAAATACCAGTTTCCTTGGTGTCAAAACAATTAAAATAGCAACGACAATAGTCCAAACATGCATTTGACGTGCAACTCAATCTGACAATATTCCAGTTATTTTCCTTCTGTGCATAAGCATACCCAATTTAAAGTACACTCAACCGACTACAACGGTTCACTATCACAACAATTCTCAAAGAGCTATACAAATTTCACTAAGGAAATGGCTTATTACCAAAATTTTATGGCCTCATAATCCAGCTACATTTTGCAAATAACCAAGAGATTACCATGGCAAGAGAGTAAATTCCCCATATGGAGCGTTTTCACTCACGTGACCAGCAGCCATATTGGATTACTTAAACAAAAGAAAGCATTTGCATACAAATAGAGTTCAAATACCAGAGGATTAGCTTGATACACCATCATGGCCGCCATTCCTTTGTTTTGGAACACCAACATGGCCGCCGTGACGTCATGTGAAAACGCTTTATAGGCCTTATACCCATGCAAGGTAATCCCTCTTATGTTATTTTTAGACTTGGTGCCTAGTTCTTCCGAGGATGTTACTCGCGCTATGCTTGAACTGCCCAAGCGATTTTCTCGAAACTACCTGAGAAGAATGGCAGAAGAATGACGTTTTGATTTTCAAAAGATGCTTCGTAGTAGAGATGTTTTTTTGCACTCTCCGCTGTCTTTTGTTCGGCTGGGCCTTCGTTTGCTTAGTGCTCTTTGGCTGTCCAAAACATAATCAAATCCTCCTCGAAAACATCCACGCAACGCGCGAGTAACATCCGTGGAGAAACTGGGGACAATGTCTAAAAATAACATAAGCAGTAATTACCTTTAGTAGAAAGCCTATATGGGGGATTCTCTCTCTTACCTCGATAATCTCTTGAAATAACCCTTGATCGGTGACACATTTTGAAACTACTCTGAAAACTATAGCAAAGAAAATAAAAAATCTAGTGAATTACAGTACACCTTTGACTGTAAGAGTCCTCGGTAGGAACTTGCATGTTCCACTATTACGCAGACCGTGGTAATGTAGAAACTCAAAGAGCCGAAACCCATGGAGGTAACATTTACAAGGTTTATCTCACAAAATCATAAAGTAATGTCACTGTCAGCCTCTACGCGTAAGTTCGCTTTGTATTCCAATGGAAATGCTTAGACAAAAGGTCAGCGCTATAAATAAATCGCTAATCAAGCATGGCTATAATCGTTGTCTAATTCCACTACAAGAAATGATAATATTTACAGATTGAACACAGAATTTAACTGAGGGCCAATTACAAACATGAAAAGAATGGATTCTCACTTGACTGAGCCACCATTTTGAGACCGTATGCTTTCCCAGTGATATTTGCGTGCCTATTCAAGTTGGCGTCAAAAAACAAATCCCCGTCTGAGCCCCGCCCAAGGTCCCCGCGAGCCGATACTTGCTCCAAATGCTGTCGAAAACCCCGCATACCGTGGCAAAAGTGACAGTCCAAAACCACCGAAATCCCCCGAAAATGCCCCGCATTCCCCGGGTATGGGGGTGCGGGGCTTTCCACTGACTAGTGCTTAACAAATTTGCATGCGTGAGTTGAAATGTGATAGGCGAGGATTTTCTATAAAGATGGCAGGAATGTTTTCTTTCTGTCAAATGATTGATTTAATAGGTAGACAAGTTTTTAAGGTCAGAAAAAGATCTGTTTTTCATTATAGTTTAAAATGAAGTTTATTTGGGAAGCCAACAATATTTCTTTAAGTTCGTGGTTTTCGTCGTTTTTTCAGGGTTTTGCATGTACCGCTGGAGGAAAGGCTACCAATTCTGGGAAAGTTATGGTCACGTGACTTGACTCAAGCTCACGCGAGTCTACACATAGAGACATGGACCCTAGCTGGGAGAATCAAAATGGCGGAAAAAAAGACTAACTTGTAGGATTGTTTATGATGATAGAGGAGGAGCCTTTTAAGTGTCAATGACTAAGGAAAAGAAGTTTCATTTAAGACCTTGATATTGGACTGTTCTGCCTCACAGAAGAAAGAGAAGAACATTTATTTGTTGGGTTCCCGAAAAGGAACAACCATTGTTTGATTCCATTGGAATGGTGTATAATTTACCAAACTTTCGTGCAAAAATTGACAATGCAAGCTGCAGGATCTTTCAGATAAGTTTACTAAGATAACAATAATTATTTGCTCTCATTTGTGAAATACTGGTAGTTTGACTGATCTTGACTTCCTTGTTGCATTATGAATTTTCTATAACAGTCTAATTTAAATCATGTCTTTCTTTTGATGAATAACTAAATAAGTTTTGTAGCTATCAGAAAAAAAACCTTGCAGTACACTGTAACTTTAATTATATTTAACAGTTATTTGCCAAAGGCAAAGTGAGTGTACATCTGAGACGAATAATTGTGTGAGTATAACTTTAGAGCTGAACAACAGACAATTGATAATCGACAAAGTTTATTTCTGTTGTAATGGTCATGAGTGCCTTGGGTTTAGGGTTGTGGGAGCCTTGCCATTTTGTTTTGCTTTATATTCATCAGCTTGTGCGGTGAATATAAAATCATGTTATTATTTCTATAGGAAACCACTCAATCAATCAGATTGCTGGAAACTCTTTGTTCATCTCTGAAATTCTACTAATTATTTATTATGGTTGCTGTTATTCCAGCCCAGCGGACATATACAAAACATGGACCTCAAGTCGATGGACCACCCCTGTGGACCCGGTCCATGGACCCCTTCATGGACCCGGTCCATGGACTACCCCTGTGGACCACCCCTCATTTTGTAAAGTTACAAGCAGAAAAATCTTTAGACGAAAGAGGGAAGTGATCCTCTCACTCATCTGCACAATTTTATCAATTGTCCCTTATTAAGTCACCTGAAAAAATCAGGTGGCTCCAACGGGATTCGATCCCATGACCTCTGCAATGCCGGCACAAAGCTCTACCAACTGAGCTTTGAAGCCACTCAGTTTGTTGGGCTCATTTGTTCTGGTAAACTGAGGACATTCTGAATGAAATTAACGTATATTTGAAAAGCGGGTTACAGATGAATCCCTTTGGAGCCACCAAATAGGTGGTATAAGTGTCTATAACAGGCAATTGCATAAATAAGAGCCCATATGAGCGAACAACAGCCCTTTATTACCGCTAATGAGACTCCTGCGGAGCCCGATCATCAATCACGAGAAACTAACTTGACGTCTAAAAATAGATAGTACATGGGCTCCTAGTCTATAAAAATACTGTGGCTCAGTATGGAAGTTGTTCGCTCCTCCGGACTCCTGCTTAAATTTTCCGGATAAGTGCGAGGATCACTTCTACCTTTCGTCTGAAGATTTTTCTGCTTGTAAATCTATTGAATTTACAACTGAATTGAAATGAGGGGTGGTCCACAGGGGTCCATGGTCCGGGGTCCATGGATACATATACATCCCAGCCCAGCATTTTATAGCTCTAGTGGCATTCAGACATGGACATTTGACACTGTCATATAGCAATTAAAAACTGTGAAATAATTATTTCACAGTTGTTTTTTTTTCTGATTTTGGAAAAGAAATGTGGAGACTTGATCTGCTGATATTCTGTAACTTAAGTAGAATAAGCAATTTAAGTTGTGTAAGATTGCCCCGAAGTCGCCTTAAGTCGCCTGATTTGTTATGCATTTTTTTTCTAAAGTCGCCTTCAGTCGCTTTAAATTATGGCGACTTAAGGTCCCAGAGTAGACCTAAGGGGATATGAAGCTTGAAAAGCCTCCATTTTCAGCTTCCCACGGAGTGTTTTCAAACTGATGCGTTTTCAAAAGGCTCCATTTTTAAAACCGTTTTCGAAAGCCTCTGTGTTCATCAGCGTTTTCGGGTGTTTCAGTGTAGACGATAGACGAAAACGTACCAAAAAGTATGCGTTTTGAAACGAAAATGGGGACGGAGCCTTACAGATGTGATCAAAGCTTACCAGCAATCTTTAGCCTGACAACAACATTAGCAGTTGTGGGCGTCAACATAGTGGCATTCTTCTTCACAGGAACAAAACCAGCTTTTGTTATGAATAGCTCCAGCTGAACGTCTGTACAGACATTGAAAGCGGTAAAAAAGCCACTGATATTTGTTTGACCCAAAACTCGGTATGGTGTCTCCGCCAATGAAATGTTGGCTTCCGACAAAGGAACATTTGTCTCACTGAGAATTCGACCAGTAAGCACGTGATCATCACATGTACAAGCACTGCATTCATCATTAAGCGTTCCATTGACACACGTCCTGTTGCAATCTGAAACACAAATTTTAACTTGAGTGCACACATGTCGAGATGGCTGGCAACACTTTCTAGCGCTTTCCGTGGCATATGTTTTGATGAGTCATTATAAACACTTTTTATCAGCTGCTGCTACAATCAATGGTATCAAAAAAACTGACAAACATTGGTGAATACTGTATCAATACGCATGAGAGCACTTAACAGACATGAGAAGGGAAAGACCTTGTGATAAACAATAAGCTTTTTAATGGCGGGAACAAGAACAACCTTTTTCACATCCGGGAATCTCTAACTACAGGTTTTACAAATAAGGGTATGTCACGCAACATGTTACAAATACGTTGTTATCATTTGCTTGATACAATAGGTACCATGGCAATGGTATGACCTGTCAAACAGCGTTAATATCACCTTTAACTGATGGTAACTAAAAAACGAGCTCGTTGACCCCCATTTTTATAATCGAATTTTGATTAGCAGGATAAGAGGCAACTTTGAGGTTCGGAGCAACTTTAAATTTAAAAAAATTAAGGTAGCTCTGGGCCCCATGTACAGAGCTTTTTTAAACTTTCTAAACTTTAAAAAGTTGGGAGAGATATGAAAAATAAATCAAACCTGGACAGTTCCATTCCGCACATGTCTTGTTTTGTATACGTTTCCCAGCGCAAGTAATGGGAGTGAAAACTGCACCCTGATTTTGAGCTACACATGTCCTAGTTCGATGTTGAGCTCCTGTGCCGCATGTTTTAGTGCAGTCACTCCAAGGACTCCATCGAGACCATTTGGCCTCTGAAATGTGAGATAGCAATAATTTTAAGACAGGGTTTCAAGTTCATTTAAAGGGCTTTAATAATGAGAGCAGAAAACTACGTTGGTGGTGGGGACGTAAAAATGTACTGTAGGAGGATTTCATAGCAACCCAGATAACATGTGGGATTCTTATGTTGTTTCACTGCTCCTATTAAAGAGAATCCAAGTTCAATAATTCAAAGAATTCTCAAAACTCGTTTGGCAAAATACTGAAAATCATGAAAGTGCTTCTCAGAAGCTTCGTGTTATTGGTAACGCCGCAAGAGTTACCTCTCTGTTAAATTGTACCATATGAATATGTCTGGATCAATGAAAACCTTGTTAAAGCCTGAATCAAGCCTTTTTATTTATTTATTTATTTATTTATTTTCTTTTTCTTTTTTTTTTAGTTTTTTGCTTTCAGTATGGGAGCAGCTTGTAAATCTTACCTAGCATGTGTCATTTATTTATCTATTTTTTAAAATGATTTATCGACTTCAAAGGCTTGCACGGGCATGGTATGGCCTCTATTAAGAGTACACGAGGTAGATAGCACTCTCAGTACGACATTGCCATATTTTTGACCGTATCTGACCAATTTTCCAAAAACATGCCCGGTTTTTTAGTGTAGAGTTTTAACACGGTTTTCATAAATTCATTCATATTATATCACTAAGCGAAACATGATAGTATAGCTTTGAATTGTTACTCCGCCAATAGGTTTTCATCCACAGACCCAGACGTTAGAATAAATGTTTACCATAAGAGGGAAATGACAAATGATCATTTTAGAAGTTTACTAATGGAAATCAACTAGGAAAAAGTCAAATTAAACTCGGCCTTTTTGTACATGTTCTGTTGAATCGGATTGTTGTTTTGAAATGTGACGTCGTTTTAAGTGGGATTGTTAGGATGTAAACGTGACATGCGTGACGCGTGACATATGACGTAGCGTTTTTACATCCGGGACAATTGACACAAGGACGATGTTCAAAAGAAGATGATTGTATGAGTTTTGTGGAGCGACAAAATACAATGCTTGAAGTGCAACGTGTTTGTGGTTTTATTACTAAGAGTACCCATGGGTAACAATTTGGCGACCCTGCCAGGACGAACTGCGAATCACAAGTTAAAAGAGCAATTCCTGGTGTTATTGGAAGAAGAATCTGTGGATTTCGAGCGAGAACTTCGAGCGAAGTGGATCGACATGATACGTGGAAATGGCGAATGCTGGTGAAAGGGATTCACTAAAGTCAGATGCCAATAACGGTAAGAGAAAGGCAATTGAGTTATAGTGGCAGATAAACAAACTGTGTTGTAAAGTCGATGAAGCGGATGGATTGACTTGTCCTGTGTCTATCTTTACACTTGGAACTACTTTGTGTTTTGAAAATTGCTGCACCGTAAGGCGTGTTTTGAGCGAACATTAGCATGTCTCAAGCTTACATTATGGAGCAATTACAACTGGAAGTGGAAGCGCAATTGTTAAGTCAAGATGAAGGCAGCGTAGTCGAAATGATAGAAAATTTAGGAATTGAGGACGATGGAGCGGGAAAAACTAAAATGCAGAAGATTAAACTTATCAGGAAAGAAATCGACAGCAAAATGGAAAACGATGAAAAGGCCGCACGCACATGTCTTGAACAACTATTCGCTTACATGAAAGGAACTGTAACTCCTCTTGAACCAACGGGCGAATCGACCGAAGAAGCAGAACAAAAAACAGAAGCTACTGGAGTAAAAAGCGAAAAAAAGAGCGCTGAGGGAAAAATCAAAAAAGAGCAAACCGAACAAGGGGCAGTAGAGCAAATGTTGAGTGAGCTGGAGAAAACAAAAGCGGTCCCGTCCTTGCTGCGCAGAGAATTTAAACTTTCAGGACAGATTGGCGAACCGGGGCAACTTTTGTGTCACTGATTCATCAAATAGACTCTGGTCTTAAACGTGGTTACAAAAAAAGTGAAATTGTGGATGCTGTGATTCGTGCTATTTCGCCCCATAGAAGTCTTAGGAGTTACGTGGAAACATTATGTGACCTCTCCCTTGCAAAATTACGCCGAATTCTCCGTGTGCATTACCGGGAGAAAGCTGCGTCAGAGGTTTACCAACAACTCGCAACAGTATGCCAGCAAAGCAATGAGTCTCCTCAGCAATTCTTACTTCGTGCCTTGGACCTTCGTAACAAGGTAAACTTTGCCAGTCAGGAATCAGATTGTGAGTTTAATTATGGCCTATCCCTGATTCAGAAGACATTTGCAAAGTCCTTTGAAACGGGTCTTCGTGATGATATTTTGGCGTCAAACCTGAGAGCGACCCTCCGCACCCCAGGGCTTACCGATGAGGAACTCACAGCAAGCTGAGCGAAATACGAAATTGGCGACAGAGCATCAAAAAACGACCAAAGTGAATTTCTGTGAAGTACCAAAGGGGAAGGGGAACCGATGACCAAGAACCCAGATGGGGATGGGAGCCAAAAGATCCTTTCTGAAATCCGCCAGATGAAATCAGCAATTAATGACCTCCAAGATAGAGTGAATGCCCAGAGCAGTCAAGCATCAACACCAGATCGGGGTCAATTCCCCTATCGAGGCCGTGGAGGTAGTTACCAGCCCAAGTACCCAAGTTGGGGTTGCTAAAACTGCAAAGAGCGTGGAAGGGGAGAGGAATGTGACCACTGTTTTGCTTGTGGTAGCTCTGGCCATGTAGCTCGTGAATGTCCTAGAAGT
>OX421457.1:25403227-25408227 GCA_949126865.1 Montipora capitata | reverse complement strand
CTTTTTTTCGGAGGGGAAGTTTGTTAGGGTGTACACGTGACATGCGTGACGCGTGACATATGACGTAGCGTTTTTACATCCAGGACAATTGACACGAGGACGATGTTCAAAAGAAGATGATTGTATGAGTTTTGTGGAGCGACAAAATACAATGCTTGAAGTGCAACGTGTTTGTGGTTTTATTACTAAGAGTACCCGTGGGTAACAGGATCACCAGCAGTTCTCTTTCACTTCAGACAAGAAAATGAGTTTTATTTTTTGGATTCAGGAATCGAACTCGGACATCTCTCTCCGTGATCCCGCAATGCACTAACTAGATAAAAACCTGATGCGATTTTGGAGGACAAATCTGAAGGAGAAGTTATCTATTTATTTTTATTTTTATTTATTTATAAACTTCGCCGAAGACAAATTGGCAGGAGAGATCTCACAGAACTAACGTTCCAATAACGAGATACGTTTTCGTAAGGTTCTGTATAAGAAGAAACACTTTCTGGCTTACTTTTCTTTCTTTTCATTCTTTGTAAATAGCGGATTCTACAATGAAGTGCTCCCTACCTGAGTTTGGCACGAGGCTTGCAAGTGATGACAAGGCTGACGCAGTTTTTGATGCGGTGCTGATCATAAAACCGCCACTGCTCATACTGGAGAAAGAAATCACGCTTGGTTCCTTGATGAAACTCGAACTTGTTGTCCTTGTAGATAATGCTGTCTTCACTACTGATGAAATCCTACCGCGACCAGAAGAGGTCACTGCTGATGTGGCAAAAAGGCGTATGTTTCCGCTTGATCCTATTGTGAAATAATGAAAATGCTAAATCATTTAGATCATTAAAACTCATAACATAATACCACCAATAGTATCCGGGGAACTCCCATATAAAGAAGACGGGTATGGTCTTCGGAAAATTTAAAAAAACGCTAAGAGGTACCAAGATCCTGTTTTGTGGGCGTGGCTTGAAATCTCCCCCCGCCCCCCCCCCCCCCACCCCCTTAACCTGAGAGGTATCAATTCTAAAACAATAACTTTACTGACAATTAATAGCGATAAAGACGATTGCTTCGAATACCTTCTACTCGTGACGTTTATGAAAGCATTGCCATAAATCTATCTACTGTCATATTTTTGTCCGCTCAATACCCTAAAAAGGTACCGCGAGAGCTCCCGCTGTGGACCTTTGGAGGCTGAACACCCTAAGAGGTACCAAAACCGCTTTGTTAAACTCTTAAAGGTATGAGGAGCACTCCCATTCTTTTTATATGGAAGTCCCTCCCCCGGCAATATCAAAATGTACGTTAAAAGGAATGATTATAATGAGGAAAATCTGCGAAAGATAAACATCACTTTAGATGGCGAAACATTGTAGGTTTCAAAGACGGTCAAACTTAGCTAGTCAAACCGTTTTAGTTCCCTCCAGTGGCATGCTGAGGCGACTTTAGTTGACCCATGGTTCCTAATTTAGCGAGACTTAGTCAAGCCGAAGTATCCTTGGCGAGACGAACAAGCACCACATGCCGCTGAAGGGCTAACTCCTGTTTTGCATTAAAGGGGGCTTTGTGGAGTAATCATGGCCTGATCCAACAATTGCATGCCAATCTGTAATTCCCAAGAAAATCTGGTTACGTTATTTTGAAGCTGGGTCTGAAATGTCCTACAAACCACGATCCAGAACATGTCACTTTCAAATCCCGTTTAATGCGGTAATTAGTTGGTGAAAGTATTCGGTGGGCTACTTCTCAACCAAGGTATTACCTCTCTCAACAGGTAAGTTTTAACCGATTTAGCCAATGATGTGGGGTACTGTCAGAGTTAGGAAACCAAACAATATCTTCAAATTACATTTCTCAGTTTAATGATTTAAACAAATCTGAGCGATGATGTTGTTGAGGTGACGAAAGACCGGTCACTGCTAATCTTGAGCTGCCGTTGGCGAGGATATCATTACCTTCTTGGCCCTCTGAAACGTGTTTTGGAAGAAGGTAAAAACGTTATTTGAACAAGTCTTTGCGAGAATAATTCAACATGTGATGTAATCGTCTATTATTTACATCCTCCCTTGTTACTTACCATTTCTTTTATCATCTCCTGTGCCTGTCATGTAGATTGGAAGTAATGTGACAAGGAGGACAGCCACAGTTATTAGAGCAACAGCAGTCAGAAGGAACACTACCAATCGCCGATTAAAGCCAGAGGAAGGTACAACGTTTACCACGTACTTGTTTCGTTTCACGTTTCTCTTCTTCAGAGAGGTCGCCATTCTAACCTCAGGTTTTCCTGGACCTAGAGAGACGGCGATGGATTGCTGTTGGAGCAAAAAAATAACCTTCATTGAGTACAAAGATGTACACCCATGCACGTGAGGTAAGAGGAAAGAAATGCAAACATGAGCAGTAGAGCACGATTTTGAAATATCTGTTTGCTGATATGCACACAGCTTGAGACTTAATCAGATAGAAAATCGATCAAAAACTTTATACCAGAATGGCTTTAAGTATATTACAGTCTTTTTCGTATTTTGTAAAAGCTTAAGATATTAACAGTTGTCTGAGGTAACACCAAAAACAATTTCCCACAGGAGCTTATGAATATCTATATCAAAGTTCACAGTAATTGCGCAACCACAGGTAAAATTTGATCATTGATCGTGCAGTTTCATTTCACCAGTAATTTCAAATGCTTCATATGAACTTCAAAATCTGTTTTCGGCATTTAGTGTTGTTGGAAATGATTTCTTTAGAGAAGGCATTTAAAACGGTCGCACAGAAGTACAAAGCTTTTGTCCGCTTGCTACTCGAACTTGTGGTGGATTCCTTCTTAAAACTCTCACTTCACCCCGAATACAGCAGTCCCGCCTCCTGTTCGCGTATGTAACCATCAGCTACTGCATGTGTTTTGAAGATGTATATTGAGCAAAATCGAGTTGAAATTTAAGATAACATGAGCGCGTGATTTGCTCGACATTTTACCTTTGTTGTGTTAACTGGTGTTAATCAATATTATTGGTAGATAAGTACCTTTATGGTAGCAAAACACGCCCAAAACAGCGAAACAGATCAAAAGGGCATTGTTTCTTGGTGTTTTCGTGATTGCTCAAACCACATTAGTTAGAATTCATTATTCGTATACCGTAACTTCAGCTTTTTTATCAATTTTGTTTTAAATGACCAGAGTTATACTAGCTAGCCTACCTGCACTACTATAATAGCAATATATATATGAGAACGAGTTTAATGTTTATTATGATGAGGTCTATTTTTGGTTTGTTTTTCACTTCTCTGAATATCAATGGATTGATTTTTTTACTGTTTGCTGAAACGATGTCGAAGGTTTGCACGAAGGCGGCTTGCAGACCTTCATATTCAAATTCCTGTTGTTTTTCACGGAGCTAAAACCTTAAAAGCAGTATGTTGTGTACCAGTGATATAACACACGTTTCAGCAGTTTGTTACCTCGCCTATTAATAGCGGATAATGTGTTAAATGATTTAAATAACTGTATAGAAAAATAAACTACAGATCTTTCCATGATCAAGCTAATATAGTTGTTTTTTTAAGAACGACATAAATCGGCCACACCCAATAACTCTCGTCTGACTGAGCCCTTGAAAAAAAGTATTATTGATTCTCTCATGTTTTCCAACACATTTCGTAGTGTCTTGTAAACCCTTATCTAACTTTTGAAACAGATTAATCTAGTTATTTCCCAGAAATACATGAAAAGATAGTAACTGTTTTAAGTGTGTCACTTTTCTCCGTTTGTCTAGGTTGCAACTGTAATAATTTTGAACACGGAGAGCATACCTTAAATCAGTTTTAAGGGGGCTCGAACCAGTTTCAACGCTTCCAAGTGACGCTCTTGTTTGAAGGATCGGCACCACAACGTTGTATCATGTATTGGCAATATTGTGGTACCAAATGAAACACGAATATTGCTGAACAAGGTACAGTCATTATTGTGACGTAATATGTCACCGTGGTAACGGGCAGGCCCTGTGAAAACACCCTTTATTTTGTCTTTAGTTGCTTATATCTCAAAAACGAACTCGGTGACCCCTATTTGTTATTTCTGAAAAGTCATCAGAAGAGCATGAGGAAACTTTCTGCAAAGTTCAAAAAATTCTGTCTAGTGAATTCAGAGCCACCTTAACTTTGTATTTTTTAAGGTAGCTCTGAATCGTCTAAACAGAATTTTTTTAAACTTTGCCGAAAGTTTCATCTTGGTCTTCTTATCACTTTTCAGCAATAAAAAGAGTGGTTGGGGGGGGGGGGGGGGGGAGGGAGGGGTCACCGAGTTCGTTTTTGAGATATGAGCGACTAAATTCAAAATCCAGGTTGTTTTTGCTGGGCTTTCCCGTTGCCAAGGTAACTTATTACATCACAATAATGATCACATCTTGTTTGGAAATGATCGGTGTTTCATATGGTACCATAACATTTCTGTTACGTGATACAGTGTTGTAGGGTTATTCGATCTAAACAGAGAGTCTTTTAAGTGTTGAAACCCTTTGGAGCCTACTTGAGCCATGATTTTATTTCTCGCTAACACTGAAAATATTAAGTTACGGTAACTTTTTTATTAGCTCTGCAATCGAAAATTGGCGACTGAACTCAGTGAGTTTGTTCACAGAAAGAAGAAAAATACAGTTGTCAGGTCCTGCCTGGATTGCTTTTTCTTTTCCTTTTTCGCGTTTCGAATTGCTCTATATAAGTAATCAGAAAACATCACTCACCTTTCAATTCAAACGCCACGAAATTGGTCCTGGAATTTACTAAAGTATTAAGAAACTCTCAACAAGTTGTTCCTAAAACGTTTTAAGCAGTGTAAACAGTGAGCCCTAGCTCAGTTTAACGACCTTGTGCAATATAGGCCTAGTGGTTGCCCAATTAGTTCAGTCGGTAACAGTTCACAAGCTCAACACATTTAATGGATTTCTGTAAGTAGCATCGCATGTTCTGATCACACCCATTAACTACGTGAGCCTGCGTGTTTTTAAGAGTCG
>OX421457.1:25328227-25398227 GCA_949126865.1 Montipora capitata | reverse complement strand
TTTCTCCGTTAGAGATGATTAGTTAAAAGAACCGGGAGACAAACAAATGACAGGCTGAAATTTGCGTTCTGCCAAAAATCAAAGAAACTCTTTGATTTAATCTCAATATTTTACCTGTTGTCTACAGCAATCAATGAACTTCCCAAAAGACTGAGGGCCACTTCATATGACCCCGGTTGACCGGGCTGGCCCGGTTTCCGAGATCTCGCCTCAACTCTAAATCCTTTGTAAAAATTTTGATGTGTTCATATGAGAGGGCGGACTGGCTCGGTTACCGAGATCTCGGTTTTACCAACCGGGATCTCGGGCTGGAAATTTTGCCATATGAACACTTCATCCCGGTTACCGGGAGGAAAATAACACAATGCATTTTCGTGAGAGAACGGACATTAGCGAGCTTTTAGTTCTCTTTTCTTCGATAAAGCTTGGAATAGTCTTATTTGATAGTTGACGTCAAGTCAAAAGAAATTTGAGGTTGTTCAAACAAAGAAAATCGAGAAATTCTCGCCAGGCTTGTTTGTTAGATATCACGCCTGAATGGTCGCGTCACCACTTTTTCAAGCGGGCTGAAAGTCACCATATGAACTGACACCAATTTCATCCCGGTAACCGAGCCAGCCCGGTCAACCGGGCTCATATGAAGAGGCCCTGAGACAAGTTATAAATTTTGTTCCTTTTATGGAAAGCACCAGCCTGCTATTTCACGTTTTCCGTTTCACGTAAACGCGATGCTGCTTTGCTCTATTATTGGCCGAAAGAGGTAAAACAATCGTGCTGCACGTACAACACGATGCACGTGCTGCACGTGCACATGCAGCACGCATCTTGGTACGTTTCTTTGGCGTATTCTGCAATGCAAAACAACGCAAAATAACCCAAATTTAAGGTTTGGACGACAACGCGAGCACACAACAATGACCCGTTCATTCTTTATTTTGAAGTAAAAGTCGTTGCCCATATTTTACACCGTGAACAAGATGGAATGAGTGCGAAATATTCAAGATAGCCATCATCATTTCTCGGCTTCCTGTCGATGTCGGCATGGCCTTGCCTTGCTTAATGATCCTTGGCCAGAAAGACGAATTTGTCGAGGTAGGTAACATTTTCTCAAACCACTTTCATAAATAAATAACAGTTTAGTGAAACCAAATAAAATCGTTGTGTTTTGTCTTTTTTCAAGTCAAGGCGTCTGTAAAAGTAGAAGACGTGCAGTAGGCTATATTTCACCAGGGACGCAAGCGTTAGCGAACGTAGGTAGTGATTTATGTAGTTTATTATGATACAAGTAATCTTTAGACTTCAAGTAATTACATCAACACAAAACAACTGAAATATGTTTTGCTCGCGCTCGCATGTGTCGAGTGAAAACGAAACTTAAACACGACGAAAGCTCTCGCTCGCCAAGACAAACACTGAAGATCAGCTTTTTCTTCATTTAAAGACCAATTGGTGCGCACACCCATTCCCAACAGCATGAAGTTTAAAGGACCAGTAATACGGACAACAATTTTCGTGCACGTTGTCGCGCAAAAAGGTTGCGTTGCAAGTTGAAATGGTTTGTTGCGCGTATTACCATCTTCTTGCGCAAAAAATTTTTATGTTGCAAAAAGTAGACGTCGCTTTTACTTTTTGCAAGATGAAATTTGTTGCGCAAGAAGGTGGTAATACGCGCAACAAACCATCTCAACTTGCAACGCAACAGTGCTGCGCGACAAGTTGCACGAAAAATGTTGTCCGTATTACCGGGCCTTAAGGGGGCAATCCATTTGGACAAAAATTTCAGTTTCAATTTCCGAAATTTCCAGCAGTCAAATGGAACAGAAAATTCCCCGTAAATCTGACATTTCGGAAAAATTGGACGACCTCGAGAGGTTGACCAAAATTTTCGAAATGAACGTTGCGGAAAAGACTGTTCTTTTTGATTGCAGACCGAAAATTTCGGAATTTTTTTTCCAAATGGATCGCGCTCTAAGAAACCACGACGGCTACGGTGACAAAACGTCACCTCAAAATACAAGTTTGAGCTATTTTACGTATTTCACGACTATTTCATCTCTTTGAGGTTGCACATTTTGGGCGAAGTATCCCGGCTGTAAATGGTTTGGTACGTACAGATTTGAAATAAAGAGAGAGAATGAAAGATTCATTGCGAACATGAACATTTATACTTCAAAATTTTGAAAACGTTTGGCATTAACACGTTTAGTACAACTGTGCCTACCGATTGTTGCCTTTTAATTTGGTACTCCGTAGTAAGCTTTTTTGGATGTTTATCATGTCACGTGACCTATTTTCCTCAATTGTTCATTGCTCTTAACATGTGGACATAATTAAAAGACGGCATGACATAGCCTTTAGAAGGGGTCATCGAATAACCAAGAAACAAGATTGATATAAAGTAGCTTAATGTTCCCCATTTTTGAGTAAAAAGTATAACTGTTATAAGTCGATTTTTGGGTCACGTGACAAGAATGTGATACGGAACATTTTGGAAAAGTTATAACAATACCGATAACTAACTTCCTGCCAAGTTTCATAGGCCCTGGACAAATGCTTTCCCTTCAAATAAAAATATGCATAATAATTAGGCTGGTCAAGCCTTAATACGCTTGAGAAGGTTTCGGTGATCATGGCAATTAGGGCCTTTACAGAGGAAGCAAGTAGTCATCGCTAACAAATGTTGAAGCCGGTTTCGCGGGCCTTAAGCTCACATTTTGTGTGGTTTTCGAATGGCTCACTTTACAGTAGTTTCTCACTGAAATAATGTCAGATTAAAAGCGAGGCTGGAGTTGACTTCGTTTTTATTCAAACGTCAGACCAACCTGAGCACGAGAAGGGAGGTTTGTGAATTGTGATCATAGAAAACAAGTAAGACCAAGTAAAATCCAGAGTTAACTGAATAGAGGGTAATGTGAAGTGCTAGATTTCTATCCCATATGAATCATGTGAGCGTTAGCCCTACTGATGGAAATGGGCCCACACAAGGACAGAGATAAACTCTGACCAGGGTGGGAATTGAACCCACAACCTTCGGGTTAGATCACTGCTGCTTTACTGACTGAGCTACAAGGTCAGATAAGTTCAGTTTATCGTCCGTTCCTTCTCGCCTTTGTCCTCATCGTGTCAACATCCTGACACCGTTTTCCGGCACACTACAAGAAAAATTTCCCTCCATGCTCCAACCTTCCTTTGCTTGTTTTTTAACTTCGCTTTAAGCCGATATTTAACCCCACCTTTGCTTAAGAGATTCGCTTTGTTTGTTTATATCAATATGCGTGATGTGTCGCCAAATAATCCCACAGTGATTATGATCAGTTAATGCCTCGTCAATCTCTTCAACAAACTAGTGAGATGTCACGCAGAGCTTCGAGTTCCGGACCGGCAGTTTAACCGGGAGTCGAGATAAAAAGTAATTTTTTAATCGCAGTTGCCAACGTTACTTAAGAAGAGATGAAAGGAAAGCCTGAAAAGCGAGGTTGGAACCCATGACCTTTTCGGAGAGCTGGTCATTGTGTAATTTCGAAAAAGCCTGTGGGGTGATGTGAACTTGGGTGTGACCTTTCAGTTTCGTTATTTGCAGACTACATCATGAACTGCAGAGAGAAGCATTTTTAGATTTCATGTTTGATGGCTCACTTGGTACCTGGACTATCACAAATTGCCGTTGATTGGTTCTTGTTCCAGCCTGAATTCTTCAGGCTTGCCTTTCGTTACTTCTAAGTAACGTTCGTCGCTTTGATAAAAATCATCATTTGATAAAAATGTTAGAATACACTATTCAACAATTTCAGTCCTAGCAGTAGAGCGGGGCAATTGTCAGTTGAATTTAAAGGGGCTATGTCACCTCATTTTAGGGTGTTTAGGGTTTAGGGGACATCTGTCGTTTATCACGAGTTTAAACAGGAAAATGGTAACTTGATGTGGAATTCCTTTACTGCCTGATAAACTGATTATCGTTACATCGTTCAATCTTGTCCATTTGTGTCCATCCATGCTTCTCTTTCCTTTAGCTGCATTTCTTTTACGCCTTTCAACAGTTTTAAGTGGTTTTTGCATTTTGGGATTTAAGTTTTGAGTAATTATGGCATTTTGGGTGTCATGAAATTACATAACCTTTAATTTAATGGCTTAACTGCCACAAGTCTTCTATATATAGAACAGATCAGAACTAGTAATCGGAAGGTTGCAGGTTCGACTCCTGAAAAGAAGCAATCGGATTTTTTCCGAGTGTCTCCGAGTTACCATCGAAATCATGAATCGTGGCCTGACTCCCACGAGTCTCCTTTTGCTCAGTGGTTGAGTACCCGAACTAGCAATTGGAAGGTCGTGGGTTCGACTCATGAAGAGAAGCACTCGGATTTTTTCCCAGTATCCCCGAGTCAATATTGCAAAAAGACATTCCATGATAAACATTCACCATCGCCTTCATTAACAAGTCATGTAGTGTTTCGATGGCCAATCAATTTATAGCATCGCTATGCGGACATATCTTCATATGTAAAAGATCAAATGTAAAAAATCCCAAAGCAAAAGAGGCAGATTTTTGTCCGTTCTGAACTTTTATTTGGTTTGCCTTGTTTATTTAAAGAGTTCCCCTTAACATCGAATATATGCGCTACGTTCTATTTAATTCCCCTCAGCTCTCTTTGATGCTTGGTTTCGTCTGGTCCGTGTCCGAGACTTGGTCACTATGGAATAAAATATGTGCCAAAAAAGTTAGTATAATATCAGATTTCTTTTCATTCCTTCTTTGAAATTTCGTTTAATTTCGAATGTGTGTTTGCCTATCACTCGACTGACGAAAGTTTCAACCTTCGTTATGGGCAGAAGATTGTTTATTTTGAGTTAAAAGCTCTCGTTTCATTTAACGTTTTGTCTTTGCCAACTTATTAAATCTTTAGAGAGCTGGGACAAGGAAAAGTGACGTCGCGAACTCAATCTAGACAGGTACAAAGGAATCTTTGCTGACGTCATCGTCTACATTTTGTGTCAAGAACATACAACATGACTCACAGAAGCATCAGGCTATTTACAAGTTGACTTCAAAAGGTAAAAGAACTTGTTAAACTTACTTAAGCCCCAATTCGTTTAAGCCCTTTAGCCTTGATAATTGAGCCAGTAATTAGTCATCAAAAACTGATAAATTCTTGGGTGACAAAGGCGCTAAATATCCCATACATCCTTCGTAAACTTTAGAATTCTCAAAATTCTCAAAGCTCATAGATTATCTGGTATATCGCGTCAGAATTTTCAGAGATAGCACATTACGCAATGCACTTTCAATATTCAGTACTTAATTCCCAGGTGACTGATTTAAAAACGATGGTCTTGTACGAATGATCCAAAAAGAAACAGAGATTCTCCTATAGCTGTCAGTTTGGAGCTCTCTGACTATAGTTTTTGTCCATTGCATAGTTAACACGCTGCATTCTTTATCTAGTGGGTCTTTGGGGGACGCCAAAGACCCACTAGATCCCATGTAGATATCCCATGTATATATCCACCACGAGTCCCCAACTACGTAATACACTCTAAAATAATGAATACCCTATTATGGAGTCTTCAATATTCGTTTACCTTAATCTCTATGCATAGTTAAATGCATGTACATGAAGGTAAATGAATACGGGTGACTGATTAGTGGAATAGTCAATACAAGAGGGTGTATTACGTAGCTAGGGACTCGTGATGGGTATATACATGAGGTCGTTCCCTTGAGGTCAGTTCTAAATCCTAAAGTCTTACTTTGGTCTACTCAAAGTTAACAGCCTTTGGATCGAATCTTGCCACCAATGTCTTTCAAAATTTTTTAAAAAGAGAATGGTTAGGTGTTTGTTCGTATAGGCGCTTTAAGACAATGAGCCAATATCAAAAATACCATAATACGTTTTGTTTGTCTCTCCATAATTTTGCGTAAGCATTATTTCTAGTTTCTCGCCTCCCACCAATGTGGCCCGGGTTCGATTCCCAGACTCGGCGTCATATGTGGGTTGAGTTTGTTGGTTCTCTACTCTGCACCGGGAGGTTTTTCTTCGGGTACTCCGGTTTTCCCCTCTCCTTAAAAACCAAAATTTCATTTGATTTGCGTTAATTGTTGATCTCAGTTTGCAGTGTCCCCAATTAGTGCTCCAGCGCTAGAAAGTTAAATAAAGTTCCTTTCCTTTCCTTTCCTTTCTTGAGAGCATTGTAAGTCCCAAGAGAAAGTAAAACTCAATGCGTATGCAAAATTTTGGAAGGACAAACAAACAGTATTATGGTATTTTTGATAGTGGCTAATTACCAATTTTTGAGTGATTTGTGGGCATCTTTCCAAATATCGTTTCACACTGATGCTCTATGTTGACTTCGTCGTGGTGGCCTGAATTTTAGCAGCCGCGCCCAGATCGCTAGAGAAAAGGCAGGAGTAGGTCCCCAAAGAATTACCATATTATGTCAAAGCAATTATCTGTTTTGGAAACACTTCAAACTAATAGACAGTATACTCGAAAGCCTTCTACCTTTATAAAAGTGGTTTAAACTCGAAAGCTATTTCCGAACTAATCGTATAAGAACTCGGAAACAAATTCCTGATTTAGATAAGTTGATTACTAAAATTGTCTCCTTAAGGGCTCATCCTCTACGGGATTATTAGGAATTTACAAAATTAGCACATTTTTCGAAAGGAAAGAGAATTTCCATAATATTTTTTCAGTAGAGATAAAATTAGCTTTTTTACCCGGTTGTTGGATCTCAGGCCTTTATTTTCTTTTTGACGTTGAACAAGTTCTTCGTCATAGTTTCAACTGTCTTTTGTATCAGCATGTGACCATCCAGGTCATGTTTCTTTTCGCCAAGTTTCAGCAACGTTTCTTTCTCATCTGACTGGCCTGTTGATTAAAGTAAGAAAAGATTCTCAACGAGTGAGTAATTACCCCCCTGAAAAACGAAAGAAGTGATGAAAGGAGGAAAAAGGGAGATGTTCCTGTATCGAAAAACTTGTCCACCGTGTTCGCGAAAGACTTAACTTTTTGCTGTCATTGAAATTGCCTTTCAAATTTGTTTTGCCGTTTTGCGGCCGTGGTAAATTAATAGTAACTGTTCGACTCAATAGACCCTATGCAAAAATGGCTGCCTTTAAATTATTCTTTTGTTCATATTCAAAATAGCCCAATTAACCTCGTTTTTGAGACAAAAATTCTAAAGAATTTGTTATCCCGAACGAGGTTAGTTGGGCTATTTTGAATATGAACAAAAGAATATTTTAAAGGCAGCCATTTTTGCATAGGTGCATCTGCCAAAACTGTCGCCGCTATAGTGCAGAGCGAGAAGGCTGCCACATCTCTGCGTCTTTTAAGTCATGCAGATTAGTGTGCATATCAGTTGAATGTGTTTCTGTTTTGATAGAAATTTTATTTCAAGTTTATATATTTGTTGGAGAGTTTTTCGGCTTCTAATACACCCCAATGCCACCCGTCCTTCCGAGCCGCCGTTACCTTTGTTATCTTTCAGTTTGGTCATTAAGCGAGCAGCCTTCTTCTTCAGATCATCAATCATCGTGTTCGTGGAGATGTCTCGCTTTTGCCGATCAGCGTTCTTAATGGCAACGTCCACCTTCTTAATGGCTCTGTTGATGCGAGCTGTGAGGGCATAGAAAGAAAGGTAGTACACCAATGAGACTCGAATCATTTATTTCGCCAACGCATGCGTAGAAGAGGAACCAGGTGAAAAAAAAAAAACAACAACAACAGGATCCTTAATTTCTTGAACTCCGGCCGAACTAATGTTGTGCACAGCCATTTAAACACGTTGCTTTTGTTTTTGTTTTTTTCCTTTTTTGGCTTGATACATTTTCTTTAATAAAATAGTTTTACCTATGTAATCCCGTCGGGAAAATTTGCAGCAACCATGGCCACCAAGTTGATTATCCACGATGCGTTCCATCTACAACGAAACATATATTCGTCGTCACACAGTAGTTCTCGTAATGCAGTATCATAAGAGAATATGAAGTAAGAGAGCGAATCCCAGTGGCCTTTGACAAATTATTTGAAATCTATTTTTAGATCGTGCCCGCGCTGTAAAGGTTATTTTCTATAAGTTGTTACCATGACCACGCGCGGCCCACTTTCACACCAACGTTAACTGAGGAATAAGGTGCCGTCTGTGAAATAACCACGCAGTTTGACACGGAACTAACAATAGTTTTCAAATAATTTTCATTGGAATGGGGCCAAATATGGGGAATTCGCTCTGCTACCTCATAATATCTTGAGTATTATTGTTATTATTATTATTATTATTATTATTATTATTATTATTATTATTATTATCTTTTTTTTTTAGAAGTTTTAAAACAGAGAAATATCTATATGGCTTGTAATTATATAGTTCTTACCTTTTTGGAGATATTTTGATTTTTTTAAATATTCTTTATCATGGAAATAAAGTGATTAGTATTATCTTTTATTATTATCATTATCATTATCATTATCATTATCGTTATCATTATCATTATCATTATCATTATCATTATCATTATGTGCCTTGTAATCTAATAGTAATACATGAGGCAGCAGTTAACCTTTCCCAATTGGTGTATGGATGATGAGTTGGGGAAAAATCATAGCCAAAAGTTAGGGTTAGTCTGTGGTTATTTAATTTGTAATGCATGAGGCAGAACGAAGTTTCGTGTAGGGGTTTTTTCATTTTTATTATTCTTGTTTCGTAAGAACGAATAATTTTCATGTTCAAATATTCTCTTGTTTCCTTCTACTTGATTTAGGGCGTGTTCGATTGAACTTATTCTGGCATAGAAACACATGGAATAGGAGTTTGAAATCCTCCGTGTTTACGGAGATTCACATTAAAATTGTCAAACACCTACTAAAATTCTGTTTTAAACATATCTTTACTATCCTTGTTGCTTTGAAACGCCAAAACATATCGTTTTAAATCATCACACAACGTATTGTTATTGCGGAATAGGGTCAATCGAACGCACACTTAGTTTCCTTTGCATGTTGGTTGATTCTGAAATTAAAGTTTTAATTTCACATAGACTTTGTACTCATGTTTTGTTTTGCAAGCCCCACAGTGAGGTTCAGAATTCGCTTTGTGAATTTTTCTTCCTCATTTTACAGACTAACCCTAACTTTTGGCTATGTTTTTCCCTCAACTCACCATCCGCACACACAATATTTCCCCTGGTTACCTACTGATTAATGAAATGTTTTAGATAGTTGAGAGAAACCCCTTTTTGTAAGGAGGTTCTTCTATCAACACCAATTGGGAAAGCCACAAAGGTTGCTATTAAATAACTAATTATTATCAGTATCATTAGCAACTCATCGGATTCATTAAACCCCTTAAGTACATAAAACACAAGTGAATCATGTTTTTCGCGCATTCAAATTGGTTGGCTCCAAATTACTATGAACCACCCAGCAGCCAAAACAGAAACGAAGCGGCGTCTTCTGGTCGAAAGCGTTTCGGGGGATCTAGAGAAATTTTTGATCTTTGTTTTCTGCTCGTGTGGTGTATAGGAAAAATTATATATTGATCTCAGAGTTGGTTAAAGTGTCGGGTATTTACCGAGCAGCGAATACCTTGCACAACTCCCCTACGCTTTGGTGAATTATAACGGTTACAATAGTGGTATCCTTTGGCATTGCCTTGGATTGCAAAGAAGTAGAAAATCAAGGAGTACATTCTTTGGGACTGTTCCATAATGCAAATAATTGGAATAGTTGGTTCCCATGTTGTTTTAAAAGTTTCTCCCTTTTCGAAATGAATGATCTCACCATCTCACCACTGCGCAATCCTTGCTTCCCGAAAGGATATGCGTAAATTGGACGCGAAAAACGAATCTGCTTAAATATGAGTTAAACTATGTCTCCCGTTTTAATTTGATCCTTTGGCAATTATGCCTCTTTCCTTTGAAAATATACCACTAAGGCATCTATTTCTTTTTAGTATCACCCAACTAGTGGACTAATGCAAATCCTGCATTTTGATTGGCTACGCTACTAGATGACTATTAGTAATAGTCCTCGAGTAGCGAAAAGCGTGGCGCTTTCTTTCGTTTTATTCCCAAATAAACATTTCTTCAACCTGCATTTGCTAACTTTATTATGGCCTTTTCTGTCCAACTAGTTAGGTGATACTAAAACAATTAGACCCTTCGCCCTCAAGGGCCACGGGTCAATAGCCCATTCGGCTTTGCCTCGTGGGCTATTGACCCGTAGCCCTTGGGGGCTACGGATCTAATTGTTAAATAGTGCACATGGGCGTAGCCAGGATTTTTCAAAGGGGGGTCACACTCTGTCAAACAGAGGGTACTTCGCAACCTGAATATTCTAGGTTGTTTGCATAAAAAAAAGGCTTACAAAGGGGAGGTCACGGGCACCCCAGGACCCCCCCCCCCCGCCCCTAGATACGCCCTTGGTGCAGTAACACCCATCTATTTTGGGTTTTTAAAGTGGTACTACGACCAAAAAAAAATTTTGTTTTTCCTTTGGATTTCAAAACTATGTTAACTAAACACTAACTCACCCAAGTTTTAAGTTCTGATTTAAAAAAGACACCTGTTTATTTTAGCTAGAATTTTCTTATTTATTGGTCCGCCATTACTAACTTCAAAATCTTGAGAGAGCTGGGTCGAGGAGAAAATGACGTCAAACACTCACTAGTTTAAGAATGCAATGCGTGTGTACGTGGCCTAATTAATATGCAGCACGGGAGTTTCGGGCTTTCAGACTTTTCAACTCGTGTTTTGCATATATAATAAATTGCGTTTACACGCTGAAATTTTAAGCTAGTGAGTAAATGACGTCATTTTCTCTAGATCCAACCCTCTGAGGTCCAATCGGCCAGTTTTGAACGTGAGTAATGGCGGACCATGAAATCCAAAACTTACACTCAAAATAAACAGCCTTTGGATAAAACTCAAAGCTCAAAATTTTGCCAGTTAGGTGTTAAGCGAACACGCTTTCAAAATCTGAAGAAAAAAAGGAAATGATTTTTTGATCATAGTACCACTTTAAGTTTTGATTTCTTGCTATTTCTCAAACATCAAAACCTTGGAGACCAACTCGAAAACCTCTAAGTTATTTTAGTCTCCAAGCTCTTATTTCTGCGCAAATATAATAATAATTTATTTTATTCTCCATGCGCAAGCGGGCGGAATTCTGCGAATCCTGCAATCTGATTGGCTATCTTGCGGAATCGTAGCCCTAGTTGAGTGAGCTGGTGTGATGAGCCGGCGTTAGGACCAAAAATAGATATTTTGAAGCCTTTTCAATGTTTTTAAAAGTAAGCAACTCTTGCTTTACAAATTATAAATATTGTGACCAGAATCAACCGATCATTGCGTATTTGCCCAATATTTCTCTCTGGATAATAAGCATCGCAGGCCAGCCTTCAATGTTTGTTACGTTTTCGTATTCTCACGGTTGGACTGGGTCTAGCATGAAATGTAGGCTAATGCGAGGGAAATTTATTTGGATTTGAAAAGATTCCGCCGCACTAAGCTCCATTTCATGCTCGATCCAACCCAACCCTTAGAATTCGAAACCGGCCATTCTCGTCACCATAGCCTCGGATCGACCCAAAGCTCTTACAAACTCTATGTATGAGAACATGCGCCGTGGGGTTCTTATAGCCAAAATTTGGCTATTTGCACCTTACCGCGCCTGCTTACTCCTCCTGCTAACATGAATGCACCAATTAGAGACACTCTTGATTGTTCTTTACGAAAACCAATGAAAAGACACTTTGTTTCAGGGCTCTCCCTCAGTCAAGAGAAGAGCTCTGGGGTCGAGAATGGAAAGCGGCCTATTAACAGCAGTTAATTTAATTTTCTCAGCTGTTTCGTACCTGATTGAGGAAGTTTCGGACGCCAGCGATCAAAAACTTTAGTTTGCTGAAATGAAGAGTCGATAACACAAGTCAGATGTTCGTAAATTTTAAGGTTGGATGAAAGAAAGAGCCAGCAGGTAAGGGTTGCTTACTTATCCACGAACATACTAGGTTAAGTGCAAATGAACTTTACTTAAGCGTCAACTGTATTTATTGCTAGGGCACTAATAGACCATTTCCGAGTCAATCTTTGCCTCCTCTTCAAAGCGAGTCTAAGTGCAAAGTTAGTTTTTTTCTTATGAAAATTAGTTTTCATTCATATGTTTTGTACAACTAATTACCATCACAAAAACTTCCAACTTAGACTCGCTTTGAAGAGGAGGCAGACATGAACTCAGAAAATGGCCTATTGGAGACCCTGTACAGAAATCAGATCAACTCCTGTCAGTACCCAGAGAAAAACTTCACCCACATGTGAGACCAAGGCTGGGATTCGAACCCAGGCCGCATGGGTAGGAGGCGAGCGATGTCACAACTGCGCCATCATGTTCTTGCACACTCCTATTCATATACAAAGGAGTCATTGACATTGTGGCTTCATTTGAATCAAGAGAAACTAGAGGTTCTCGCCCAGCCCGGCTCTTGTTGTATGAAAACTCTCAGTAAATATATTTTGTAGATTGAATAGAAACGAAAGCATGTTTCCCGAGAGGTCTGCATTAAACTTGGGACACATATCACATAACTCCGCTTTGTCACGCTTTGGTGGTCATATAAAAAGGAGTCATTGACACTGTGGCTTCATTTGAAAGGGTACAAAGACGTTCACGCCGAGCCCGGCTCTTGATCTGTGAAAACTTTCAGTAGATTCGCTATTTTTGCAAATCCGATAATACGGTTCATTTTGATGGGTTATTTGCACTAAAATAATGGATATCCAGTTCACTGAAGCATGATACAGTCCCCAGAGTAAATAAATTGTGTTGTCTTTGTTTAAATAACCCCCGAAACGTATCGCAATATAGGATTGGGAAAATAGTCTGTTTTTTTAGATGGAATAGAATGGAAAGGATGTTTCCCGAGGGACAAATGTCACAAACGTCGCTTTGTCACGCTTTGGTGAGTTCACGTGACTACATGCACGGATTTCCGCCCTCTAGGAAGTAAAAAAGAAACCAACTTCGTTCCCAGGGTTTTTCTCCGCCCACCCTACTCTAGGTCTCTAGAATAGCCCTGGAAACAAGGTTGAAAAGAATCGTCAAATTCTTCTATCACGGACAATATTACCAACTCTCCCTTCTTGTTTAACTTGCCAGAAACCTTCAGGTGTTTCTCAAATGACCATTGAACATCAATGACCACTTAACTGTCGTGGTATCTTGAATTACAAGGAATTTTGATAGTTCTAGCCAAATAATGCTATCCTATCATGTAACTTTATTCAGTCACGAAGGCCACATTCGCACCCATCCAGCCATTCGTTTTCGTAAGATTACCGACGTGTGCACTCAATACCGCCAACCTGATTCATACCAGCCTTTTCATAGGCATGCCAACCTACTTTGACCACATCTGAGCCGTCAACACGCCTGCCACTTTGTTGGTTTTCAGCGACCGTACGATCTCCTATGTATACGTCAACAAACGTTCCACTAAAATACGGGATTTAATGAGCATAGCGATGCATGGGCGTTTTCAAGATGATTGGAATCCATTCAAGGATAGGGTGAATGATTGTGCTCATAGTGTGTATGACGGAATAATTTCATGATTCCGTCTTTAGTTGTGTAAAAAAGTAACGCTTAGCCACTCACCATTGAGCTGACCCCGGTCCAGCGGTGGGATATGGAGGTGCCGTAGAAGCTGTTTAATGAAGAGATGTCGAATCAAAACTTACCAAAACGGAATTATGGTTAGAATTTAGATTTTGTTTTTTAGCTGTTATTAACCGAGCAGGAGGTCTGTATGGGAGAATCTTTACCGAGGTCGTGAGTACAGACCGAACGCAGTGAGGTCCGTACACACGCCCGAGGTCCAATATTCTCCCATACAGACTGACTAAGCTTGGTTAATGATGTTAATAATTCGTTTAATGTAACTGGTTTGTACACGCTGTCATTTTGCTTGCGAACGACGATGAGTGGCGATGAGCTGAACTTTTAATTCATTCTGCCAAAAATTGCTCGTCCTTCTTTTTTTTGCTCATCATGCATTTTGGCACTTCAGTAAATAAATATTGGCATTACTTTTTCACCGCAAAACCTTACCGGTCTAGATGCCGGTCTAGATGAGAAAATCTAGACCGCGGTCAATATCGATTTTAGCCAATCAAATTTGTGAATTTAGTAGTTCCCAGTCCTTGTGAGACAGAGCCATATAATACATTTGAGTATTAAATCGCTGAGTTTTTGATTTTCTATCGATTTCCCACGGTGCTTTGTGCTTTACTTTCACATTAACTGACCAACAGGGTATCGTCTAAAAAATAAGCAAACAGTTCGACACGGAACTGATAATAGATTTTAAGTAATTTTCATCGGAAGAGTGATAAATATGAGTGACTTGGTCTCTTAATTTTCTCTTGATGGTATCTATTCGTGGTTAACAATGTCGTTCAGTATAAAGGGCTACACGGACGGAATTAAGCACTTTCATTTCTGTAGGGGTCCAGAAAATAAGGCCATTTTCCAATGTTTGCGACCGCACTGGAGTGAGCCTTAAAATAACGCTGATAGCAGCCTCCTATGAGCCTTTGTTAAATGCTAGTTCCCAATCAACTGCTAAAAGCTAACACACTGAGATTCACGAATGCATGGAATCGATAGACCAAATCGGCTAAATTAATGTTGTACCTAATTCAGTTCGTTGTGTATTGTAATTTCCTTATAATGTACCATTAACATTTAAATGATATGGAAATACCTGGGACAAAACGTTTTATTCCCAAAGGGTTTGAATTGGGTACAATTTGGTCTATCATATAAGGCCTACTGTTGGAAAATAAACAAACAAACCATGACACACTTGTCAAATTTGGCTTTCATTTGAGTCTCAGTTTCAAATTCTGTCAGCAGTGAGTCAAATAGCCTGCGAACGCAGACGTATTTCCAGCGGTCGTTTCTCTCCGAAAAAACTCGATGCTATCGCAGGCTATAAATCAAAATTTATCTATTGATATTACCAAAGTGAAGGTTTAATTTAAAACATTATTACCTGATGGAGTCTGAGTGGTGGGCGTTGGCCGATGAGTTGTCCATACTGTTTTCAAAAGAAGGACATATTCAAGTCACTAAATGATAACTGGACTGTAAAGCCCTGTGCAAATGGACGCAACAACTCCAGCACTGTTCAGAGTTGTTGGTTCTGCAGATGTTGGATGATGTTAGCACTTGTGTGCAAACGGACGCTACAACTGCTAACAATGTAAGGACGTGAAGTGTATTATGGAAAGGATACGACACATGAGACTTTGTAAAATTGCGAAATTCAGCTGCCATCTTGTTTTGAACATGTTAATGCGTTCCTATCTCCATGTAGACCCAATGTAATGCGCGTGGGTGGCCCCAACAATGTTGGAAGAGGTGCGCGAACGCATCTAATATTGGTGCGCTACGCTTCGCAGATCACGGAACAAAAGAAATGTCGGGAGTTTTTGACACAGAAATTTGACCAGTTTCAAACTTCGTGCAACAAGGGGTGCAAACGGACGCAACATGCAACACCCAACAATGTTGGAACAATGTTGGCCAACAATGTTGCGTCCGCTTTCACGGGGTTTTAATGCGACATTTCCAAACAGTGAGTTCGAAAATCGTTGTTTCAGGCTTCGGCTTCAAGGCGTTGTAACATTAGGAGACATTAAACAGCATTATAGTTATTGTGTATAGAAACTGAAAAATTGATTTATGCATATTATAATTTTAATATAAAATCATTATACCCTCTGTAACTACTACATTGTTATACAATGAATGTAAAGTTTTACCCAGTTTAGCTTTAGTGGTACCATTCTAGCTTCCATTTTTCTTCTTAACACGTCCTTAATGATATGACCCAATCGTCAAAAAAGCAAAAAAGCCGCCTGAGATGAAAAGGATTTCAAGTTTGGGTAAACAGTTAATTTCACTCCGGAGTTTTTCCTTTTTATTCCGAAAAAGTGGGGCTTAATCTCTCGATTGCTGGTCGATATTTATTGCGAGTTAGTCAACATTATTGTAGAACGAAAAATGTTGATTCAGCGTCATCGAACTTGTGACATCTCGGCCAAAAATGGAAGGTCAATTTAGTGTAGGCCCCTGACATGAGACTCGTACTTCGATAACGTTTGGAGACAGGCATCTGTTAAAATATGTGTTCAAACTACTTCTAATGATCTAATGTAAGTTTCTCTTTTTGTAAAATTGCAAGATTTATGCTGATTGAGCTCTTTGGCTGCTTAAAAACGATAAAATGATGATGAACTGTCGTACATTAGCAAAACAACACTATTCCTTTACCTCCGTTATTGAGATTGTACATGTATATCTATATAATACAACTCCACCATTTCCCGTCATTCATTTCAGCAACAACTACTTCATGAGATAATCTGGTTCCATTTTGCCTTGCTGTACTTACCACCGTAACCGTAAACAGGAAAGAATAGTAATCGGAATCCTCTTCTCTGGACGCAGCAGTTTGTACGAAAATACAGAGTGACATAGCGACCAGTGACAATGACACTTTGTCCGGTACGATAGCCGCAATATGTCCGATAGAAGCTACCATTGTTGTTCCATATCCTCAGATAATCACTGAAACAAGAAATCTTTTACTTTCAGTTTTGTGGCTTTAATAGATTCGACTGACAAGATTAGATGAGATAAGGTGGAAAGTGAGAAATAAGTATATAGTCACATGAACCCTTTCGCACAAAGGATTAATTCCCTGTGTAAATTGCAAGGCAAAGAAAGAAGATTATTTGGAAACGAGATGCTTCCGTGAAGCATACACTTGGTTGCCTGTGGTACGTGCTACAGAAAATCAGAAGGCTCTGAATTGTGTGGTATTGAACTACAGCATTCCAGTCTCTGAAGAATAACAAATAAAAGAGAAGCAAGAAACATTGGCTTCTGGGCTGACATGTTGATAATTTTCAAGTTCCCTCGCAACTTCTTTTCACCACAAGTTTAAGCGTGCCCTCTGAGCATCTGACAGCTTTGTAATACTAACGTTCACTGAAGTTTATCCCTATCCAGCGGGGTTAGTGTCTGGATGGGAGACCAAAACAATGTACCCCTCTTAAAACAGAAGCATCGGACCGAAAATACTATTAACGCTAACAAATGCGAACTCAGCAAGGTACAGATTTTGTTAGCTTGCTTTATGCAAAACAAATATTGATGCAAAAGTAAATAACTATTGATACACAGTTTTTAGAAAGAGCAGAAGGAAGTTTCCGGGACGGTCGATCGAGAATAAAATATTTACGACATGAAAACAACATTAATTTTGAACCGTGAATATAGAATATAAAAAGTTACGATCAGCGACAAACATTTTAGGAGATTTTTGCTACGTTCAAATAAATCGCAAAATCGAAAGTGACATGGCCGGAATTCAGCGGGCGCCGTGATTAAGTTACCGCGGCATGTTTACTCGCCAAACAGTGAAGCTTCTGTGTCAAATGATGGCAAGTTTCTTTTTCTGTCAAGTGTTATAAAACTTGACAATAAAATGAGCGAAGTCAAAACAAAGATCAATTTTTTGAAGCAAACAACATATTTGCTATTAGAGGCAAAAACCCCTTCTATTTCATTACGTGCGTGAAGAGAAGAAACTCAACGTGTCAAATATGCGCAATATTACAACAAACAAAATTTCAGGATCAAACCGTTTCCATGAAGAACCTTTTCCTTGAATAATGAAGCACAAAATAGACGACAAGCTTTCTTTCAAATAATTCTTGGCTGTCACATTTCCAATTATGTTTTTACTGAAGACTGTGCTTAGTTGATCACAGATCCACGTAAGATGTCCGATTCGTACTCTGTCTTTGTTGAACCCATAAGTTACCAGACAATTTTCCATTTGGTTTCAGTGTTCTACATAACAGCACACTTGGTAAAATAATAAAAACACAGCTCACTTTAATTTCGGCTCGACGGGCGATAGATTGTTGTCGAAGTCCATTACTCGTCGCTTTTAAGATTCGAGGTGTTTGTTTTTCGCCGCCTGCCTAGTTTATCCAACTGACTTTCCATTATTGAGTTCCATAAGGGTATATTTTGTTTAAGGATCCACTAAAACGACATTCGCGTTACATGACTTTCGACGCCATTGCTGGCTAAGTTAATGATTCTACTGTGTCCACCAGAGAAATATACCCATTTCCACTACCCTCTCGATCCTAAGAAAATACGCGCAGAAGGCTCTATGCGCAAAGACACCATTTAGCAGGGGAGTGACAGGCAAGACTTTTACCGACACGGAAAAAAAAAATAAAATGAAACGAACAAACCCTACCCACTTTCCGACTGCGATTGCCATACTGGCAACCCAGTAAAAAAATGTAAATTTTTTTTTGAATTTCCCCCTAGAGAACATGCGATTGCTTGATTATTACAAATATGAAATTCTTGCTTATCACTTAAGTCTGAACGAGGAATTAGTTTGGCATAGCGACCAGTGACAATGATACTTTGCCCCGTGAGATTGCCGCAATATTTGTGATAAAAGCCACAATTGGCGTTTCTAATCTTCAGATATTCGTACCTGAAAACAGAGCCTGTTGTTAGATAGCTAGACTTTCACTCAACGAAACAATTACTGTGATTGAGTTAACTAAATAGAGTGTAAGGTGAAGTGCTAGATTTCTATCCCATATGAACCATGTGAGCGTTAGCCCTACTGATGGAAATGGCCCACACAAGGACAGAGAAAAACTCTGACCAGGGTGGGAATTGAACCCACGACCTTCGGGTTAGATCTCCGCCGCTCTACCGACTGAGCTGACTTTAACATCTTCAGTTCCCACGGCCTGCTCCCGTCTGACCTTGTAGCTCAGTCGGTAGAGCGGCGGAGATCTAACCCGAAGGTCGTGGGTTCAATTCCCACCCTGGTCAGAGTTTTTCTCTGTCCTTGTGTGGGCCCATTTCCATCGGTAGGGCTAACGCTCACATGGTTCATATGGGATAGAAATCTAGCTCTTCACCTTACACTCTATTCAGTTAACTCTGTTTAAAATATAAGTGCTACACGGCCAACATTTGTATAAACGTAACCTTTCCTTGTAATTACTGTGATTGGTCGATTATTGGTCACGTGCCCCTGATCAAATTCAAGTGTATACTGACTGGGATATAATAGACCTTTTGGCAGATACGGCGGCCATTTTAATTTTAATTGTTTTGAAAGACATTATGGGTTACCCAGGGTGCAAATTAATTTGTATTTCCGCGTGTAAATTGCGAGAGAATGAACGAGAACGGTTTTGAAAAAAAAAAAAAGGGTAAAATGACTAGCGTGTTTTCGCTCATGTGACCAGCAGCTATATTTGCATACTAAAACAAAAGGAAGAATTTTCAGAAAAATTGAGTTCAATTGCCAAAAGAATATTTCAATCCTTGAACATGAAATCATAAAATCGGTTCCTAAGCAACTTTTAACCAATCAGGATCAAGTAACCGTATGAAATTGATCACTAAAGGTGCCAGAATATGGGAAAAAATGCCCCCGTCTCAGCCAATCAGCATGAGTAGTTTTGCCTGGTTTGTGATAATCACAGGAATCCTTTTAAGGTGGATAAAATCCCAGATCCCGGATGGTATATGGATAGATAGAGAGAGGACTGATAGAATAATTGGTTGATAGAAGGCGGGATGAGTGGGATGGATGGATGGATGGATGGATGGTTAGTTCCAATATTCAAATGAATTTTATCAGAAAATTCTGGTTCAGCTAAGAGCCAACTGGCAGACAGATAGAAGCCGGAACAAAGTATGTTAAGAAGATTCCAAGTTTAAAGTATACTCTAATACATATAAATTCCCTGAAACAGGTGTCCTCGATACCAACCAAGAAATTGTGACTTTCTTCCGGGAATAGTTCCCACACGGCAGCTTTTCCAGGTTATTCGGCAGTACAAGTGCATTCCAAGTCAATGCCCCTGCCTGTGTAACTTAAAGAAACTTATTTAGACTACACTTGGTACACTACAATGGTCTTTAAATGTCTCTTATATACTCATATTCTGTCCGAAAAAGGACGGAAAATTACCTCGAAGAAAAATATGCCAAGGAATAGAAATATCTCTTGATTTATAAGAATTTCTCACAGATTATTTCAAATTCGTACAAATGTTAACTGGGAATCAACAATACTTCGTTTGCAGTGTTTCATTTATTTATGTATTTTTGTTAGCCTTTGGCCGATTGGTTGAGGAGAAAATAAGCTTACGCAGCGCGAGATCTGAGTGATTACCTGCAGGAGTAACGATACCGCTCCAGGTCGAAGTGCTCAAATGTAATGTTCACAGCCGCACCATAAGGAATATAATAGGTAGCCACACAGTACTTGTATCTTGGGTAGTTGTTGGGATATCCAGGACTTTCCAGCGTATTGTTGATAATTCGTCTACAAGCTTAATAGAAAGAGTAGATGAAAGACAGAAGTCGTGGTAATAGGCATTATTAAATTAAGCAGGATAACACGTAAACAGGAAAAAAAAAAAACAAACAAACCGTGCCTCAGTTTTCAAACTTGGCTTTCATTTGAGTCTTTCAAATTCTGTCAGCAGTGAGTCAAATATCCTGCGAACGCAGACGTAATTCCGGCTGTCGTTTCTCTCCGAAAACACCCGATGCTATCGCACGCTATTAATCAAAATTTATCGATTGATAGTATTAAAGAAAGATTCCATTTAAAAAATTATTACCTGTTGGACTCTGAGTGGTGGGCGTAGGCCGATATGTTGTCGACACTGTTTTGAAAAAAAGGACATTCAAGTCACGAAATGATAACTGGACCCTAAAGTCCTGTGCAAACGGACGCAATAACTCCACCATTGTTGAGAGTTGGTTGTTTTGCGGATGTTGGATGATGTTAGCACTGATGTGCAAACGGCCTGTACATCTGCTAACAATGTAAGGGCGTGTAGTGTATTATGGGAAGGATACGACCCATAAGACTTTGTAAACTTACAAAATTCGGCTGCCATCTTGTTTCAACATGTTAATGCGTTGCTATCTCCATGCCGACCCAATGTAATGCGCGTGGGTGAACCCAACAATGTCGGAAGAGCTATGCAAACGGATCCAATATTGGTGCGCTACGCTTCGGAGATCACGGAACAAAAGGAAGGTTGGGAGTTTTTGACCCACAAGTTTGATCAGTTTATAACTTTTTGCAACAACTCCTTGCCACACGCAACAACATGCAACAAGGCGTGCAAACGGACGCAACATGTAACATCCAACAATGTTGCGTCCGTTTTGACGGCTTCAAGGCGTTGTAACATTAGGAGACATTGAATAGCATTATAGTTAATGTGTATAGAACTGAACAATTGATCTATGCATATTATTTTGATATGACATAGTTAAACCCTTTGTATCTATTGTGTTATACAATAAATTTTTAGCCAATTTAGCGTTAGTGGTGCAATTCTAGCTCAGTCCATCTCTCTTGTTAACACTCCCTTGATAATAGGGCCCAATCGACAAGCAAGCAAAAAGGCCGGCTGAGAACAAAAGGATTTCAAGTTGGGCTAAACAGTTAATTTCCCTCCGGAGTTTTCCGGTTTTAGTCCGAAAAAGTGGGGGCAATCCCTCGATTGCTGGCCGATATTTATTGCGAGATAGTCAACATTATCGTGGAACGACAAATGTTGATTCAACGTCATCGAACTTGTGACATCTCGGCCAAAAATGGAAGGTCAATTTAGTGTAGGCCCCTGACACGAGACTCGTACTTCGGTAACGTTTGGAGACAGGCATTTGTTAAAATATGTGTTCAAACTACTTCGAATGATCTGGTTTCTCTTTTTTGTAAAATTGCAACACTTATGCTAATTGAGCCCTTTGGCTGCTTAAAAGCGATAAAATGATGATGAACTGTCGTACATTAGCAAAACAACACTATTCCTTTACCTCCGTTATTGAGATTGTACATGTATATCTATATAATACAACTCCACCATTTCCCGTCATTCATTTCAGCAACAACTTTTTCATGAGATAATCTGGTTCCATTTTGCCTTGCTGTACTTACCACCGTAACCGTAAACAGGAAAGAATAGTAATCGGAATCCTCTTCTCTGGACGCAGCAGTTTGTACGAAAATACAGAGTGACATAGCGACCAGTGACAATGACACTTTGTCCGGTACGATAGCCGCAATATGTGCCATAGAAGCCATAATTGTTGTTCCTTATCCTCAGATAATCATTACTGAAACAAGAAAGCTTTCATTTCAGTTTTGTGGCTTTAATTGATTCGAGTGACAAGATTACATGAGGTAAGATAGAAATGCCGTGAGAAATAAGTATGTGATCGCATGAACCCTTTTGCACAAAGGATTATTTCCCTGTGTAAATTGCAAGGCAAAGAACAAGGACTACTTTGAAGGAAAAAAAAAACAAATAAATGAATTCTTTAAGTTGTCCTCTAGGGAGTATGAGATTTCTTGTTTATCATTTTTATGAAATTGTTGCTTATCCTGTGTTTTCGACACTTAAGTCTGAACGAGGAAATGGTTTGGCATAATGGTTCAATGGTTCAATGGTTCATTTATTTCACACTATTTACATAACATTAACATAGAAAGAACTTGAAACTATAGTCACAACACATGGTTACAAGATAAAATAATAACAGTACAGGTTATAAAATGTGTATGGTGGTCAAATTAGCGAAGGCTTTCTAGTTGACCACCACCTACTTTTAAGTAAACGAAGAAATGACACTGAGCTTTACTGGGATATATATACATGTACTAGGAAACGTTTGTAGAGCCTAGGACTAATGTACAGAAGAAAATTACATGTATATAACTTAAGCATGTTAGAGATATACTGAACCAAGCGAGAAATCTATACAGAACAAGCTTAGCAAAAAGGGGAAAAAAATTAAAAGAAACATAGAAACAAACAAACAACAACAACAGCAACAACGACAAACAAAAATTAAAACAAAAGAACGACACGTGATCAACAATAGCAGCGGTAACAAACACAAAAATGTAAGAAGACACTTATTATTATTATCATTATTTTATCATTATTTTATTTTAGCGACCAGTGACCAGTGACAATGACACTTTGTCTCGTGAGATTGCCGCATTATTTGTGATAAAACCCTCAATTCGCGTTTCTAACCTTGAGATATTCGTACCTGAAAACAGAACCTGTTGTTATATAGCTAGACTTTCACTCAACGAAACAATTACTGTGATTGGTTGATAAATCGTCACATGCCCCTGATCAAATTCAAGTGTAACCTGACTGGGATACAATAGACCTTTTTGCAGATACGGCTGCCATTTTAAGTTTTATTGTTTTGAAAGACATTATGGGATGCTCAGGGTGCAAATTAATATGTATTTGCCCCCTGGGCATCCCATAATAGCTATTTAAAATAATGGGAAGTGGCCGCCGTATCTGCAAAAGGGTATATTCCGCAGTTGTTGACCGCGCCGGATACAACAGCACTATAAGAAAGCACTAAATGCGTCTCCTTTTGCCCAAAGGATTAATTCCGCGTGTAAATTGCGAGAGAATGAACGAGAACGTTTTCGAAAAAAACAAGTAAAATGACTAGCATGTTTTCGCTCATGTGACTAGAATCTATGCTGTATTTGCATACTAAAACAAAAGGAAGAATTTTCGGAGAAAAAGAGTTCAATCCCCAAAAGAATATCTCACTCCTTGAACATGGCCGCTGTTTCCTTTTTCACTTCTCCAACATAACCTCCCTCACGCCATTGAACATTATATTCTCAGTTGCCTTCCAGGGAACATGAAATTGCTTGTTTATCACAATCATAAAATCGGCTCCTAAGCAACTTTTAACCGATCAGAAACAAGTAGCCACATGAAATTGATCACTAAAGGTGCCAGAATATGGGAAAAATGCCGCTGTCTCAGCCAATCAGCATGAGCAGTTTTGCCTCGGGTATGTGATAATCGCAGGAAGCATTTTATGATCGATGATCGGAAAAGTCTGGTTAAGCTAAGAGCCAACTGGCAGCCAGATAGAAACTGGAACAACGTATGTTAAGAAGATTCCAGGTTAAAAGTATACTCTAATACATATACATTTCTTGAAACAGGTGTCCTCGATGGCAACCAAAAAATTGTGACTTTCTTCCGGAAATAATTCCCACACGGCAGCTTTTCCAGGTTATCCGGCTTTCGGAAACTTGCAAGCAATAAATGCCCCTGCCTATGAAACTTAAAGAAACGTTTTTAGACTACGCTTAATGCTCTTTAAATGTCTCTTGAATACTCATATTCTGTCCGAAAATTAAGGACGGAAAATTACCTTATTCTTCTTAAATCCAAAGAAAAATGTGCAAAGGAATAGGAATATCTCTTGATTTATTACAACTTCTCACCGATTATTTTAATTCGTACAAATCTTAACTGGGAATCAACAATACTTCGTTTGCCGTTTTTCATTTATTTATGTATGTTTTTTTTGCCTTTGATCAATTGCTTGAGAAAATAAGCTTACGCAGCAAGAGAGATAAGTGATTACCTGCAGGAGTAACGATACTCCAGGTCGAAGTACTCAAATGTAATGTTCACAGCTGCACCAAAAGGAATATAATATGTAGCCACACAGTACTTGTATCTTGGGTAGTTGTTGGGATATCCAGGACTTTCTAGGACATTGTTGATAATTCGTCTACAAGCTTAATAGAAAGAGTAAATATAAGACAGAAGTCGGGGTAATATACATGATTAAATTAACTTGAGCAGGATAACACGTAAACAGCCACCAAATTTTGACCCCTGGGAGAGAAGGGCTTCGTTTGTGCCTAACGACCTTCTTCTTATAGGTTTAGAGAAATCTCTATCGTTGACATATTAACTATGATAGCATACGCCATAGACTGGAGTTCAATGCAAGCAAAAGAAGGCTGATTACTCACACCCATAGCATTGTTGAGTTTGCTGTAAGAAGTTAAAGGCCCACCTTCAACTAACAGACTTTTTTTGTTCTCGAAATACGCGTTGCTTATCATAGCGATCTGATTGGATGAATTTCAGCTTTGGAGGGATTTTCATATATGAAAATTGCTGCACGGCACGCAATGCTATCAGTTGAAGGTGGGCTTTTAAAGAGAGTTTGAAATAATGACACTAAATGACTTTCAAAATGTCGGTCATCATTTTTGGCATCATCATGGTCGTTATCATCACCATGATACCATTTTCGTCATAATCGTCAACGTCTTCATCATTATTGTCGTCATAATCGTCATCATCATTATCATTATCAGAGACAAGTCTAACTACAGGGGAATCGTTGTTTACAATTCCTGCTTCATTAGCACCACGCTATCGTTTCCTTATCAGTCAGCCAAGAATAAAGTACTGAATATAGAAAGTGCACGGCCGCGTGCTTGAAAATTCAAGAGTGCATTGGCAGTTTGCTTTGTTCGTGGTATCCATGGTATCAAGATATTATGAGGAAGGAGAGCAAATCCCTGTGCCCGCTGATAATTTTTAGATGAGCGCCCGCGCTGTGACCGTTATTTTTATAAGTTGTTACCATGACTGCTCGGTCAATTTTCACACACACTGACGAATAAGGTGCCGTCTATGAAATAAGCACGCAGTGTGACACAGAACTAATAATAGACTTTCAGTAATTTTCATCGGAATAGGGAAAAATATAAGTGAATTGGTCTCTTACTTAATTTTCTTTCTATGGTATCTATCCGTGGTAAACAATGTTGCTCAGTATAAAAGGCTACACGGACGCCATAAAGCACTCGGGATCATAATTCAAGCTGGAGATTTTCTTTTCTGTAGAGGTCCAGAAAATAAGGCCATTTTCCAATGTTTGCGATAGCACTGGAGCGAGCCTTAAAATTCGACTGATAGCGGCCTCGCATCACCTTATATTGAGTGCTAGTTCTAGATCAACTGCGAGAATCTAACAGACTGGATTCACGAATGGCTGGACTCAATAGACCAAGTCAGTCAACTCAATGTGTTGCCTAATACAATTCGCTGTGTATTGTAATTACATTATAATGTAGTATTAACATTTAAATAATATGGAAACACCTGGAACAAAACGTTCTATGTCCAAAAGGTTTGAATTAGTGTTGGAAAATAAACAAACAAACCGCCAAACAGTTTTCAAACTTGGCTTTCATTTGAGTCTTTCAAATTCTGTCAGCAGTGAGTCAAATAGCCTGCGCACGCAGACGTAATTCCGGTGGTCGTTTCTATCCAAAAAAACCCGATGCTATCGCAGGCTATAAATTAACATTTATCGATTGATATTATTAAAGGGGAGGTTCTATATAAAAAAAAAATATTACCTGTTGGACTCTGAGTGGTAGGCGTTGGCCGATATGTTGTCGATACTGTTTTGAAAAAAAGACCATTCAAGTCACTAAATGATCACTGGATCCTAAAGCCCTGTTCCAACCGACGCAACAACTCCAGCATTGTTGAGAGTTGGTTGTTTTGCGGAACTTGGATGATGTTAGCAGTGATGTGCAAACGGCCTGTACATCTGCTAACAATGTAAGGGCGTGTAGTGTATTATGGGAAGGATACGACCCATAAGACTTTGTAAACTTACAAAATTCAGCTGCCATCTTGTTTCAACATGTTAATGCGTTGCTATCTCCATGGAGACCCAATGTAATGCGCGTGGGTGAACCCAACAATGTCGGAAGAGCTGTGCAAACGGATCCAATATTGGTGCGCTACGCTTCGCAGATCACGGAACAAAAGGAATGTCGGGAGTTCTTGACCCACAAGTTTGATCAGTTTATAACTTTTTGCAACAACTCCTTGCCACACGCAACAACATGCAACAAGGCGTGCAAACGGACGCAACATGTAACATCCAACAATGTTGCGTCCGTTTTGACGGGCTTAAAATGCGCCATTTCTCAATTATTTAAATAGTGATTTAGAAGATCTTAGATTAGGCTTCGCCTTTAAGGCGTTGTAACATGAGGAGACATTAACAGCATTATAGTTATTGTGTAGAGACACTGAAACATTGATCTGTGCATATGATTTTGATATAAGATAATTAAACCCTTTGTATCTATTATGTTATACAATAATTTCAAATTTTTAGCCAATTTAGCTTTAGTGGTGCAATTCTAGCTTCCATCTCTCTTGTTAACACTTCCTTGATGATAGGGCCCAATTGACAAGAAAGCAATACCCGGCTTAGATCAAAAGGATCTCAAGTTGGGCTAAACAGTTAATTTTCACTCCGGAGTTTTTCGTTTTTAGTCCGAAAAAGTGGGGGCAATCCCTCGATTGCGGGCCGATATTTATTGCGAGTTAGTCAACATTATTGTAGAACGAACAATGTTGATTCAGCGTCATCGAACTTGTGACATCTCGGCCAAAAGTGGAAGGTCAATTTAGTGTAGGCCCCTGACACGAGACTCGTACTTCGATAACGTTTGGAGACAGGCATCTGTTAAAATATGTGTTCAAACTACTTTTAATGATCTGGTTTCTCTTTTTGTAAAATTGCAAGACTTATGCTGATTGAGCTCTTTCGCTGCTTAAAAACGATAAAATGATGGTGAACTGTCATACATTAGCAAAACAACGCTATTCCTTTACCTCCGTTATTGAGATTGTACATGTATATCTATATAATACAACTCCACCATTTCCCTTCATTCATTTCAGCAACAACTACTTCATGAGATAATTTCGTTCCATTTTTCCTTCCTGTACTTACCACCGTAAACAGGAACGAATAGTAACCGGAATCCTCTTCTCTGGACGCAGCAGTTTGAACGAAAATACAGAGTGACATAGCGACCAGTGACAATGACACTTTGTCCAGTACGATAGCCGCAATATGTGCGATAGAAGCCACCATTGTTGTTCCTTATCCTCAGATAATCATTGCTGAAACAAGAAACCTTTTATTTTCAGTTTTGTGGCTTTAATAGATTCGACAAGATTACATAAGATAAGGTGATAAGGTGGAAAATGCCGTGAGAAATAAGTATATAATCGCATGGATGAACCCTTTTGCACAAAGGATTAATTCCCTCTGTAAATTGCAAGGCAAAAAACGAGGACTACTTCGGAAAAAAAAAGAAAGTAAATGAATTTTTTGAGTTGCCTTCTAGGGAACATGCGATTTCTTGTTTATCACAATTGTAAAATTGTTCCTTATCCTGTTCTTTCGACACTCAAGTCTGAACGAGGAATTAGTTTGGCATAGCGACCAGTGACAATGACACTTTGTCCAGGACGATTGCCGCAATATGTGCGATAGAAGCCACCATTGTTGTTCCTTATCCTCAGATAATAATTACTGAAACAAGAAACCTTTTATTTTCAGTTTTGTGGCTTTAATAGATTCGACTGACAAGATTACATGAGATAAGGTGGAAAATGCCGTGAGAAATAAGTATAAAACCACATGAACCCTTTTGCACAAAGGATTCATATTACTTTGCACCCTGAGCATCCCATAATGTCTTTCAAAACAATTGAACTTAAAATGGCAGCCGTATCTGCAAAAAGGTCTATTGTATCCCAGTCAAGACACACTTGAATTTGATCAGGGGCATGTGACGATTTATCAACCAATCACAGTAATTGTTTCGTTGAGTGAAAGTCTAGCTATGTAACAACAGGTTCTGTTTTCAGGTACGAATATCTGAAGATTAGAAACACGAATTGATTTCACGGGAAAAAGGGTCATTGTCACTGGTCGCTATGCCAAATTAATTCCTCGTTCAGACCTAAGTGTCGAAAAAACAGGATAAGCAACAATTTCATAAATGTAATAAACAAGAAATCGCATACTCTCCTAGATGGCAACTTAAAGAATTCATTTTACTTATTTTTGTTTTTTTTTTCCCGAAATCGTCCTCGTTCTTTCCCTAGCAATTTACACATGGAATTTATTTGCCCCCTGGGCATCCCATAATAGCTATTTAAAATGAGAATCAAAGTTGCCGCTGTATCTTCAAAAAGGTATATTCCGCAATTGTTGTCCGCGCCGGATACAACAGCACTATATAATATATAAGAAAGCACTAAATGCGTCTGGTATCTCGGAGATTACACTAGTTTGTTTTGTTTTTCCTCGGGAGCGTACAGTAAGTGTACATCATTTACAGTTTTGTAGCCTTATAATGGTGGGACTGATGAGATTATATAAGATGGAAAATGCCGTGAACATCGGTCCTTTTGCCCAAACGATTAATTCCGCGTGTAAATTGCGAGAGTATGAACGAGAACGTTTTCGAAAAAAACAAGTTAACTGACTAGCGTGTTTTTGCAATGTGACCAGCAGATATACTGTATTTGCATACTTAGACAAAAAGAATTTTCAGAAAAATAGAAATCAATTCCCCATAGAATATTTCACTCCTCCAACATGGCCGCTGTTTGCTTTATCACTCCTCCAACATAACCTCCGTGACCTCATTAAACACTCTGTTCTCAGTTTCTCTCCAGGGAACATGCAATTACTTGTTTATCATAATCATAAAATCGGTTCCTAAGCAACTTTTAACCAATCAGGATCAAGTAGCCACAATTATCACTAAAGGTGCCAGAATATGGGAAAAATGCACCTGTCTCAGCCAATCGGCATGATTAGTTTTGCCTGGTATGTAATAATCGCAGAAAGCATTTTATGATGGATGAAATCCCTGAGGGGTATACGGATGGTATATGAATAGATAGGGAGATAATTCATAGAGAATTTGGTGGATAAAAGACTGGAAGAGTGAGTCTGTGGATGGATGGATGGATGGATGGATGGATGGATGGGTGGATAGCTTCAATATTCAAATGAATTTTATCGGAAAATTCTGGTTCAGCTAAGAGCCAACTGGCAGCCAGATAGAAGCTGGAACAAAGTATGTATGTTAAGAAGATTCCAAGTTAAAATAATAATCTAATACATATAAATTTCCTGAAACAGGTGTCCTCGATGCCAACCAAAAAATTGTAACTTTCTTCCGGGAATGATTCCCCCACGGCAGCTTTTCCAGGTTATCCGGCTTTCGGAAACTTGCAAGCAATAAATGCCCTACCTATGTAACTTAAAGAATTGTTTTTAGACTACGCTTAATGCTCTTTAAGTGTCTCTTGAGTACCCATATTTTGTCCGAAAAAGGACGGAAAATTGTGCCAAGGAATAGGAATATCTCTTGATTTATTACAACTTCTCACCGATTATTTTAAATTCGTACAAATCTTAACTGGGAATCAACAATACTTCGTTTGCCGTTTTTCATTTATTTATGTATGTTTTTTTTTTTGCCTTTGATCAATTGCTTGAGAAAATAAGCTTACGCAGCGAGAGAGATAAGTGATTACCTGCAGGAGTAACGATACTCCAGGTCGAAGTACTCAAATGTAATGTTCACAGCTGCACCAAAAGGAATATAATATGTAGCCACACAGTACTTGTATCTTGGGTAGTTGTTGGGATATCCAGGACTTTCTAGGACATTGTTGATAATTCGTCTACAAGCTTAATAGAAAGAGTAAATATAAGACAGAAGTCGGGGTAATATACATGATTAAATTAACTTGAGCAGGATAACACGTAAACAGCCACCAAATTTTGACCCCTGGGAGAGAAGGGCTTCGTTTGTGCCTAACGACCTTCTTCTTATAGGTTTAGAGAAATCTCTATCGTTGACATATTAACTATGATAGCATACGCCATAGACTGGAGTTCAATGCAAGCAAAAGAAGGCTGATTACTCACACCCATAGCATTGTTGAGTTTGCTGTAAGAAGTTAAAGGCCCACCTTCAACTAACAGACTTTTTTTGTTCTCGAAATACGCGTTGCTTATCATAGCGATCTGATTGGATGAATTTCAGCTTTGGAGGGATTTTCATATATGAAAATTGCTGCACGGCACGCAATGCTATCAGTTGAAGGTGGGCTTTTAAAGAGAGTTTGAAATAATGACACTAAATGACTTTAAAAATGTCGGTCATCATTTTTGGCATCATCATGGTCGTTATCATCACCATGATACCATTTTCGTCATAATCGTCAACGTCTTCATCATTATTGTCGTCATAATCGTCATCATCATTATCATTATCAGAGACAAGTCTAACTACAGGGGAATCGTTGTTTACATTTCCTGCTTCATTAGCACCACGCTATCGTTTTCTTATCAGTCAGCCAAGAATAAAGTACTGAATATAGAAAGTGCACGGCCGCGTGCTTGAAAATTCAAGAGTGCATTGGCAGTTTGCTTTGTTCGTGGTATCCATGGTATCAAGATATTATGAGGAAGGAGAGCAAATCCCTGTGCCCGCTGATAATTTTTAGATGAGCGCCCGCGCTGTGACCGTTATTTTTATAAGTTGTTACCATGACTGCTCGGTCAATTTTCACACACACTGACGAATAAGGTGCCGTCTATGAAATAAGCACGCAGTGTGACACAGAACTAATAATAGACTTTCAGTAATTTTCATCGGAATAGGGAAAAATATAAGTGAATTGGTCTCTTACTTAATTTTCTTTCTATGGTATCTATCCGTGGTAAACAATGTTGCTCAGTATAAAAGGCTACACGGACGCCATAAAGCACTCGGGATCATAATTCAAGCTGGAGATTTTCTTTTCTGTAGAGGTCCAGAAAATAAGGCCATTTTCCAATGTTCGCGATAGCACTGGAGCGAGCCTTAAAATGCGACTGATAGCGGCCTCGCATCAGCTTATATTGAGTGCTAGTTCTACATCAACTGCGAGAATCTAACAGACTGGATTCACGAATGGCTGGACTCAATAGACCAAGTCAGTCAACTCAGTGTGTTGCCTAATACAATTTGCTGTGTATTGTAATTACATTATAATGTACTATTAACATTTAAATAATATGGAAATACCTGGAACAAAACGTTCTATGTCCAAAAGGTTTGAATTAGTGTTGGAAAATAAACAAACAAACCGCCAAACAGTTTTCAAACTTGGCTTTCATTTGAGTCTTTTAAATTCTGTCAGCAGTGAGTCAAATAGCCTGCGCACGCAGACGTAATTCCGGTGGTCGTTTCTATCCAAAAAAACCCGATGCTATCCCAGGCTATAAATTAACATTTATCGATTGATATTATTAAAGGAAGGTTCTATATAAAAACATTATTACCTGTTGGACTCTGAGTGGTAGGCGTTGGCCGATATGTTGTCGATACTGTTTTGAAAAAAAGACCATTCAAGTCACTAAATGATCACTGGATCCTAAAGCCCTGTTCCAACCGACGCAACAACTCCAGCATTGTTGAGAGTTGGTTGTTTTGCGGAACTTGGATGATGTTAGCAGTGATGTGCATACGGACGCTACAACTGCTAACAATGTAAGCACGTGTAGTGTATTATGGGAAGGATACGACCCATAAGACTTTGTAAACTTACAAAATTCAGCTGCCATCTTGTTTCAACATGTTAATGCGTTGCTATCTCCATGGAGACCCAATGTAAAGCGCGTGGGTGGCCCCAACAATGTTGGAAGAGCTGTGCAAACGGATCCAATATTGGTGCGCTACGCTTCGGAGATCACGGAACAAAAGGAAGGTTGGGAGTTTTTGACCCACAAGTTTGATCAGTTTATAACTTTTTGCAACAACTCCTAGCCACACGCAACAACATGCAACAAGGCGTGCAAACGGACGCAACATGTAACATCCAACAATGTTGCGTCCGTTTTGACGGGCTTAAAATGCGCCATTTCTCAATTATTTAAATAGTGATTTAGAAGATCTTAGATTAGGCTTCGCCTTTAAGGCGTTGTAACATGAGGAGACATTAACAGCATTATAGTTATTGTGTAGAGACACTGAAACATTGATCTGTGCATATGATTTTGATATAAGATAATTAAACCCTTTGTATTTATTATGTTATACAATGATTTCAAATTTTTAGCCAATTTAGCTTTAGTGGTGCAATTCTAGCTTCCATCTCTCTTGTTAACACTTCCTTGATGATAGGGCCCAATTGACAAGAAAGCAATACCCGGCTTAGATCAAAAGGATCTCAAGTTGGGCTAAACAGTTAATTTCACTCCGGAGTTTTTCGTTTTTAGTCCGAAAAAGTGGGGGCAATCCCTCGATTGCGGGCCGATATTTATTGCGAGTTAGTCAACATTATTGTAGAACGAACAATGTTGATTCAGCGTCATCGAACTTGTGACATCTCGGCCAAAAGTGGAAGGTCAATTTAGTGTAGGCCCCTGACACGAGACTCGTACTTCGATAACGTTTGGAGACAGGCATCTGTTAAAATATGTGTTCAAACTACTTCTAATGATGTGGTTTCTCTTTTTGTAAAATTGCAAGACTTATGCTGATTGAGCTCTTTCGCTGCTTAAAAACGATAAAATGATGATGAACTGTCATACATTAGCAAAACAACGCTATTCCTTTACCTCCGTTATTGAGATTGTACATGTATATCTATATAATACAACTCCACCATTTCCCTTCATTCATTTCAGCAACAACTACTTCATGAGATAATTTCGTTCCATTTTTCCTTCCTGTACTTACCACCGTAAACAGGAACGAATAGTAACCGGAATCCTCTTGTCTGGACGCAGCAGTTTGAACGAAAATACAGAGTGACATAGCGACCAGTGACAATGACACTTTGTCCAGTACGATAGCCGCAATATGTGCGATAGAAGCCACCATTGTTGTTCCTTATCCTCAGATAATCATTGCTGAAACAAGAAACCTTTTATTTTCAGTTTTGTGGCTTTAATAGATTCGACAAGATTAAATAAGATAAGGTGATAAGGTGGAAAATGCCGTGAGAAATAAGTATATAATCGCATGGATGAACCCTTTTGCACAAAGGATTACTTCCCTCTGTAAATTGCAAGGCAAAAAACGAGGACTACTTCGGAAAAAAAAAGAAAGTAAATGAATTTTTTGAGTTGCCTTCTAGGGAACATGCGATTTCTTGTTTATCACAATTGTAAAATTGTTCCTTATCCTGTTCTTTCGACACTCAAGTCTGAACGAGGAATTAGTTTGGCATAGCGACCAGTGACAATGACACTTTGTCCAGGACGATTGCCGCAATATGTGCGATAGAAGCCACCATTGTTGTTCCTTATCCTCAGATAATAATTACTGAAACAAGAAACCTTTTATTTTCAGTTTTGTGGCTTTAATAGATTCGACTGACAAGATTACATGAGATAAGGTGGAAAATGCCGTGAGAAATAAGTATAAAACCACATGAACCCTTTTGCACAAAGGATTAATTCCATTTGTAAATTGCTAGGGAAAGAACGAGGACGATTTCGGGAAAAAAAAAAAAAACAAAAACAAGTAAAATGAATTCTTTAAGTTGCCATCTAGGAGAGTATGCGATTTCTTGTTTATTACATTTATGAAATTGTTGCTTATCCTGTTTTTTCGACACTTAGGTCTGAACGAGGAATTACTTTGGCATAGCGACCAGTGACAATGACCCTTTTTCCCGTGAAATCAATTCGTGTTTCTAATCTTCAGATATTCGTACCTGAAAACAGAACCTGTTGTTACATAGCTAGACTTTCACTCAACGAAACAATTACTGTGATTGGTTGATAAATCGTCACATGCCCCTGATCAAATTCAAGTGTGTCTTGACTGGGATACAATAGACCTTTTTGCAGATACGGCTGCCATTTTAAGTTCAATTGTTTTGAAAGACATTATGGGATGCTCAGGGTGCAAAGTAATATGTATTTGCCCCCTGGGCATCCCATAATAGCTATTTAAAATGATGAGAATCAAAGTTGCCGCTGTATCTTCAAAAAGGTATATTCCGCAATTGTTGTCCGCGCCGGATACAACAGCACTATATAATATATAAGAAAGCACTAAATGCGTCTGGTATCTCGGAAATTACACTAGTTTGTTTTGTTTTTCCTCGGGACCGTACAGTAAGTGTACATCATTTACAGTTTTGTAGTCTTATAATGGTGGGACTGATGAGATTATATAAGATGGAAAATGCCGTGAACATCGGTCCTTTTGCCCAAACGATTAATTCCGCGTGTAAATTGCTAGAGTATGAACGAGAACGTTTTCGAAAAAAACAAGTTAACTGACTAGCGTGTTTTTGCAATGTGACCAGCAGATATACTGTATTTGCATACTTAGACAAAAAGAATTTTCAGAAAAATAGAAATCAATTCCCCATAGAATATTTCACTCCTCCAACATAACCTCCGTGACGTCATTAAACACTCTATTCTCAGTTTCTCTCCAGGGAACATGCAATTACTTGTTTATCATAATCATAAAATCGGTTCCTAAGCAACGTTTAACCAATCAGGATCAAGTAGCCACAATTATCACAAAAGGTGCCAGAATATGGGAAAAATGCACCTGTCTCAGCCAATCGGCATGAGTAGTTTTGCCTGGTATGTGATAATCCCAGGAAGCATTTTGTGATGGATGAAATCCCTGAGGGGTATACGGATAGTATATGGATAGATAGAGAGATAATTCATAGAAAATTTGGTGGATAGAAGACTGGAAGAGTGAGTCTGTGGATGGATGGATGGATGGGTGGTTAGCTTCAATATTCAAATGAATTTTATCGGAAAATTCTGGTTCAGCTAAGAGCCAACTGGCAGCCAGATAGAAGCTGGAACAAAGTATGTATGTTAAGAAGATTCCAAGTTAAAATAATAATCTAATACATATAAATTTCCTGAAACAGGTGTCCTCGATGCCAACCAAAAAATTGTAACTTTCTTCCGGGAATGATTCCCCCACGGCAGCTTTTCCAGGTTATCCGGCTTTCGGAAACTTGCAAGCAATAAATGCCCTACCTATGTAACTTAAAGAATTGTTTTTAGACTACGCTTAATGCTCTTTAAGTGTCTCTTGAGTACCCATATTTTGTCCGAAAAAGGACGGAAAATTGTGCCAAGGAATAGGAATATCTCTTGATTTATTACAACTTCTCACCGATTATTTTAAATTCGTACAAATCTTAACTGGGAATCAACAATACTTCGTTTGCCGTTTTTCATTTATTTATGTATGTTTTTTTTTTTGCCTTTGATCAATTGCTTGAGAAAATAAGCTTACGCAGCGAGAGAGATAAGTGATTACCTGCAGGAGTAACGATACTCCAGGTCGAAGTACTCAAATGTAATGTTCACAGCCGCACCAAAAGGAATATAATATGTAGCCACACAGTACTTGTATCTTGGGTAGTTGTTGGGATATCCAGGACTTTCTAGGACATTGTTGATAATTCGTCTACAAGCTTAATAGAAAGAGTAAATATAAGACAGAAGTCGGGGTAATATACATGATTAAATTAACTTGAGCAGGATAACACGTAAACAGCCACCAAATTTTGACCCCTGGGAGAGAAGGGCTTCGTTTGTGCCTAACGACCTTCTTCTTATAGGTTTAGAGAAATCTCTATCGTTGACATATTAACTATGATAGCATACGCCATAGACTGGAGTTCAATGCAAGCAAAAGAAGGCTGATTACTCACACCCATAGCATTGTTGAGTTTGCTGTAAGAAGTTAAAGGCCCACCTTCAACTAACAGACTTTTTTTTGTTCTCGAAATACGCGTTGCTTATCATAGCGATCTGATTGGATGAATTTCAGCTTTGGAGGGATTTTCATATATGAAAATTGCTCCACGGCACGCAATGCTATCAGTTGAAGGTGGGCTTTTAAAGAGAGTTTGAAATAATGACACTAAATGACTTTAAAAATGTCGGTCATCATTTTTGGCATCATCATGGTCGTTATCATCACCATGATACCATTTTCGTCATAATCGTCAACGTCTTCATCATTATTGTCGTCATAATCGTCATCATCATTATCATTATCAGAGACAAGTCTAACTACAGGGGAATCGTTGTTTACATTTCCTGCTTCATTAGCACCACGCTATCGTTTTCTTATCAGTCAGCCAAGAATAAAGTACTGAATATAGAAAGTGCACGGCCGCGTGCTTGAAAATTCAAGAGTGCATTGGCAGTTTGCTTTGTTCGTGGTATCCATTGTATCAAGATATTATGAGGAAGGAGAGCAAATCCCTGTGCCCGCTGATAATTTTTAGATGAGCACCCGCGCTGTGACCGTTATTTTTATAAGTTATTTTTATGACTGCTCTGTCAATTTTCACACACACTGACTAATAAGGTGCCGTCTATGAAATAAGCACGCCGTGTGGCACAGAACTAATAATAGATTTTCAGTAATTTTCATCGTAATAGGGAAAAATATAAGGGAATTGGTCTCTTACTTAATTTTCTTTCTATGGTATCTATCCGTGGTAAACAATGTTGCTCAGTATAAAAGGCTACACGGACGGCATAAAGCACTCGGGATCATAATTCAAGCTGGAGATTTTCTTTTCTGTAGAGGTCCAGAAAATAAGGCCATTTTCCAATGTTCGCGATAGCACTGGAGCGAGCCTTAAAATGCGACTGATAGCGGTCTCGCATCAGCTTATATTGAGTGCTAGTTCTACATCAACTGCGAGAATCTAACAGAATGGATTCACGAATGGCTGGACTCAATAGACCAAGTCAGTCAACTCAATGTGTTGCCTAATACAATTCGCTGTGTATTGTAATTACATTATAATGTAGTATTAACATTTAAATAATATGGAAACACCTGGAACAAAACTTTCTATGTCCAAAAGGTTTGAATTAGTGTTGGAAAATAAACAAACAAACCGCCAAACAGTTTTCAAACTTGGCTTTCATTTGAGTCTTTCAAATTTTGTCAGCAGTGAGTCAAATAGCCTGCGCACGCAGACGTAATTCCGGTGGTCGTTTCTATCCAAAAAAACCCGATGCTATCGCAGGCTATAAATTAACATTTATCGATTGATATTATTAAAGGGAAGGTTCTATATAAAAAAAAAATATTACCTGTTGGACTCTGAGTGGTAGGCGTTGGCCGATATGTTGTCGATACTGTTTTGAAAAAAAGACCATTCAAGTCACTAAATGATCACTGGATCCTAAAGCCCTGTTCCAACCGACGCAACAACTCCAGCATTGTTGAGAGTTGGTTGTTTTGCGGAACTTGGATGATGTTAGCAGTGATGTGCATACGGATGCTACAACTGCTAACAATGTAAGCACGTGTAGTGTATTATGGGAAGGATACGACCCATAAGACTTTGTAAACTTACAAAATTCAGCTGCCATCTTGTTTCAACATGTTAATGCGTTGCTATCTCCATGGAGAACCAATGTAATGCGCGTGGGTGGCCCCAACAATGTTGGAAGAGCTGTGCGAACGGATCCAATATTGGTGCGCTACGCTTCGGAGATCACGGAACAAAAGGAAGGTTGGGAGTTCTTGACCCACAAGTTTGATCAGTTTATAACTTTTTGCAACAACTCCTTGCCACACGCAACAACATGCAACAAGGCGTGTAAACGGACGCAACATGTAACATCCAACAATGTTGCGTCCGTTTTGACGGGCTTAAAATGCGCCATTTCTCAATTATTTAAATAGTGATTTAGAAGATCTTAGATTAGGCTTCGCCTTTAAGGCGTTGTAACATGAGGAGACATTAACAGCATTATAGTTATTGTGTAGAGACACTGAAACATAGATCTGTGCATATGATTTTGATATAAGATAATTAAACCCTTTGTATCTATTATGTTATACAATGATTTCAAATTTTTAGCCAATTTAGCTTTAGTGGTGCAATTCTACCTTCCATCTCTCTTGTTAACACTTCCTTGATGATAGGGCCCAATTGACAAGAAAGCAATACCCGGCTTAGATCAAAAGGATCTCAAGTTGGGCTAAACAGTTAATTTCACTCCGGAGTTTTTCGTTTTTAGTCCGAAAAAGTGGGGGCAATCCCTCGATTGCGGGCCGATATTTATTGCGAGTTAGTCAACATTATTGTAGAACGAACAATGTTGATTCAGCGTCATCGAACTTGTGACATCTCGGCCAAAAGTGGAAGGTCAATTTAGTGTAGGCCCCTGACACGAGACTCGTACTTCGATAACGTTTGGAGACAGGCATCTGTTAAAATATGTGTTCAAACTACTTCTAATGATCTGGTTTCTCTTTTTGTAAAATTGCAAGACTTATGCTGATTGAGCTCTTTCGCTGCTTAAAAACGATAAAATGATGGTGAACTGTCATACATCAGCAAACATTGCTATTCCTTTACCTCCGTTATTGAGATTGTACATGTATATCTATATAATACAACTCCACCATTTCCCTTCATTCATTTCAGCAACAACTACTTCATGAGATAATTTCGTTCCATTTTTCCTTCCTGTACTTACCACCGTAAACAGGAACGAATAGTAACCGGAATCCTCTTCTCTGGACGCAGCAGTTTGAACGAAAATACAGAGTGACATAGCGACCAGTGACAATGACACTTTGTCCTGTACGATAGCCGCAATATGTGCGATAGAAGCCACCATTGTTGTTCCTTATCCTCAGATAATCATTCCTGAAACAAAAAAGCTTTTATTTTCAGTCATTAGATGAAATAAGATGGAAAATGCCGTAAAAAAATAAGTATATGATCACATGAACCCTTTTGCACAAAGGATTAATTCCGCGTGTAAATTGCGAGAGTATGAACGAGAACGTTTTCGAAAAAAACAAGTTAACTGACTAGCGTGTTTTTGCAATGTGACCAGCAGATATACTGTATTTGCATACTTAGACAAAAAGAATTTTCAGAAAAATAGAAATCAATTCCCCATAGAATATTTCACTCCTCCAACATGGCCGCTGCTTCCTTTTTCACTCCTCCAACATAACCTCCGTGACGTCATTAAACACTCTATTCTCAGTTGCCCTCCAGGGAACATGCAATTACTTTTTTATCACAATCATAAAATCGGTTCTTAAGCAACTTTTAACCAATCATGATCAAGGAGCCATATGAAATTGATCACTAAAGGTGAAAGGAATATGGGAAAAAAGCACCTGTCTCAGCCAATCAGCATGAGTAGTTTTGCCTCGGATATGTGATAATCGCAGGAAGCATTTTATGATGGATGAATATCCCTGAGGGGTATACGGATGGTATATGGATAGATAGAGAGATAATTCATAGAGAGATTGATGGATAGAAGACTGGTTCAAAAGTGTGTCTGTGGATGGATGGATGGGTGGTTAGCTTCAATATTCAAATGAATTTTATCGGAAAATTCTGGTTCAGCTAAGAGCCAACTGGCAGCCAGATAGAAGCTGGAACAAAGTATGTATGTTAAGAAGATTCCAAGTTAAAAGTATACTCTAATATATACATTTCCTGAAACAGCTGTCCTCGATGCCAACCAAAAAATTGTAACTTTCTTCCGGGAATAATTCCCACACAGCAGCTTTTCCAGGTTATCCGGCTTTCGGAAACTTGCAAGCAATAAATGCCCCTGCCTATGTAACTTAAAGAAACGTTTTTGGACTACGCTTAATGCTCTTAAATGTCTCTTGAGTACCCATATTTTGTCCGAAAAAGGACGGAAAATTACCTTATTCTTCTTAAATCCAAAGAAAAATGTTCCAAGGAATGGAAATATCTCTTGATTTATTAGAACTTCTCACCGATTATTTTAAATTCGTGCAAATGTTAACTGGGAATCAGCAATACTTCGTTTGCAGTTTTTCATTTATTTATGTATTTTTTTAGCCTTTGGCCGATTGGTTGAGAAAATAAGCTTACACACCTGGAGATCTAAATGATTACCTGCATGAGTAATGATACTCCAGGTCGAAGTGCTCAAATGTAATGTTCACAGCCGCACCAAAAGGAATATAATAGGTAGCCACACAGGACTTGTAACTTGGGTAGTTGTTGGGATATCCAGGACTTTCCAACGTATTGTTGATAATTCGTCTACAAGCTTAATAGAAAGAGTAGATGAAAGACAGAAGTCGTGGTAATAGGCATGATTAAATTAAGCAGGATAACACGTAAACAGGAAAAAAAAACAAACAAACTGTGACACATTTTGGCTTTCATTTGAGTCTTTCAAATTCTGTCAGCAGTGAGTCAAATAGCCTGCGCACGCAGACGTAATTCCGGCAGTCGTTTCTCTCCGAAAAAACCCGATGGTATCGCAGGCTATAAATTAAAATTTATCGATTGATATTATTAAAGAGAAAGTTCTATATGAAAAATTATTACCTGTTGGACTCTGAGTGATGGGCGTTGGCCGATATGTTGTCGACACTGTTTTGGAAAAAAGGACATTCAAGTCACTAAATGATAACTGGATACTAAAGCCCTGTGGAAACAGACGCAACAACGCCAGCATTGTTGGTTGTTTTGCGGAAGTTGGATGATGTTAGCAGTGGTGTGCCAACGGACGCTACAACTGCTAACTAAGAGCGTTCAGTGTATTATGGGAAGGATACGACCCATAAACTTAAAAAATTGAACTGCCATCTTGTTTTCAACATGTCAATGCGTTGCTATCTCGATGGAGACCCAGTGTAATGCGCGTGGGTGGCCCCAACATTGTTGGAAGAGCTGTGCAAACGGATCCAATATTGGTGGGCTACGCTTCGGAACAAAAGGAATGTTGGGAGTTTTTGACCCACAAGTTTGATCAGTTTATAACTTTTTGCAACAACTCCTAGCCACACGCAACAACATGCAACAAGGCGTGCAAACGGACGCAACATGTAACATCCAACAATGTTGCGTCCGTTTTGACGGGCTTAAAATGCGCCATTTCTCAATTAAATAGTGATTTGGAAGATCGTTGGTTCAGTCTTCGGCTTCAAGGCGTTGTAACATTAGGAGACATTGAATAGCATTGTATAGTCACTGAAAAGGTGATCTATGCATATTATTTTGATATGACATAATTAAACCCTTTGTATCTATTATGTTATACAATGATTGCAAATTTTTAGCCAATTTAGCTTTAGTGGTGCAATTCTAGCTTCCATCTCTGTTGTTAACACTCCCTTGATAATAGGGCCCAATTGACAAGCAAGCAAAAGCCGGCTAAGAACAAAAGGATTTCAAGTTTTTTTATTTCTTCACTTTCTTTGTTCATCTCTCGCCATTCATTTCAGCAAGAAATACTTCATAATGATTCCTTTATTCCTTGCTGAACTTACCGCGGTAAAAACGAAAGATTAGTAACCGGAATCCTGTTTTTTGGACACTTGAGTCTGAACGAAACGTTAGTCTGGCATAGCGACCAGTGACAATGACACTTTGTCCAGTACGATTGCCGCAATATTTCCGATTGAAGCCACCATTGTCGTTCGTAATCAACAGATAATCATACCTGAAAACAAAGCTTGTTGTTTTCAGTTTTGTGGTTTCAATGGGTTAGATTAATAAGATTAGCTAAGACAAGACGCCAAGTAGGCGTACACGTGGATGCACTGATCAAAGCAAGCAACAGGCAGGGGCTGTAAATAAAATACTACAGAGTTGTTGTTGATTATGATTACGGGTGCTGTATCAGTTCAAACATCTTTTTTCATTTTTGCTCTGGCCGTGAGCTGAAGATCGAGGGGGGTTTGTTTTTCATCGTAGCCACAAATTGCAACCTTTCTTGTGATTGGGCTAGTTTCTGTCAACTCTGGAAAGTGTAAAACTAGTCGAAAATAAAACATATTTTATTGAGCACTGTTGTTTACTTTGACCAATGGAAGGGCACCTTCTGTGCAATACGTGATCTACATGTCATGGTCTGATTTTTCTACAGGAGAAATCTTTGTCCTTTCTCTGCTCCAAAGGCGGTTTGTTTTTCACTGTAGCCACAAATTAAATTTTGCTGATATTCTCTTGTTTATTCTGTTACTGTTACACTGTTGCTGTGCAAGTTGTGTTTGAGTTCATATTAAAAAAAAGTCATTGACTGCATAATTTTTACCTTGTTAGCATAGACCTTATTCCAAAATGGCCGTCATTTAAATATTCTTTTGTTTTTATTCAAATTAGCCCTTGATGCCTCGTTCTTGAGGCGAAAATTCAAAAGAATATTTTGCCTTGAACGAGGCATCAAGGTCTAATTTCAATAAAAACAAAAGAATATCTAAATTGCGGCCCTTTTGGAATAAGGTGTATTAATATTGACAGCACGTAGTAAATAGAATATTTGAATTATGAAACAGCTTTCATTTAAATTATGCTTCTGTGACCGGAACTGTCGTGATGGCGTCACGGATGAGATTTATGACATTTTGTGAAATCCGATAAAATAAGGTTCCGTTTTTTTGGATCAAATAAAGTGCTTTGAACATTTGCTGCTTCTGTATGTTCATGATTTGAAGAAGCAACACCGCAATGGCGACACGAAGGCCTGATTTGATTCATTTTTACTACAAGTAAAAGTAGAAGGCGGGAACGGCGAAATCCGATCGATTCCTTAAATCAGGATTTCGAAATGTTCTCTCATAAATGCGAGCCAATTTTTTTTCCAATTTTTGTCACTTCTGTTCGCAGTTTCAAATGTTTTGACATTTTGCTCTAAATCAAAATACGGGATACTTTCTTCTGCGAATTTAGCCTGAGAAGGAAGTAAAATTCGAAAAAGGGAAGAAGTATGTGAATTGGGAAGTCTGTGCCAACTTTCCCGATTACCTTTCGCGCACACAAAAAAAAACGACACCTCACTCATGTCGTGTATCCGACATGACAGTATCAAGCCAACAGCTTCGTGACAAGCACGTGGCTAATTTTCATATCTGACTACGAAGACACTAAAGCCATTTTTTAAACGTGGCGTGCCAGAGGTATCCCACTTAATGAGATGGAAAATGCCGCGAGAAATAAATATACAATCGTATGGGCCCTTTTGCACAAAGGATTTATTCCGTGTGTAATTTGCGAGGGAAAGAACTTGGACGATTTCGAAAAAAAATAGTAAAGTTAATTCTTTAAGTTGCCCTGTAGTGAACATGCGATAAAACTCATCACATTCATGAAATCGTTGCTCAGCAACTATTAACCAATCAGGATTAAATAACCATGCGCAATTGTCCCTGTCTATGCTACTTAAAGCAGAGGTTTTAAAATACGATTAAGAGCTGTTTAAATGACTTTTGAATACTTACATTCTGTTCGGCAAAGGACGGAAAATAACCTTATTCTTCTTGGATACAAAGGAAATTGTGCCAAGGAATAAAAAGAAAGATCCCTTGAACTTCTCACAGATTATTTTAAATTTGTACAAATCTTAACTGGGAATCAACAATATTTCGTTTGCAGTTTATTTTATTATTATTATTATTTTTTTGGTCTGTGACCGATTTGTTAATAAAATAAGCTGACGTAGCGCGAGATCGTTTGTTCGCAACGCAAAACAGCGAAGTTGCTTTTGAACGGTAATCGGAAACCTAAGCGATTACCTGCAGCTGGAACTATACTCCAGGTCGAAGTGCTCAAATGTAATGTTTAAAGCTGCACCAAAACGAGTGTACACAAAAGCCACACAGTACTTGCTTCTTGGGTAGTTGTTAGGATATCCAGGACTTTCCAGGACATCGTTGACAACTTGTCTACAAGCTTGGTAGAAATGTAAATGAAAGACAGAGGTGGTGGAAATAGCTATGATTAAATTAAGCATGATCATAACATGTAAACTCAGTCGTCGATACGTTACCCCGATACTTTTGTGGCTAACGACTGTCCTATTACAGGTTTGGAGAAACCTTTTATTTTCAGTTTTGTGGCTTTAATAGGTTCGACTGACAAGATTAGATGAGATAAGATGGAAAATGCCGTGAGAAATAAGTATATAATCGCATGAACCCATTCGCACAAAGGATTGATTCCATCGTTGATGTATTCACTATGATAGCATATATGATTGCACATAACTGCAAAAAGGTCTATTCCTTGCGTATTGTATTTGCATCATAATGTAGCATTCACATTTAAATTATATAGAAATACCTGGAACAAAACGTTTCATTACCAAAGAGTTTGAATTAGGTACAGTTTGAACTATTATGTACCGTGAGTTGGAAAATAAACAAACAAACCGTAACACACTTTTCAAGATTGGCTTTCATTTGAGTCTTTTCAATTCTGTCACTAGTAAATCAAAATTTATTGAATGATATGACCAAAGTGCAGGTTTCATTTAAAACATTATTACCTGTTGGACTCTGAGTGGTGGGCGTTGGCCGATATGTTGTCGACACTGTTTTGAAAAAAAGGACATTCAAGTCACTGAATGATCACTGGATCCTAAAGCCCTGTGCAAACAGACGCAACAACTCCAGCATTGTTGAGAGTTGGTTTATTTACGGAAGTTCGATGATGTTAGCAGTGATATGCATACCGACGCTACAACTGGTAACAATGTAAGAGCGTGCACTGTATTATGGGAAGGATACGACCCAAAAGACTTTGTAAACTTACAAAATTCGGCTACCATCTTGTTTTCAACATGTTAATGCATTGCTATCCCCATGGAGACCCAATGTAATGCGCGTGGGTGGCCCCAACAATGTTGGAAGAGCTGTGCAAACAGATCAAATATTGGTCCGCTACGCTTCGAAGATCACGGAACAAAAGGAATGTTGGGAGTTTTTGACCTACAAGTTTGATCAGTTTATAACTTTTTGCGACAACTCCTAGCCACACGCAACAATATGCAACAAGGCGTGCAAACGGACGCAACATGTAACATCCAACAATGTTGCGTCCGTTTTGACGGGCTTAAAATGCGCCATTTCTCAATTAATTAAATAGTGATTTGCAGGATCGTTGGTTTAGGCTTCGCCTTTAAGGCGTTGTAATATTAGGATACATTAAACAGCATTATAGTTATTGTGTATAGACACTGAAAAATTGATCTATGCATATTATTTTGATATAAGATAATTAAACCCTTTCTATCTATTATGTTATACAATGATTGCAAATCTTTCGCCAGTTTAGCTTTAGTGTTGCAATTCTAGCTTCCATCTCTCTTCTTAACACTTCCTTGATGATAGGGCCCAATGGACAAGAAAGCAAAAAAGCCGGCTTACATCAAAAGGATTTCAAGTTGGGCTAAACAGTTAATTTCACTCCGGAGTTTTCCGTTTTAGTCCGAAAAAGTGGGGGCAATCCCTTGATTGCTGGCCGATATTTATTTCGAGATAGTCAACATTATTGTAGAACGAAAAATGTTGATTCAGCGTCATCGAAGTTGTGACATCTCGGCCAAAAATGGAAGGTCAATTTAGTGTAGGCCCCTGACATAACACTCGTACTTTGGTAACGTTTGGAGACAGGCATCTGTTAAAATATGTGTTTAAACTACTTCTAATGATCTGGTGTAAAATTCTCTTTTTGTAAAATTGCAAGACCTATGCTGATTGAGCTCTTTCGCTGCTTAAAAACGATAAAATGATGATGAACTGTCGTACATTAGCAAAACAACACTATTCCTTTACCTCCGTTATTGAGATTGTACATGTATATTTATATAACACAACTCCACCATTTCCCGTCATTCATTTCAGCAACATCTTTTTCATAAGATAATTTGGTTCCATTTTTCCTTGCTGTACTTACCACCGTAAACAGGAATGAATAGTAACCGGAATCCTCTTCCCTGGAAGCAGCAGTTTGAACGAAAATACAGAGTGACATAGCGACCAGTGACAATGACACTTTGTCCAGTACGATAGCCGCTATATGTGCGATAGAAGCCATAATTGTTGTTCCATATCCTCAGATAATCATTACTGAAACAAGAAACCTTTTATTTTCAGTTTTCCGTCTTTAATAGTTTAGATCAGATAAGATGGAAAATGCCGTGAGAAATAAGTATGTGATCACAAGAACCCTTTTGCACAAAGGATTAATTGCATGTGTAAATTGCTAGATGCCAAGTTTAAAGTAAACTCTAATACATATAAATTTCTTGAAACAGGTGTCCTCGATGCCAACCAAGAAATTGTGACTTTCTTCCAGGAATAATTCCCACACGGCAGCTTTTCCAGGTTATCCGGCAGTACAAGTGCATTCCAAGTCAATGCCCCTGCATGTGTAACTTAAAGAAACTTATTTAGAGTACACTTAATGCTATTTAAATATCTCTTATATACTCATATTCTGTCCGAAAAAGGACGAAAAATTACCTGGAAGAAAAATATGCCAAGGAATAGAAATATCTCTTGATTTATTAGAATTTCTCACAGATTTTTTTTACATTCGTACAAATGTTAACTGGGAATCAACAAAACTTCGTTTGCAGTTTTTCATTTATTTATGTATTTTTCAGCCTTTGGCCGATTGTTTGAGAAAATAAGCTTACGCAGCGCGAGATCTAAGTGATTACCTGCGATTCGCCAGGTCGAAGTGCTCAAATGTAATGTTCACAGCCGCACCAAAAGGAATATAATAGGTAGCCACACAGGACGTGTAACTTGGATAGTTGTTGGGATATCCAGGACTTTCCAGCGTATTGTTGATAATTCGTCTACAAGCTTAATAGAAAGAGTAGATGGAAGATAGAAGTCGTGGTATTAGGCATTATTAAATTAAGCAGGTAGCACGCAAACAGGAAAATAAACAAACAAACCGTGAAACAGTTTTCAAACTTGGCTTTCATTTGAGTCTTTCAAATTCTGTCAGCAGTGAGTCAAATAGCCTGCACACGCAGACGTAATTCTCGTAGTCGTTTCTCTCCTAAAAAACCCGATGCTATCGACGGCTATAAATTAAAACTGATCGATTGATATTATTAAAAGGAAGATTCCATTTAAAACATTATTACCTGTTGGACTCCTAGTGGTGGGCGTTGGCCGATTTGTTGTCGACACTGTTTTGAAAAAAAAGGACATTCAAGTCTCTAAATGATAACTGGACCCTAAAGCCCTGTGCAAACAGCCACAACAACTTCATCATTGTTGAGAGTTGGTTGTTTTGCGGATGCTGGATGATGTTAGCAGTGATGTGCATACGGACGCTACAACTGCTAACAAAGTAAGGATGTGCGGTGTATTATGGGAAGGATACGACCCATAAGACTCTGTAAACTTACAAAATTAAGCGGCCAACTTGTTTTCAACATCTTAATGCGTTGCCATCTCCATGGAGACCATATGTAATGCGCATGTGTGGCCCCAACAATGTTGGAAAAGCTGTGCAAACAGATCGAATATTGTTGCACTACGCTTCGGCGATCTCGAAACAAAAGAAGTGGGAGTTGACCCAAAAGTTTGACCAGTTTATAACTTTGGGCAACAACTCCCAACCACACGCAACAACATGCAAGAACGATTGGAAACGGACGCACATGTAACACCTAACAATGTTGGAACAATGTTGGCCAACAATGTTGCGTCCGCTTTCATGGGGGTTAAAATGCGCCATTTTTAAATAGTGAGTTGGATGATCGTTGGTTTAGGCTTCGGCTTCAAGGCGTTGAACATTAGGAGACATTAAATAGTTATTGTGTATAGCAATAAAAAGGTTTTCAAGTTCGGGTAAACAGTTTATTTTACTCTAGAGTGCCGTTTTTAGTTCGAAAAAGTGGAGCATAATCTTCCGATCGTTAGCCGATATTTGTTTCGAATCAGTCAACATCGTAGAACGAAAAATATTGATTCAACGTCATCCAACCCTTTGACATCTCGGAAAAAAAATGGAAGGTCAAGTTAGCGTAGACCTCTGAGACTTGTACTTCCGTAACGTTTGGAGAGAGGGATTGGTTAAAATATGTTTTCAAACTATTTCTAATGATGGCAATCTGGTGCAAGTTTTTGTTTTTGTAAAATTTCGAGACTTATGCTCAGTTGAGATCTTTGGTTGCTTAAAAACGATAAAATGATGATGAACTGTCGTAGATCAGCAAAATAACAATATTCCTTTACCTCGTTTGTTGAGATTGTTCATATTTAACAATTATTCTACGAGGGTGCGCTGGATACGAAGTGATATATAACCAACGAGGCGCGTAGCGCCGAGTTAGTTATACATTTTATATGCAGAAAGCAACGAGGAAAATAATTGTTTTTTAAAATGTAATGTATGCTCGCCAAGATGGCTGCCGGTGTCATTTGCGTTCTCTCGCTTTATTTTATAATTCTAGCCTATTCTGATGTTTTCTCGCCCTATGGATGGACTCAGTCTGGTTTTAACCACTTCTGCTTCGAAAATATCCATGAATGGTTCTCCGATGGATTTCCCATGGCAATTTTTGGATTTGAATTTAGCCTACTTGGATCTCACGTGGTAAAAACACGACGAGACTTCAGTAGTCTTGAAGTGTTCCAATCATGCTCAAAACAGGCCAAGCATGTGACTACCTATTTAGTTCTTCCCTCTAAACCTGTTGTCGTGGATTTGACAAGTTAATATCGCTTTAAATCCAGGACCCGAATCTAACCAAAGAATGATCTCAAGGTCGGTTGGATTATATCATCATCATTCGTCTCGGTCTCCACAACTTATTACATATTAAAGAAATGAATGGTTATCATTGCAGCGTTTTTCGCCGGCTTCTGTGCCTTTCCAACTGGTTTCGGTTTTAAAGGATTTCTGTTTGCTTCGAACGAGGGGATGTAGAGCACGTGTATAAGCGAAGCCACGAATTAGGCAGAGGGGCATTAGGACGGTTATTTCAAATCGACCTGATCGTTTTTTGCTTAATCGTGACAATCAGTGTGAAGGTACCGATCTCAGAAGCTCGTAACACCCGTGATACTTCTCACGCGATCAACTTCTGCTTGCTCAATAACAGATCAGTAAAGAATAAACCTAGCGTACTGAAAGACTTTGTTGTTGGCAAGGATATTGATCTTTTTGCCTTGACGGATACGTGGCTCAGACCTGGGAATATTGATTGCGTCGAAATTGGTGATTTATGTCCCACTGGGTATGATTTTATCCACATTCCACGGGAATCGAGAGGTGGTGGTGTCGCCTTGCTTCTCAAAGAAAGTTTGGATAATAAATGAAAAAATAGTGAGTGGAACACTTCCTTTCAGTCGTTTGAATTCTTGGATGCTCGTTTCAAGAGCTCAAAGCGTGGACTCTTCGTGCGACATATTGCGTTCTGCTCTTATGCGTCCAGCACTGTACTTCGGAAACACCGAAACACGGACTTCCTACATACGTACATATATATATGTAAAGTCCCACAAGCATAAAATGTTGTGTAGATGTACTCCACCATCTTTCGCCAACAACTACTTCATGAAATAACCTGGTTCCTTTTTTCGTTGCTATACTTACCCATGGTTAATAGAGGGGAATGGTTTGGAAGCTCGGCAAACATCAAAGGAGCAAACAAAGATGCCTAGATTTAGGTTGGAAAGTCCACGACCGTGCACAATCTTTTGTTTTGCACTCATACACTATGCATGAACTACGTAAACACACGTTTCTATTGGTTAGTTGCTCAGTACGGACTAAACAACTATTGTGTTTTGTGAAAGATCAAAGCCAAAAAAGAGAACAAAAACCTACAACAAAGAAAGTTGTCGGGTGTCATAACCATTCCCGTCTATTAACTATGACTTACCGCCGTAAACAGGAAAAGCTAGTAACCGGAATCCTGTTCCTTGGACACTCGAGTCTGAACGAAAGGTTAGTTTGACGTAGCGACCAGTGACAATGACACTTTGTGTAGTACGAATGCCGCAATATTTGCGATTGAAACCACCATTGTCGTTCCTGATCCACAGATAATCACATCTGAAACAAGAAACTTTTTATTTTCAGTTTTGAGCTTTTAGTAGGTTCAACTGACATGATTAGATGAGATAAGATGGAAAATGCCATGTAAAATAAATATATCATCGCATGAACCCTTTTGCACAAAGAATTAATTCCGTGCGTAAATTGCTATGGAAAAAACAAATGGAAGAGCGGGTCTGTGGATGGACGGATGGACCAAAGTATGTTAAAAAGACTCCAAGTTAAAAGTATACTCTACTACATATAAATTTATTGAGATAGTTGTCCTCGATGCAAACTAAGAAATTGTCACAGTTTTCTTCCGGAATTCACACACGGTAGTATTTCCAGGTGCTCGGGACTTTGGAAAATTGCAAGCAATTATGATCTGCAAGTAAGGCCTATGGCTGTACGAGTGCATTCCAAGTCGATGTCCCCGTCTATGCAACATAGAGCAGATAGTTTAAAATACGATTCAGAGCAGCTGCTGTTTACATGTCTCTTGAATACTTATATTCTGTCCGTCAAAGGACGGAAAATTACCTTATTCTTCTTTGATACAAAGAAAAATATGCCAAGGACCGGAATACAAAGGTATCTTGAACTTCTCACAGATTATTATAAATTCGCACAGATCTTAACTGGGAATAAACAATTCTTCGTCTGCAGTTTTTTAAATCTATTTTTCTTAGCCTCTGACCGATTGGTTGAGAAAATAAACTGACATAGCGCGAGATCTTTTTTTCCCACTGCAAAACGGCGAAATTGCTTTTGAACCGTAATCGGTAATCGGAAACATGCAAATTAAAGCAATTACCTGCATCTGTAACAATTCTCCAGGTCGAAGTGCTCAAATGTAATGTTCAAAGCCGCACCAAGAGGAATTGAAACATTAGCCACACAGTTCGTGTTGCTTGGGTACGTGTTGGGATATCCAGGGCTTTCCAGCGTATTGTTGATAACTCGTCTACAAGCTTAACAGAAAGAGTAGATGAAAGACAGAAGTTGTGGAAACAGCTATGATTAAATCAAGTATGATAACATGTAAAGAGCCATCGAAACTTTAGCCCTGAGAGAAAAGGGCATTTTTGCGGCTAACGACCTTCCGACAGTATACGCGATAGATTGGAGTTCAATGCAAACAAAACAAGAGTGATGGCTCACACCCGATGTAGAGGACAGGCACTAAAGAAATAATCTGAAACAAGCCAGGGGAAATATTTTGAAGTTCTGGAGTCTCTTAGCTGATGAAAGACGAGTCGTGGGCACTGGACGATATGTTGGTGAGTTTGTCCAGGGAGGCATTGTTGAGTTTGCTGTAAGTTAAAGGCCCTCCTTTAACCGACAGGCTTCCAGGTTTTTGTTATGGAAATTCGCATTGCTTATCGTAGCGATGTGATTGGATGAATTTCAGCTTTGGCGGGATTTTCATATATGAAAATTGTTCCAAGGCACGCAATGCCTGTCGGGTGAAGGTGGGCTTTTAAAGAGAGTTTGAAATAATGACACTTAATGACTTAAGAATGTGCGTCATGGTCGTTATCAACATCATCGTCATCATCATCATCCGTCTTCATCATAACCATGATCACATCCTCGTCATAATCGACAACATTATCATCACAATCGTCATCTTTATCATCGTCGTCATCATCATCATAATCGTCATCATCATGGTCGTCGTCATCATTATCATTATCACCAGAGACAAGTCCAAGTACAGGTGAATCTTTGTTTACATTTTCTGCTTCATTAGCAGCAGCCTATCGTTTTCTTATCAGTCAGCCAAGAATAAAGTACTCAATATAGAAAGTGCACGGCTGCTAGCTTGAAAACTCGAGAGTGTATTGGCAGTTTGCTTTGTTTTTGGTATCCACGGTATAAAGATATTATGGAAATACCTGTAGCAAAACGATTTATTGCCAAAAGGTTTGAATTAATCGTTGGTTTTTACACTTTTAGGTTTGAATTAGTGTTGGAAAATAAAGAAACAAACCGTGAAACAGTTTTCAAACTTGCCTTTCATTTGAGTCTTTCAAATTCTGTCAGCAGTGAGTCAAATAGCCTGCACACGCAGACGTAATTCTCGTAGTCGTTTCTCTCCTAAAAAACCCGATGCTATCGACGGCTATAAATTAAAACTGATCGATTGATATTATTAAAAGGAAGATTCCATTTAAAACATTATTACCTGTTGGACTCCTAGTGGTGGGCGTTGGCCGATTTGTTGTCGACACTGTTTTGAAAAAAAAGGACATTCAAGTCTCTAAATGATAACTGGACCCTAAAGCCCTGTGCAAACAGCCACAACAACTTCATCATTGTTGAGAGTTGGTTGTTTTGCGGAGGCTGGATGATGTTAGCAGTGATGTGCCTATGGACGCTACAACTGCGAACAATGTAAGCACGTGAAATGTATTACGGCAAGGTTACGACCCATAAGACTTTGTAAAGTTAAAAATATCACCTGCCATCTTGTTTTTTAACATGTCAATCCGTTGCTATCTCCATGGAGACCCAATGTAATGCGCGTGGGTGGCCCCAACAATGTTGGAAGAGCTGTGCGAACGGATCCAATATTGGTGGGCAACGCTTCGGAGATCACGGAACAAAAGGAATGTTGGGAGTTTTTGACCTACAAGTTTGATCAGTTTATGACTTTTTGCAACAACTCCTAGCCACACGCAACAACATGCAACAAAGCGTGCAAACGGACGCAACATGTAACATCCAACAATGTTGCGTCCGTCTTAACGGGCGGAAAATGCGCCATTTCTCAATTAATTAAATAGTGATTTAGAAGATCTTGGTTTAGGCTTCGCCTTTAAGGCGTTGTAACATGAGGAGACATTAAACAGCACTATAGTTATTGTGTAGAGACACTGAAACATTGATCTGTGCATATTATTTTGATATAAGATAATTAAACGCTTTGTATCTATTATGTTATACATTGATTGCAAATATTTAGCCAATTTAGCTTTAGTGGTGAAATTCTAGCTTCCATCTCTCTTCTTAACACTTCTTTGATGGTAGGGCCCAATGGACAAGAAAGCAAAAAAGCCGGCTTACATCAAAAGGATTTCAAGTTGGGCTAAACAGTTAATTTCACTCCGGAGTTTTCCGTTTTTAGTCCGCAAAAGTGGGGGCAATCCCTCGATTGCTGGCCGATATTTATTTCGAGATAGTCAACATTATTGTAGAACGAAAAATGTTGATTCAGCGTCATCGAAGTTGTGACATCTCGGCCAAAAATGGAAGGTCAATTTAGTGTAGGCCCCTGACATAACACTCGTACTTTGGTAACGTTTGGAGACAGGCATCTGTTAAAATATGTGTTCAAACTACTTCTAATGATCTGGCGTAAAATTCTCTTTTTGTAAAATTGCAAGACCTATGCTGATTGAGCTCTTTCGCTGCTTAAAAACGATAAAATGATGACGAACTGTCGTACATTAGCAAAACAACACTATTCCTTTACCTCCTCTGTATATGTATATCTATATAATACAACTCCACCATTTCCCGTCATTCATTTCAGCAACAACTACTTCTTGAGATAATTTGGTTCCATTTTTCCTTGCTGTACTTACCACCGTAAACAGGAATGAATAGTAACCGGAATCCTCTTCCCTGGAAGCAGCAGTTTGAACGAAAATACAGAGTGACATAGCGACCAGTGACAATGACACTTTGTCCAGTACGATAGCCGCTATATGTGCGATAGAAGCCATAATTGTTGTTCCATATCCTCAGATAATCATTACTGAAACAAGAAACCTTTTATTTTCAGTTTTCCGTCTTTAATAGTTTAGATCAGATAAGATGGAAAATGCCGTGAGAAATAAGTATGTGATCACAAGAACCCTTTTGCACAAAGGATTAATTGCATGTGTAAATTGCTAGATGCCACGTTTAAAGTAAACTCTAATACATATAAATTTCTTGAAACAGGTGTCCTCGATGCCAACCAAGAAATTGTGACTTTCTTCCAGGAATAATTCCCACACGGCAGCTTTTCCAGGTTATCCTGCAGGACAAGTGCATTCCAAGTCAATGCCCCTGCATGTGTAACTTAAAGAAACTTATTTAGAGTACACTTAATGCTATTTAAATATCTCTTATATACTCATATTCTGTCCGAAAAAGGACGGAAAATTACCTGGAAGAAAAATATGCCAAGGAATAGAAATATCTCTTGGTTTATTAGAATTTCTCACAGATTTTTTTTACATTCGTACAAATGTTAACTGGGAATCAACAAAACTTCGTTTGCAGTTTTTCATTTATTTATGTATTTTTCAGCCTTTGGCCGATTGTTCGAGAAAATAAGCTTACGCAGCGCGAGATCTAAGTGATTACCTGCGATTCGCCAGGTCGAAGTGCTCAAATGTAATGTTCACAGCCGCACCAAAAGGAATATAATAGGTAGCCACACAGGACGTGTAACTTGGATAGTTGTTGGGATATCCAGGACTCTCCAGCGTATTGTTGATAATTCGTCTACAAGCTTAATAGAAAGAATAGATGGAAGACAGAAGTCGTGGTATTAGGCATTATTAAATTAAGCAGGTAACTCGCAAACAGGAAAATAAACAAACAAACCGTGAAACAGTTTTCAAACTTGGCTTGCATTTGAGTCTTTCAAATTCTGTCAGCAGTGAGTCAAATTGCCTGCGCACGCAGACGTAATTCTCGTAGTCGTTTCTCTCCTAAAAAACCCGATGCTATCGCAGGCTATAAATTAAAACTGATCGATTGATATTATTAAAAGGAAGATTCCATTTAAAACATTATTACCTGTTGGACTCTGAGTGGTGGGCATTGGCCGATTTGTTGTCGAAACTGTTTTGAAAAAAAGGACATTCAAGTCACTAAATGATAACTGGACCCTAAAGCCCTGCATGTGCCAACAGCCACAACAACTTTATCATTGTTGAGAGTTGGTTGTTTTGCGGATGCTGGATGATGTTAGCAGTGATATGCAACCAACAATGTTGGAAAAGCTGTGCAAACAGATCGAACATTGTTGCACTCCGGCGATCTCGAAACAAAAGAAGTGGGAGTTTTTGACCCAAAAGTTTGACCAGTTTATAACTTTGGGCAACAACTCCCAACCACACGCAACAACATGCAAGAACGATTGGAAACGGACGCACATGTAACACCTAACAATGTTGGAACAATGTTGGCCAACAATGTTGGTGGTTCGTTGGTTCAGGCTTCGGCTTCAAGGCGTTGAACATTAGGAGACATAGAATAGTTATTGTGTATAGCAATAAAAAGGTTTTCAAGTTCGGGTAAACAGTTTATTTCACTCTAGAGTGCCGTTTTTAGTTCGAAAAAGCGGAGCATAATCTTTCAATCGTTAGCCGATATTTGTTTCGAATCATTCAACATCGTAGAACGAAAATTATCGATTCAACGTCATCCAACATGTGACATCTTGGAAAAAAAATGGAAGGTCAAGTTAGCGTAGACCTCTGAGACTCGTACTTCCGTAACGTTTGGAGAGAGGGATTGGTTAAAATATGTTTTCAAACTACTTCTAATGATGGCAATCTGGTGCAAGTTTCTCTTTTCGTAAAATTGCGAGACGTATGCTAATTGAGATCGTTGGTTGCTTAAAAACGATAAAATGATGATGAACTGTCGTAGATCAGAAAAATAACAATATTCCTTTACCTCGTTTGTTGAGATTGTTCACATTTAACAATTATTCTACGAGGGCGCCCTGGATACGAAGTGATTTATAACCAACGAGGCGCGTAGCGCCGAGTTAGTTAAAATCATTTTATATACAGAAAGCCCGAGGAAAATAATTGTTTTTTAAAATGTAATGTATGCTCGCCAAGATGGCTATACCGGTGCCATTCGCGTTCTCTCGCTTTATTTTATAATTCTAGCCTATTCTGATGTTTTCTCGCCCTATGGATGGACTCAGTCTGGTTTTAACCACTTCTGCGTCGAAAATATCCATGTATGTTTCTCCGATGGATTTCTTCCTGGCAATTTTTGGATTTGAATTTAGCCTGGTTGGATCTCACGTGGTAAAAACACGACGAGAGCTCAGTAGTCTTGAAGTGTTCCAGCCATGCTCAAAACAGGCCAAGCATGGGACTACCTGTTTAGTTCTTTCCTATAAACCTGTTGTCATGGATTTGACAATCTAACCAAAGAATTGTCTCAAGGTCGGTTGGATTATATCATCACCATTCATCTCGGTCTCCACAACTTATTACATATTCAAGAAATGAATGGTTATCATTGCGGCGTTTTTCGCCAGCTCCTGTGCCTTTCCAACTGGTTTCGGTTTTAAAGGATTTCTGTTTGCTTCGAACGAGAGGATGTCGAGCACGTGTATGGGCGAAGTCACGAATGAGACAGAGGGGCATTAGGACGGTTATTTCAAATCGACCTGATCGTTTTTTTCTTAATCGTGACAATCTTGTGAAGACTGGTTTGGAAGCTCGGCAAACATTAAAGAAGCAAATAAAGATGGCAATATTTAGGTTGGAAAGTCCACGACCGTGCACAATCTTTTGTTTTGCGCTCATACACTATCCATGAATTACGTTAACACACGTTTCTATTGGTTAGTTGCTCAGTACGGACTAAACAACTATTGTGTTTTGTGAAGGGTCAAAGCCAAAAAAGAGAACAAAAACCTACAACCAAGAAAGTTGTCGGGTGTCATAACCATTCCCGTCTATTAACTATGACTTACCGCCGTAAAAAGGAAAGGTTAGTAACCGGAATCCTGTTCCTTGGACACTCGAGTCTGAACGAAAGGTTAGTTTGGCATAGCGACCAGTGACAATGACACTTTGTCCAGTACGAATGCCGCAATATGTGCGATGGAAGCCACCATTGTCGGTTCTGATGCTCAGATAGTCACATCTGAAACAAGAAACTTTTTATTTTTAGTTTTGCGGTTTTAATAGGTTCAACTAACAAGATTAGATAAGATAAAATGCATTGTAAAATAAATATATAATCGCATGAACCCTTTTGCACAAAGGATTAATTCTGTGCGTAAATTGCTACGGAAAGAACGAAGACGAAAAAAAACATCTTTAAGTTGCCATCCAAGGAACATGCGATTACTTGTTTGTGACATTCATGAAATTGTTGCTCAGCTACTGTTAACCGATCATGATCAAGTAGCCATGCGAAATGGATTACCAAGAGTTCCCGCATGATAAAAAGAATGCATATGGGCATCTTTGTCAACCAATCAGTAGGAGTAATTTTGCCTTGCATGTGATAATCGAAGGAGGCATTTTATGTTAGGTGATTAATATCCACCACTAGTCATACACACTGGGTGAATAGTTGTTTTAGTATATACATAACCGTAAGATAATATACCAGAAAAAGATGATTTTAACTCATTTACTCTGCAACGATTACAATATTTTCGCACGCAAATTCCGCGCAAGTTGCTCGGAGGTGAATAGCAATGGATATTCGGAGTTGCGTAGAAAATCAGTGCAGGCCTTCACTGCCATCCACCGTTTTAGTATATACTAAAGAGGTATATACGGATGGCAAATAAGTGGATAGAGAGACGATTCACAGAAGGATGGAAGAGCGGGTCTGTGGATGGATGGATGGATGGATCAAAGTATGTTAAAAAGATTCCAAGTTAAAAGTATACTCTACTACATATAAATTTACTGAGATGGTTATCCTCGATGCAAACTAAGAAATTGTGATTTTCTTCCGGAATTCACACACGGCCGTATTTCCAGGTGCTCGGGACTTTGGAAAATTGCAAGTAATTATGATCTTCAAGTATGCCTATGGCTGTACGAGTGCATTCTAAGTCGATGTCCCCGTCTATGTAACATAGAGCAGATAGTTTCAAATACGATTCAGAGCAGCGCTGCTGTTTACATGTCAGGGGCACCCAACGTCAATTTTGGGAAAACATCTGTTCGGAAGACGATTTGAGATCTAGAATTTTCGGTACATTTGTTGTAAAATGTCTTGCTTGCCTGCCTCTCCTAGGATTTTCGAACATCTACAAAATGATATAATTGCACATTTCTAACGGATTTTTACCCTAAAAAGGTCACCTAGAATTTTCGGGAGCCTTTTTTCTGGCGGAAATTTTCGAAAAGGTGAGTTTTGATTTCTATAATTTTCGGATCACTAGACTTTCAGCTAGGAAATCCGAACAGATGAAAAATTTTTAGGGGATAAAAATATGCCTATATCTGCCGTTTAAATACCAAAATACGTTTAACAATGCTATGTTTAAGTGGTTTTGAGCTATGTTCTCGTTGGGTGCCCCTAACATGTCTCTTGAATACTTATATTCTGTCCGTCAAAGGACGGAAAATTACCTCATTCTTCTTTGATACAAAGAAAAATATCCCAAGGACCGGAATAAAAAGGTATCTTGAACTTCTCACAGATTATTATAAATTCGCACAGATCTTAACTGGGAATCAACAATTCCTCGTTTGCAGTTTTTTAAATCTCTCTTTTTTTTAGCCTCTGCCCGATTGGTTGAGAAAATAAACTGACGTAGCACGAGATATTTTTTTTCCCACTGCAAAACAGCGAAATTGCTTTTGGACCGTAATCGGTAATCGGAAACATGCAAATTAAAGCAATTACCTGCATCCGTAACAATTCTCCAGGTCGAAGTGCTCAAATGTAATGTTCAAAGCCGCACCAAAAGGAATTGAAACATTAGCCACACAGTTCGTGTTTCTTGGGTACATGTTGGGATATCCAGGACTTTCCAGCGTATTGTTGATAACTCGTCTACAAGCTTAACAGAAAGAGTAGATGAAAGACAGAAGTTGTGGAAACAGCTATGATTAAATCAAGTATGATAACATGTAAAGAGCCATCGAAACTTTAGCCCTGGGAGAAAAGGGCATTTTTGCGGCTAACGACCTTCCAAGGTTTGGAGAACCTCCATCGTTGAGATATTCATTATGACAGTATACGCGATAGATTGGAGTTCAATGCGAGCAAAACAAGTGTGATGGCTCACACCCGATGTAGAGGACAGACACTAAAGAAATAATCTGAAACAAGCGAGGGGAAACCTTTTGAAGTTCTGGAGTCTCTTAGCTGATGAAAGACTAGTCCTGGCGGCACTGGACGATATGTCGGTGAGTTTGTCCAGGGAGGCATTGTTGCGTTTGCTGTTAAAGGCCCACCTTCAACCGACAGGCTTTCAGGTTTTTGTTATGGAAATTCGCATTGCTTATCGTAGCTATCTGATTGGATGAATTTCAGCTTTGGCGGGATATTGTTCCACGGTACGCAATGCCTGTCCGTTGAAGGTTTGGAGAATCTCCATTGTCGACCTAGAGTGAATTAGTTAAGAGTGTTGATCTGTCACTTTGCAGTCGCAAATGGATTTATTTTTAGATACACTTTGCGCGCGAAACAAACAAAGGGCAACCAATTTTAACTAATTAGAAGAAGCTATGTCACGCGTGACTGCTTCTGCCATGTTTCTGATTTTCGCGGGAAGGGGTATTCTAAAAATAGGCTTATTTGTGACTGTGCTGGGGAGCCCACCCATGCCATAACAACACTCTTGTCTAATTCACTCTTGCGCTGAAATATTCACTACGATAGTATATGCGATAGACTGGACTTTAATATAACTAACCATGGTAAAATAGGCAAGTAGGTGACAAATATGTATAACGTGTGTGCCAAAAAATGTTCTAGAAATTCTTGAGATTGAGGTACACACGTGGAAACTCAACGTGCTCGTTGATCGAGTTCTCTTCCTTATTAGAATACCACGCTTCCAAAAACAACCGCTGGTTCCATTGGGGACGGATGTGAAGAATTAATACGTTTTCAAAATTAAAGCTGTGGCCAGTTTTTTGGGAATGCTGGGCCAGTAGAGAGTTTTTGTCAATAACAAGCTCTATTGGCTCTTCAACATATGAGCTTTCTAAACACCTTGAGCTCGTGGCGATCATCTCACCCCTCCAGAACAACAGGTATTCTGTTAGAGTTTTCGCCGAGAGAATACGGGAACAAACTCAAGAACCTGACGAGATTTTCGTGTCTTTCGATGTCGCATCACTGGTCACCTGCATACCCACCCACTTTGACAATAACAAGTGAACGACTTCATCAGGATTCAATACACTCTGTGAAAGAGAAAACTTGTCCTCTGACAACGTAATGCGACTGTTGGGGCTCGTGCTTAATAACATCTACTTCACCTTCCAAGGCCCTATGGGCTGTAAATCCAGTAAACCACGCGAAAGACAGAGGGACCATGCAGTCACGCGTAATCTGGTCCTACTTCCCAACGCTAAAGGCGCCTCTGAGAAGATTACAAGAGTGCTAAACCAACACAACATCAAAGTGGCGAACAAACCCGTCCGCACCATCGGCTCCTTTTTTTAGAAGACCGAAAGATCAACAAAAGAAAGAGGACACAAGGGGCACTGTTTACAAGATCAAATGCAACGATTGCGCTGCAGTACGGAACGGGTATTCTAAAAATCGACTCATTTGTGACTGTGCTGGGGAACCCACCCATCCCATAACAACACTCTTATCTAATTCACTCTTGCGTTGACATATTCACTATGATAGTATACGCGATAGACTGCGGTTTAATGCGAGAAAAACAATTCTAATGGCTCACATCCGATGTAGAGGACAGACACAGAAGGCATAATCTGAAACAAGGGGTAAATATTTTGAAGTTCTAGAGTCTCTCACCTGATAGTTGAGGAGTCGTGGGCACTGGAGGATATGTCGGTAAGTTTGTCCAGGAAGGCATCGAGTAGTTTACCATTGAGGAGCCTTTGAAACAATGACAATAAGTGACTTAAGAAGAATGTGCATCATCACTTTCGTCCTCGTCATCGTCATCGTCATCGTCATCATTATTGTCATCGTCATCGTCATCATCGTCATCGTCGTTATCATTATCGTCATCGTTATCGTCATCATCATTATCGTCGTCATCATCATCATCATCATCGTCGTCATCGTCGTCATCATCGTCAACATTATCAACCTGGTTTATTAACTTAGAACATACACCAGTAAACCGATGCCTACAACTTCCCGCACCGTTCAAACAGTACTACCCGACGTCTTCTACGATACACGTACAGACCTTACAACTATAGACAGATCGAAATACACGAATCACCGTTTAGTCTTCACAGCCTATTACCTCTAGGTTCAACTGACAGTCCACCAATAACATCACGAATAAGTTGACCAATGACATCTACGACCGGAGTTTCCATAGTAGCTACTGACGTTACACAAATTAATTGAATCTGAAGATGACTTCCGCTCAGGCTGTCGAAACGTCAGTCAATGACATCTCAAACAGTCCTTCTCAGGACTACACTCGACTGGACGATCATACTTCACTTAATTATGACATGACTCCTTGGTTCAAACCATTTACGATCATCAAAATCATCATCAATATCATTATCAGCATCTTTATCACGGGCACAATCGTTATTAAATTACCATTATCGTCATCATTGTCATTACATTGTCGTCGCGTTGTCGGTCAACCACAGCATCGCTGTCAAAGTCATCGTCATCATTATTAATATATTTTGTATATATCTTATCTCTACATCGCCAAGATTAGCTGTGCTATTTGCAGTGCAGAGTTATCTTTCTTTCTACTGTTGTTAATTTGTTGTTAATTTGAATTTGAAAATGGAATGATTTCATACACTTGGCCCCGGTTGGGTTTTTTTTTTTTGGGGGGGGGGGGGGGGGGCGGGGGTGTTTGGCACTAGACGGATCGCTGTCCAGCGGATAGCTCAATTGGTGCTGGTGTTTGTCCTCTGGGGTACTTCCTTTTAAAGAGGTAATGGGGATATGCCGCTGGAGGGGGTCGCATTTTCATGACTTTATTGACTATAGTCGAGTTGCATTTTCAACAGAGTTCGCGACAGAGTTACTTAAATGGGGTCTAAAATTGTCAGGATTTTGTATGCCATAACAACACTCTTATCTAATTCACTCTTGCGTTGACATGTTCACTATGATAGTATACGCGATAGACTGGAGTTTAATGCGAGAAAAACAATTCTAATGGCTCACACCCGATGTAGAGGACAGACACAGAAGGCATAATCTGAAACAAGGGGTAAATATTTTGAAGTTCTAGAGTCTCTCACCTGATAGTTGAGGAGTCGTGGGCACTGGAGGATATGTCGGTAAGTTTGTCCAGGAAGGCATCGAGTAGTTTACCATTGAGGAGCCTTTGAAACAATGACAATAAGTGACTTAAGAAGAATGTGCATCATCACTTTCGTCCTCGTCATCGTCATCGTCATCGTCATCGTCATCATTATTGTCATCGTCATCGTCATCATCGTCATCGTCGTTATCATTATCGTCATCGTTATCGTCATCATCATTATCGTCGTCATCATCATCATCATCATCGTCGTCGTCATCGTCGTCATCATCGTCAACATTATCAACCTGGTTTATTAACTTAGAACATACACCAGTAAACCGATGCCTACAACTTCCCGCACCGTTCAAACAGTACTACCCGACGTCTTCTACGATACACGTACAGACCTTACAACTATAGACAGATCGAAATACACGAATCACCGTTTAGTCTTCACAGCCTATTACCTCTAGGTTCAACTGACAGTCCACCAATAACATCACGAATAAGTTGACCAATGACATCTACGACCGGAGTTTCCATAGTAGCTACTGACGTTACACAAATTAATTGAATCTGAAGATGACTTCCGCTCAGGCTGTCGAAACGTCAGTCAATGACATCTCAAACAGTCCTTCTCAGGACTACACTCGACTGGACGATCATACTTCACTTAATTATGACATGACTCCTTGGTTCAAACCATTTACGATCATCAAAATCATCATCAATATCATTATCAGCATCTTTATCACGGGCACAATCGTTATTAAATTACCATTATCGTCATCATTGTCATTACATTGTCGTCGCGTTGTCGGTCAACCACAGCATCGCTGTCAAAGTCATCGTCATCATTATTAATATATTTTGTATATATCTTATCTCTACATCGCCAAGATTAGCTGTGCTATTTGAAAATGGAATGATTTCATACACTTGGCCCCGGTTGGGTTTTTTTTTTTTTCTTTGGGGGGGGGGGGGTGTTTGGCACTAGACGGATCGCTGTCCAGCGGATAGCTCAATTGGTGCTGGTGTTTGTCCTCTGGGGTACTTCCTTTTAAAGAGGTAATGGGGATATGCCGCTGGAGGGGGTCGCATTTTCATGACTTTATTGACTATAGTCGAGTTGCATTTTCAACAGAGTTCGCGACAGAGTTACTTAAATGGGGTCTAAAATTGTCAGGATTTTGTAGGTAAGAAAATTCTAGGCTAGTGGGATTTAAAAATTCATCGTTTAGTACGCCAAATGTGTCACTTCATTTTAGGATGATGGAGTTAAAAGGCTTTATTTACGATTTATGCATAAATAGAAAATACCAAGATGGGGTGTATAATTGGCCATAAAACAGACTATAAATGGGTGGGGGTTTCTGAAAGGCCAGCGGCACATACACAGTGAAAATTGAAGAGACAAATATTGAACGTAGTTAACAAGTCCAGCTATAGCAGAATCTTTGTTTACATTTTCTGCTTCATTAGCACTAGGATATCGTTTAACTAATGAGTCAGCCAAGAATAGAGTTCCGGTTATTGAAAGTGCATTGCATAGTGAGCTCTCTCTGAAATTTTGAACGTCATATACAAAATCATCTCTGAGCAATGATGCTCTGAAAGTTTGAAACACAGAAGTCGTGGTAATGGCCATGACTAAATTAAGCAGGATAACATGTAAATAGCCATCGAGCTTTACCCATGGGAGAGAAGGGGATTTTTGCGGCTAACGCCCTTCCAATTACAGGTTTGTAGAATCTCCATTGTTGACATATTCACTATAATAGTATACGCCATAGACATTAGATATTACCAAAGTGAAGGTTTCATTTAAAAAATTATTACCTCCTAAACTCTGAAGGGTGGGCGTCGGCCGATGTGTTGTCGATACTGTTTTGAAAAGAAGGAGATATTCAAGTCACTAAATGATAACTGGACCCTAAATCCCTGTGCAAACAGACGTAACAACTCCAGCATTGTTGAGAGTTGTTGGTTCTGCAGATGTTGGCAGTGGTATGCAAACGAGCGCTACCACTATCAATAATGTAAAAACGCGCAGTGTATTATAGGAAGGACTCGACCTATAAGGGTGCTTTCCATTAAGCCAAAATTTCCGGAATATCGGGCTGAAGTGAAATGGAAAGGTCCGTTTCGGTTCGGTCCGACCGGAATATTTGGGACCACCTCTGGAGGTGGTCTTCTTTGACCGGTCGGTCCGGTCCGACCGAAACGTGCCGTTCCATATACAAAAATTCTCGTTTCCAGTCCCATTTCACTTTCGGTCGAAACGTAAATGGAACGCTTCGGTACGGTGGGAAATTGACTTCTGATGAAAGATGCCGTTCCATTTTTCCTTGGTTACTTCCACTGGTCTCGGACCCGATGTCAGGCCTAATGGAAAGCACCCTAAGACTCTCTAAACTTACAAAATTAACATATTAATGCGTTGCTATCTCCATGGAGACCACATGTAATGCGCGTGCGCGGCCTCAACAATGTTGGAAGAGCTGTGCACACGGATTCAACATTGCTGTGCGACACTTCGGAAATCACGGAACAAAAGAAATTTTAACTTCCTGCAGCAACCCCTAGCCACAGGCAACAACATGCAAGAAGGCGTGCAAACAGACGCAACATGTAACAACCAAAAATGTTGCTTCCGTTTACGCGAGCCTTAAATTAAAATGCGGCATTTCTAAATAGCGAGTTTGAAGATCATGGGTTCAGGCTTCGGCTTCAAGGCGTTGTAACATTAGGAGACATTAAACAACATCATAGTTATTGTGAATAGACACTGCATGAAAAATGGATTTATGAATATTATTTTTATATAAAATAATTATACCCTTTGTGTGGTCTAGAATTGGCCAGCAACACATACACAGTGAAAATTCAAGAGACAAATATTGAACGTAGTTAACAATTCCAACTATAGGAGGATCTTTGTTTACATTTTCTGCTTCATTAGCACTAGGATATCGTTTTCTAATCAGTCAGCCAAGAATAAAGTACTGATTATTGAAAGTGCAACCTCACATAATTAGTTATCTCTGAAATTTTGAAAGTCACATACCAGGAGTCTTGCATACACAAAATCATCTATGAGCAATGATGATTCGGAAATTCGAGATTAAATTTAGAAAGAATCTATTGTATCATTAGTGCTTTTGCCACTGCTCGTTACCAAATTTAAAATGCTTATCTTTGTAGCACCATGGGTAAGAAAATATGGTAACCCATCTGTTCGAGAAAATTTGGTTTTGTATTGGTCACCGTACAACTGTTTTTATTTACGATGCTTTCACCACAACAGAGAAACAGTTTGTGGTGGGGGTCGCACAGCGGAGCGAGGCTCCAAATTAAGTGCGCCCTTTTTTACCCTCCCAACCATGATATACAATAGAAGACAGACCACAACACCGGGAACTACGTGCCCTACTCTTTGCGACAAGTGTGCGGGTTCTTTTACGTCCCACAGGATTATGAACACTGAAGGGTTGTGAGACAGGACCTCCGGCTTATCGTCCTTATCCGAGAAGACTAGAGAGTCTAACCATTTGCAGATGTAATTACAAAGGCAGCACTTTCTCCTCAGTTATTTAAAGACCCTGAGTGTTGGTCCGGCCGGTGTTGAACTCACGACCTCCCGCATGACAGCCCGGTGCTCAACCAACTGAGCCACCGTCCACTCCTCCATGCAAGCCAATGTGACCAGTGTCACGTGACCATATCGCGGGCTCAAATTTAGATTTAGAGCACATCGAGGTCAGCTGTTTTTGACCGCTGATCAGGTACTGGGTTTTGATTGGATCGCAGGCTCTGAGCCAGGTTAACTTGTTGTGAAAATAAATAACCCGGGAGCTCCGCTTTTAGGTTGGGCTCAATCTATATATTTTCAGTTATATGATTACTTTTGACATATCCTATCCTCGAGAAACGTCATCTTCAAATTGTGGGACTTGAAGTTGCTGAATGCTGAAAGCACATGAATATTTGCGAACAGCAGGAGTCGCACAGGCCCGTCAACATTTTTAACAATTTATAACACGAGGACGAATGTTTGGAGTTCAAACCCATACTAATCTCTGATGACGCATTTAAGTCGCACAGATTTGGCGTCTATTTACGGTCAGCGGTTAGGTCTAAACGCGAAACAGTCCTAGCCCCTAGAGCCAATCCTACCTTTTGCATTCACAGGGCGATTTGTACACAAAACTTGTCCCTACCCAACCCATCCTCTACCTCTGAGAAAACGATTATGGACAATTCCTAATTTTCTCTAAATTGACTATCATCGTCAATTTAGGACGCTTAGAGCTTATAGGGATTATGGAAAACAAACATCTATTTTTAAAATCTGAACCCCAATACCTCAACTCACAGGACTCGAACCTGGGAATGTTCGATTAATAACGCTTTTTTTAGACTACCACATCGCTAACTGCCACAACTTTATGTTTTTTAGTATGTCAATATAATTTTTTTCCGAATGCCGCTGTAAACGTGTATTATCACCTGCTGAGAAACAAGTTCAAACAGAAGAAACTGTCGGTTACCAAAACTCAAGAGAAAGCTAACCATTTTAAAATCAAGCACTAGACTTAACCACTATTCAGCAATGATTTAGTGTCTGTAAATAATCGGTACAGTTTCCAGCTAGTTGATCTTTAGTAGCTAAGTGGATAAAAACAGGTCCTTCAAAGTGGGTGCTCCTGTCCAGGTATTCAACTTCGCTTTTCTTTTCATCTGCTAACACAAAGTCCTGGGACAGAGTCATCTAAATTGACGATAACAGTCAATCCATAGAAAATTAGGAATTGTCGATAATCGTCATTGCAGAGGTAGAGGACATGTTGCCCTACCATGTAGGTTTTCCCTACCTTCAAGATAGGGAAACCCTACCCCCTAGGGGCATCCTATCTCGCACAACGAAAGGCATAATACAAAAGCGAAAGGAAACTTTACCACCTAGGGTAATCCTACTACCTGGGGGCACCCTCCCTCATGTAAACGGACCCTTATTCAGATTTGTCTATTCTCCTGCAAGTAAAACGACATTCAGAAAAAAATTGCCGAAGGACAGAAGCCACTCATATCGTTTTGGTCTTGGTAGTTAATTTCGCCATCATGCAAAAGTCCTATTTAAAAGCAAAACTACGGTGGACTCTGTAATGCGTTGCCATGTATGCAAGATGATGATACCTTAGAAAGAACTTGACGATTTAGATGTCAACTGCTTACCTTGGCCATTGCACAGATCACCATAGCAACAGTTTACTGAGCATGCCAGTAAGGTTCCATTGTCATTCGAGATAATGCTTTGGTTAGCATAGTTACAAAGCGTTCCTGAGTTACACTGAAAAAAAGAATGAGAGCAGTTTTTCATAGTTCTTGTGTACCGCATTCCATATATTTCTGCAGTCACGACGATGGAACGACAAGAATCTTTCCAACTGTCACACTGGCGTATTGATGGGTTACTACATGGTTGGGTGGAGCCTGGATAATCGAGACAGTTATAACAACGGAGGCCGGAGGCTCTCGGAAGTTTCCCGCCAAAACAGCTCAGCAAACATAATGCCTGCAACAAAAGTAAAAAAAAACTGAAAAAACCCTTGAAATGTGAGATTCTTATTCCAAAACAACAACAGAAACCAGCAGTTTGGTATGCATTGTGTGAAGTTAAGCCTGATTATTTTTCTCCGATAGGCTTTCTATCTAAAACTTAGAGCTATCATCTCGACTGGAAGTGAATAGGTCGGTTTCGTATTCTAACGTTTGGCTTCGATCGAGCATGAAGTGGAGGCTAATGCGGGGGAATCTTTTCAAATGCAAATTATTTCCCCCGCATTAGCCTCCATTTCATGCTAGATCCAGTCTATCTGTGAGAACACGAAAGTGGCCTATTCTCCATTTTCGAATGCTCAATAATACACTTTGTTTGGCCCTCCAATTTTGCATAAACTATTGTTTTCAAATTCTCTAGGGAAAATGCAGTGTCCCCCAAAGCATTTGAAAACTATGCAAAATTTGGGGAGAAAACAAAGTGTATTGTGAGGCCTTCTGGGATAGAGAATAGTCCAGTTTGCAGTTGTGAGCTTAGTTACCTGGCCTATGAATGAAAGCGAGCTTGAAGGTGACCGTGTTGTTTTTAAAGACTTCATTGTTTTTCTTATTTAAATTTTGACTAATTAGCATGACAACAACATCATTAACATAAGAAAAGGAGGGAGGTCTGTATCACAACAAGGTCAACACTAGCCTCACTTTCATTTAAAGGTCAGGTTACTAAGCACAACTGAAAACTTCAAGTGATTGCCAAAAAGAGGTGTCTTTATAGCATTCTATTATTTCATTTGATTAGTAAACTATCCATTAAAAGGAAAGTATTTAAAGGTAAAATCATCAAAAGAAGAGGACCGCCTAAAGACTAGCTGCTAGAATTAGACTAAGCTAACAAAACGAATGTCAATACGATCTTAACGCTCATAGTTCAGTACAGAAATAAAAGAATCAAAAGAGAAGAAACAAATGGCATGTTAAATTCACGGTCCTGGCAACGGTCTGTAGGGGAATCTTCTCTAGCACAAGGCTAATCAGTCAGCCGAGAATAAAGTACTAAATATTTAAAGTGCTTAGGCTTAATCAGGAATCGAGTGCTATTCCGAGAAAAGTGTAGGTAACCGAATTGTAAAATGACTCGATGATCATGCTTTATGGACGAGAAATACTGGCATATTTATCAATCTCCTTCGCTCTTTTTGTTTGGCGCGGTTCAGAAAGGAAAAATACTTGGAACCAGGAAAACGAGTGCCTATACACTAAGCTCTGTGTCTCCACTGCGTATCCACGTATCCACCGAATTTAGGTTATAGCCCGGGGGAGGGGGGGAGAGACTCCCATATGAAACAGACGGGGCTGCTCGTCGTCTCGCTTAGGAGTGTAAATTTGGATTTTGGTCTCGCTTAGGGTGTTCCGGGCAAAGCGCTAATATTTTAAGCCGCCAAGGTCTCGTTTAGGGTTCCGCGAAGAAACACAGACGCTAAGAGAAACAGAAGATTTGCTTTAAAAAAAGGCTTTTAAAAACTACTTTTAGATAAAAGCATTCGATTATTATGTCTTTATATCATTAAAACTCATAGCATGTCGTATTTGTTTCTTTTTAAGCG
>OX421457.1:25295727-25320727 GCA_949126865.1 Montipora capitata | reverse complement strand
GAATGGTGGCGAGCCGAAGATGCGAGTCACGTGGTGATATTGCGTAACGCTATCCATAGGTGATCTGGTGACGTAATTAGGAGGACTGGGGAGAAAAATTTTAACGCCGTATCCCACAACCGCGCGCGGCCTTATTTTTTAATTCAACATGGCAGAGGCGAGGTTAGATCTCGTCGGATCTACTTGAATGTTCATTCAGTAACAGGAAGTTGGAAGGTACTGCAGGGAGTTTGGAAACAACACCTAAGGCCGCGCGCGGTTGTGGGATACGGCGTTAAAAATTTTTCTTCCGAGTCCTCCAAATTACGTCACCAGATCACCTAGATTGCAAAACCCGCTAGGAAAGGAACTGAGTGCAAGTGTTCTCTTCGACTATGGCCTTGTCAAGAGATCCTCCGGACATAGAGGTGAGCTCATTGTTTTCTAATGCGTATGGAGGCAATCATATGTTACAGCTCTCAAAAGCAGCAAGCGTAGGGAGTATATTCTTTTGTAAACGCCTGAACGATCATTGATAATCGAAGTGGAACGTGAAATACATCGAGAGTATAATTGGTACTCAGTACGGCGTAACTTGTCATGTGTGTTGTGTGGGTTTACTGATTAAGAGTCAGTTGTCAGTTTCTATGTAAAAGTGTTGTAGTAATGTTGATGTTGAACAATGAACATAATTTACAAAATACCCCTTAAGGAATATATTCTTTATTTTTGTAATCGCATGAACGATCATTGATATCGGAGTGAAGCGTAAATAATTTAACATCGAGGGTTGCACAGCGTGCGTTGTGATGTGTCTTGTGTGGGTTTACCAATCTTGCAAGTTTTTATTTAAAAGTGTTGTAATAATTTTGATGTTGAATAGTGAAAATAATTTACAAAATACCCCAGGCATCAATTAAAAAACTTATTAGCAATGCAATAAAGATTGTTGCACATGTGCATAATTTTTATTCATGTGCGGGAACTGTAAAGAATCTCGCTCCGAACTCCGGGAATCAATTATGTAAAGTATTTACTACTCTTTGAATTAAATAATATCGTTATCATCACTACTGGAACGTAAAGTGGTCAATTAATTAAGAATCGCCCGTGAAAGTAAAACAATGATATATGAGTAAATTAATTATTCAACAAAACACAAAGCAAAAATCTGTGCGTGATAGTCATCGGAAGGTTCGCTGAAACAAAACAGTAGTCACGCGCCACTTCGCTGCGCTGCACTGCTGCTTTCAGTATTGTAAAATAAAGAGGAAGTCTGTCAAGAAAACACGTGGAAGCAATTCGAAATTAGTTTTGACACGTTTTCCCGCTTATTTCATACCATCCTCGAAGTTTTGGGTGAAGAAAAATTCAAGGTAAGACTATTTCCAAAGGGCTTGGCCTGCATGCGACATGTGCTTGGCCTGTGATGCCTTCCATGAAATGAATTAGTATTTCATTGGTGTGTGTATAATAATAAGCATATTACAAGGCAGCTTGGAGACACAAAATTTCTCTTCAAGTGTTGAAAATTATTTCATGAGTGTCAGTGCAGCAAACGAGTGAAATATTATTCAATAGTCTAAGAGAAATTTTGTATCTCCGTGCGGCCATGTAATAGCCTCTATTTATTATTCTACGAGTGCACGTTGGATATGAAGTGATAGATAACGCGCCTTGTTGGTTATAATCATTCTATATCCAGCAAGCCCGAGTGAGTGGTTGCACAGCACAAGCTGGTACTATGTCCCAACTCACACAGAGCAGTCCTTCAGATAGAGTACATGTACATAGTCATAGATCTTTGGATCTCACATTTGAACAGACCAATGAAAGATGAGTGATTCAGCCGACATATTTTGACTCCAGTCAAAAGAATCTAGATCTGTTCATGCTAGTTAAAATTTCTTTAGATACGTCATGTCCTCAGAACATGAAATGGATGTTTTTGCTTCTAATGACTATTTGGACTTTGAATTCACGGCAAAATGTCTTTGAAAGGCCAGGCAATGTTCAGAATGTCGGCTTTTACCAAATCGTTCACAGTGCTGCAAAATCAACCTTAATGCAAAGTGCACATGAATAATAATAATAATAATAATAATAATAATAATAATAATAATAATAATAATAAATATTATTATTGTCTTCTGCTCAGTAGATCCTTCACTTCTGGTCAGATTAGACAACATTTTGCATCTTCATAAAAATGTAACTGCTCGTTGTCACACTTTTGTTATGTGCCTTATGTCGTACTCTGGAGTTATTTTCATTCATGCCTTGTTCGCGGACATCTATTGGTTATTCCAGCACGTAACAGTGTAAACTGGAGGAAGTTACTTATCTTCATCTCCTTTGATTGACGACAACAACAACAACAACAACTTTATTCTACCCTTGCAAGGGAAACAGTAGATTTTACATAGAATGAGATGAAATCAACAAAAGCTATTGGCTTCCTAATTAAAAATATAACTTGAAAGTTAAAGTCAAATTGCATAAAATACATGTAAATAATTAAAATATTAAGGGCAGAAAACACACACAAAGGGGACATCATAGAACATGTAAACATAAACAGTACCATAGTTATGGAGGTATTGAAATAGATTCTTCTTGTATGCAGGTGAATAAACAATACAAGGTTAGTGAGTAAGCTTGTTCGATCGGACCAATAAATAATTCTTAAAACAATAGTTAAGATCGAGGCACAAATTGTGTAGTGCTTATTAATGAGAAGTCCAAGAACTTCATGTACTGTACTTGAGATACAGTATCAGAAGAGGTACCCTGGGTTCCAGAGAAAAAATTTTTTTCCAAGGTCAGAGAGAACGCTTAGTGATTCCAAATCAGCTGTCATGGACAAAAGAAAAAATATCCTTGTGGCACGACTCGAGAACCTCATTTCCATGCGAGAAATCAGTTCAGATTTCTTGTCAAACCAGTTTTTCCGCCAAGCTGAGACTGCTTCCCACGGGATGCCATGAAGTGCATCATTGAACATTCCTGAAAATTTTGATTCCATTGATGGCTATTCACTTCAACAGTTTTAATAATTTTGGTGCAATTTTAAATTAATGATGTTGTATTGAGTTTAGGTGCGTGAGATTGATTTATTTGAGGAAAATTTTTTCCCTCAGATCAAAACTTTATTGTCAAATGTGTTTAAAACAGGATTTCATACTGTAAAAGCAAAGAGCTAGTCGAAGAGGTTACTGCCTAAAGTGCAGAATGGAAGACTTTGAAACGCAAGAAACTTTTTTCGTCCCTGAGTCCTCTGAGTCCTCTGTTCCCAGACACAGTTGCAACAAATGTTGACGTGGTTCCACTTTTTTAGTTAATTCCTGTCGCGATAAGTAACCATCAAAACTCCACAGTAATAGACGAGTATAAAAACAGACTTAAATTCTAAATCAGCAACAACCGTGCCACCCGAATCAATACGATCCTCCTAGCTAGCAATATGACACCCCTGAGCCACTCAATTTGGTTACACAATCATACAACATAAAATTCGTGATTGAGAGCACGTGGCAGAGTAACGCAACATCGGGACATCTCTCTCTTTATATAATATCCTACACTTCATCAAAGAACGTCAAGAAGCTCCAAGCTGTCCAAAACTTCGCGTGTAGAATTGTGTCAAACACACGTAAATTTGATCACATCACCCCTGCAATGGAGGAACTTGAGTGGCTCCCTATTAAGGATCTTCTACTTTATCGTGACACGATTATGACCTACAAGTGCATACACGGGATGGCACCACACTATCTTACTAGTAACTTTTGTAATTGTGCCTCAATTCATGGTCGTAAGAATCGCAACTGTGACCAGTTACAGATCCCTTTGTACACTTCAGCGGCTAGACAAAGATCATTCAAGTTTAGAGGCGCAAAAATTTGGAACTCACTGGACACTGATTTGAAAGAACATAAATCATTAAAGAACTTTAAATTAGCACTAAAGTCTAGACTTTTTAGTAATCTGTACAAATAAATAAGTATCGTACATGTAGTTCTCGCAGGTTGTACCGTATTTTATAATCATTCAAATTATATTATATCATATATTACTATATTTTATTTTTTATATTGTAATAGGTTTTGAAAAGCCTTTTTTTGGAAAACCTAATAAAGTATGTACGTATGTATGTATCCTGAACAGAAACAAACAAATGAAAACAGGTTCAAACGCTCAGTGTTCAATGAGAGTCTCAATACAAAAGGCGATGAAAAAAAACAATGTTCAACGTTCAGTGACCATGTGAGTCTCAGTACATTAGGTAATCCTGATGCCAAACAGGTGGTAGCCTTCTGCGGCCTGATCGGCACGGATGCATCTCCAGTGGCTCTTTCTCTGGTCCTGTGTCAGCATCCAGTGGCTGAAACTCGGTTCCGGTTGTGGTTACAGGGTGGGGCCTTGGATCTGAAAGGGCAGGCCCAGTCTCCACTTCTGTAGGGTTTTGATTGAATTCCAGTTGCTCAGGCTCACGGTATACTGGATTCAATGGAGGGGGCATTTCAGGCGTCAGTCACAATTGTTGACGGTTGCGACGGTAGTGCCTACCGCATACTTCTCTTCATACAACGTATTCTTCAGAACTCGGGTGCAAGTCCCCAGGGTCCATTCCTGCCTCCCAAGAAGTCTCATTCGGATAGTCTGACCACATTTCAAAGGTTCTAACGGGCGACACTTCTTGTTGTACTGGCGCACTTGTCTTGACTTGCGATTGGATAGTTTGGCGGCGGTGTCCTTGTACAGCTGGGTGAATCAAGAGATTTTCATGTGTGGGCAGCAAAGTTCAGGTGCAGCATCCCATTAACCTCTGCACTGATGATGTTCCAATGCCTTCTGTTGGGGTGCTACACCAATCTAAGAGGGATAACAGTGGATCCTGCCCATCTGCTTTCGCTTTCTTCATTAAGCTCTGGCAAGTCTTCACCACGTTATCGGCACGACCATTTGACTGGGGGTAGTGGGGGCTCGTAGTCCGATGATCAAATTGCCACTCCTTCACAAATCCGCTGAATGCCGATGATGTAAACTTAGTTCCGTTATCTGTTACAAGCACGTCTGGTATCCCATGTCGCGAAAAACTGGACTTTGCATGCAGTAATGATTCTCATAGACGTAGCCTCTTTAACTTCCTGGACTTCGAAGAAACCGCTCCAGAAATCCACTAGAATAAAAAATTGTTGCTGTCCCAGTTCAAACATGTCTGCACCAAGAATCGACCATGGCCGAGTTGGGACTGGATAAGGTTGCATGGGCTCGCGGCATTGGTCTGGCTTTTGGGCTTGGCAGATGGAACACTTGGTAATGAAATCCTTTACTTCGGCATTCATGAGGGGCCAATATAGTACTTCTCTGGCACGCTGCAGACATCCTTCGATGTCAATGTGTGATCTGTGAATTTGTTTTAACATTTCTTTCCTCATGGATGTACTGAGGGTACCACCAGCCGTTCGCCCAGGAAGACTAGTCCGTTGTCTTCTACCAATTCACTTCTCTTGTCATAGTACGGTGTTAATTCGCAGTTACACTGTTTCTTTGAGGGCGCCCATCCACTTCTCATGGTTGCGATAAGACTTTGCAAGACCGGATCTTTTGCTGTCACCAATCTGAACTCGGCAATCCTGTACGGTGCAATGGCGAAGTTTTCCGAGTGGTCAATCCTTTCAAGGGTGCAGACCAGACCTGTGTCATGCTGGGATGACTCGGTTGTGTCTCGGTACGCTCGACTAAGAGCATCAGATATCCACATTAGTTCCCCTTTTTTGTACTGCACATCCAAAGTATAATTCTGAAGGGCCATTAACATCCGCTGGAGTCTCTTTGGTGACTTGTGAATTGGTTTGCTAAACACCGCTTTCAGTGGTTCGTGGTTGGACTCGATGTGGACAACTTCGCGTCCAAGTATGTACTGATCGAACTTGTTAGTTGACCACACAATTGCTAATAATTCTTTTTCAATCTGGGCATAACTAGTTTCCATGTTAGTAAGCGCCCTGGAGGCATAGGTGATGGGCTGTCCGTTCTGTATTAGTACAGCACCCACACCAGTCTCGCTGGCGTCACATTGGATTGTGACATTTTCCTTGATATCGTAATACTTCAGGACAGGGGCTTTGGCCAAGTACTGTTTTACTGTGGTGAATGCTTTCTGGTGCTGCAGTAACTAGCACCACTCCACTTCCTTGTCTTCGAGTCTTCGCAACAGTTCAGTCATGTCGGACAAACGAGGCAAGAATTTGGCCAAATAATTGACCATGCCAAGAAACCTCTTAAGGCCTTTAACATCGGTGGGCGGTGGCATAGCTAAAATGGCTTCCACTTTGGCAGGGTCAGCCTTCGGGCCCTCAGGAGTTAGGAGATGTCCCATAAACCGCACTTCGGTTTGTGCTCGTTTCATCTTGTCTTTGTTGAGCTTCAGATTCCACTCACGACATTTCTGAAAGAAAGCATGTTCTTGCCTTGCAAGGCTGGTGTTGATCTCCTTGTCGGACACACCAAAACCAGCTATTAGAAAATCATCCGCGATGACTTCAACACCCTCTCTGTCTTCTACAAATTCATGCATACGTCGCTGCCGGACTTCAGGAGCACTGGAGATGCCAAATGGCATGCGCGTCCACCGATAATGTCCAAAGGGCGAGTTGAATGTTGTCAGGTAACTTGAGACATCGTCTAAAACAATTTGGTGGAAACCATCCTTGGCGTCGCAGAGAGTAAACTTCTTGGCACCTGCTAGTCGAGTGGCAACTTCTTCGATGGTGGGCAGCTGATAATGTTCTCGACGAATCGCGCGGTTAAGGTCCCTCGGATCAATGCAAATGCGGACCTTGTTGGGCTTCACAATGGCCAGCATGCTCGATACCCACTCAGTCGGTTCAGTGACTGGCACAATTTGCGATCAACCAGTTCGTCTAGCTTGGTTTTGATGCGAGGTCGCAAGGCTACTGGCACTCGTTTCGGGGCGTGAACTACGGGTGGTACAGTTTCGTCTACTACGATCTTGTAATTTCCGGGCAGGGTGCCTAATCCCTCAAATACATCGTCAAACTCTTCATGTGTCTTAACTTTTAAAGCCAGTACATCGCAGTTGTGCAGGCTCACAAATCCCAGAGTAATGCTTGTGTTAAATGACAGGATCGGCTGGCAGTCACCATCGATAATGTTGAATTCGAGTGAGTTTTGCTTTCCACCAGACCAGACGGGGAGATTTGCTTTGCCAGCAATTCTGCGATGTTCTCCTGTGTACGAGACAATCTCTTTGTTGCAGGGTTTAAGGCGCTGTAGGTGTGTGTCCCCTGTGATTTGCTTGCATGTATATTCCTGCTGGGAGAATGTCACACTGAGGTCCAGTGTCTATTTGAAACTGGACTTTGGACTTGAGATCTGGCATTAAAATTTGAAGCTTGATCACAGCCATCTGTGCCTGGGGTTTGTTCTTCTCAGTAAGGGGTAGTACGGGTCCTCTTCAGTGTCGGGAAATGAAGTAATAGTTGAGACTCCAGGCTTCCTTCCTCGTGACTGCACGCGACATTTTTGAGCAAAGAGATTCATGTTTCCACAATGGAAACATGTTCCTCCATATGCGGTACAATTTCGTCCGTGAACCATTCCTCAATTTCTACATTCCTTAGTCGCTCTTCTTGTAGATGGCTTGATAGATTTTTACTGGGTTGCCCTATGGCAAACCCAGTCTAGAAATGGAGGGCGTTTGTTCGGTGTTATTTTTTTTCTTCCGTGTCGGTAAAAGTCTTGCCTGTCTCTCCCCTGGTAAGTGGTATCTTTGTGCATAGAGCCTTCTGCGCGTATTTTCTTAGGATCGAGAGGGTAGTGGAACTGTGTAGATTTCTCAGGTGGACACAGTAGAACAATTAACTTAGCCTGCAATGGCGTCGAAAGTCATGTAACGCGAATGGCGTTTTACTGGATCCTTAAACAAGTCAGTTGGATAAACTACGCAGGCGGTGAAAACCAACACCTGGAATCTCAAAAGCGACGAGTAATGGACTTCGACAACAATCTGTCGCCCGTCGAGCAGAAATCAAAGTGAGCTGCATTTCTAAAATAATATTTACCAAGTGTGCTGTTATGTAGAACACTGAAACCAAATGGAAAATTCTCTGGTAACTTATGGGTTCAACAAAGACAGAGAACGAATCGAACACCTTAAGTGGATCTGTGATCAACTCTGCACAGTCTTCAGGTAATGTGACAGCCAAGAATTATTTGAAAGAAAGCTTGTCGTCCATTTTGTGCTTCATTATTCAAGGAAACGGTTCTTCATGGAAACGGCTTGATCCTGAAATTTTAGTTTGTTGTAATATTGCGCATATTTGACACGATTGAGTTTTTTCACTTCACACACGCAATAATAGCGAATATGTTGTTTGTTTCATAAAATTGTTCGCTGGAAAAGGTGGCCTTTATGAATTCATCATGTTTTATTATATGTGTGCTGGATAGTTTTTATGGCAATAGTAAAGCATTTTCTTGTTATTCAAGGAAAATGTTCTTCAGGAAAGGGTTTGAACCTGAAGTACATGGTAATTTGACACGATTGAGTTTCTTGTCTTCACGCACGCAATGAAGTAGGAAGAGGTTTTCACCTCTAATAGCAAATATGTTGTTTGTTTCAAAAAATTGTTCGCTGGAAAGGTGGCCTTTATGAATTCATCATGTTTTATAATATGCGAGCTTAACTGGATAGTTTTTATGGCAATAGTAAAGCATTTTCGTGTCAAAATGAGGTTAGCGTTTTTGTGTTGTGCTAACTTAATTAAATATAAATATACATTTTGCCTCGTGAGTTTGTTGTTCTCGTTAACCAGCAATGGTCAGGAAAGTCATTGCAACGCGAATGGCGTTTTAGTGCATCTTATGTTGTTTGTTTCAATAAAATGTTTCGCTGGAAAAGGATTCTGTGATATTTTCTGCCTTTGTGAATTATATTAATATCATGTTGTGTATTGAATTTTCGAGCTTAAGGTTGAAACGTGATACGGGAGGATATTTTTAGTATAACTCTGTAAGCAGGAAAGGTTTCATGAAAATAAACAGGTCTGTTGGAAGCGTGCTTGAGTTTCAACAAAATGAGCCCCAAAATCAGCAAGAAATTGTGACGCCGGTGAATAATAAAGTAGCTGCTATTTCCAAAATGATGGAATTACCTGGTGATAAATAACCTCGTCTTGGAGTAAATTTTTGACTTTGCAGAAACAATGGTGGGCGATTGTGATCTTGTTTTGAATTCGCTCATTTATTGTCAAACTTTATAACACTTGACAGAAAAAGAAACTTACAAAACCCCGATATCTTGCCATCATTTGACACAGATGCTTCACTATTTGGCAAGTAAACATGCCGCAGTAACTTACTACATGTAGTAATCACGGCACCCGCTGAATTCCGGCGATGTCACTTTCGATTTTGCGATTTATTTGTGCAGCCAAAACGTAATATAACAAAATTGAACGTAGCAAAAATCTGCCAAAATGTTCGTCGCTGATCGTAACTGTTTATATTCTATATTCACGGTTCAAAATTAATGTTGTTTTCAGGTGGTAAATATGTTATTCTCGAGCGACCGTCCTGGAAACTTCGTTCTGCTCTTTCTGAAAACTGTGTATCAATATTTATTTACTTTTGCATCAATAGTTGTTTTTGCATAAAGCAAGCTAACAAAATCTGTACCTTGCTAAGTTCGCATTTGTTAGCGTCAATAGTATTTTCGGTCCAATGCTTCTGTTTTACGAAGGCGTATATGTTTTTGGTCACCCATCCAGACACTAATCCCGCCAGAGCGGGGATTAACTTTAGTAAACTTTAGTGTTACAAAGCTGTCAGATCTCTATTGCTTACTTTCATGTTATTCTGGTTTGTCTGGTGGTTTTATCAGACAAACCAGAATAACATGAAAGTAAGCAATAGAGTCGTTTGCAACTACTGTTAAGACAGAATTATGCCTTTCTGGAGGAGGGGCTGCTTATGTGTCTGAATGGCTTGAGGTGCTATCAGAATGCAGGAAAATGGCATTTTGAGAGCACTAAATTTCAAATTTTCTTGGGGGAGCATGCCCCCAAACCCCCCTAGTTTACTTGGTGCAAATCACTCATGTAAAATCCTGGATCCACCCCTGAGCATGCCCTCTGAGCATAATTATACTGTGTTTGACTACACAAAGTGTTAAAAAGGGTTGACAGGCCTACACGACTCCCTTGTACGTGGTCTGGTTTTTGTTGCCTTTTGTCATAATTTTGCTCTCTTGAGTGAATGGACACCTCTTTTAGACGGTTCCTGTAGGATTCATTTAGCAATGGTTTTTGCCCTATGAGGCTTTACATTTGAATCTCTATACTGTTGTGTGATACTTTTTCTTCCAAGAAAATATTTGGTCTCGATAATAATGTTTTTAGTTTCTTGGTGTTGATTTTCTCAGCAGTAATCTGAATGTGACCTTATGGCCTCACGCTTTTCTATGCTCGACCGATTTGTTTATCGGCGGTAGAAGCGAGTGATCTTCTGATTTTAAATGTTTGACCCCGGCTTTTTTGAACGCCTGTTACATTGTGCCCTGTATCAGTGAGATAGCTGGCTTTTTATAGGCTTTATTTGCCTTTTTTCGGCGTTTCTTAGGTTGTTGATCTGTTGATCAATTGGGACTGATTCTCAAAAAATTATCCATCGCAATCATTGAAAATTTATGCTTCTCACATTTCCGGCCGCTCGCATGTTTGGTAAAACGTGACATGGCAGACGTCCACAGTGTGAGTGGAGTTTTGTACAATTTGTCGAGTTTATTCGAATAGATTCGTCCACACTGGACTCCAAAGAAAACACACGGTAAACGAAATGCACCATCGAGAAATTTAGAGTATGCTAGCCAGGGAAATCTTTTCAGCCAGCCCCACACAAAATAACGCTTAGAATTCGAACATTCCAGTGACACTGGGAAATCAAATAGCTCAAGATCACCTAGTTTCCACACATTCTCTATGAACTAGAGCTTGTCCTGGTCCGAATACGAGCTGATTTCCTTGAAAACCAAGGCAATATCATACTGAGAACAGTCCTCCTTCCGACAAACTGGATCGCCTCGAAGTATGGTTTATAAATCAAAACTGTTCTTGTCTTTCCTTTTTGTAGCAAGTTAACGAATTCAACAAGAACGAAGGGAGTTGTGAGGGAGAGGCTCCTCTTTATACATGTATATGATTGTCAGTGGTTTGCACGGTAGTTTGCGACCTGAATAGCCAATCATAACCAAGTTTGAGTAGTTCGCAAAACAATGCGAGTGATTCTGACCAATCGAAGTGGGTTTTGAGTGATTTGTGAAAAGATCCATGTACGTCCAGTCCCCACTCTCTAGGTAGAAACTTTGTCCGGTCGTGCCTTCGAATTTTTTTCGCGTTGTTCTCGGAAGTATCGACAAAGGACGAAACCGCGCGAACGGAGACTCGTCCAATTCGCTCGGGAGGAGGGCTGGGTTTGCTGTGTGATCGACGGAATAATTTCTCCTTTGTTTTATTTCATAATAAACAATAAAACAAGAAGGATAATTGATTTCGTGAACTGCAATAAAGAGCTGAGAAATAAGGTTTGGAAAAATTTTGAGTGATTTCTGCAAATCACTTGAACTACTCTGGATCCACCCCTGACGCTTATCAACATGTCAGCCCAGAAGCCAATGTTTCTCACTTCCCATTTATTTTCTTCAACCTTTCTGGGTTCAGTTATTTGCTAGTAACCACATGTCTTTTCAGGCTATTTACCCAAGGCTTCTACCATGGCACTACAATGATAGACAATACCAAAACAATATCGTGCACTGTTAGAGCTACATATTACGCAAGGACAGATTTTTTTCGTCGTACGAACGTGTGAGAACCTGTGAGCCAAGGGCCTCTTCTGGTATGACTTCTGGGTGGCCCCTTAAATGGTCTTAATGACCCCCCAACTTGCAAAAATTGTCTGGAACGGTGCACGTACCACAGGCAACCCAGTGTACCCTCAGGGAGGGTCTAGTTTGTCTTCATCTTGAACTGTGGGACCGAATTTCTTCAGAGCGTTGACAAACGTGTCTCCTCCAGACATCTGTTTCACTTGCTGTTGGGTCTGTTCCGAGGATTTGATTATGTCAACCGCTTGCTGTAAAGATAAATCGTTCAAACGTAGAAGGCGCTCAAGCACGCGATCGTCATGTATGCCTAACACGAGGCGGTCATGCAAGATTTCATCTGGGGTGATAGTATCATGAGCACAGTTTCTGGCGATCATTCGCAATTCTGTAAGATAAGTAAAGAACATTTTTGATGGGTTCTTGGTTTCTATTGTTAAAACGTTAACGTTCGTAGATTACCTGCATTCTGGGGGCGCAAAAGTAATCGAACTTTTGCAGAACCAAAGCGATGTCATCTTGGTTTTCTCCCTCATTCCAAGTGAATGTATCATGAGCTTTAACGCTGTCCTCACTGATGACGCTCAGTAGAGTTTCCAAGCTTGTTTCCATGTTCTCCACGACAATGCCAAATTGTCATCAAAGGTTAGCGCTTTCGGTGGGGGCAAGTTTGATGACGGCATAAAAATTTGCGCTTGAACAGCTGCTTGTCCACCTTCTTCTGTAACCGACATTCTTTTGGCGTGAGTTAATCCTGCTAGTGACACCATGTCGCGATAAGTAACCATCAAAACTCCACAGTACTAGACTGATAAGTATAAAAACAGACTTTAATTCTAAATCAGCAACAACCATGCCACCCGCATCAATACGATCCTCCTAGCAATATGAAACCCCTGAGTCACTCGATATGGTTACACAATCATACAACATAAAACTCGTGATTGAGAGCATGTGGCAGAGTAATGCAACATCACGACAATTCCCCCGACTGCTGTCAAACCAGCTTGAGTAATCTTCAAGCGATCTCATGCATAAATTCGTAATCAAAATAATTTAACTACCAAGTTATCAAAGCCCTTATAGTGTGTTGAAGGCACTGAAAGAAAGAAGAAAGAAAGAAAGAAATGAAACAAAACTTTATTCATTTTCATACAATGAAAGGGAGAGATACCAGAGGTTATCCCTTTCGAGGGTATCCGCCCGGATCTTATCAACTGAGAGTCGGTTTTCATGAGGGAGGAAAACGCGAGTACCCGGAGAAAAACCCTCTTGACTCAGATTGAGATCGACTGAAACTCATCCCACATACAGTGTACGACCTCAATGCCAAGGCTGAAGTAACACATGGACCATCAGGACAATCTCTGGCTGAAATGTCATGCAACGCTGCTTGTCGCAACATCTGTTGAGAATTGGTTTTTTGATTTGTCCAATCAGAAACTCCCTCGAATGTTATGTCCAATCAGTGAACAAGTTCAATTTCTGAACTGATTTCTTGCATGGAAAAGAGGTTCTGGGCTCATGCCACCAAATGTTTTTTTCATCCTCCACCATTGATTTGGAATTGCTGAGTGTTCTCTCCAACTTTGAACTGTACCCAGGGTACAGAAGAGGATGACGGTATATTAAAGAAAGAGGTAACTTAACTTTGTAATTTTTTTTAATAGAAGAATATCAATTACGGTAATGAATACTGTATTTGGTAAATAAATCATGTAACTTGCCAGCTTTTTGATGGTAAGTCTTTTGATAAAACACTTTATGTTATACAGCGAGTTCTTTGAGTATTTTGCTTTGAGTTCTGGAGAAATTGGTCAAACAATGAATCTTGGTTTACGTGGCTTAATTTAGAACAACAAATCAAGTTACTGTATATCCATGCAACAAGGCTAATAAGGGGTGTTATTGTTGACCAAGAACATCACTGAACTACACAATTTTAAGGTGTCAACTAACAGTAGTACATTTTTTCCAGAACTTGCTTGCCCTGAATCCCAAAATAAAACCACATGCAAGTTTAGTCTCAACATCTGAAACCAAATTAAACAGGAAGCACTGGAAAAGAAATCAGGAAAAAGGATGTTCTGTAAGTTGCAATACCTTCAATTTGACTGTCATCTGCTGTAACCCTTGTCAAATTTCAAACAGCTGAAAGTTAGAGAACTTGACCCTGGATTAAGATTAATATCATTGATTGCAAGCATAATTATATTTGTGAGTCTTAATGTTGGTGCTCTAATGGAGCTAGGGGACATGACTGGTTAACTAATTGATTCCTCAGGACTCCCCCCAGTTGATGTGTAAAATAGCCTGGCGTTAGAGTAAAATCTGCTAAATTTCACTCCCAGGGGTCAAAGAGTAATTATTATATCAATTTTAACTTCCTCCTAGAAACATGGAATAATTGTTGTGTATATGAGGGAAATAGAACGAAGAGCTCAAGATTGCAATTAAGTAATGTTTGTTCGTCTGACAAAACGACGAATAATTATTTATTATCTGAAGTTCTACCCTTGATTAAGATCATTTTCAAGCAAACTCCTTTTTTATTTTTATTTTTTTGAATTTTTTTGTAGATCGAGTGATGCACATAACTGTATTTTTATTTCATATGTTTCCAGTTTTTCTACAGCATTTACCTTACAGTACTTGTTTTAAGCACTTATTTAGCATTACATAATTTTGTGAAGGTCATGGTACCTAGGCAATAGCGTGTGCTCAGCCGCTTGCTTTTCTCATCCCTGATTACTTTTCATTGTGTTTGTGCTTCAGAACTGTGAATCTCTGACCAATAATTTTGATGATGTCAAGCACACAACACTGAGTGAAAGAGCAGCACTTAGGGAAGCTGCAAGGTACTTAATAAAAGTGATTTGACATGTCACTACAAGTTACAGTACTGTAGTTTAATTTGTTAAAAACATAGCATTTGTATAGGTACCCAATAGCAAATGAGGTGACAAGCAGGGCTTAAAAATGGCAGTAAATGACTATGGCAACCTAACCAAGGGTCAACTGTGGTTGACAAGTCACCTGTAGAGGAGAGGGGAGTGGCAAAAGCAAACCACCAGCAATGCTGAGCAATAAGAAGCTGTGAGAGTGGATGAATGGATAGTACATGCATACTCAGCCCATTAAGTATTAAAAAACATGAATATATTAAAAAAAAAAAAAAAAAAAACTACTGGTAGTTACTAATACTGTACATGACAAAAGGGTTCAGCTCTTGTGTATTCACTAATTTACAAACATTTCTCATAATACCGGAACATAATGTCTAAATGACTGATCCTTGTGGGCTGTGGGAACTGGTTTACAAGGACACAAAAGAGACTGGAAATATTTACAGACGACTTGCATGCAGCGTTACAACCTTCCAGACCTCACCCGGAGAGTTGCCAGAGCTCACCCATAGAATTCACTGGGTTCGTACCCATCTTGAAAACCCTTGAAAACCCTTGAATTTCGAGAGTACATTTTCAAGGCCTTGGACCCACCACTGTGGTGGGAGACAGAGATGGTGAGAAGCAAAGCTTTTTGTATCAGGAAGAAACTCAGTGGCAAAGTTAAGCCTTGAACTTCCCACCCTTAGGCCATCTGTTGGAAAATGGCAGTCACAACTACACTGCCTTTTTCTTATTGACAGGTGTCTGAAATGTGCTGATGCGCCATGCCAGAAGAGCTGTCCCACACAGTTAGACATCAAGTCCTTTATTACCAGTATCGCTAACAAGGTATTAAATTCATTTGGTACAGTGGTTTTAATTACTATAATAAAATGCCAGCAATAAAATTCATTAACACATTGCTTTACTGTTCCAATATAACTGCCTCCGATGCCTGGAACTCAACTTACAGAAGTGTTGAAAAGCAGTTAAGACTGGAAAACAAAATTTATTGGATACACAAACTGTAACTAGTAAAGTTAATTAATCTTGAAACAGAAAGTCGACGATAAACGACCCAAACATTTGTTAGGAGCTGGTAAACTGAATTGGCTGCTCGAAGCAAAGAAAGTTACAAAAACTTAATTTACACAAAGGGAAACTTCTAGATCTGCTCTCAAAGCGAAAACGACTGAGACAAAAAAGGACTGAAAATCTTTAATACCTACATGTATAATAAAGAGAACAAATAAATTAATAGTTATTGCTAAATTCCACGTTCTGTTCCCAGTACTACATTCTTACTTAAGGGAGAAATTTAAAATAATAAATGAATACATGTACAACGGCACTGACGAATCGGCCTTTACATCTAACAATTTCCATTCAAACAGAATTTTCAGTTAAGAAAGTTTTTCAGCGGAAAGGCAGTGGAAGTGTCACAGATTCCTGTGCTTTTGGTAGATTCCAATCTCCCTGCAGGGTGTAGACATGCTAGAAAAGTCTTGAGAAACGCTATTCAGCAGCACAGTGTCTTTTGATTCACTACGAAATCTCTTGGCCATCATGTTTGGGAGAAATTCTAGTAGGTGGCAAAACCTGACGAGTAAGTGGAGAATGGACAACATGCACCAAAGGCATGAGCTCATCCTGTGTCTTAAAGTTGGATAACGCTTCATGGTGTCAGAAGTGGCAGCTTCACATTAGCTTTGAACCTTCGCTACGCTTCCATCGAACTGTGAATTAACTGTTGAGTTTGTTCGGAAAGCAGAAACAAAAAGGACAAACAGGACAAAGACATGTCAACCGCCGAGCACGAGGTTTCTCCCGGTGCGATTTCCTCCCAGCAAAATCCACTGCCCGTAGCTCAAGCACTGGAAGCCGCACCAGAAATCCAACCGGTCGCAAACTTTCAAGTCCCTCCACCGGAGAAATTTTCATTCAAGCCGGAGGACTGGCCGAAATGGATTCAACGATTTGAACGCTTTCGTAAAGCCACTGGCCTCGAAAAGCGAAGCGACGAAAACCAAGTAAACACGTTAATTTATGCAATGGGCGATCAAGCTGATGACATTTTCCTTTCATTTGAGCTCACAACTGAAGAAGAAAATGATTACAATCAGGTAAAAGGCAAATTTGAGAACCACTTCATTGTGAAAAGAAACGTTATCTTCGAGCAAGCAAAATTCAATTCCCGAATCCAGCGAGAGGGGGAATCTGTTGACAGCTTCATCACAGATTTGTATGGCCTTGCGAGGTACTGCAATTTTGGTGCGTTGAAAGACGAATTGATCCGAGACCGCATTGTCGTGGGACTACGAAATCGCGACCTCTCGAAAGGTTACAACTCGATCCGAAGTTAACTTTAGAAAAAGCTACAAACCTGGGATGACAACGCAAATCTGTAAAACACCAACAAAGCATACTTGATGGTGGATTTAAATTGAAATCAGTGGAAGTTGACAGTATCGCTAAAAGAAGAATCAAGAAAAAGGAGAAATTTCCTACCAAAAAGTCTCCGGCAAAACCCAATTCAAGCCAAAACTCAAGTTCAAACAACAAGCTTTCGAAATGTTCAAGATGCTTGGGAAACCCACACCCAAAGAAAGTCTGTCCAGCCCGTCTTTCTAAGTGCAGAAAATGTCAGAAGATAGGACACTGGGCACAAGCGTGCAAGAGTTCAGCAAATCCAAAATCGGGAACTGTTTTTGAAGTTGAGACTGAGGAATCATTTTTCCTCGGTGAAATAGTAGAGTTAGACGAAGTGCAAAGCAATAGCAAGACACCATGGACTGCCACGATATCGGTGAATGAAAAACCACCATTGCTATTCAAGCTTGATAGTGGTGCTGAGGTAACAGTGATTCCATGCCACAATTTTCTCGAATTGAGCCAAGCACGGTTACAACCTACCACCAAGGTTCTATTAGGCCCATGCAAATACCAAATGAACTGTAAGGGAGTGTTCAGAGCTCGTCTTACCAATGAACTTAAGTCCATTGAAGAAGATATTTACGTTGTAGAGGATCTGGCCTGACCACTCTTGGGCAGGAATGCAGCAGCCAACTTGAAACTCATAAGCAGGGTGTGTGAGTTAACCAGTGACGACTACAAGGCAAAAGTAACGCACGAATATCCAAGGCTGTTTACTGGTCTGGGAAAAATGGAAGAAGAGTACACCATCAAGCTCAAAGATGGATCAAAGCCCTTCACCTTGTCAGTGCCAAGGAAAGTACCAATGCCACTTTATGCTGTGACCAAGAAGGAAATTCAAAGGATGCTTGAAACTGGAGTCATCTCACACGTTGAGCAACCAATGGAATGGTGTGCGCCAATTGTAGTGACCCCCAAGCCTAATGGTCAAGTAAGAGTGTGTTGACCTCACAATGCTAAATGAGTATGTACAGCGCGAGAATCACCCGTTACCCTCAGTTGACGTCACCCTAGGAAAGCTTGCAGGAGCGAAGTACTTCACGAAACTGGATGCAAATTCTGGCTTTTGGCAAATAAAGTTGTCAGAAAGTTCAAGACCACTAACCACCTTCATTACACCTTGGGGTCGGTATTGCTTCAACGTTCTTCCCTATGGGATCAGCTCAGGTTCCGAGAAATTCCAAAAGTGCATGGGTAGAATCCTTGAAGGATTGGAAGGAGTTGAATGCAACATTGACGATGTCCTTTGTCATGGCCCTACCCAGGAAATACATGACAGAAGATTGAAAGCAGTTTTTGACCGCCTGTCTGCAGCAGGCGTGACACTCAATTAGTGCCCCAAAGATCAAGTTTCTTGGAAATGTGGTCAGTGCTAACGGAATTGAAGCAGATCCAGACAAAATAACAGCTATTGTTAACTTCCAGCACCAAGCAACGTTCATGATGTGCGTATATTCCTCGGTATGGAGAACCATATGGGCAAGTTCGCAGAGCACTTAGCTGACAAGACAAAACCTCTTCGTGACCTGATGCAGAAAGAGAGCCAGTGGATCTGGGGACCGCCACAAGAGAAAGCCTTCCAAGAAATCAAGTCTAGCTTAACAAAAGCACCAGTCCTAGCATTATATGATCCCAACAGAGAAACAAAGATTTCTGCTGATGCATCATCTTTTGGACTGGGTGGGGTCCTCCTTCAAAAGCAAGATGATGAAAGCTGGAGACCAGGGGTATTTATATCCAGAGCACTCACCCCAGTGGAGTGTAGATATGCGCAAATCGAAAAAGAGGCCCTTGCCTTGACCTGGGCATGTGAGCGATGCAGTGACTACATCGTGGGTAAATCCATCATTGCAGAAACGGACCACAAGCCACTGTTGCCGCTCCTTACAAAGCGTGCACTGAATGACGTCCCTCCTCGGATACAGCGTCTTCGGATGCGCCTCATGCGTTTCCACTTGAAAGAAGTCATCCATGTGCCTGGAAAGGAAATGTACGTGGCTGACGCACTCTCTAGAATCCAGTCAACCAGTTCTGAGTGTGAGACCACCATAAAGGAACAAGAGATGAACATATATCTCGACAGTGTACTTGACTCACTCCCTGTGTCAGACATCAAGTTACTACAAATCAAGGAGGCTCAAGATGAAGACACCATTTGTAAGGAGATTAAAGATTATTGCCTTGAGGGCTGACTGAACAAGTTTAATCTTCATGACGCACTGAAACCGTCTTGGTCAGACAGAGGAGAGCTAAGTGTAGTTCAAGGAGTACTGCTGAAATCATCAAGAATTGTTATCCCATCATCCCTGAGGTTAGAAGTCCTCGACAAGCTACACGAAGGACACCAAGGGATAACTAAATGCAGAGAGCGAGCTAAAAGTTCTGTTTAGTGGCCAGGTTTAAGTCGTCAGATACAAGATACATGTATGGTGGAGAACTGTAAAATCTGTGCAAGGCAACAAGTAATCAGGCCAGAACCACTCATGCCAACACCCTTCCCTGAGCGTCCGTGGCAAATGACTGCAACTGATCTCTTCGAACTCGATCATATCACTTACTTGATAGTGGTTGATTATTTCTCTCGCTATGTAGAGGTAGCGGCAATGAATAAGACAACCAAATCGTCTGAAGTTATCAGAGCGCTCAAGGCGATCTTTGCACGACACGGCATTCCAGAGGAAGCCAGGAGTGATAACGGTCCACAGTATGCATCAGCAGAATTTACCCAATTTGCAAAGGACTGGGGATTTAAACATACAACAAGTAGTCCCCGCTTCCCACAGGCAAACGGCGAGGTTGAACGAGCAGTGAAGACTACCAAGTCTCTTCTGAAGAAAGAGAAAGACCCAACCAAGGGACCGTTAGCATACAGATCTACCCCACTTGCTTGTGGACACTCGCCAGCAGAGAGCTACTCATGGGACGGAAAATTAGGACCACCGTTCTAACTTCATACAAATTTGGCCCCAAGTTGGCCTGACATCGACAAGTTGCGTCAAAAAGAAGCAGAGAGCAAGGACAAATTGAGGACCAACTTCAACCAGCGTCATAGATCTGTTCCGCTAGAGCCACTACAACCCGGCACCCAGGTGTACATTAATGACAGGAACACCGCAGGAACAGTTACGGGAACAGTTGCCAGTGCAGCAGAAACACCAAGATCCTACACGGTTGAGACAGGTAGAGGCACAGTGAGACGGAATCGATCACACATCACACCAGTTCCTGGAGACAAACCGGAGATGCCGAGTAGCAAGGAACCTGTGTCTGTAGACAAGCCACCAACTCCTGTGAAGTCCCTTCCCTCACCCTGTATATCCACAAGGCAAAAGAGACTGACCAAGCCTTCGCTTAGGTTGAAGGAGAGTTTAGGACTTGTATGATTCATATTTGTTATATGTTCGTTTTAAATCTCAGACAAGATCTAGTCTTCGTTTCTTATTTTTGTTTGCTGTCTGAGATGAGAACCTTATAAAGTTGTTTTTGATTTTAAAAAAAAGTTGTTTGTGACCTTGAAAAGGGGAGATGTTGTGTTAGCGTGAACTTTGGACTGTGTAGGCCGTGCACAATAGTGACTGGGGAGAGAAGGAATAAAACATGTCAGTTGTTGATTAACTTAGTTTCGTCCTGTGTCTTAAAGTTGGATAACGGTTCACTCCCTTAGGAAAATTTTGAAATTTTGGCCTCTTACATGTAGAGAGCATTTCCTGTATTGTGGAGCATGAATTTGAACAGAACACTGATATCAATACATTTTGGCTTTTTTTGTTCAGAGAAAGTACCTGAATACCATACTGTAATTTTTTTTTTGAAAATTATTCAGTTGACAGCTAGCGAAACATATTTTGGGAAATAGCGGGACATGATACAGTACATGTACAATGTACATAACCCCTTTAAGGCTCCCGACCTTTGCATTCTATACGGCTGTGTGCAATGTATTTCATCTGTCGTGACCGAAAAGACGTTTAGTGGATGTCGTGTTGTGACACGTCAAAATCATCCGTAGTTTTGGAATAACTGCATGTGAAAACTTGTCAAAAAGGCGAGAAATTGTCATCTTTGTTAGCAAATCAGACCGCTTACACCAAGCACTGGACTGCTGGACCTGCTGCCTCAAAAACGTGTTTGCTCGATTCTTGCCTGGACAAGAAAACAGAAATGGCGGCTGAAATTACTCAGAATTCAGGCGTCACTTTTGTTTTTCATGAACAAAACTTTGCTGATCCAAGGTTTGTGTTCTGTACATTCAAACGTTTCTCATGTTATTCGTAAAATTTGGGGTTATTTCCAATGAAAGGTAGACGGCGAGTTCACATGCAATAGCAATAACTTTTTCCTGTGTGCTCGATTCTTGAATGGACAGGAAAACAGAAATCACCTCTGAAATTACTCAGAAGTCACCTGGGTGTCTTTTTGTTTTTCATAACTTTGCCAATCCAAGGCTCATGTTCTGTGCAAATTAGGGTTATTTCCAAGAAAAAGGAGGCAGTGAGTTCACATGCAATAGTCGGGAAGTTTTGCCTGCTGCCGGCTCTTATTAAAAACCCTGAGTTTAAGAAAGCTGAATAATGTGATCGTCCATATGAAAAGGATGCTTAGACCATTTCTTCCCAAACGCGTTTCAAAACAGTGTTTCAAACAAATTTAAACACGTTTCAAACAGTTTCAAACATGTTTCAAATGCGTTTCAAAAAATAGCGTTTCGCTGCGTTTCAAAAACAAGTGTCACATTTCAATGCGTTTGAAACAGAAGAATTAGCATGCATGTGCATAATTATATTATCGGTTGGTTCCTCTGCATGAATTGCCTTAGCAGTCTTTGTAAGTTTTGTCAAATATGAATGAATTTCACTTTCTTTTCGAAACGTTTCTGAAGCTGAATAATTTCAAGATCTTTGAAATGGAAATGAACGAAAGTGCGAGTGTCTGTTTCTTCGCTAGGATGCCAGAGGTTTTAATTTCTCTCAGAGTGACGAATGGCGAGTCGCAAAGCGGCGAGTAAAAATTGGTTCGCCGGTTCGCTCTCTAGTTTTTCGCTCTGATCTTTCATCGCCCAAAGAGAGCGAAAAACCCCTGGAATCCGGGGTAACCAGAAACCCTGCATTTCAGGAGGATTTGAGAGTAGTGGATAACGAGTATAATTATTTTAGTCAAACGCGGGAGAGATGTTTCCAATATTTCTGTCACGTCCTTGTCATGCAAACACAGACCTTTAGTGAAACGTTTCTGCCAAGAAGGCTTTAACAACGCTGAAAAGATCTTGCTAACTTTAAGAGCTAGGCTTTTCGTCAGTTAAAATAATGCCTTCACCGTTTTTTTGATATTGCTATTTAGAGATAGGCGCTTTGCTTTGGAAACAGCGTTGTCACGCGTGGCCCGGCAGAATCTGCAAGATCTCTTCGCGATCTCCGAAATTTGATTGCAATCTCGGAAGTCTTTCACAAAATCTTGCTTCAAATTGCAGTTTTTTCTAAAAATCAATGCGTTATGTGTCATTTATACGTTTACAATGATTCTTTTAAGGAAATGGAATTACAAAGTGTACTCTGTCTAAAATGAAGAGAACGCCCACGAGAATTCAGAATCTCAACAGTCGAACTTGAATTCTTGTTTCAAGTATTTCAAAATGTTCCTGTTACCGAGGTTATAAGATCGACTGTGAATTTGGAAAGTGGTTTCAATGGCAGAAGTTTCGGAGGTACAGTACTATGAGGATTTAAATGTTGGCTTGAATGGAAGTTACTGATTTTCCTGAGGGTAAGCTTTGTAGTCACGCAAACGGCTTCCGAGTTGCTGGTGTTTTTCCAGCTGATTTTGTTTCATGCATCACTTCCACATGCACACTTTTACACGCAAAGCCACGATTTATGCATTGAAATGTCACTGGCAACGCAGACACAAGGCAGACAATGTTTCCATGGCTATGTTTCCATGATCAAATTTTCTACGTGACTGTTATTTCACACAACAACGCACAAGGTGTCAAAGCAGTTTACGCGGAATTCTCGCTCGTTACTTTTAACACTATGTCATTATATTTCAACAGCAATATATGCTCCTTGGCTTGTTAGAAAAAAAAAACTCATCCACGTTGTTTTCTGATTAACTCATAAACCGGTAGGCTTCAATAAAACAAAAGGGTACTTTTAAGAAACAATGAAACGGAAAATTACTCCGTGCATTCGCCACTGAAATAATTTGCTGCGACAGTAATAATTTGTTCACTGTTGACAGATGTAGCACAGGTTGGCTTTTCAAACACAGATAAAAATCTTTTACTGCGTTTCAAACACCCTTGGGTTTCAAACAGTTTCAAACGCATTTCAAACAGTTTCAAACATGTTTCAAACGCGTTTCAAACACAAACGCACTCGAAACGCTTTTTGGTTAAGCATCCTTTTCATCTGGACGGTCACATAATTACTGGTCTAGACTAGGAGCTTCTGTGTATAAATTATGCAGCTGTACGATGTATTTTAATGTACATTGTAGAGTCTGAAATCGTTTCAAGAAAGTGCACCCTTACTGATCTGCTTCTTAGGTCATTTACAATGCTGAAATGTACATATCCTGCCTGCATGTGAACAGGTCCTTGACACCTTCACCCTTCGCAATAATGATAAGACATTGTTTTGCCTTCATTTAACACAGAACTATTATGGAGCTGCAAAAGCAATCTTCAGTGACAATCCTTTGGGTTTGACGTGTGGTATGGTCTGTCCCACCAGCGATCTTTGTGTTGGTGGTTGTAATCTGTACGCCTCAGAGGAGGGACCTATTAACATCGGTGGATTACAACAGTTTGCTACAGAGGTAATGTGTTGCATGTAGGTAAATTAATTATCAGTGTGAGGCTTAATTGGTCAACATAGCTTCTTGGAGTAACTGTATGTGAAGGTGATGTATGCATCAAACATGAAGATGCACTATTATAATGACCAGGGCTTGGAAAAAAAAATCGGTCACAATTTTGAGCCAAGATACGAAAATTTAGTTGCAAGTTCGCACATTAATTTTTAGTCGCAAAGTTTCTTTTTTGTATCTTGGGTCATTTTAAATTTGTTGTATTGTGTTTCCAGAACTTTGTCAATGCAAAGTCGTGTAAAGAAACTGCTGAAAATGATGAATGACCAAGGGAATATTATACAGCTGTAAATGGCATAATGCACAATTAACAATGTACATAACAGTGTAGCTAGATACTGTAATTGTGCTACAATTTTGCCTCTGTCTTAGTAGTCTTATATTCAGATTGAAACAAAATTTACAATTAATGAGGAACGAAATATTTTATTAATTAATTTATTAACCCTTTCACCCCTAAACTGGCCTGAACCGGCCATACTTAGCAAAATTAGCAGCAAAGTAGCAACTGCAAACCCTTTCATTTCAGAATAGGGAACACAAGGTGAATTTGCAACTCTTCCATATAATTTAGTTGGAAAAGGAGAAAATTCTGCGGCAGGTACAAAACACAGGCCTCAGGTCACAGGTCTCTGCTGTTTTACCAATCATACAGAAACAAACCTAAACATTCATTAAACTCATCACAAATAGATGAGCTTGGGAACTGGTGCCCAAGAGGTTAGCGGGGAGCAAAAGCCATAGGCCAAAGGGGAGGTATCCATGGCAACCCTGGAAGCGGGAACCAACCCCACACGCAGCCGCTAACTGGCACCGTCACACTGAGTAATCAGTGAAAACAACTTACCTGACCCATACTTACCTAGGGATTACCAAGGAAGCGGGAGGGCCGGGAAGGGGCGAGAATCCGCAAAGATTCGCGAAC
>OX421457.1:25198227-25288227 GCA_949126865.1 Montipora capitata | reverse complement strand
TAAAATCGTCTTGTGTTAGACAGAGTAAAAATAATAATACTACATTGTAAGTCTGGCCGGTTTAGGCCAGCTTAGGCCGGTGTAGGTGTCAGTGAATGACTTATTTTTTCAGTGAGTGATTAAACCCATTGACTCCTGGGGGTTCCCCATTGACGAGTAAAATCGTCTTACGTTAGACAGAGTAAAAATAATAATACTACATTGTAAGTCTGGCCGGTTTAGGCCAGCTTAGGCCGGTCTAGGTGTCAGTGAATGATTAATGGTACATATTTTTCAGTGAGTGATTAAACCCATTGACTCCTGGGGGTTCCCCATTGACGAGTAAAATCGTCTGGCGTTAGAGTAAAATACTAAGTCTGGCCAGTTTAGGCGTCAGTGAATGATTAATGGTACATATTTTTCAGTGAGTGATTAAACCCATTGACTCCTGGGGGTTTCCCATTGACGAGTAAAATCGTCTGGCGTTAGAGTAAAATACTAAGTCTGGCCGGTTTAGGCGTCAGAGAATGATTAATGGTACATATTTTTCAGTGAGTGATTAAACCCATTGACTCCTGGGGGTTCCCCATTGACGAGTAAAATCGTCTGGCGTTAGAGTAAAATACTAAGTCTGGCCGGTTTAGGCGTCAGTGAATGATTAATGGTACATATTTTTCAGTGAGTGATTAAACCCATTGACTCCTGGGGGTTCCCCATTGACAAGTAAAATCGTCTGGCGTTAGACAGAGTAAAATACTAAGTATGGCTGGTTTACATGTAGGCCAGTTTAGGTGTCAAAGGGCTAATCACTGAGCTTTTCAGCTACATTAAAATGGGAATCTGATTAACTGCGAAGTCAGTCTTTTTCCTGTAAGTGGTAAAAGGGCATTTTGAAGAGAATGAACCATAGGGGACAAGGTCCCATGCAGTACATGTAAAGTTGGCTTGCCCGCTAAACCAGGCTGGCTTGCCCTATTCACAAAGGTCTTAAAACTTGTATTATATTAATACTTTTAACACCATTAAATTTAGCATGCCTCATATAATTATACAGACTTATTTGCCAGAGGTGGAATTCTGATAGTAGGAACTATTTTCAGTTACGGGAACTAACGGTAATCTTTGCAGTGTGCATGTATTATTTAAAAGTGCTAAGGTAAATTTTTGCATCCATGTATGTTTTCGTAGCTCCTCTGAGATCCCACAGTACAGACTTCCTTATGATGCAGTCACTTTTGAAGTGGAGTTAATGAAGGACCTTGGTGTCAAGGTATTGGCAGGCACCTATAGTGCTTATTCCTATAATTAACATTTTGAGATACTGGTACTGGCAAAAACGCCATGTGTTAGCCCAAATCACCATATATGGAAGTAAACAACAGATGTCCAAACGATAGGTAACAATGATTTTATTATTAACAACTATTCAACAAAGTGGAGGTACAGCCTGTAGCTAGCTAGTTAGTGGTGGATATTATTTACCTAGCCACATAACATAGCGCAAAAAGATGATTTTAACTCATTTATTCCTGCAATGGTTACAATATTTTTGGGCGCAAACGCTGCGCGAGTTGCATGGGAGTGAATAGCAAAGGATATATCAGGGTTTTAGTAGCAAATCAGAGAGCATGCCTTCAACGCTATCCACTGTTTTAGTATATACTTTATAATAATTCTTATTGTCAAGAAGTTTTTTTTTTTTTGCTCTATACATGTACATGTATGTGGGCTAGCATGAATTATTAGCCTGGGTACCATGTTTGAAGGATATTGTAGAGGTTTAACAAAGCACAATGCAGCAGTAGCTCAGAGTGCAAGGCAGTATTTTTGTAGAGCATTTTACTTAGCAATTGTATTGTGTTCATTTGTCATTACATGTACAATATATTTAAATAATTATTAAAGGACAACTGTACAGTATGCAGTACTTGAAGTCAGCCTTAATTTCTTAATAACAGATTGTTAACTGTGTTTCTACACTGTATAATAACTATTAATACAGGTATGAATCGGTCCATGGCATTCCGTCTTGGAAAGCCACCAGGGATACCATTTCTAATCCTTCTACACTGTAACTGGTTCATGTCGTAAGAATGACTACCCAACGAAAAAAAGCCTTTTTTGAATCAAAATCATTAAACTATAATGATATTTATTTAATAACATTTATTTAATATTTATTTAATAATTATACATGTACATTGGCAGTTTATGCATTCTCTGTAGAGGTTAATCCTACCAAAATTATTATTTTTTGTCACCTGAATTGAACCTCCTTTAATTTTTCAGAGTGTACCTGAGTCAATAATAATAATAATAATAATAATAATAATAATAATAATAATAATAATAATAATAATAATAATAATAACAACATCAACAACAACAACAACAACAACAACAACAACAATAATAGCAGACTGTGTGGCTGAGTGGTTAAGACACTTTCCTTGAGATCCGGAGTTCCTGGCTTCATTGTGACCACTCAATAAATTTGATCCTGGTAGTCCCTGTTTCAACTTCTCAGCTGCTCTTGTTAAAAGCCAACTGGTTTGTCTCCGGCCAGTTGGGATTCTTAATAGTGGTTGTTGTTGTTTGATCTGTTGTGTCGTTTTGCTGATTGTGTTTCATTGGCCCTGACAAACTCCTATGGGGAGTGGTCAGTTTAAGTAATCATTATTATCATCATTAATATTATCATCAGCTGAGTGCGCTGCAATCAGTCAGTCACGAGCTTTCTCCAGGCCTTCCTGTCCTGTGCCGTGCTTGGAGTCTCTTCTGGCGTGGGGGATATTCCTGGCTGATTACGCTGGCAATTTACTGATGAAACATCAGCTTTGGGCGACCGGGCTTATGTTTGTCATGTTTAGGGTGGAAAAGAGCGTACCTGTTGACCAATTTGTTCTCTGGTTGCCGGAGGATATGCCCTAGGAAGTGGAGCTGTCGTTGTATCAGCTGGATGAGCAGGTCTTGTTTCACTCTCTTGAGGACTTCTTTATTCCAATCTCTTGATACCCAGGATTATTCTATATTAGCTTGCGACGGTTGTGAAGCTGTGGAGTTTGTCTTCAAGCTTCCACCCTTCACTTCTGTAGAGAAGGATTGATAGACAAGTCATTTTAAACAGTGTGATTTTAAGCTCTATGGGGGTAGTTTTGGATCATGACAGCCTCTCTAGCTTCCACAATGCAGACCAGGCAAGGCTAAGGCACCGTTTCACATTGCTTACACTGGAAGCCATCTGTGACCTATGGTAGGTGAAATTGTTAGCCAATCTGTTGTCTTCATTGTTCAGGGATTGGTCATGATCTCTCTTTTCTTTGTGTTGATGACTAGGCTGATCTTTTGGGCCTCAGCAGCTGTCCTATTTAGCTGGATTTGAGCCTCTTCGAGGGAATTCTCAAGAAGGGCGATATAGTCAGCAAAATCGAAGTTGTTAATCACAAGTGTTGCTGGATCCTCTAGGCGCTGTAATAAAGCCGCGAGTTCCTTCAGATTGCTTCATTGTGAAGTTGGTAATAATAATGAAGGGAAATTTATGGGGCCAAGACGTCTCCCTGAAGGACTCCATTAGTGACCTAGAATTCTTCGGATAGATGGCTGTCAACGTATACTGCACTTTTGGAATTGATGTATAAGGTTTTTATTGCCTGTACTATTGTCTCCGGAATTCCACAATGTCTCGGGACTTTGAACATTGCATTACAGTTAAAATAGAGTCAAAAGCCATGCTTGAAGTTGCTGAAGGTAACAAACAGTGGTAACTGTTGATCATCCTACCCTTCCATTAAGTGTCTAAGTATAAATATTTCTTGTGTACAGCTTTTTCCTGTGCAGAAGCCTGCTTGGTTATGCCTGAGGGTTGGATGAAAGAAGGGTCTTATTCTGTTCAGCAATATTCTATTGTAAACCTTGGCAGTGATGGACGTTAGGGTGATGCCTCTATACATGCAGTTACATGGTCATTTCAGAGAGGTGCCCTCTCTTGGGAAGTGGTAGAACAATATTCCCAATCCACTGCGATGAAGGGATTTTGCGTTTTAAATACTGCATTGCATTAATTTGATGAAGAGCTTCCACCACTGACTCATCTCCGTGCTTTTAGGGCGACGCTGTTATCGATGGCCCACATCCTGGAGCTAATTCCTGCTTTCATCTGCTTAATCACTTTTGCCGTTTCACTGTAAAAATAATAATAATGATAATAATAATAATAATAATAATAATAATAATAATAATAATAATAATAATAATAATCGTAATCGTAATAATAATAATAATAATAATAATTATTATTATTATTATTAGTAGTATTATTATTATGTGGGTTGATCAGTCAACCTTTATTAATTGCACACTGGGCATTGACTATCAGTCCGTCTTCAGCTGACGGTCTGTAATAATTATTGTGAAATCTTCAAACTAGATTGCTTATAACGCCAGTTATATAGTATTCTGCTTGAACTATTATTCACTTTTATTTATTTTAGATTGAGCTTGGTAAAGGTCTAGGCTTGGGTGGCCTGTCAATCCAGTCTCTCAAGGAAAAAGGATATGAAAGCATTTTCATTGGAATTGGTAAAGAAGCAGTTTTTTTTAATCATAATTTTTTTGTGCAGGGTATACTCTGGGTGCAATAGGGAGCTAGCTGCTTAAGCAGCGACGACAGCGACAGCAGCAAGAATGTCATCTCAAAGTATAAAATAATTCATTTTATACATGTAGTAATCATTTCGTGGCAATCTCAACCATTTTAATATGACAAGGGTGTGGTAGTTCCTCAAAAATGACACTGGTCAGAACAGCGCTTAATAGGGGGAGAAAATGAAAAGTTATCCTCAAGTGCTGATGTTCTTGATACCACCTCAAATTTGGCTGCCATAGCAAAACATGCAACATTGGGACGTTTCAGACGGTCTTTTGTGGAACACAATTCTTTTTGCAATGCATTATGGGGCAATTCGTTTCTGAGTTAAATGTCTTATGAAATTGAATGCAGCGTATGAAATTATGACATTCGAAATGACAGCAATAATTATAAATTAATTAGAACAAGCTTTATGACAGCTGCATTGCCCTTATCACAACAGCCCCAAACAGCGACAAAATCTAAAGTGCGTTCTTTTCAGAGTCTTAAGGACGGTGCCTAGTCTATTGTTATTGTGCATACGTTCTGCGCATCTCAAGATACTTGGATTTTCTATGGGTGGTGCTTATTAAGACAGGGATATTTTTGCGTGGTCCAAAACTATGCAGAGAAAGCAGCACTTAGCAAGTGCTCTTGGTATCCAAAAAGAAAATTGGGGGTAACCATGCATTTTTCAGAGATAATCAAGCTTCAGTTTGGAAAAAAAAGACGTCATATATTGCTTTTCATTTTACAGCTTTTTTACAAATATTGTTGATTAATCATCTTCCCCAAATTTTCTTTTGGATTTTAATAACACTTGTTAAGATCTGCTTTTCCTGCATATTCAGTAAACCATGCAAAAATACCTTTGAATTAGTAGGCACCGTCCTTAACCAGTCATCAGTCATGCCAACACGTGTTGGTTCGCGAGATTTTATGCCATATTTTCACTTCCGGTGTGGTGCACACGCTAGTTTTGATTGAAATTTGATTCATTCAGCTGACGTGTGTTTCTTAGATACGGCGTGTGTAGGCTATGCACGTGCAGCTAAAAACCCTTTTGAGCCTCCTTAAGGCCAGGGCAAAGGGCTTTAACATGGCATGGCTTCAACATCTTGTCAATTTTGTCGATCGATTTTGACTGCTGGAGTGGGCAAAAGTTTTCTACACAACATCAACATCTGATTCAACCGATTGAGCTTTACGTGAGGCCTTGTATTCAGTCCCATGCTGCAGCTGTGGTGGTCACTATGGATATGGACATGGACACGTCATTGACACCGATTAGTGCGTACCCGCATACCCAACAATGTTGAAAGAAGTTAGGGGGCGGAAAACGGGTTCAACTTCATTCAACATTCGTAAAAACAAAAGAAAGGTTGTCAATGGTTTTTGAAGCAAAGTTTAAACGCTTAATTGAACTCCTTTAACATTGATTCAACTTTGTTTCAACATTTTTCAAAATGGTTGAAGGGGAGGGGGTGGGGGCAGACGGTTTCAACATCACTGTTCAAAAAAATCGAATGGATGTTAAAGCTGTTTTCTCGGGCCTTTACGTGGCCTCTAGTTTGGTCATAAATTTTGCAGATTTGTGTCATGGTTCTTTTGTTCTCCTGCAGGTTTGCCTGAGCCCAAACTTTCTCCCATATTTGATGGATTGGGTGTCCAAAATGGTTTTTATTCTTCGAAAGCTTTCTTGCCAGTTGTATCAATGGGCAGCAAAGCCGGTCAGTGTCTAACAGTGTTGATTCATTTAATAATTATACAGCTGCTCATTTGCACCTGCTAAAGAGGCCAGAATTTTAAGATTAATTTTTTCTCCATCTTTAAGGAATGTGCTCATGCAAATCAAAGTTACCAGAACTGTTTGGGAATGTCATAGTGCTTGGATGCGGAGACACAGCGTTTGACTGTTGTACCTCAGCTCTTCGTTGTGGGGCTCGTAAAGTGTTTGTCATCTTTAGAAAAGGATTCAGCAACATCCGAGCAGTCCCAGAGGAGGTTGTTTGAAAATTAAGTAACAGCAAGCACGTTTTTAAAGTAAATTAATATTATGAGATAAAATGATATTATATTGTCCGGGCAAATTGGATGAGGAGAGTTGGCAGTGGTGTATTTAACAACAATGACCTTGTTTTATTTGCAAAGAATGGAATGTTTTGCTCATTTTGCATTAATGCAATAATTCTTTATTGATGATGTTACAGTTTAAATTTGTCATTAATTTCTGGTTCTACATGTAGGAATGGTCTAATTTTTTTCTGCACAGATGCAGCTTGCAGTCGACGAGAAGTGCGAGTTCTTGCCATTTCTTTCTCCGAAAAAGGTAATTTATTTTTTGTTTTTGTAATTTAACAGTTTTTAGTTAGCCACCATCAAAAATAAGCATTGTTTTATTTTCTCTTCGGACTTGCAATGGTCCCAAGAGAAACTGGAAACAATGTTCATGCAAAATTTTGGAGGACAAACAAAGGGTATTATATGGTATTCTTGATTGTGGGTAATTGGTATTTGACAGACAATAATAATATGTGCAACAATAATAATTGTTAGGCAACAAACTGAAAAAAACACATTTTATTTAATATTTTAGGGCAGCTAACCCTAACCCAACCTGGCATTGGTTGCCCAAAGCATAGTTAGTGCTAACCAGTGTTAAATACCATGGAAACCTACAGTATAGGTTTTTGTACCTCTTAACCAACGGTTAGTGCTAACCAGGCTTCGAGCAACTAGCCCCAGAAGGACAGTACATAATGGTGTATTACATTAATTTTATACACCTTGAAAAAAGGACAGTGGCACGCATTCTATGAGCTAATGTATAGAATTATAACTTCTCCCATTTATAGAAGTGTTTTGTTGATTTACTCTATCCAATTTTTCCACATTGGTAAGAAAGTAGATCACAGACATAATTTATAGCACAGTGTAGGGGTGAAATCAAAGTTTTTTTTATCTTTAGGTGTGACAATCCGGCAGTAGATGTGACTGGTACCGGTAGTGATAAGCATGACACAGACAATACACAATACGTTAGATTTTTTGTATTAATTTTATCAGAACTGCTACATTATTGTGCTTTTGAAGTGACACTCACAGCATAATTATTTGTCTCCTTGGTGCATGTAGGTTCATGTCAGAGAAGGAAAGATTTGGAGTATGGAATTTTACAAGACAGAACAGGTTCCTGTTATAATTAGTGTGTGTTGAAATGTAATTCATTTAAAGTATAGTATGGTAGTTTGAAGTTTCAGGGAGGGTCAAAACGTTGAAAAGCTGGATATGCAAAGTCTAAGCTTACAAAACTTAGTAATAGACTGAAAAATAATAACAAATAGAGAGAGAGCTTAATTAAATAAATTGCATTAGACCTTAATTTGCATTAGTGACAAATCTCTACCTTGGTTAAGGTTTGCTGTTTGTTCAAACCAGATGATTATTTTCATCTTATTTTTTTGCCTTTGTCAGCCACAGCTAATAAGTAAGACAAAAGTAATACATGTACTGTAGTCACTGTGAATAATTAAGAAAGAAATAAGCAGGGATTTTCATGGGTTTGTGACAAGCAGTAGTCTAATGTTTGCGACAGCAAACATGAAACTTATTCAAGGTGCAGAGAGGTTCTCCCCATAAATTGACCTCTTCAGGTTCTGGCTCTTTTTACAACTGAATACTTGGAACACTGATGAGCCTAATCATGTCAGTGTCATAACTTACTGTGTGGATCTCTTTTGTGCTTCCTGTTGGTTAGATGGCATAGAGTGTTTAAAACTAAAGGGACGTACAGTTTTTGAGTAGATATAGTTGTTGTTAAGTTAAACTCACAGACTCCTAAACCGTGCCACTCCTCCGCCCCCCTCCACTCCTCCCCTCTCCCACCCACTGTGAAGTAAAATCTTGTGGCAGTAGACAGAGTAAAATCTAATCTTACTCTTAGGAATCAATGGGCTAAGCACTTTGCTGTCAAGCTAGCTGGATGGTTAAAATCAAGGCCAGTCAAAGTGCACTTGTATGCAGTATGGTATCGTCTAGCCTTTGTTATGAGATGCATAAATTACTTTTGTTGTTAGTTGATGTGGATATAATAATGATAATGATAGTGCTGTAATGAACTTTTATATTTAAGTGGCTTCTGTATTTTATGAAAATCAAGTGCATCACACAGTATGAGAGATGGGTATGGGTGTCTGCAATGTCTGGGGGCCTCCACTGTGACCAGCAGGCCACCATGGTTATGGAGAACTGCAATGTAACATGGCTGGCAATCTGGGCTTCACCCCAGCCTTGGGGCCCACACCAAGGCGTTCAGGCACTCGTAACATTTCATTTCCAGAGGGTAAGGGAAGGGAGGGGAGGGGGAAAGAAGACACAGGAATGTAATCTGCAGGAAAAGGCCGCCATGCTATAACATGTGGAAGTGTGCTCCAGGAGGCTACGACAAAGAGTGTGCAGGCTAGAGCAAGCAGCAAACTCTGCGTGTGCCGAGAGTTACAAACACACTTGAGTCTGTGTTTTTTTTTTTTTAATTAACACTGTAACTTGCATTTGACTGCATTTAATTTTAGCTGGAAGATGGTTCTTGGATTGACGATGACGAACAAACACTCAAGATTAAAGCCAACTTTGTTATTTCAGCTTTTGGCTCCACACTAGCTGATAGAGATGGTAAGTTGGTGCATTTGTGGTACATGTACCTGTAGCTAGTGTTTGTTAGAAGGTAGAGAATATTTTTGAACTAGGTTAAATACCATGCAAACTTAAATCTTTGGTGTGAGTCTTATCAGTGGATTTGTGCGGTGTTGCTTCTAACAAGTAATAATTTTATTGCTGTGTTTCAGTCATAACGGCCATGAAGCCCATTAAGTTCAACAAATGGGGCCTTCCTGAAGTGGATCCGAATACAATGAGCACAAGTGAAGCTTGGGTGTTTTGTGGTGGAGATGTGGCTGGAGTTGCCAACACTACAGTGGAGAGTGCAAACGATGGGAAACAAGCTGCATGGCACATGCATAAATATATGCAGGTGTGTGTTTGTACTGGTAAAGGTAATGACAAGTTTGATAAGGTAGATACATGACTTGTATCATTTTTTCTGTCACCACAAGGCCCAGACATAACGATGTAGTGCAGGAAAGAATGCCTACTTCCCAGTGACCAGTGTTCTCCAAAAAACTCCCAAGTTTCTAATCTTTTAGGTTTATTCAAAAACAGTTTGATATACAAAAAAAATCACCTGCTGTCAAAGCTATCAGAAAATTTTAAACATCGCCCTAGATCACATTGCACTTTGCAGCATCTGTCATATTTGTCTAATTGATGGGCTCTTGGAATCACCCTACAGATGTACATGTAATTTCAGAAACAAAATTGACAATCTGACACTTCAGTTCACACAAAATCAACATGTACATGACTGTATAACTTCCGGTCTCCAAAAGTGCTCTGACTCATAATTATTTTTGTTTTATTTACCTTTTTTGCCTTTATCCTTCAAGTGATGAGACAATAATGGTATAATATTTGTATTATTTTACAAAATAAATTAATCTTGTCATTATTATCATGATAAGAGTCATGAGGCGTATTTGTGATAAATGTAACATTTGCTCGTCACACATTACCAGAACTTATTACCATTTTTCATTTCTCACTTTTTTAGGCACTGTATGGTTTACCTGTTGCCAAAGAACCAAGTCTTCCCAAATTCTGTACTGAAGTGGACAATGTGGACCTAAGTGTGAAAATTTGTGGGTTAACTTTTGATAATCCATTTGGCTTAGCAAGTGCACCACCTACAACCAGTGCTGCTATGATTAGAAGAGGCTTTGAAGCTGGCTGGGGATTTGCTGTTACCAAAACATTTTCTCTTGACAAGGTGCAGTCTCATACCGGTAATAGACCAAATTGGCTAACTCAGTTTTGTACCAGATTAAAACCTTGTACCAGATTAAGATTCTTTATGTATTGTATTGCATTATATGGTAGGATTTGAACTGGGTACAACATGCTAATTTGGTCAGTTATACACAGTTTCTTTATAAGTAGTGGGCAAACAGCTGTTGAACGGAAGTGGTTTTCGGTTTCAGCAGACATTGGGGAGGGGGGGGGGGGGGGACTTTTGACGAAGTCCTAAGAGTGTCTGCGCAGGAGACAACAACATTTCATCACATTTCTTTTTATTCTTTTCTGTGGACAAAATTTCCACTAACCAAAGATGGCCAGACAAGTACCGGTTACATTGTAAGAAATCAACTTTTACATATATTCATCAACTTTAATTTGCTATCATTTTAACTTACAGGATATTGTGACAAATGTCTCACCTCGCATTGTCCGTGGTACCACCTCAGGACACTTGTATGGGCCTGGCCAAGGTGCTTTTCTCAACATCGAGCTGATTAGCGAAAAGACAGCAGCGTACTGGTGTAGATCTGTAACTGAGCTGAAAAAGGATTTCCAACACAAGGTTGGTAGCTTTTTTGGGGCCTTTTTGACTTGTTTATTTTATTTTGTTGCAGAGTATTCTGGTGTTACAGTTTTACCTCATTCCTTTCAGGCAAGCAACTGTGCTTGAAAGTGCCTTGTACTAGTTTCCCTTTTCAGATGCATTAAAAGGCATACTGTGGCCAAACGTTTTCCAGATCGAGTTTATCCATCAGCACAAAACACCAGACAGTATGATATACATGTATAATTATAGTAATTATAGTATTCTAATGGTAATAATATTCTTTATTGTGCCTTACTCTCCAAACGGAGTTATTGGTTTAGTTTTAATAAAGGTTTGAACATTAACTAGCTAGCAAAAATACGAAATAACATTATCAATTTTTACCACAGATCCGTATACAAGTAATAAGAAAATTCATAGTGCTTATTTCATTAAAATTAAAAATTTTCTTTTTTGAAAACATTAAGTGGATGCCTATTATTTTAGAATGTATCCTGGTTTTCTGCTGTAATTTAATACTTTGCCTTCTCATTATCACTTAAATTGGTGTAATGAGTGAGCCTCTCTATGGGTGCGTAGAAACGTCGATTTCGTCATGCTTTTTTCATCAAATCGTCGATTTTTCAACGAAATCATCGCTTAAAACATTTCAGGTTTGATTGGGGGTCAAATGACTTATACTTTTCATATTTAATTTTTTTAGGTCTGACTGTCTAATATTTTGTCTGAACGCAATAATTTTCTAAATCGTTGCTTCATCGCTTCAATCTCTGAGATCTTCGTTTCATCAATAGCGATCGTCGCGTCTTCGATTTCGTCGGAAATACCCATGGAGAGGCTCATGAGTGTCAGCATTTGAAATAAATATGTTAGTGCGGCTCACGTGTTATAGTGGTACAGTGTATACCCCGACAATACGTACAATAATTATAATATTGGTCATGTTAACAAATTCAGCCCATCCAATCCATTGGCTGACGCATTGGTCAACACATGGCCTGGTGAACACTTGACCAACGTAGTAACTGTTGATCAGTTGTCAGTTAACTGTCGGTCAACTGATGAATCAGTCATCAGCAATCTTTGAGGTTGATATCACATGGTGGTTGTGTGTCCAATGCATGGTGTGTTGGGGATCAATATTTTAAACATTATAATTTTTGGCTTCTTAAGTAGGTGGGTATTTGTTGAGCTCCATCAGTATTAAGCTGAAGTAACCAACTGTCCTTTTTGAGGCCATCTTCTTTAATGTGTTATCTTGACCCAATCTTCTCATGTCCTTTTCATCTTGACGTGATGGTTGCGTGTTGTTGATGTGTCGACCACCGTGTTGGCTGGTGGGTTGTTCGACTCCTTCTTTGATTGGATTCATTAATAACTAAGTTGGTTGGACCACGAGTATGCATTATTGGAGCCATTTAAATTGCCAATTGCATTGCTTTAATTTTTTTGTAGGTATTGATTGCCAGCATAATGTGTGGTTATTCAAAAGAAGATTGGACTGAACTTGCACAGATGACAGAGGTATGTGCGGTTTAAGTTTCAGTGTACATGTATTTCATGGGGTGTGAAGGTTTGACAGGGAAAGGTGGTAATTAAGGTTGATGGTATGATTGGGGAAGGTAGAAAGCCTGGGAAGAGAGGGAAGAACAAGTGTAAGTGGGGGTGTTTTGTCAGGAGAGAGGCACCGTGAGAGTAAAGTGTCTTGCCCAAGAACACAACGCAATGTCCCCGGCCAGGCCCTGAACCCGGACCACTCGATCCGGAGTCGAGCGCACTAAGCATGAGGCCACCGTGCCTCCCTTTTTTTTTAAGTGGGGGTGTTTTGTCAGGAGTGGTGGGAAGAAAAAAAGTGAGTGTATATCAATAACGTGAAGGCTTTATGGGACGAATCATCTCACATGTGAAGTGCATCAAACTGAATAATTTGCAAGTTGACATGAAGAGGTCAGATGAAGAGGGGTGAGATTGAGAAGATGGTAAGGGATGAAATCGGAAAGAAGATTGGTACAAATCAGGAGAAGATGGTGATCAGCGAAGCCAAGTGGAATGAATTGTTTGGAGAAAGTGATGATGAGGAAGAGTTCATGGGATTAATTGGTGCTGAAAATGAGGAGGGATGAACTTGTCTGGTATCGATTGTGTTCTTACAGTGGCTGCGGTTAAAGGAGATGAATCTGAGAGTGAGGTAGATTTTGCGGTTGCTGAAACCATTGAGAACTGTGAACAGTTTGTTCCCGTGACCGAAAGCCCAAGAAAAGGTTGACTGGCCACAATCTGGCACAGTGTACAAAATCATTTGGAAATGACCACATTGCCATCCCAGAGGTCTACAAGTCTCTGGCATGCGCATAAGTCTTGCACTACGTTTTCAAGAAACTGCACACGGATTTTCACCAGCGCGCGCTCGACGTGCTGTTATTTGAATCACGTGTGCTACCATTATATTATTGCAACTGATGAAGGCTTAAGCACCAGCCGAAACGTCTTGACAAAACATCAAAAAAACTAGTCAGTGTCAAACCATTATGTTACCATCTCCCTGTACTTGTACATGTATGTGTGAAAATTGGAGATTATTATTTTGGTTTGATGAAGAGAGCACGTCCTGGAGGCGAGAGTGTTGCTGCGGCAATGCCACAGTTGGTTTCATCAGCTAGGTGGCCATTTTTGTACTAGTAATGCATAATTTGTCTGGGACAAACTTGGGCAAACAATTTTTCTGCATCTGTCAAATTCGCATGGTATAATAATAAAGATGGACACAGGATGCATTATGTGTCTTGTGTCCGTCTTTACACTGGACGTATAACATGACAGAGCATGATTCATCTGGGCAGATTAACGGATTATGCGTCTCTAGTGCAATAACGGCTCTTAAGTGCTCAGATGTTCATGTTTGTATTTACATGTAATTATTATCATGTTTATCTTCACACTGAAGCAATTTTTTGTGATGTCAATTCCTAAAAAGAAATTTAAATGTTGTCAGACTAAGATAAGAATTTATAAGATATTACCATTTTTCATTATTTTTGAAAGGTGCCTTGCCTATTTTGAATGGCTGATTGCCATTAAGGACAACACTGATCAGTAACAACATTATTAACTAATTACTTCTTCAGAGGGCAGGTGCTGATGCTTTAGAGCTAAACTTATCCTGTCCACATGGCATGGGAGAGAGGGGGATGGGATTGGCGTGTGGTCAGGTATGCGATTTGAACAAAAAATAATAATGGATGGTATGACTGTTAACTGACTGTGTATGAACTGGTGGCCTACAAAATAATGGCCAACTGACATCCAAGAATTGACGGACAATCCACCATTTTCTGAAACTGTTAGTGAATGTTGTGAACTTAAAGTATTTTGTTGAGGATTAATTTTGTTAATGAACACCTCAGATTTTTTTGTGGATATGTTGAGTGCATTCAGTCCAGACCTGCACTTACATGTAGCTTTGTATAGGCAGTGAGCTATCAAGGCTCACTGGAAGGATTCCGCAGTGATAGCTGAAAGAGCTTATTTCTGTGAAAGTTTCCTGCCTTAGCTTGCTTAAGGCGAATTTCCACTGTTGCATAAATTTTACATAGGCTAGGCATGTAAATGACTGACTTTACGTGCATAAATAAAATACAAGATGTTGTATGTATGGCTTGCATTAAATGTGAAGATTGAGAGCTGTTCAACTTTTACATTTAACGCAAGCCATTCAAACAATCTCTTGCATTTTATTTATGCATTTAAAGCCAGTCAAATACAGTCATGCATACCATGCTTAAAATCTGTAGAGTGACACAACTGTGGAGATCCACGTTCATTTTCATACAATAAACAGACTTTTCTTATTGTTGAAAGAAATGAAATCAATGAGAAACACTTTTAAAAGTGGGGGGGGGCTAGGGTTTGGTATGGTTCACAGAAGTGTGATGGGAGTGGGGAGTGGTAGGAGAAAACATCAACACAGGAAAAGAATGGGGGGTTACAGGGGCCTCTCTGCGGCCCCTGTTTCCATTATTCAGAGCAAAGTTATTTTAAAGGGGCAGTGTCGTGGATTTTTGGTAAAAGTCTGGCCCTGGTTGTTCAAACGATGGATAGCGCTATCCTTGAGTTATCCACTGGATAGTGAGTTATCCGGTGGATAGCGCTATCCATCGTTTGAACAACTGGGGCATGGAAAGCAAAGGAGACGTGTTTACCGATGGCAAACGAAAATTAATGGCCATAGTTTCTTCTTTCTTGATTTAGTAATTTTATGGTCCAAATAAAAGGGATAATGCCCAAAGGCATGATACTATGCCTTTAAGGTCTTCCTCACTTATCCTGAGTTACTTCTGAATCAGTGAAAACCTATAATAAATTGGTTATCACAGGTGTTTACCTAGTAATTAATTTCTAGTGCAGAATATGCTTTGAACAACTTGGCCCAGCACTGTGACTGTACAATCATGTACGTTGTTGTTTAGTGTTTACAAGCAGGAGCGCATGGGTAGGAGCTTGCCTCTCCTATACAAGCCCTATGAGTCAACCTTTGCTCGTACATGTATCTTTCTATTAATTTTTTAGAATGCCACGAGTTCTTCGGCTCTGCACACACTGTTTAGAATGGCCAATAAGAATAAAGTTATTGTGGAACAAAGACAAAAAATAGCAAAAACAATGTATGCAACTTGTGCAAATTGATGTAAATTGTTGTAAATGTGAGTTTCCTGCTGAAGGATTACATGTAGTTCTAAAAAATTGACAGATACGCGCAAAGTTTGACTCAAGGATATAATGCATTGGGAGGCTCCTAGTCATGGGTGCCTGGTGTAAGTATTATATTCCTTCCTGATATAGGATGCAGAACTGGTGCGTAACATTTGCCGGTGGGTCCGTGCTGCCGTTAAAATTCCATTTTTTGCCAAGCTAACTCCAAATGTTACAGACATTGTGGATATCGCAAAAGCTGCCAAGGAAGGTATAATGTACATGACTGTTGTAATGGTTGCAGTTTGTTAGCCTAGTTTTTACTTGAGAAATAGCATTTACTGAGTTGAGAACTTCGACGGAAAAAGTGCTGTTTCTTAAATTCTGTACACTGATCACTGTAATCCTTGGCACATACTGAACATAAACTCGTAAGTTGTTGAAAGGTGTTGCACACTTTCACAAGTGTGAAAGAGTTTGTCTGTTTGTCTTCCCAGGAGCACAAGTGATACTAGTTTATTATTTTGTCTTATGCCAGACGAGAGGTTTAAATCTTACTCTTAGCGTTAGGTGGATTTGTTTTTGATAATCCTGAATTCAGCTCCATCGTGTTTTGTAAAATTTGGTATTAGTTAAGTTAAAAGTAACTCACTGGTTGTCTCTTGCCAGTTGAATTTCTTAATGTTTATTGATGTTGTAGTGATGTTTCGATTATTAGTGGTAAGCCTTTAATACACCTGTGCTAGTATTATAATTAACAATAAATTATTCATGACTTCCCAGAGTTAATTTATAGCTGACATGTTTATTAGCTGTCGGTACTTATTGAAACCACTGAATATTATAGGTTCTGCAGTTTAACTGACCTTGTACTCAATATTGTCCTCTCCTGAATGAAAGAAGGATACTTGAGCAATGGTAGCAGCTCAGACTTTTAACACAATAGACACCACTTCAATACTAAACAATAGGCAGCTTTAATATAATAGCTGCTACACTACGGAACTTGGGCTAAAAAACATCCTTACCAGCTAGAGGCCCAATAAACTTTTCGTTTTAGCTCCTATCCTGTTTCAAACAACTGTGCTGTCTACTTTTATTGCGATAGCTCAAGTGAGGACGCAACCTTTGCATTTAACGCAAGCCGTTCAAACAATGTGAAAGTGAGGGCACATCCCAGTATTAAATGATGGGGATGTGCTTGCTCTCGCCTCTTTAAAAGCTTACCATTTTAAATCAAAAGGTGAATTTATTACTGATTTTAGGTTTTGCTGATGGAGTGACTGCAACCAACACAGTGTCTGGTTTGATGGGCCTGTACCCAAACAGTACTGCTTGGCCATCCGTTGGCAAGGAAAACAAAACAACATATGGAGGTGTGTCGGGAAATGCAATTCGTCCAATTGCATTACGTGCTGTGTCTGCAATTGGCAAAGCTCTGCCCGGATTTCCAATCCTAGCTTCAGGTGGGGCAGACAGTGCAGAAGCAGTGTTACAGTTCCTTCATTGTGGTGCATCTGCTGTACAGGTACATGTATAGACTGCAGTTGTTGCACTGTTATAAATGATTTCTGTCCACAAGTGAACCATTGCCAGGAGGTTTATTATCAGGCATTTATCTGCTCCCTCAACCAGCCATCAAAATTAGGTTTTTAAGGGCAGAATTGGTCAATCATGAGGCTCCCAACATGGTCAGGAGCAGAACAGAACTGCTAGTAGATTGCAGCACATCTGCTGACTTACGGAATAGACTGATGAAAATAATATTGAATTAATGATTGACCAATATTGGCATTTTAATAGTTCCCTGGAAAAACCTGGACCAGTAGACAAGCCAAGTACCTCTGGACATTGGACATGCACTCACAAACAATGTCTTATAGTATTGGCCCAGCCTTCTCTCCTATATGAATGTTGACAAAGTGGTGAAAATTCTGTGCAAGCCATGAATAGATGGAAAGGTGTAGTACACCCTTGGGAAGTGTAGGATACAAATTTCTTGGCAATGGGAAAAGGGGCAGCTGAAAAATCTGAGTCCTAGGCAGGATTTGAGCCCATGACCTCTGTAACACCGGTCAGATGCTCTATGCAATTCAGCTACGTTGCCAAGAAACTTGTATCCTATCCTTCCCATGGGCACATTACATCTTTCCGTCTATCTATGTACTTGTACATGTAAAATTGAGGTGCTTGACTTTGTAGAGCCTGCAGATCTAGACCAGTTGGACTCGTTGTTCTCTCAGGGCCAAGATAAAAGCTAGAAGCTACCCAGCTCCCCAGTGAGTTCTAGGAACCCAACATTGGATTAGGGGATGGGGGGAAGTATGGAGAGGTTACCAGTAACCTTTTATCTCACAGGCAAATTAGGGAATGACCATTATTATATTTTGCAGTGGTGTGTCACACCTTCCCAATGACTTTTGTCCACGATTGTAATTTATGGCCTACCTGCCACAAGCTTAAGTTGTCTGACTGTACACTGTACCTCAGTGGTATAGCATCTAGTGAACTACAGTGTAGTAATCCAAATGTCATACACCTAGGCTAGATTCCTGTCAGGGGTGATCAGAGTTTTTTTCCCAAGTATCTTTAAGTCATTATTGATGCATTTAAGCATTTAATTTTGTCTACTGGAGTTAACATGATTATTAACATCCTTTTCCATTCCTCCGTGAACATGTATTTGTAGATGCTACTTTCAACAACTTGTAGTCAAGTATACGGTACTCTTCCTTTATACAGATATCAAGTGCTGTGCAGAACCAGGACTTTACCCTGATTGATGATTACGCATCGGGACTGAAATGCTTATTGTATCTCCAAACTATTCAAGCGTTTTCAGAGTGGACTGGCCAGAGTCCTCCCACACCAAAACATCAGAAAGGAAAACTTGTTCCAAGAATAGCTGACCTTGTTGGAAAGGTGTGGGTGATTTTGATGCTATTGTATTCATGCAGATACTTTGTTTTGAGATTTCTATTCATGTCATAATACAGACTGTGTACTAATGCGCTAGAGGGGAATCTATTTTTCTAAAACTTGAAATTAGCATTTGTATCAATAACACTTGATTTTCAGTGAGAATGCAAGGGTTGGATATGGGAGGTTTCAAAAGACAAGGCCCTATAAGTCTTGTTCATTCTCTGAACAAGTGGAGGCTGTGGGAAGGAATGACGATTATTGAGGCAAAACTTGAAGAACATATTGTATGTAATTATTAAATGCTGTTGTCTTGAAGACCTCGGCCCTTTCTGGGTTATAACCCAAGCGAAACATTTTTATGCGATGGCCTCCTTGTGACGCGTTACGCCATTAAAATAGCACTTTTCATAGGTACTAAAATTTGCAAAAAAAAGTAACTATCAGGACTTTATTAAAATTTTGGGCTTGTTGGATGGAGTAATATTTGTTTTGTTATCTTGTCAAGTTTGAACTTTGTTGCAGTCTCTTCCCAACTTTGGACCATATCTGATGGAAAAAGAAAGTCTTGTGGCAAAGCACAAGGAGAAGATTATTTTGTTGAGTAAGGAGTTTGAACCAGAGACAGTCAGACCAGCTTTTAAACCTGACAAGCCAGTTCCACTAGTCAAGGTGATTATCTTGGTTTCTAATTGCCACAAGATTCTCTATCTAGCATCTCACCACAGTTATTGTTTAAAGAGAATTATTTTAATATATGCTAGTCAGCAGTAGCATGGTAACTGAAACAAACCAGGGACCTGTGTCTCAAAAGTCCCAGGGGTTCAAGCATGCAACTGGAAACGTTTTCCTTTTGAAGATACAAAGTGTTTTACATTAACATTATAATTATATCACCATGACGCGAAATACACCTGAGAAATGTTGGGATCTTTGAGAAACAAACCCCAGGTCCAGCTGTCTGCACTATGAATGCCAGACAATGAGAGCGTTTCAAATATCTTGCATAGAGGAAAGTTTTTAATCTCAGATTTCATTGTGACAGTAGTTTGTGGTAGTATAATTATGTATCTCAGAGTATAATTATTGGCTACTTAATTCACCCAGAGACAACAGCTAACATACCAGTACATTTTATACCCTCCTTTGAAAAAGACGATTAAGACTCATTTGGACAATGGCAGCATGAAGTTGTCTAAACATGATAATCAAATTTGCATTTGGGAACATTCTTTTAAACATGGAATGCCCAAAGACACCCCAAGAGAAAGTGGCCATTAGGCCACTTTTTGATACAATCAGTTACTCTCAGCTTAAAATTTTATTGAAACCACTGCACCCCTCCAACTCTAATACCAGGCCAAACAACCACACCGCAGCTACCGGTATGTCCCTTACGATATCCCATAGCCCTTTTACTCCCAATAGTGGCACTTATAGATTTTATTGTCTAATGCCAGATGGTTTTACTTGTCATAGGGGACCCCTCGGGGCTTAAAGGGTTAACAACATCCAGGTCCTCTAAAAAACTATGTCCCCCAGGGGTGGATCTAGGGGGAATGTGCAGAGGGTGCACCCCCCTCCCCTCAGTCAGCTACGTCATTCTTTAGTGGTTCACCCCCTCCGAAGAAAAATCCTGGATCTGCCCCTGTCTCCTTTCAAAATTTTATAAAGTTTGTGTTCAAAGTGTGCTTAATTCAAACAACATAAAGTCTATTAGAGTAGTTAGGTGACTTGAAAGTGTGTGCCTACAATAACGGCCTCGTAAACTTGGCAATTATCTGTAGAATTGGACAAAATTAATGATTCGTTTCTTACCAATATTAGTACTCTATGTCAACATAATGAACTACTGAGAGGGAGACAAGACAGCCTGAGGCAGCTCTTGCAACATCACTTTGAAACAGCATGAGCTGAACTTCATAGGCAATTTATTCATGCATAGATTAAAGTGCTCCTTAATTAACTTAAAAGACAGTATAAACTAATATCTTGCAGTTTACTCATTACTACCTAAATTCAGAACACAAGTTATTGTATTGCTCAATTGCAGTAACGAGGGCCACTGAAAAGTTTTGAAAACCATACTTTCAAAAGGGTCATGTTTTGACAAACATTGGCCGTGTAGCACTTTATAATTTCAACAGACTTAATAGGGCTAACGATCACATGGTTCATATGGGGTACAAAACTAGCACTTCACATTACACTCTAATCAGTTAAGTCTTTCAAAATTAGGTAGTGGCCTCTGGTGTATACGTATACAGTACCAAAATTTAGTACAATAATGTTTCTTGCAATAACCTTGTACCCTTATCATGAAACACTACATGTATGCATTGTCTGATAGCAACATTTTTGTAGAACCCATGCAAATCCAAACATCTTAGAAATTTAAGAATCCGATCCCACCAATGCGTCGGCCAACACGTCGGCCAACGCGTTGGCCGACTGTCGGTCGACTGTCGGTCGACTGTCGGCCGACGCGTTGGCCGCTGTTTAAACTTATAACGTATAAGATGCGTCGGTGGTGCGTCGGTGGTGCGTCGGTGGTGCGTTGGTGGTGCGTTGGTGGTGCGTCGGTGACTCATTTGGGCCGTATTGAACTGTTGAAAACCTAAACGTACCTTTTTCGTGCGTTGGTGGTGCGTCGGTGACTCATTTGGGCCTTATTGAACTGTTGAAAACCTAAACGTACCTTTTTCAAACTGAACGGAACTGTCTTCGACAGAAAACTTTCACTACCATATTGTATTTCGTGATATTAGAACCCAGTTCCCGTAACGGCAAGTGTTATTAGAACCCAGTTTTCACTCGTTGCCCGAGACTCATCAGCTATTTATATATATTATTACAGGGCTTCTATATTAAAAGTCAATGATCAATAAAGAGTTTAAGCTTCCCAATCCTTTATAATGCATGAAAAATAAGCATGTTGGTCAACTTGCAAATTAACTCCCCGCTCTGGTAACCGACCCTTGCCAAAACATCGAGCAGACCTAGGTACTAGTGTTTCATTTTAAAAATGGCGGCTATTTGCCAATGACGTTTTCGTGGTTCCTTATGAAGTTGTCCTTGCTTCCAACTGAAAGAACTAACAAAATTATAAAGAGTAAGTATTTAGACCAACGTGTCGGTAGTGTTTCGACCAATGTGTCGGTAGTGTGTCGGCCAACGCGTCGGTAGTGTGTCGGCCGACGTGTCGGTAGTGTGTTGGCCGACGTGTCGGTCGTGTGTCGGTGGTGTGTCGGCCGACACGTTGGCCGACGTGTTGGTCGACGCGTTGGTGGGATCGGATTCTTAAATTTTACCCATCTTAGGATGAGCATCTCTATCATAATGATAGTCAGACTAGTTAGGCAAATGAACTAATTGTTAACTAATTTAAAAGTTTATTTCTCGTTAACTACTTCAGACTAACTTGAGATTACCATGTATCTGTAATTGTTACAGATTATATAAATTATATTGTAGATGATAGTGGTGACTTGCACGTAAAATAGTAATCTTTGGTGTTCGTTATTGTCCCAGGATGTTGTTGGAGTGGCGCTGGATCGCATTGGTACCTATGGTGACCTTGACAACAGGCAGCAAGTGGTGGCTGTTATTGATGAAGACTTGTGTATAAACTGTGGCAAATGTTACATGACCTGCAATGACTGTGGTTACCAAGCCATCACCTTTGATCCCCAAACTCATTTGCCACATGTGACAAAAGATTGCACTGGTTGTACACTCTGTGTCTCCGTCTGCCCCATTATTGGTAAGATAATACTGGATTCACAGTAAGACTATACAGACATAGTTACTAAAGTTAACTGGTGACAATTGTTCGGACATATGTTTTCTCAAGGACTCTGGAGGCTGTGTGGTCCAGCAATTAAGGTGTTGGGTTCGTTCAGGTTATTTAAATGAGGTATCTGTGGACTGTCTTGATACCAGGGTGCATTCCACTATAAACCACGCATTTGCTGATAGATTTTTTTCAAGCAGAATGTCTTACACTAGGTCACTGTTCATTTAGTCTCAGTGATTAATGAAAGTTAGGCACAGGCCAAACGTCGAACTTCACATGAGACAGACTAAAAATAGAACAAATTAAGTTCGTGATAAGTCTGATGTTTGACTAAATTATTTTGGATCAACCAACACATTTTATCCATCTGCCCCAGATGGATAGGACGTGTGAAGATTGAGTCTGGGGCAAACATCGCACTTCTCAGATCATTAGTTGACTTATCTCCTTATTAAAAAAATTGTGTGATAATGTATATTTTTACTTTTGCATTTCGTTGATGTTAAGTTTGACTCTTGACTCAACATTCTTAATTTGGGTCCACCCAAATCAATTTGGATCAACCCAAACTACCATTGGTTTGTCTCGTGTGAAGTTTGATGTTTGGCCCGGGCTTTATTAATTTACCGGGGGTAATGCCTTGGCTGTGGGTTTTGGTGCTTTCAAAATTATTCAATTAAGACATTTCACTTAGATGAAGGACTAATAATATTAATGCTCGAAAAATGATCCGCTGGCAATTCTTTCTTACGGTGGTTAGTTTACTTTCATCAACTTGTTTGATAAAACCATATTATTTTTTCAGTTTCGGCCCCCACCAATGGAGCACCACGGTTCCTTAATTAGAAACTAACCTCTTCATTGACAACAATAATATAGATTTAGCCAAGCCTAAAAGCAGAGCTCCTGGGTTATTTATTCTTACAATAAGTTAACCTGGCTTGAGCCTACGATCCAATCGAAACCCAGTATCTGGCCAGCAGTCAACTAAAAAAACAGCTCTAAACTCGAGCCCATGATGTGGTCATGTGATACTGGTCAGCGGATACCTTGTTTTGACAGGTGTCAATTGACCATAACATGGATGTCCAATATCAAAGATGTACGCTGTAAATGGACACCATGTTGGGCATATTGATTATGATCAGGATATTATTAAATTATTGGGCAACTTTGTTGTGTGCACACGCCCACAAGCAATACCACTAGCCATGATTACCATGAGAAAAAAGCGCCTCATGGGTTCCTATGAGTATGGTGTTCTGCTTGGCGGCCCTTTGGGCTGCTGGAGCTCCACTATAAACTGTAGGAGATACGTCCACAGCTGTAAGTGACATCATCCTTAACTTCTGATCAGCAAATTTTTGCTTCATTTAGACTGTATCAAGATGGTACCAAGGGAAGGTCCTTACAAGCCCTGCCGTGGTGTTCCTCTTGCTGTCAAAACCTAACAGTACATCACGAAAACACATCTGAATCTGTTACACAATTTGCATGACTGGATCTGTCTGCAACAAATGTTATCAGTTGTGGAGGCTTGGGTAAAAGAGGGACTTAAAACTTTCTTTTGTATGATAACAGCTTATTTTTAACACAGAGTATTATTATTATTATAATTTATTAGAGCTCAATCGAAATTTATCATAATAATTATACATGTAATTATTGTAAGAATAAAGATAAGCATTGTTTGAAAACATAATCAGTAACAGTTTGATAATCCAACATGATTGTAAGTATTTTTTTAATACATATAAGTCATTTTCGTGGTATTAAAGATTTAATCGTAATTACACCAGCTAAGTGTAAAAGGAAAACGTAATAATAATTAGTGTCAGTGATGAAAGTATATTTTGTGAAGAAGGTTTTTAGAAACAGGTACAAAAAACGGTAAATTGAAAAGAAAACTTGAGAGGATCCACATGTTTATTTCTTGATGGCAGAGGATTTGTAAGGGTGAGTTTGCATTGGACAGAAATACTTTTAACTCCAGCAAGTTTTGTCAAGGCACTATGCCTCAATTGACACGTAAAAAGGACAGTTTCATCAATCATCTTATGTCCAAGCCTTGACAATAGCAGAGGTACATGTAGCGGTACTTCAAAACAGTCTTACTACATTGGTGTAGTTCAGCTAAGTAGGGTTAGTTTGATGCTCAGTTTTGGTGGATGATATTGGTGGATATTGAACATCAAAAATGTGTCTTTGCACCTGTGGTTTTATTCTGCATAATTATATGACAAGTCAATCGCATCCTTAGAGTCCGTTTTTTCTTTTGCGTAGCACCAAGAACACAGACTCTGGCCACTTCCAATGTATGCACAGTTGTAGCAAGGTCCATTTTTGTAACCGTTGAAAACCAGTCTTGTTTCGAATTTCTGAGCATGCATGCATGGATGAGCCAGAAGTCCGTGATTTGCGGACTTCCTGTCTTGGAAGTGACCATTGAGTTTTCACTCACTCTTGATTGTTTGAATTAATTAGAATAAAATGGGGTAACATCACTGTTTCCCCAAGTTTCAGGAGACCGTCCTTCCAAAGACAGCCTTGTACAGCATTCAAGGACTTTAAGTAGCTAAGATTTATTTACGTCTTCTGATATTTAATTTTCGGAAACACTGTTTGTACTTTGCTTGGTGGGGTGGGGGACTTAACATTACATTTCTTCATTTTGAAGATTTTTGCTGTATTAGAACACATTATCGTGGTAGTCTGAATGCATTTTAGGTTTGCTTGTGAGAGTTAGTTTTTACATGTAATTGTGTTACTTTAAAATGGATGTTTTTGGGCCATTCCATCAAATTGACACTGTGTGTCATTGATGCGAACTTGCTGTGTTAAGGGTATAGTGGCAGATCAAGACTTAGTGTGATGAAAAAATGAACAATAAAGGCCAGTGTTTGCAGTATTTTTCTCTTTGTCAGTTTTTATTTCAAAATTTATAATTTTACCCTATGCAGTGTATTTCTGTAAGAGAAACCCCACCCCCCTCCCCTCCTTGTAGTGGTGACTGTAACAAGAATCAATGATGTGACATAGCCCCTTTTAAGGTTCATAACATTAATATCCTGACCAACTGCAAGTATCATTTCCATTTCACTTGAACACAACAAAATTATTAATTTTTCACTTTGAATTTGCATTTATTGTTTTATTACAATTCTAGACACTTGGAAATTTTATTACCACCTTTTTGTTATCTTAGATCAAAAAATCTGACAAGTTCCCCAAATAATTAATTCATTTGCTATGGTTTTTTTTTACTCTACTGAATAGTTTTCCTAATAATAATAATAATAATAATAATAATAATAATAATAATAATAATAATAATAATAATAATAATAATAATAATAATAATAATTATAATAATAATAATAATAATAATTATTATTATTATTATTATTATTATTTTTTTTTTTTTTATTATTATTACCATTATTGTGGTCAAAAGTTATAAGAACACCTTGGTACAATTATAACTTACATTTAGAGTACATTTCACCTGCAGCACTATATTTTGCATATTTTGAATACATATGTCTGAGTAATATTTACCACTGTTGCCTTACAGTCAAGCTACGTCACATGTAACCAGTAGTTTTGAAATTTGAACTGAATATTCAAATCATTCTGCATGCCAGTTTTGAACTTTTGATGAATAATTGTTGTTCAGTTATTGTGCATTTTTCGTACCAACTTTTGGAAAAATCTTCAAGATTCCATTCAAATCTCAGAAACTCCAAGGAGGAATTCAGATGTTCTTTTTAGTCTCGCGGATTCTGGTCATAGCTTGACTGTAAAAACAATAAACCAAGAAACAACTGCCTGTATAATTCCAGAGTCTTACAGAGTCTTGAATCCTTGAAAACGTCTGGACATTTGCAACTTGGAAAAAGTCTGGAAAAATTAGTAAAAAGTCTGAAGAATTTTTTGTTTTGAAAACTGAAACAATAATATTGCTTTATTGCTAAATGATTTTTTTCAGGTAGTTAAATCTTATTTAAATTTTCGTCTTTGGCGAAAACATTCAATCGCAGACCGAGAAGTCTCAGATCTCTCTTACGCCAGCACTGCATCGTGGTTACTGTATGTTCACAGTGCATCATGGGACAAACTATATAATTATACTAAACTTGGGTCTGGAAAAAGAATTAGCATTTTGGAAAAAGTCTGGAAAAAGTCTGGAAAAAGTCTTAAATATGCAACCAAAAATCTGTGCGAACCCTGGGTAAAATTTGCTCCTCAGAGATGCCATTGATTAACATTTTGCTGTGTTTAATATTAATTCCTTAATTAATTAATTAAGTAATATTGGCCTTAAAGAGCCCGCAAAGGAAGCAGTCAATTAGGTATGTGCACGAAACATTAAAAGCCGTCATACATAAATGTCAAATTCATGTCGTATCTGACAACACAGGCACATTCCAAAGATCATCCCCATTATTTGTATCACAGCAATCCAAATACCAAAACCACTTATGACGTGCAAGTTATTAAGCAGATATTTTCGAACAAAATTGTAGCACCCCTTGGTGTAAATCTTTGTAGCATCTTTGGTCACATGCTTGTTACAAGACTCCTCAGAAGGGTCTCTGCAGCAGCTTTTTGGAACAGAACCTTCATGTCTTCTCCCCCATCTTGTGTTGAACCAGTCACTGTATTTATCATTCCCACAACACTTAAAACTCGTCTGGATTTCATCAATCGCCCTGGTCACAGAATCATGATTATCGTCTCTATATCGGTTTAGAGTTTGCTTTATGTCGCCTCGCAAGTTCTTCTCAATTTCTTCCCTATACACGTAAGTAAGTACCAGGGCTGTGATCTCCAGAGCAAATATAATGGCAATGAATGCAAAATAGGAGCCAAGCATACATTGGCTCTCTTTGATTGCGCCACAGCAAGCTAGAAAAGCAACGACAATGGTAATTGCGCCAATGACAACACACAAGATCGGTGCAGACTTGTAGTTGATAGATCCACTGATCTTCGTGTAATCTCCAGCAACTTCTCCTTTGCTACTCAGCAACCAAATCCCCAAACCAAACAGGGTGCATCCAGCTAGCCAAAACAGCAAATTGAAGAAAACTACCATGAATTTTAGACATTTGTAGCCGCAATCTGCGGACATGTTGGATGCGAGAAGACTAAACGCGAAAAGTCCCTCTTCTCTTGCCTATTCTGACAAAGTTTTTATATTACAGCAAGACTTGTTAATTTCCTGTGTCACTTAAAACAACTGAGTCGAGCGCATAGCTTTGAGACGTAAGTCCACAAATGAAAGAAAACTTCCGTGAGTGTAGTCTCGATGAATGAGCTTCTTTATCGACGTCCTTGAAGTAACTAATCTTGAAGTTTGCAATCAGATCTTGTAGGAGAAGTAAACGCTTTTAAAATCGCCGGAGCGATGACCTTTTCGTGGTTGAGATGACGACGGGAACAATATTTTGATAGAGTGCTTGCCTCCTTAATTTAACGCACAGGAGGCGTCATGATTGTTGCTGCCTTGATGATCTTTCACTCAAGGACGCTAACTCGAAAGACATCACTCCCTAATTGCAGGCACAAAACATTAACGATTCGCTAACCCGTGAGGAAGATGGCGAATACCGCAAAATAAGTCAGCAAAACCATAAATAATTAACCGCACACACGACGCGTGTCCAATATCCTTGAATCGCGAATATTGCCACCAGGCGAGCGATATAATATCGAAGACTTTACAAGATAACATATTGAAATGGTGCGCTGAAAAGGCTATGTTTATCTTTGAAGCCATCCTAGGAATGCAAGTTCCAATAACAAGTATGGTATACACTAGACAGAAAAATAATGAGAATCTGAAGTTTTGCGCTTTTGTCCACCATCTTGAAAACCGGTAGCGGACTGGGATCTACCTTTGTGTCCAGTTTCCACTCAAGCTGGCGGCCACAAAGCCATCATGGCGGCCAATAACTTGTTATTATTTACCATGGTAATATGTCTTGGCGTCGTGTTTTCAAGCGGTAAAAGAACAGGTAAAAAATTGAATGATTTCAAACCCATCGTGTACTTATCAGATAGTGGTGAATGAGATCTGCTTTTTCAGAATCTTGGAATGATGCCTCCGTGAACGAGTTGTTTATAATGTCAAAAGGAGAACTAGACACTCACGCGAAGAACGCCTCATCCAGTTGGCCTTTCTGTGTGCTTTACCGAGACCCAAGTACGCGTTTTTACGATTCTATAGATTATTTGATTCGTTCAGCTTTGCCTTGATTAGATTTACTGTCTTCCTAATTACAACAAGCTCTTGTTGTGATGTTGGATCATCATCGTTTTTATCATCACCATCGATCATCATCATCATCGGCATCGTCACCATCATCGTCATCATCAGTTATTATCAACAACAACAACAAAACAACAATAACAACAGCATCACCATCGATCATCACCTTCATTATCATCATCATCGTTGTCGCCATCAACATCATCATCATCATCATCATCATCAAGTTTTCAGATCCAAAATTCATGCTCACAAGATTATCCCTGAAACCAGGGTTGATGCATGCCAATGTGTGCGTGTGGAAGGTTGTAGAGGGGAGGGAGGGAGGGTGGAGGAAGACGTGAGGGGAAGGGGACAGTAGCCACTTAAAATTATCACCTGGTCATATTGTGGCTTATATAAATCAATCTAAAAGTGTTTCAGTTTGATTAGTTTGTGTTAATCCTATTACAGTACTATCAATATATACATGTACTCTACACTGTACACATCTCTGTAACCTTCTGATTTAGAAGCTCCTTGTAAAATATGGAACAAAGCTTCCAGTAAATTACTTGACACCATAATCAAGCTGGCAAGAAGCATGGGTTTCTTTATGTTCATTATTTTTTATTGATTAGTTATTTAACACATTGTTAAATGATTGTTATTATTTGCCGAAGGCAAGGTGAATATTGGTGAATAAAAGCTGACACAAAAAGTAAAACAAGTAACATCATAGTCTTCCTTATAGCTTCTGGGGCTATGTCTAGGAAGAGACAATTCTGGTAGTTGTAAACAAAGATATAAAACACAATTGAAATGGGGTGATTAGCTGGCTATTTACAAAGTGTTGTGGCTTCAAATTTATGACCTGAACAAAATGAGTGCAACTCATTTGTGGTCAGGTTGGGATTTGAAGCTGGAGCATTGTCAGTAAGTGCTATTTCTGCAGTTGAGTCATTATTTTAATTATTATATGCTTTATAAGTACTGGTTGTTACAGGTTGTCTTCCTTTTTCGCACAGATGCTCCCTCTTCTAGGCTCGAGGGGAGTCTCATTCAGCTATTGGAAAGCTTAAAACCAAACAGTTTTATGAAAAATTGGACTCTGGCCACTTTCAACCTGGATAGGGTATGATCCTAATAATATTATATCAGAAACCCATAAGGGTTGAAACGTGTAATGCACGTTCACAGCTTCCGAATATTCAGTGCGAACTGATTGGTTGAATGTTTCAGTGCTAAGTACCATATTTGGAAACCCCTTGCTCTTGTTGTTCCAAATATGGTACTTAGCACATTGAATATTCGGAAGCTTGTTTCCCAGAACACAAGGGGCCGTTACACGTTTCAACCCTTATGGGTTTCTGATTATATTCAAGAAAATTACATAGAAGGACTTTATAATATTTATTTTGTGTAATGATCTTAAATAATATTACTTTCATTGTATTTGTTCAAGTCATAACCAAAGGTATAAGCATAACATTTTCGGATGCAGGGATGGTGTACGTAGTGCTTAGAGTGCTTGCTTCCCGCCAATGTGGCCCGGGTTCAATACCCAGACTTGGCGTTACAGTATCTGGGTTGAGTTTGTAGATTCTCTACTCCGCTCAGGGAGGTTTTTCTCTGGGTACATGTACTCTGGTTTAATCCCCTCTCCTCTAAATTAAGACCAACATTTGATTTGAATTGTGTAAATTTACTGATTTCAGTTTAGAGTATCCCCAATTAAGTGCTCCAGCACTAGAAGACTAGACACTTAATAAAGTTCCTTTCCTTTCTTTATATGTATATATTTTTTTGTATGGCAACTTATCTCTTATTCACCCCTGAAGCAGTTCCCATTGATGACTAGAATTGTCTGGCATCTTTTAAGTGTCACTCTCAGGAGGTGAAGGGTTAAATACTGATGTTGCAGCCTTGCAGGTCTTACAAACAAAGTATTTTCATAAAAACGTCAGGGCAACAACTCTTTGGGATTTTCACCACTTTCACTCTCTCTCTTAGAAATTCAAAGGTGGCTCTCTTACATGTAGGAGGGGAGGAGTTAACTAAAGAGGACAATAATTACATGTAGTAGATTTTTAACAGACGTAGATTTTGTTCGTCCTTTTGTCCCCAGGGGGTCCCTCATAGGAGGCAATGGGCTAATAAAAGGAGACAAAGTTCTTTTAGTACTTAAAATACAGAGTGTAGATGCTCTTAACCCTTTGCCCTTGAGGAGTTACCCATTAACGAGTAAAATTGTCTGGTGTTAGACAGAGGAAAATCTCTGAGTGACCCTCTCAAGACTTGGTTCTTGTCTATTAAATGTGATATTTCAGGGTATGTTATTTTGGGAAGGCCACCCTGGTAAAGTTCCAGCTCTGCATTGTCATATCTGGACTGCTGCTTCTCCAGTCAGCTACCCTGTGACTGACGTGACAAAAATTACATCTCACTCATTGCTGTGGTGGTTTAAGAATGTGGTAAGTTTTAGACAGGAAGAAAAAGAAAGAAGAGATTTCATGTAGTGATAGAAGGCCATAAAAAATTGTATTTGGAATTACTTTTTTTAAAATTTGTTATCCATAACAAATTACTGTTACAGTAAAAGTTATGAATGAGTTGTTTTCTCCAAAAGAGATTGTGTTGTAAGTTTTGGAAGTTGCATACGGGAAGTGGATTTCCTAAAATTAATGTTGAAGTTACTGTGTTATGGTAACTAATTACCGGCAGAAAGATAATAACCTCGTTATTTCCACGAAACGCAATTTATTTAACTGTAAACAACAGGAGACAACTTAACTCAAGCTAGCGACTACCCTGAGTACAATCTCAGTACAATTAACTCAATACTTGTCTACGCTTATCTGACCACAGGCAAAGTACTGTCCTTCTCTTTGACGAAATCTCCTGAAGAATTGTTTCACAGTATCGCACTCCACGGAAACCAGCTACTAGACTTGACAGCAGAATGTCAGAATCACAGACGAACGGGGAAATCCCTTCACTTGTCACTTATAGATGTATATAATTATGTCTTTAATAATATTTTGTAGATTATAAATTTTTAATTTAGATAATTAGTTTTTTCACAAACGAAGAGCCACCATGTGGAAGTGTTGTGAAATAAACCTTTTACTTACTTACTTACTTAATACTTACTTACTTACTTGTCACACAATATCACTTGGAAATCATTTACAGGGAACAAAGTCCCCAATCACAACAACAACCGACTGACTGACTAGAGAGCCACTTAATATATAGCTATCCAAAGAGAGTGGGGCCGTTCTCTCTGTGCAGAGCGGTGAGGGCAGTGAATGTGACGGTGGTCCCCATGGCATTCACAGGCGTGACCAAAGACGCCAGAGGCTCTGTTAGTGACGAGGCAGGGGAAATGGAGGAGCCTGAAGCAGCTGAAGTGGTGGCCGGAGGTCTGGTGTCAAAATTGTAGAGGTCTGGGTGGATGGGAGACCAGTCGGTTGAACCTGAGGCTGCGGCTTCTTTTCTGAAGGCGATGTCGTAGTGGAGCCATGATTTGTCACAAAAACGACCTGCTGTCTGAATAATGAATAACTTGTATTGGTTTAAATCTTTCCAGTGAGAGGGGAAGGTGTGGCACAGAATCATACATGTAGAAAAGATTGTGAAGGCTTCTATCCAGATGATGATGTCTGCTATTTCGATGACCCATTTCTTGGACTCTGATACCACCAGTTTCCCCTCCAAAAACACTTGGGGTTCGATTTCTTGGGCTTGCATATTTTCTGGAAGAAGGTCAGCCAAGTCTACAAAAAGCCCTGTTATAATTTTAGGAACAAGTTTATATGGGACTGAAGCATAGCCAGGACCCACCACAAATGCTGTGTTGAGGTTTGGAAATGTGGAGGACTCAGATCCAGTTGCGCCACTACAAGAGCCCTTGACCACTACAGGCAAGTTGGCGGAGGACGTGGGGGGGAAGAGCAGAGACAACTGAAGGGCCACCAAATGAGTTATAAGTTGAAATAAATGAGGGCACAACTAAGCGTACCTGAAGACTGGGAGGTAGAGCAGGGAGTACATGTACCGGAGCTCGAGGGTGCCGGAGACTGTGTTGAACTCGAAGCCAAGGAGAGAGGACTAGATGTCGTGGCCATGTTTGTATTCCCGCCACGGAGATAGCGATTCCGTGAGAGCTCTTGAAATAGCCTGTGCTAAAGAGTTGTTATCCTGCACAGAAACAAGTTGACTTGGTGTTGAAGCTGGAGTGTTAACTGGAGAAGCTGGTGTAGAATCGCTACCAGATCGCAGTAACCAGAGAAGACATCATAGACAAGCTGTTGTTTGTGGTTTGCATCCTGAAAGAATGTGACAATACGCACGCCTTGAAAAATTGAAAGAAAAAAGGATACAAGAAAAAACATCCTGCTTCAAAATTTGCTAAAAAACAACGAAAAGACGCTAAATGAACCACTCCACAGACAACTGCACAGATGCCCGACGAAGAACTTGCAGGTCCTAGCAGTGTAGAAAGCTACCACGTACCATGTGAGCCTTCACTTATGGGATTGACCGCTGGATGCCCGCTAAGCTTGTGGGCCATTTGACCGCCAAGATTTTGACCGCTTGACCACTTAACTTGTGGTCCACTTGACCGCTTAACTTGTGGTCCGCCTGACCGCTAAGCTTGTGAACTGCTTAACCGCTAAGCTTTAGAACCGCTTGACCGCTAAGCTTGTGTACCGCTTGGCCACAAAGCTTGTGAACCGCTTGACCACTAAGCTTATGAAATGCTTGACCGCTAAGCTTGTGGACTGCTTGACTGCTAAGCTCGTGGTGGTTTACTTAGTTAAATTACATTTAACCAAATTTAACATACCAGCAGAAGCCACACAACATGCTGCGAATAATTGGTTGATACCCATTGCTAGACCACTGCCCTAGCCTCTGAATCATGTGATCTGGAATACCATTCCTCGCTGCTACTGTTGCTGCTCCTATACAAAAACTGTGACTGGAGAAGTTCCCAGGGATACCTGCACCCTCTAATATGTGACACAACCAAGACATATGTAGCAATCAAGTCAAAGGCAAACCAGATTGCAGTAAAAAGAATGGACCAGTAGCATTGCCTCTCCTTACAAGGTAGGCAAGGACTGCTTACACCACATACAAAGGTGGCTGGGGCCTCCAAATGTGGCTAGATCACCCTTTATGGAAAAGATCCGTTTGGAAGTTTTGATTTGGACATGTAAGCACGAAGCCTAGGGTGAACCATCAACTGAGTCAACTTCCACATCCCCCATCTCTGAATACCTGGATGGCTTTGGTAGAGTTAGCTCTGCCAGTCATAAGAACCCAAAGAATCCCAGGGTACAGGCAACCCTGAACATGCAGTGGCCTGAACAGTTCACATCCTTTAAGGAAAGGATCCCTTTTGGAAGCTTTAATTTGGATATGTAAGCACAAAGCTTTGGGAGAACTGTCAAGTCAGCTGCGACATTCCCCACCTCAAAGTACATTTCAAGAGAGGAGAAGTCAAGATGGTGAGGAGTCAAGCTGGGACAGGGAATGTAGATGGTAATGCATTTGGAGCTAAACAGCCCCAACTCCTGCCAATTAAAGTGAGACAATGCATCAGGTATAGATTTCTGAACTCCTAGGAAGTGCTGAGCAGCAAACGTGAAGTGAAAACAAGCAGCAGATGTCAGAAAATGTTGCACTAAGTGCATCTGTTAGGGTTCCCTCAACATCCGAGACCCTTTAGAATGGACATGACAGCCTCATTGTTGGAATGAAAGAGAATATGTTTCTAGGACCACGCCACTCCCTAAATGTGCACTGCAATGACCACAGGAGACTGTCACACCTTCTTGTAAGCAATCAAACGGGGCATTTGCTCACTGGTCCATGAACCATTGAACCACTGAGTGTTGTAGTATGCCCCATAACCAACTGCCCTAATAGTATCAGGGGTGTCTTCTGGGTCAACAGCAGTCAACAAACTGGGAAGCAGCCAGAAGGTCACCTTGTCCCATTCCAAGAGAAACTGACACCACCATTGTAAATCTAACTTGAACTCCCTAGTCAAGCATATTGGGTGATCTCTACTTGGAAAGCATCTGAGCAGATCTACAGTACAGCATACATGTATTTTTCATCTAATAAATGTCCTGCCAGGACACACAACCTTAGCCTCATGCTGCAGGTGACTGATCAAGGACTGGAGGTGTTTGCTGTTACACCAGTGCCATGACACCCAAGATTCGACAAACTGTCACAACACCTCCAAATGGATGCCAGACACAACCAATGGCATTGAAGGACCTCCCACTTTTTGGGATGAAGAGGCAAACCCAAATGCTTGCACACATCCAAGGCATCTAAAATGTTCCAGTTCGGGAACCTTGTAGTTATAAACAATAATCCAATTCCACAATGGAAGCTACTGAATCAAAAATTAACGGAGCAGAGTGCAAGTCAAACGGGAGTATGAGGTCGACAAAACACTAGATTTGACCCTGTCACAAGGGTCAGGGGGTGAGCGTTGTAAATAGCAAGTAATCTGGGGCCTGGAAGTACCCAATGGCAGGCAGGTTGCAGCTCAGGCACTGCAACGATGCAAGTACTTGCATGTGGAATAGGGAGACAAGCACTTGCCCTGCAGAAGAAGAGCCAACAGCTTCAGAGGACCGAGGGAGCTCTTTTGCTAAGGGTGAACATGCTGATGTTCATTGAAGTCGCACATTTTTGGTTTGGTGGCTGTGGCATGCTCCTTGAGGGCTTGCTCACCCAGCATACTGACAATAGGCCCGAAGAGTAGGCAATGTATGAGCCATCAAATATTGCCAAAGATGCGGGATAATCATGGAGGTAAGGACCATAGAGAAGAGCATGAATGCCTCCACCCATCTAACAATGTCCTTGATGTGATCTCAACACGGTTTTGTGCCAGAAGTGGAAATGACCCACTAATTAATGACAAGTTGAGGGTCAGCTTCAACTTGCAAAAATTGATGGCCATTAAGTTATACAGATTTATATATTTCCGCCCCTAAGTTTGTGCTTTACCTACCAACTTTGCAGAGATTGTCGAAAAACCTGAACTGACCACGAAGATCGCCAAAAGGGATGTAATGCTCAGAACACAAATGCAGAGGGAAGCACATGAAGTATTCAATGTGCCCATTGATATTGAGGATGAAGCTGTGGCAACTGGTGGTAAAATAAAAGTTTTCACAAATGAAGACACAACTATGGAGGACCTACCTATAGAAGCAATTGGAGGGCTCTTGATGAGCTTCAAAGCCATATCCCAAGGATAGTAATTTCAAGGTATTCAATGCAGGTCTGCACTTGGCCAAGAGCTTGTGGAAACTACTGGTGAAGCCATCGTAGCTGTGGAGCCCAAGAGTCAAAGCATGCACCACCTGCAAAGCTGCTCTAATGGCCGTGGCAGAGCTAACAACAGGGTTTTGCCAGCTGGAATTGATCCTTCTCCCCCCACCCCCCCCCCCCCCCCCCCACCTCTTCCATCTCCTTAGTATGTAACACTTCTGGCCAGCAATGCCTCGATTTTAATTACTTAATGTTTCCCCATTATTGGTGTGGGGAGTGAGTTTGGCCCATTCAAGTCACAGTGGCTATAAATCTAAAAGGGATCTCACTCAGCAACTTGAACATACTTAGATGTAACACTTTGTTACATCAGTTAGAAGTCTGCATGGTCACGAGTTTAGGGCTCTGTCACAAAGACAAAAATACATTTATAAGTTGTAAGTACTAATTCTCTGGAAGCTGCCAACCAGATGGCTCAGTTTGCGTGAGCATCAGACTATCGTGTGATTAACTTTGGCCAGACCAACACTCATTATCTTTAAATAACTGAGGAGAAAGCTTTTGGCTGTTATTAGATAAATAAGTGCTACCTTTGGGAAGTCAATACTTTTGTTTAACTTACTTTCTTAACTTACTTAATATTAATGGTTGTGTATTATTTGCAGAAAAGGTTGTTTGCATCAAGAATAACAACATTCCCCTCAGAATTCCTGTCTGATGTAGTCGAGGGTGGAGGCTATTCCTTGGTTGGGGTTCCTGGCCGATTTCATCATCAAACAGTTGAAAAAGATCTTATCAAGGTTAGAAGATTTTACTGGGTTTACTGCATGTACTGTAACTCCTACTTAATATCACCGGTATATGGATTTCAAGGGAAACCAAAAAATTGCACTAGAAAACCAAGCCATGCTTAAGTCTGTCTCTTTGTGAAAACAAGTTGAAGGCGGCTGCGAAAGAAGCCTGAAAAAATCGAGACACAAATTAAGGGAACTCAAACCCATGACTATGCGAGTGCACTGCAGTACTTGCTCTACTACCATCTGAGCTATCAAGCAGCCAGGTGAACACTTGCAAGTTCACATTAATTTGTATCTAGTAATGGGTGAATGTATGATAGAAAGCTACATAGTTGCAGGATCAAGTATTATATGAGAATTTCATAGCAGGTTCAAGTCTAAAATCTGACATCTATAGATATCAAAAACAAACTTAAGTATTTTTAATTAGAATATAATAATATAAGAAATTTCACAATATTATCATAATGAAACTTCTAATATTTAACTGTGGAATTCAGGTGAACTAAAAGTTAGAAAGATCATGATCACAGTTATAGTTAAATATTAATTACAACAAACAACTTTAGTTAACATAAAAAAAGCAGTTAACTGCTTTGTATTAGGGCAGGCCTGAAAGAGTAATGCACAGTGAGGTATGTTGCACACTCATGGGTTCAAATCCTGTACCAGCTTTCTTTTCACTACCTTTCAAAGTTAAGAAGCCATGTACTGTTGATTAAAACTTGTTGGTAAATCAAGAGCAAAAGAATTATAAATTACATGTAAATTATTATCACAAAGGTACATGTATTTTAGAATTCTCTTTATAATGAATTAGGTGGTATGCCATAGGGAAATGTTACCGTCGTGAATGGTTCATGAAGATGGCGTACATGTATATTCGTTATTGGATTAATTTAATAAGTTACAAGTTTAGAGAAGGTGAGGGTAGCAGGGAAATTAGACTCACCAAAGTCATGATCAGAACAGGTCACTTTGCATGGTGCCTGTTGCCGCTAATGACACCAATGGCAGTCCCATCGGGTGGAGAATTGCCTTTGGGGACTTTAATTTTTTTGCTTAGGTCAATGTCAATATCTCATGCAAGGAAGGGTTGCTGTTAGGACAGCTATATTATTGTCTTGCTGCTGGGTTTATAACAGTAATTGCATGGTTTCTTGTTACAGTTCTATGTTGTTTTTTATACATGTGTATAATTTTATTGGACATGCATGAATCAGGTGGCTAAAAGTTGGAAGAAAAGGATTAAAGTCTTTATTGTCATCCCACAGACTGAGGATGAGATGTAAGGGAGTTCTTTGTGTGAGTTGAGTTTACTGTAATTTCTAGAAAATTAAATATGTTAAAAAATGCATTAATAATTGATAATGCCTAATGTATTCACCTATCAAAATGGTCAATAATACATCAGGTGCAGTGACATTATCTTGCTGATTCGATAAAACCTCCTCCTTGCTAGTATGCATTGTTTTGACTGCACGTGACATAGCTTGTTTTTCTTGACATGTATGCTTACTGTATGTTCTCCTCGCACAATTTGAACCTTCCTTTGGACTTCTGAGGGACACGCTGTTTGTGGAATGCTTTTGAAGCTATACAAAAAAACTTGCAGCACTTGTTTTATTGGGTCTAAAAACAGTCGCCTCGTTTTTAAATAATTAAAAGATCTTGGGAGATAAATCTTTTAACCATGTCTCCCCTTAAGCAGGCTTCCCCCATTGATGATTAAAATCATCTCAAGTGTCACTTATAACTTGCATTACTGGACATATCTACCCCAGAGAAGAGTAAAATCATTCTAGTATCATATACAGAAGGAAATCTATAGATACGACGTTAGTGTCACCCTTATAGTTATAAGATGGAATAAATGAATGAATAACCTTTTTTCTCAAAAGTAACTGATTTCATAAGGGCTGAATTGTTAATGTAAACTGTACATTCACGTTCCATCAACAGGAATATTACAAAGGCATTAAATATCAGTCAACTACCAGCTGTCATCGTTTTTAGCTCTGCAGGTTAGGTTTAATTTTCATTCTTACTAAATACAAACTCCTTCTCAGCTACTTACTGTAGTATCCATTAACTTTTGCTGCAGATCTCTATTGTATTCAGTTTATTGTTTAGTTTCACAAGACAGTGCGATAAAATAGCCACGTCTGATCTGTATATGAGCATTAACAATGGGTCGATCTTCTTCGGCTTGCCATCGTTGACACCCATACAGATCTCCCACTCACAGTTTATCTTCATGTACAACATAGTACAATAACATATGTGTCCTCTAAACAAGTTGTTACCAAGCTGAATTCTCATAATTGACTTTGATTGTTGCGTGTGATGTACATGATTATTTTAAATTTAATTAATTCTACTGTTTAATAATTCATCAACCCCTGTTGATTTGTATCACGGTTTACAGAGGAGTACATTTGACTCAAATATTACCTGCTGATTGGTCATAGAGTGGTTTTCAATTGAGTGTCGAAAGTAATTAGTGAATTGCTTTGGCTTTGCATTACTTCACTCAGTGATTGGTTCAAAGTTCTCGCACCACTTTTTCAACCAAGCAGAAGTGAAACCAAAACTTATCGTGGCTTGTGCATGCACATTTTCCCGCGCTTTGCTTCGGTTATGTGTAGTTACTTTGAGTTTTGATTGATTTACTGGTCCAGGATTGTCTCCATCCTTTGTGATTCGCCAAAGTAATTACGTTCGTTTTGGTTTTACGACACTCGATTGAAACTTGCTCTTAACTTTGATGAATAATTAATTAATTTTACAAGTTGTGTTGTTGTTATTGGTCTACAATTCAGAATGGAAAGACAAAAAAAGACCTGTTGCTGTACTTGAAGGCATACACGATGTAGGAGAAAGAAGTCTTGAGATTTCCTTGGTGGCTTTGAACAGCCATGCTATACATCTAAATCTGGTCAGTAAAGGGCTGTGGATTATTAAAATCATGAACAGGTGCAGGATCATATTTTATTAAGAAAAAACAGTCTATTATGTGTCTATTTATCACAGATTATCATGCATGTAATTCTGTTAATGTTGTGGGTCCATTTAAAGCATTTACATTGTACTTCTTTCATTTAAAGGCTTATTGGTCTTAATTTATTTAATACGTTGGAGATATGTGTATTTTTGAGCCACAAATGCTCTCGTTACTACACTGTATATTACCTAGAAAAACTTAAAATAATTCAAAAGGATTGCTCAGTGAGAGAATGAAAACTAGACCTTTTAGATATTTTTCCTCAAACATAAGTTGACTGAAATTAAAGTGACCAACTGTCGGTCGACTCAGTCATTAACAATCTTTGAAGTTCCTAATTATCATGGACTAGCGCTTAGTGAAGGAACAGTTTGAAGTCGACATGTATATTGGTGATTCACTTTTGGATATTTGGTGGCTTTCAGAAATGTTTAAAGACTAATGGCTGATTCTTCGATAGACTTCAGTTGCCGCATTTTATGAAGAATTTTGAAGAGATGCATTGCGCTTCCTGCCAAGGAAGGGTCTTAACCGAAACTGTTTTCATGTTTTTCCTTCTCCGCCGACTAGTTGGCTGAATGCACTGGTCGTGTGTCAGCCAACACATCAGTTGCATGTTGATGTGTTATTGGAGTCAGTGGCAACTTGTTGAAAACCTGTAGTGAGCCACCCCAAGTCCCACAGAGATACATGATGATATAATGGAGGAGATGGGGTAAAATTGATTCTTGGAATTAAATTCCCAATTAGTTGCCAAAGGAGCAAGCTTTAAGACTTCAAAGAAGTTAATTTACGCAATTTCTTTATCTCTCAAGTGTTCAACTAATCCTCATGTCAGCTTTTTGTAACTTCACTCGGGAGATTAAGAGATTTACTTGTGTTGAATAATGAAACTGGGATTTTGCAGGACAATTTTAGAAATGAAGTGTTGGAAACAAGACATCCACAGCCGCCAATAGTTGTTTGTTTCTATTCTCCACGAAGTTCCTACACACTCAACTACCTCAGTGGTTTTCATCGTTCCTATGATACTTATAGCAAAATGAGGATATCTCTCCGTTTTGGAATACTGAATATTGCCGATCATCCCCAAGGTATGCAGTGAATTTTCCATGCATGCAAATTGAAGAGATTTCAAAGAAAAAAGATACCAGTGTTCAATAAGATTCAAGTTAAGGCGAATTTAAAGACCACAATCTTAGAGAAAACCATTGAGAAAACGAACCCTTTTAAACTATTTTTGTATTGATTTTAGCCAGTATCAGGGGCACCGAACGAGAATATAGTTCAAAACCACTTAATTATTGCATTGTTAAACGTATTTTAGTATTTAAAGGGTAGACATAAGCATATTTTATCCCCTAAAAATTTTTCATCTGTTCGGATTCCCTAGCTGAAAGTCTAGTGATCCGAAAATTATAGGGATCAAAACTTACCTTTTCGAAAATTTCAGCCAGAAAAAAGGCTCCCGAAGATTATTGGTGACTTTTTAGGGTAAAAATCCGTTAAAAAATGGGCAATTATACCACGTTTGAGATGTTCGAAAATCTTAGGACAGGCAGGCAAGCAAGGTACTTTACAACAAGTGCTCCGAAAATTCTAGATCTCAAATCGTCTTCCGAACAGTTATTTTCCGAAAATTGACGTTTGGTGCCTCTGCAGTATCACATTGCCGCCAGTTGTCACTGAAGGTTAGGGCACTTATGTCTAGGATTGCATCTAATTAGATGCATGGTTAATTTTGACATCCAACATGAAGTGTCCCTTTAAGTCTAAGTATTTTGTTACCAATTTCAACAATAATATTAAGGTTATTGGTTAGGGTTATTGTTAGCTTAGGATAAAAGCGGCTGTTTATCTTTACTTGAGCAGCAGTATTTGGGGAACACTAGTCTTTGTGACATAAATTGTCTGTATATAGAGGTTTTGCACGGCAGCCATTTTGCATGGCAGGAACAATGAAAATGTTTTGCAGTAGAAAGAACATGGGAAAAAGAATCTATTGTTCCTGCCATGCAAAACCTGTATACCCATTTTGGTAATTCCCAATCTGGAGGACAAAACAATGGTTGCTCTCTCCCCTGCATGAGAGAAACAAACCTTTCAAATGTAAAGCAATCTTATAGTGTTGTCCTCAAGAGTCAGAATTAACTGAACAGGGTCTATTCCGAGACACACGGGTGATGTTGAAGTTGGGGAGAAGGGCAAGGGGACACTTATAAACTTAAATGGACATACATTTAATTAGAGTCAATCCTGGACATAATTATTTAAGTTAGAGGTAGTTGTTGTCGTTTGGTTGATGTTCTTTTTTGCGGGGGAGGGGAAGAGTAGGTGGATTGAATAGAAGATTGTTGATCCGTCTACATGGATAAGAGGGGCAAAATCATTCACATTTCCTCCCCAAGTCTGCTATCCTTTCAGTGCTCAGTACTGAAAAATTAATTTGTTTGAAGCAGTCAAAAAATAAAAATAATGTGCCCATACTTTTTTCTTCTCATTATAGTGATTTCAAGATATGTAAATGCATCCAGCGTGTCTACTGTGCCATTCACAGTTGCTTTTTGGCAGGAGAGAGAAAAGACAACACAGAGTAAGAAGTCACGTAATTTATTGAGTTGATTTTTTTTCCCAAGATAATCATGGCAAAAAAATGCACTTAGCAGGAGCTTATCGAAAGGCACTTAAAATAATTAGATTTGGCTTCATTGCTGCTTCCATGTTTGTTAGAATTCCAAACGAAGTGTCACAGACAGTGAATCACCAGCTTTCAGGAACTGTGGTAGTGACAATACATGTAATAGCGGTTTGTTGCACATAAGGCTTAATTAACTGTTTACTAGATAATTTATAAGCATGTATGTTGCGTTTTTTTCATCTGAACTGGCGGGTGGCACACCTCATACAGTTCGATGTAACAATTGTAAAGTAGGTTTAGCCGTTTACTAGATAATTTGTAGCAATGCATGTTGCATTTTTTCATCTGAACAGGCGGATGGCACACCTCATACAGTTCGATGTAACATGAAAAGAAGGCTTAATTAACTGTTTACTAGATAATTTGGAACTATGTAAGTAGTTGTATGCACTCATTCAGACCTGATTTGACAGGTAGTCATCAAAATTAATGACATCATCAATCAAAAAACAAAAGAAGGGGGCGTGCATAAACTAGGGGCAAGTTGGGGCATGACGCAATGCGGTGTAACCCTAACCCTAACACGTGCAACATCACGTGCATCCCAGGTTGTCACATAAATTAGGGTTAGGTTAATGAGATTCCAGTCATGTGCGAAGACGAGGGTTTTTTTTTTTCATCGATGAGAATGACAAAGAAAGGAACGTAAGCCTAAAATATAGTTTCTTAAGGAGCATGCGCACACGTGTAGTGCATAAAATAATGCTGTGTGTGCATATAATTTTATCGGTATGTGACTAGCCTTGTTTGGAGAGAGAGAGAGCTCTGTCCTGCTCTGGAGTTGAACTGTGAATAAGAGATGGCAGCAAAGCAAAGACAAGACTAAGGAAAAGAAACCAATCACAACCACACCAGATGACCTCATCGGAAACCAATCAGAAACAACTATCACCTCATCGAGAGCCAATCAAAAGGCAAATAGGTCATTCAATGATTGGTTCTTCGTGATGTCACCGGCCCATCATACCTTGAGAGACAAACGTTTTGTGCTTATAAAGTGTCGCTCTAGCTCACTTTTCCATGAGACTACATGCATACATACATACATACATACATACATACATACATACTTAATTGACCGCTCCCCATAGGGGCTTTTCAGGGCCAATGAAACAACAGAACACAACAACAACAACTGTTAAGAATCCCAACTGGCCGGAGGCAAACCAGTTGGCTATTTGCAAGTGCAGCTGGGAAGTTGAACCAGGGACTACCGGGAACAAATTCAGTGAGTGGTCAGAGCGGGTATTCAACCCGGGATCTCCGGATCTCAAGGCAAGCGCCCTAACCACTGGGCCACACTGCCTCCTATATCATGTCAGAGAAGAAAGAACAAGTCGTACCAATTCGAAAGCCCACTTGGCCATCCAGACCACCTTCCAAGAAGAAGCCAGAAGTCACACAAACATGTGGAGGAAACAACGCTATGACTATGGAGGAGATAAAGGAATGGCCACCCCTTTCCCCCATCCCACCAACACCCACTGTGCAAGTCGTGGAGCAGACCTACCAAGAAGTGGAAGTGTGGGAGCCTAATGAGCCCACCACTATTGAAGAACTCATGGGGCAGATCCCTGATGACCTGTCAGCAGAAGTTGATACATGTCCTTTTCATGGTTGTTTGTTGGAGCACCGAACAACAGACAATGGTTTTAATTACGTGAAATGTCTTGAATACCCCTGTGCCTTCATTGCAAGCCAACAAGAAGTACACCAGTACTTTCAAGCAGTGGAGAAACAACGCTACCATCAGCTTGTGATTAACATCGACAAAATGCATTCTGAATGGCCAAAGATGCTGTGTTACTGCGATAAACCTTCCACTCTGAAACAGAGCAAAACTGAGAAGAACCCTGGACGCATGTATTTCAGCTGTCAGAGCCGCACATGCCCCTACTTCCAATGGTTGTACACTCCCTGGAACCACAAGATCCTAGTCTTCACCTTAGAGAAACTGAATCTGCCACCGCAACATCCTCAATACCCAGGCTTTCAACCACGCCCGGTGGCGTACCAACCAAAGAAGTAACAGAACGTAGTGCCATTTTGACGTCACCCATACAAGCAGAGGGGAAGATTGTCCGAGAACACATCTCAAGCACCATCCGCCTTTCAAATGGCTTGTTGCATGGCCCAGTGCCTATCTGATGGATGTTTTTCAAAGACCGCATGAACTGTGCTCAATATTGTAAAATACTTTTTTAATTGGTTCAATGGTGTAATAAAAAGAGAATGCAACTATTTGATTGATGTAGTTTTCGTTGTGAGTGAGAGTGAGCAAATGTTGAAGCCGTGCCAGATCACCGTGATCACTGGGGGCGCTAAAGGCACCAATGCCTGGGCCATACGATAGGCGTGGCAATGTGGGATGCGAGTTATATGCATTCTCCCTTACAACCACCCTATCACCCAAGTGGATGGGAAAGGATGGCGTCTCTGTGGTGGTCATGATCCCAAACTTGTTGATGCCAGTTTCTCATCTGGGGGATTTGTCACTTAATGTACCACACATAAATATGATCAAGTGTAACTCCTCGGACACAGAAGCGTATCACGCCTGTCAAGCTGCCAATAAACGGTTACAGCGTACATACCCATCATCATCTTGTAAAGTCAACAGGTTATTGCGGCGCAATTATTGGATTATAAAGAAAGCTGATACTGTGCACACATTTGGGAAATTTGCACAAAACAGTCAAGGATTAGAGTGTGTGGATGGTGGGATGTGGTGGGGCGTAGAGATGGCACGCCTGATGCACAAGCCCTGGTATCTGTACTCTATGACGCATAATCATTGGTTCGAGTATGATCGTGTTGAGGACAGATTTGAAGAGCCTGCTTCGAACCAATTGTGTCATTGATGGGTAAAACATGCGCCATAATTGGTACACGAAACATGGAAGCTCATACAGACCCGTGGCGCAGTTTACAGAACATGTTTTCGATTCACTGGGGGAATAGAGCGCCAATGAAAAGCAAAATATACCATTCTGTGATTGGTTCCTAATGATGTCACCGGTCTGTCATATTTTGAGGGACAAACATTTATGATTATAAAAACGTCGCTCTTCCTCACTGTTTTTCATATCACCTGAGGATGAGAAACGTTCATTTGTACAGTGAGGTGTCAAGAGCTCTTTTTAAAAAAAGAAAAAAGACACGAGACTGTCTCGAAGGAATTCGTAGCACAAACCATGTGGATGAAGACGAAGTTACCTTGTGTTGCTCAGAGTTTCAAAGAATTCTTAGAGTTCAAAAGCAGCAGTTACACGAGCACCATCTCCAAAGAAAGATTTGTCGCCTTCCAATGCGTAAGGATATAATCGAAGCGTTCTGGAAAAGCTTGGGAGCGTTATTCAAAGCTTAATAGAGCAGGAGAATGTGATGCATGTCTAAAAGCAGCCATATTATCGGTCAACAAAAATGATATTTTGAAATCTTAGCATAAAGAATGTATGATGATGTTTCCTCCGGTAGAACAACACCAAATGGTACCCTTTGATGATCGATGGGTGCAAAGACAGATGAAGGAGCAAGACAATATTGAGAAGATGAAACAAAGATTGATTGCTCGAAGTGCATCATTGGATGGTTCCATTCAACCAATCAATGTCCAGTCCATGTATAAAAAGAACTCACCGTTTCACCAAAACGCCAGTTGACAGCGACAGGGATAGAAACAGACCATGAATGACACATTTAGTTTGGAGGAGGCCCGTCAGACAAGGCAAATAAAGCATCGTCAAGCCTTTGACATTGAATAGGCATTAAAAGAAAAAGTCAAAGAATTGAGATCTGTGGATGATTCCATGAAAGACAGTGATATGCATGGTCAACACCAAACAGTGCAGAACCTGGATAAGCGTCGCCACCATCTCGAAAAGTCTATCATCAAACATACCACATGATGGGCCACCATCAAACAGGAGGAGGAAATGGCGCAAAAACGCATAGAAGAAGAGGGTGAGGAAGATATAAAGGAGATAGATAATCGCGTTTTGGAAATGAGACGAGAACTGAACAGTCTGAAACGTTTAAATCAGAGTTACCAAGCATTGTACGAGGCCAAATGTCGTGAAGTGATCCTGTGTCACTCGTGGCTGAGCGACATGTTAGACTTGTTGTTGTGTGAACTGTGCACGGAAGGGAAAAATGAATGCTATGTGGAAGGCAGGCCCGAAGAGATTCTTTGTTGGAAACCATCCAATTGTAATTTTGGGGGATGCAAAACTGTGTGTTTCATTTTACAAGATAAATTAAATGTTGATGTAAAACTGTGAAGTTAGTGTTTTACAAGATAAATAAAATGTTGATGTAAAACTGTGAAGTGGTTAGTGTCATGAAACCGTCACAACGTACGAGTTCCGCGGGGAGCCAGGTAGTTTGGGCGGGGTCCAAGCTTTTGCCAAACAACATTGGTTAAAAAAGGCGAGAGGCCCAAAACCTACAGCAAGGGGTCTTAAGCTACACGTTACACCGTCCCCGCCGAAAACATTTTCCTACATTACCCACCTTAGTGTTTAACATCGATGAACAATGGGTTGCCGATTTGATTGAATTGCAAGGGTTAGCACGTTGGAACAAAGGAAACCGGTACGCCTTAAAGGTAGTGGATGTGTTGTCCAAATATGCTTGGGTCGAACCCTTGAAGAGACAGGGGTAGCGGTCACACAGGCCATGCAAACCATCTTGACATGAGCCGGGCGCACACCGCAAAAATTGCAGACGGATGTGGGCAAAGAATTTTACAATCGCACGTTCCAGACTTTGATGAAAACGCACGGCATTCATCATTTTAGCACGCATGGGGACGCTTAAGCCGCCCTAGTGGAACGGTTCAATCGCACCTTGAAAGAGAAACTGTACTAGTACTTGACAGCCAAGAACACATGGGCATACTTACAGGTCTTGCAGAGTATCGTGCAGGGATACAACGCTACCGTGCATCAGAGGTTTGCATAGCTCCAAAAGACGTAACTGACGTCAACGAGGCCCAAGTATGGCACCGTCTATACAACAAACGATTCCTAGCTATGAAAAAGAACAAACAGATGCTTTTGGTAAAAGGGACACGGGTGCGTTTGAACAAGAAACATTGACCATTTCAAAAAGGGTATTTGCCCTGGTGGACAGAAGAGGTTTTTGTGATCCGCCAGGTTGTGTCAGGGGTAGTATCCACCTACAAAGTACAAGAATGGGATGGGACTCCGGTGGAAGGTGACCATACCAGATGACGGACTCTTTCGCATAGAAAAGGTTTTACAACGCAAAGGAAAGCAGGTCAAAGTGCGTTGGCAAGGATGGTCTGATAAATACAACAGTTGGATCGATGTGAAGACCATTTGCAAGTGGAAAGGGTGAGAGAACCATGGGTGATTTCCATGTGACCTTACCGAGTGATCCCTCACCTGAATTTCCAGATAACTCACCATCCAGTTTTAAGGCCCGGCTGCCCCAGCGACTGACGTTGCCAGGGCAGGGTTGGCGAGTTGCCTTGAGCAGTATGTCCGTGCCTGACACTCGCGTCAACCTCTACCATCTGGTACCGAAATACGATTTTCTGTTTTACACAACGCTAATGAGGTGTGGGACTAGATTAGACGTGCAAGTCAACATGATGAATTTCGATCAATTCAAGTGGGTGGTGGATGATGAAGTTGACTGAACGCATGCTGGAGCATAATGACATATTAGGAGAGTCCGATTCAGACCAAGACAGTGTCGTTGTCATTTCCTCTTGTATAAAATGGCTTGAATAGAGTTTGCTCGTTTCAAATGATACAATGTGGTCTCTGTGTGTGTTGTTGTGCGATGAGCTCCTTGCGTGTTTGTTGCCCTACAGAGCTCTTAGACACTATCGAGCAATGGCCCTCAGAGGGTATTGTCCCACAAGACCTATGGGTCAGTTTGTCGCCTATCAATGTAGGGTGCGTGATTGTGTTCTTGCTATGGTTAAATCGGTGGCCTTGCCCACACCGTCAATGGGCCCATATATCAAGCCGTGCCCCCTTCCAAATTATCTCAGACTAACTTGACCACCAACAGGGACACCGAATCCATCATGACGCGATTGGTAGTCCGATCCATTCCTAGACGCGAACAGCAATTGTGGAGGTGGGGACAGCATGGTGGGTGGATTTCCAATCACGTATTACCACACCAACAACCTTGGACTACAATCTGTTCCATCAGTGGACGACACAGATAAAACCCAGACGGCTTTGATGAACAACCCACAAACAACGTTGACGTTCGTTGTGAGCAAGTCGTTGAATTTCTGGGCTTTGCAAGCGCAAGATGTGGCTATTCAAGGGTCTCAATGGGTGGGTTACTCCCCGCTGAACAATAGCAGTATTACCCCCTTGAAATTCACTGTTTCCGAATTGGAAGATTTTGTCGATTTGAATCAAAGTTATTTAACCTTTGACATGAGACTACCTACCGGTGCTAACAATGCTGGTTTGTATGCGGACGGGCAACTCACGGCAGTGGAAGCAAATCAATCGGGAGATGATTAGACCAAGTACGTTTACCTGGTCAATAATGTGGCGCACACCATTATCCAGCAATTTGACATGCAATTGAATGGTACATTAATGACCAAACAGACGGGCATGTATGCCTACCGACCCTTTGGTGAAACCTTGCTGAATTACACACCCAGTGAAGGTGAAACATTGCTGGCCCCACAAGGTTGGGTGAATTATTTGAATGTGAATGCTTCCCTGCAAGCCACCAATGCTGTGGATGATGACCGCCCCCTTTACGCTGGTGTGTTTGCTACTGGAGGGACGCATCCCTTGAAAGTTTTTGGAGAATGGCCATCCGTTCTCCAAAAACTTGGAAGTTAACGCGGCTGGTCATGAAACCGCATTTGGAAGCTTTTCATACCAGAACCGTGTTAGTTCCTGGTATTGAAATCAAGCTGCGAATCACCTTTAACAGTCCCGAATTCTTTTGTTTTGGTGCAAGGATGACGGACAAAAAGTACCCAACCTTGGGTCCAAATGATATCCAAGCCAAATTTTATCTCTGTAGGCTGACCTTAAACCCTACCACTTGTGCTGCACTGACTAAATGAAGGCATAACAAAGGCATGTGGGCTCGGTATCGTACCGTATACATGGATGTCCGGACATTCACCTTTGACGGGGAGAGTACCATTTTTAAGAAAACATCTGTTTCAAGGCCACGTACCGGATCGTCTAATGGTGGGATTACTGGACAGTCGCACCTACAACGGAAGTTTAGATCACTACCCATTTGCCTTCCAAAAGTTTGGGGTGACCCGCATTCGTCAAATCATATGCGTTGAGAAATATCCATACGAAACCTTGGAACTCAATCAGAATGATAACAAGAGAGATTTGTGGGGGTACCATCGCTTCCTGCAAGCCAGCTGTGCTCTGCGTAAACACCAAGAAAGTTTGCTGAAACCAGGGGATTGGGCCACAACAAGAATTGCACGCTGTACCTGTTTAATAATGTCACAGGAGGAGATGCGGATAACCCCTTGCGAGACCCACAACAGCAAGGCGATGTCACCCTGGAGATCAATTTTGGGGCTAATCCTGGTCAAAATCTGATGGTGGTGGTCTGGGGCGAGTTTGAAAGCGTGATGGATATCAGTGGCACGGGCGTGGTGAAATACGACATTTAAAATTCAGACCTTTCTGTATACAACCACTTGCATTACCTGTGTAACAGTATCATCAAGCACTGCTACAACAAACATCGATGGAACTAGTACCCTTCAGCAACCAACAGTTAACAGCATTGGCAAAATGCGACCCAGCATTGAGACGCGTGTTTTGGGGTGTGTACCCTGATGATCAATTACCACCACTCTGCCAAATGGCTGGGAGACAAACGCATAGGGCTGTGATTGTCAACACAGACCCTAAAGGACAACCTGGACGTCATTTGCTGGGTTTGTGGACTTCGGGAGATACCTGCGAGATCCTCAACAGTTATGGGCTTCCTATGGATACGTACGGAGTACCTCATGTCTTGGAATGGATCTGGCGCTATTTTTCCGTCATCCACCACAACAAGTGAAGCTTACAAAGTTTGAACAGCCGCTCTTGCGTGCATTACGCTTTATTGTTTTTGCAAGCACGGTGTCGAGGCAAGAGCATGCATGAATTCATGGAGGATTTTTCTTTACATGATTTAGTAGCCAACGATCACCAAGGAGGCCATCGCATCCTAGTACAGTTACCCCCATCACTTCAAACGGATATTGTGGACGGTGTAGAAAATAGTCAGGCGTGTTGTTCTAGGCGCGAAGCTATGTATCATTGAAATAATTGCTAATAATAAAAATGAAAATAAAAAAACCGTGTCGTTGTCATTGTTCTTTTTAAAAAAGACCCCACTTTACACACCTATATCATTTTACATCATGCCTGCAACACGAACACGTCAAAAACGCGTTCCTCGCCATAAAACACGTGTGACTCGAACGAGGCGGCGAACCAAACCTTAGAAGGAGGTATTTTTCCATTACTCGCATTAGCCCTTCCTGCATTGACTGCCGCTGGTAAAGCAGCCGCCTATGGGGGTGTGAGTGCCGCGGCAGGGTACGGTATCAAAAAGTCTTTGGATAAAAGACGGTGAAACGTGGAGGAGAGGATCAGATGGGACTATGACTCAGCCAGGACCGGAGAGAGAAGGCTTTTTTTTTTTGAACCCTGTGCAGTCTTTTAGTGACCGGTCCTTCGGGCTGCAGTAAGACCACCTTCACACGGGAATTGTTGAAACATGCTTCTCATTTCATGGACCCACCACCCCTACCGAACACTATTGTTACGGAGCATGACAGCCTACGTTTAAAATGATGCAAAAAGAGGATGCTACACACTGGAATTGGACGCTTGGTTTGCACCACAAGGTGGTGGGGTGCTAGTGTTGGATGATTTGATGGACGAGGGGGGAAGAGAAAAGCGTTTGTTGGACCTATTCACAAAACATTCCCACCATCGGAACATCACCGTATTGTATTTGTGTCAAGATCTGTTTCCGCTGGGCCCTTATGCCAAGGCTGTGTCGTGCAGTGCACATTACATATCAGGAATCCTCGGGATTGCACAGGGTTACGAGTTTTGTTGTGTCGGGCGTTTCCAACCGAGGTGTTATGCAGATATTTTGTCGTGCCACAGAACACCCCTTTGGCAATTTAGTGTTTGACTTACACCCAGCCTCTTCAGATGACTGCTGTCTGTGGACCAACCTATGACCTTCGCAAGAGTACCCGCATGTATTTGTACCTATCAAATCACGTCATGCCCGCGGCACCGCCTCCCTGTTTAGGTAGACAACTTACGTTCCTACGACAGCTGGCTAAAGAAGCGCATCATTTACAGTGTCAAGATCTTTGACGTCATGCCAATGCTGATCAAATCAATGCCGTCAGCGAAGTCATTTTGAATTCTTTGAAAGGGAGAGTACCCTTACCGCCAACCACGGTCCGAGCATGGTGTCCTCAAAAACAGACTTTGCGAACCCTGGCCCGCTGCAAAACTTCCTTAAAAAAGCGACGCGAATTGTTGATGAATCAAAAAGGCGCTGGCTTTTGGTGGGGACTGAACAATGCTTTAGATGGTTGCTGTGTTCACCGTTCTTCATCATGATCGAGTTTGTATTCCGCCCCACATTCTTTGAAGCTCTGAATGTGAGATCTTTGATAAACCCTTGTCGTGCGTGGATACGACAGAAAGCTAATGACCTTCGTCAAGGACTGAACGAGGAATTGTTTTGCTGTTATCCTAGACCATGAATATAACAGTATTGCACAATCTCGTTGAAGCGTATCAAAAAGCAAGGCACTGGAAACTAAAAGCTGAGGGGTTGCAGCACAAATTGCAAACGTTACAGGCCGAAAGAGAGCTCTCTCGTCAAAAGGTACAGACCTTGGAGCGCGACCTATCCGTCTTGAAATATAATTTGATGTGCAAAGCCTGTCGACATTATTGGGACACACTCAACGACGGAGGAACCTTTCCGGATCGTGGTTCTTACATTTCAGCCATTCGCACTCCCAGATGGTTTTTACTGTATAGCTTCGATCGGACAGACTTTGTAATCGCAGCAAGGTTTCTTGATGAACATCGGCCATGGAGCGATCGTTCAGGCGGTGGTAGGTTTCTGAACGCTGAGGAAAACACTTGGGAAACAGCCAAGAAACTCGTAAACCATGTTGGTCTGAACATCATAGCCGTTGACTGCTCATCGGGTGTCTGGAATGCAATACTCGCCATTATTTCTAGCATGCTGTATTCGCTGACGGAACCACTGGTCGGAGCTATCATCACTTGTTTCCAAGAAAATATTTTCCAGCTGCTTTTGTTCTTCATCGCTAAATGCAAGCCAAGCGTCTTGGCGCAATTGCTGTTCCTCAAACGTTAACCATTCCATGGAATGATTGATTATGCGTGTATGCGTGCCAAGATGGCGGCCTTACGATTTAGCTCTGTACATTTATTGATATTCCTCTTGCTGTCGCTACAAGTTCACTTTGCTACTGACTTCCAACTAGTGGTTAAGACTCTAGTAGTGCCTAGCAAGTATGTTCTTGCCGAATATTCGCCTGTTATAAGTGGTGTGGTTGCAAAACATCGGGATTTATCGAACGCTCCTAAAAGACCAGTTAATGGATGGACAAAGGATGGCTTTATTTGCCTGTACCTTCCTCCCAAGGACCTAACTGAATGCATGGATATTCAAGCAAATCCTGACCCGTCTCAAACGTCTAATATAACGAATTTAAGATCTTCTGCGTCAGTTTCTAAAGGAAACTCGAATTACATTCTACCAACATCAGCAGACCGGAAAGTTTATAGTCGGAACTTGAACTTGACGGAACTTGAACAACTCGATGTCGAAGAGGCCCTGCTATACTGAATTCTTTCTTCTTTGCCTAACAGGCGCCAGGCTGTGAGAATTGGTGGTTACTTGTCTGATTGGAAGGTTCTTAACGGTGGTGTGCCTCAAGGGACGAAGCTCAGCGTGATTCTTTTCTCTGTGATGACCAATAGACTACTGTCGGACTGGAAGTTACATATCAAGTACGTGGCTGATACTTCTGCTTTTGAGATTCTACCTAGGAATTCCATTAGCCTGCTGAATTCAGGAAATGTTGATAAATCCCATGCATTATTCCAACTTTCCTTTAAGTCCAATAATTATTGGAAACAAAATAATAGAGCGTGTGTCAACTTATAACATTTTGGGTGTCTATGTTGACTGTGACCTTAAATGGAATACCCACGTGGAATATATTAGTAAGAAAGCAAGTAAGAGGCTTTATTCATTGCGGTTGTTAAAGAGAGCTGGCATGGATGAAATGTCTATTTTGAAAGTCTATCTAAACACTATAAGACCTGTGTTAGAATATGCCATTCCAGTATGGCAGGCAATCCTCGGCTACCTTTCAGATAAAATAGAATCTCTTCAAAAAAGGGTTTTGCGCATAGTATTTCCTTGCATAGATAGTTATAATGGCGGTCTTTTAGCAGCAGGTCTAGACACTCTTGAACATAGGAGGGGTTGGCTTTGTGACAAATATATGAAGAGAATAACGACCAATACCAGCCACCCTCTAAATGCGCTTCTGCCCGCGTCAGTAATACATGTCCATATTCCCTGAGAGCAGAGAAAAGAGACATCCACTTCTTTAGGGACAGGAGGAACTGTAATCTAAACAGAACAGAGGAGTTTTTCATGTTTAGATATTTCCTCTAAATAAGAGCATTGATTTATTTGATTTATGTGTAGATAGTAATATTACTACAGTATGTAAATAGTAGTATTTATTGTTATGCTTGTAAGTAACTCGTTAATTTAGTATATAGCCAACTACAAGAGAGTTTTAATAAACGATTATTATTATTATTATTATTATTATTATTATTATTATTATTATTATTATTATTATTATTATTGACATCTAAGCGCCAGCCGTAGAGAGGTTCTGAGGCAATGGTGTTTTCTTCCATGCGGTTGAGGCGCAAGTCTCGATTGCAAGCCGAGGCAGTAGTAATTTGTTCAAAGGGGCAAAACCGGGTGCGCTTGTGGAAATTGCGTTGAAATGTGAGGCAGCCTTTGTGCAATAACCAGATGTCATCGGTGCAATAATCTTCAAGCTCTTGGCGCAGATGAAGTTGAACTCCCTTTGCTTTCTGCTCTTCATACCACTCCTCAATTTTTTCTTTCCCTCCTTTGGTCATCCCCTTGGGCGTGTAATCTTTCATGGGAGGCAGTTCACCGTGGTAATCATTCTCCATATTGGCCCGGGTATTGAATAAATGAGGAAAGTAACCTTTTTTAAATTGATCAGGGTCAAGTCCAAATGTTTTTGTGAAAGAAGAGAGAGATCCGGGTATAAACGACATGGAGTCAATAAAACGAATGTAGCCTCCCAGATAAGTCAGTTCCAGTACTTTACCCCTATTGCGAACCTGCTTTAACGCTTGTTTGCGATGGTGCAATGCGTCGATGATGAAATAGGAATTGTACCCTTTAAAATTATGGGCCAAGACTGTGATTTGTCGGGTTTCCTCTTCCGTCAAGACTTCTAACCACTCTAAGAAATGATCAACGCATTGAGGTCCGCGAAATATTTTGGGGTCGGTATTTTCTGTGGTCATTCCTATGACTAAGTTGGCGATATGTTTCCCAGTGTCCTGCATGGCTCCTACGTCAAAATCACTGAAAGGGGTTCCTTATACTCGTCTGATTGTTCTTGGTTTTCCGTCTCTGTATTGGATCGAAGGGTTCGTAACCCCACTGAGGCGTCTCCTCCTTGTTGATGCCGCCATTTTTTTCACTTGGCCAGTTGCACTGCTCGTTTCTCTTCCTGGATTTCATCAGGGTCCTTGGCCTTCTGAATGTAGCATCGATGAGTGTTAAGGTCCACTTGTTCGCGACACGAGGGACATTCACCCCAACCGCAGCAATGATCACCTTGTTCTTTCCTTCCCACGAGGAGTTTTTGGCAATGGGCGCATTTCCGTCGCGCTTGACAGATGGATGGTTTTTCAGGACTGCTAGGTTTCCCATCTTGTGCTTTGCTACTATGGAGTTCCAGACAGGAGGGTCCATAGAAGACACGGTGACAGCTATTGCAACAGCTGGAAGCCAACCGTTTAGTCTTGTATGCCTCATGGTAATCAGAGCATGTTTCTTGACAGCAGGCAAGGCAGTGAATTCCGGTCGGATTAGGGCATGCATGTTGCCCCAAATGGTCATACGGCTGTAAATAACGCCCGCAGAAATAACTGGCACTAAAAAAGCCTGGTAAGGAAGTGAGGGTATCGTAATGCCCGTTTTCATGTAGGATCGCCAATTGTTTCTTGCCTTCGCCAAACGCAAAACATGCGTACACGCGATTGACATCCACCATAATGATTCGATATTTTAAAAATAGGGAGGGGACGAGGGAAAACCGAGTTAGTTCGTCCATTCCACAGAGGCCGGGTTTCACGTTGGCTTCTGTATGTAAAGCAATAGCCGCAATGCATTGGATGGTGAAGCCTCGCTGGAAACTACGCCAGTTAGGATGGTTGTCCACGAGAGCTTTCGCTGTAACGATGGCCCGAGCACAGCACAAATTCTGTTCATTCCTTGGGACATTTTTTCTTCAAGCGGAACTTCGTTGAGGCTTGGTGACCGGGCTTATAATCTCTACCATGTCCCCCTCCCTGTGGACTGGCACGCATGTGAACAAATTCTAATTGAAAGGTATCGTTCAGTTCAAATTGTTCATTGGAGTTTAGCATGCGACTCATTACATTCATGAATTCATCGACCCGTCTAATATCATTACGCCACTCTCCTGCTTGAAATCGCACGCTGTGAAAATTATTATCGAGCTGATTGGAACTTAAACAAAAAAAAATACGATCCTGATCAGGATTTTCCAGTAAGCGTTCCAATGCCCGGCGTAATCCATGGGTCAGTGCATGCGCTAAATTCTGCCCTTGCAATATTGTCCCAATCTGCTGGACTCTAGTTTCCAAGACGCGTTCATGGACCCCCATTCTTTTCGACTGACGTTCTACTACGGGCTCCAGGGTGAATTCTATGTGACCAGGTTGCTGAGGGGATTGTGAAACGCCAGCACCTTGTTGCTGACTATGAGGCGAGGATGATGTTTCCGGGAGATTTCGTAACTCTTTGTCAACATTTTCCGCCATCTCACGCAACAAATCAACAGCATCTTGCACGTTGTGTTCTAAAAACAAGATCAATAACCATTGTTGTAACTAAGCGAAAAATAGTCTAGTAGGAAAATAGGAAAAAACTAATCGAAAAAAGATTGTTGCGATTGAACCTCATTGCCAGAAATTTCGAACCAAATTTTTTTGTGATAATTATATGACGATGTGTTTTTTTTAAATGGTCTAAACCGCTGTCAGATAAGGCAGAGTACGGGCTCATGGTCACGATACACAAATATGACCGTATTTACAGTCAAAAAGGAACCGCTGAACGAGAATACTGTCAATTATTTCTGAACTGTGTTTAAAACACAAGAAATTATCTCTCGAATGAGAGGTTTTGCTTAAAATTTGGACTATTTTTCGCTGAGATATTGAAAAGCGAATATCAGGAAAATTTCGCCGTGGAGTCCGTACTGAAAACCAAAGGAAAGGCAATTAGTTTATAAAACAATGAAGTGCAAGATTTATTCACAATAACACAATTACATTTCACGGATTTTGTTCCGGATATTTTTTCCCTTCTCATTATTATTTCGGCTTAAAGAGGGAATTGGTCTTATACCACCATTTTTAGATGTTGAAAAACTACATTGACCTTCCGTTATCAGTCGAAGAAATTATGTTCACAATAACGCCACTCACTCTTTCATAAACAAAGCGGATTACAATTAGTAAATTCAACGACCTCATAAAACAAATACACAACTTGCATTTTTTCCAAACGCTACGCGTTGGTGATCAAGGCATTCCCCGGGAGGCAATCATTTAGTTCAAGGAACGAACAGGTGTAGAACTGTTACGCTTTGTAAACATCTCAAGACAACAAACAGACTGAAGCTATGAACAAGAAAAGAAGCTATTGCACGAAAGAATTCCAGCCACACAAGATCAGCAAACATGTTTTTGCAGAATGGTAGGTGTTGTTCTTTTATACAAACTCTGGAAAATGGATTTACATATAACTCAGGTGGTGATGTTAAAGGCTAATTCCGATGATTATAAAAACGTTTTCATTCTTCTGACTTCTTTGATACGGATTCGCTAAATGATTTGTCTGAGAGACTCTTACAAATATATTTGGTGGTGTTGAAGGGTTTAATTTCCATGTTTCTTTGTTGATTGATTGATTTTTTATGGGCAGAGTGGCAACTGAGGGACGAAAGGACAGAGTTACAGTAAAGGACAGAGTTAAATCATTCCTCTTCAACGCGTGATTTAATTCCAAAGGCAAAGAGCTCCCGTTTGTGTTGTTCACTCTTTAAAAAGAAGAGAAAGAATGAAACACCCATGCCCTTGCGTTCGTTTCATTTTTCTCTATTTGTAATTATAAATATTCGTTGTTGAGGGAAGATTGTACTGCGCCATTTTAAAACGGGTAGTATAGACAAGTTCACGTTATTGCAGATCACCAGTCATGCGCCATTTTGAATTTGTTGCCAAGCCGAACTAAATTAAACTAAGTTTCCATCTAAGTTAATGTATACCTGTTACTCATTGGCTCTCTGCCTTTCCCATTGTTCTTTTCTACTGACGTCAGTAGAGTCTCATTGGTCAGTGGTGACATCACCTGTTACTCATTGGCTCCCTGCCTTTCCCATCGTTCTTTTCGCTATATATTTGCGCTACCACCTGGCTGGTTCGGGTGGACACAACACAAGCACAGCACACACATCTCGCTTACTTTCTCAATAAAAGAAACCTTCGTGTACGTACATAACTGGCATCTCATTAACCTAACCCTAATTTATACGATTTTATGCGCTACACATGTGTGCGTGCTCCTTACGAAACTTTATTTTAGGGTTACGTTCCTTTCTTTGTCATTCTCATCGATGAAAAAAAAACCCTCGTCTTCGTACATGACTGGAATCTCATTAACCTAACCCTAATTTATGCGACAACTTGGGATGCACGTGATGTTGCACGTGTTAGGGTTAGGGATTGCATCATGCCCCAAGTTGCCCCTAATTTATACAAGCCCCCTTCTTTTGTTCTTTGATTGATGACGTCATTTGATGACTACCTGTCAAATCCGGTCTGAATGAGCGCATACAACTACTTATGTATGTTGCGTTTTTTCATGTGAACTGACGGGTGGCACACCTCATACAGTTCGATGTAACATGAAAAGAAGGCTTGATTAACAGTTTACTAGATAATTTGCAACAATTAATGTTGCGTTTTTTTCATCTGAAGTGGAAAAAGGCTGCACAGTTAGAATGCATAAGGCCACCTAAGAAAGAACCACCAAAAGTCAGAGAGTTTGCCAGGTTCGCTGGAACATTCCTCTGCTTTGGTCTCTCTTGTTAGAGTTTTCACATGTGCAGATAATTCTCTTCCAAATTCGGTTCCTTGAATTATTTCGCCATCATTCAGTAAACATTAGTTTAGGAATCCTAGTACGTCCTACTAGCATTCCTTTGAGGTACGTACAGTTAAACCTTCGTGCTTCCTCTCATGGTGCAACACGTGTTTGTACAGTAACGCTTCATCAGCTGTATAGTGAGTGCTTGTGGTTATGTATGTTCTTGAAGGTGACATAGCTGTTGTTCAATTTGCATGCCATCATGTTTTGATAAAGCGCATTTGTTGCACCTGCACAGGAGAAACAGGTTAACTTATGCAATTTCCTGCATATCTTATGCCGGTGCAGTTACCGTGGAACAAACATCGCTATGACGTAATTAGTATGATAAACATTGATTAAATGGTCAATTCAAATCAACTCTGAGTAAATACCTGAAAGTGTGCCATCGAGGTTTCCATGTGATGATATTTTCACACTCTGCCCAAATGTGGAGACTTGTTTGTGATTATTATTTTGGCTAGCAATATTCTCGGTCTTTTTTTCTAATTTGTTTTTTACTTTTTTATCAAACAGGATTTTTTATTAAACAGCAAGTATTTGATAGAGGAATTCCAACACCTTTGCTGCTTTACAAGTTTTTAAAGCAGTTGTCTGTCAACTTGTTATCAACTGTGTTTTCAGTGGATGATGGTGATGGTGTCGATGATGAGATCTACAATCCATGGAAAGAGAGCAGTGACTCTAAGGTGTGTTATATCTTGTGCTACAAAAAGTGCAATCTGATTGGTCAGTTATGCAAATACTTTGTGTCCATTGATGCACGCTTCTCGCGAGAGAGCTGGCGAAAGCTGATGGACAGTCCATTGCTCTCAGAATTATATACTCATTTTTGCAAAAACGAAAAATGGTCGCTTGATCGTATTTTAACCGGAGTTTCTTTAGCTTTTAAATTGTGTTAAAAATGAAACTGTAAGTGAAAAGAATGTAACCTGCTATCGAGTCATGGATTCACTTGGGAGGTTTGCTAAGTAATCAAGAAGCCAGAGCCGCTGAAGGCGATTTAAGGGGCCATGTCACGCAAAATGATGGACATGTAATTTCATGACACCCAATATGCCCAAAAAGTAAGGCGTTGCAATAAGCATTTAAATCTGTTTAACAACATAAAAGAAATACAACAAAAGGAATGAGAAGCATGGATGGACACAAATGGACAAGATTCAAACCGATTGCATTTGGGTAATCTTGAAAATAGTCGTCTTGATGTTTTCAAGTTTATGGCAAATCGCCTGGATAAAGGCCGTTTTTTTTCTCAGAATCATCTTGTTTGTGATGTAACGATAATTTTATCAGATGAGTAAAGGAATTTCACATTTATTCACCATTTTTGAGTTTTAAACTCGTGATTAACTACATATTTCCCCTAAACACCCTAAAATAACGTGAAATCGTTCCTTTGAGCAACCTCTTGCATGTATTCGTATCTGGATGGTTACCAAGCATGTTTATGATTTCTTAATTTTCAAACAAATCATAACTTTAACATACAATAAATCCTGTATAATGTGGTTTACAATCAACAGGACAAGGTGTTCCGGCATTTCTTTTTTATCAATATGCGGTTTGGTTTCTTTAATTTACCTTACTATACGTTATTCTGTAGTAAAACAAAGTCTTCCTCGTCAGTTGAACTCATTCTCAATTCTCCCTCAAAGGAACAAACAAGATACATCATGATTTTCATTGCGCTTATTTCCTTTCTTGAATGATGTTAAAGAGGGGTATTCATTGGTTCATCAGTCCTTTCAGGGGAACACATGAGCCCAACAAATTGGCCTGCTCCCAACTGAGTGGCTTCAAAGCTCAGTTGGTAGAGCATTGCACTGGCATCGCAGGGCTACATGTACTGATTTAAGCAATTGCCAGTTACAGACACTTATACCACCTATTTGGTGGCTCCAAAGGGATTCGTCTATAACCCGCTTTTCAAATATACGTTAATTTCATTCATGGAGTCCATCACCGGAACAAATGAGCCCAACAAATTGACCTGCTCCCACCTGAGTGGCTTCAAAGCTCAGTTTGTAGAGCATTGCACCAGCATCGCAGAGGTCATGGGTTCGAATCCCATTGAAGCCGCCTGAATTTTTCAGGTGTCGAAAAGAGGCAATTGCTTATATTGTTCACATAAGTGTGAGGATCACTTCAAGGAGGCAGTGTGGCCCAGTGGTTAGGGCGCTTGCCTTGAGATCCGGAGATCCCGGGTTCAAGACCCGCTCTAATCACTCGATGAGTTTGTTCCTGGTAGTCCCTGGTTCAACTTCCTAGCTGCACTTGTAAATAGCCAACTGGTTTGCCTCCGGCCAGTTGGGATTCTTAACAGTTGTAATTGTTGTCTTCTGTTGTTTCGTTGATTGTGTTTCATTGGCCCTGAAAAGCCCCTATGGGGAGCGGTCAATTAAGTATGTATGTATGTATGTATGTAATCTTTTGAAGGAGTATTCTTATAGGTAAACGGTCAAGTAAGACAACAGTAGGCCTTCTAAAAGAGAAGACGCAAAACAAAACCTTGTCTTTCAATTAATCCTCCAAACGTGTACACATTGTCCCTCATGAATGGATGCAGACGTTGTTTACACTTTCACCCCCGATCACTAAATGAGATCGTCTGTTGTTGAAATGGTCTGTTGTTAAACAGAGTAAAATTTGTTAGACAGTGTGACTTCTTGGGGGAAAGCTACATGTAGTAATGTGCATGTCAAATGCAAGGAAAGTCTATGCACAACGCAAATTTTTGAATTGAAGTCGTCCTCACAACAATTGGTGACGTTTCAGTGTGCTAAAAGTATCAACTTGTTTCCAAAAACAAGGAGTAAAAGGCAGTCTAAGGTACCACGCAGAGACCAAAGCTGTAAATTGAGTTTATCGTGTTATGGCCTGAAAGAAAGAGTGATACATACACTGTGTGTTAAATTAGCTAAGTTGGTTTGATTATTGTTTCAGAGTTAGGGGAACTGTTCCACCCATTTGGCTGTAACAATGATAGGTGTAAAAGCCAAAGTATGGTTAAGGCCCCTAAAGGGGTGGGGTGTGTGTGTTTGTGTGTGTGCGTGAGGGGGGGGGGGGGGGCAGAAGGCAGTCACGTCTTCTTTTTTGTGTTGATGCCACGACAGCTAAAACAAGTTTGTGCGGATTTACTAATTTCTCAGTATTGCCTTGTCGATATCTGTGAGCTAAGTGAATGGTGTGGCCTTTAATTGTGTACACAGACAAAGCATTAAATGTTACAGCCCTTTCTTGTATTTCTCCTGTTGCTGTCAAGGTTTTGACCGTAGTCAGGTCCTTTTATGCTCCACAGAAAGTCTTGTTTAAACGATTTTTAGGTTTCTATTTCTTGTCTGCTCCCTCACTTCCTGCCACAGGACTAATTTAACGTGAACTCTGAAATGCACAGAACTTTACGACTGATTGCTGAAGCAAACTAGTGGAGCTGTTTTATGTGATGAAAGTGCTTCTCAAAGCTTGCTGTTTATGCAGGAGAAACTGACGTTAAATTATATTACTTAACACGTACAAAGCAAAAAGCCTCTATGACATTTCTTCGCAAATGGTGCAATTGAGACTGATGACGAGGGATTTAGTTCTTTGGAGATGTTTTCATTATGTTTAAGACACAAAGAATTATTTCACCAGATATTAACAACATGAATGTTACCAACATGGATCTCTCCCACTAACAGAACATCAGATGAATGATTTTGTGTATCAGTGGAAAACCCCTCGGGTCAGGTGGAATGGGGAGGGGGGAGGGGGGGTTTGAATGGGTTAACAGCATGAATGTCAACTTGAAAGCCTTCCCCCTCCCCCCTTAAACTCACACAGATTAAACTTAATGATTTATAATACTCATCAATGGGAAGCCCGCTAGAGACGAAAGAGTTAACATCTGGAACGTCCAATCGAGTACTTTATTCTTTTCGATGACCACTGTAAGTGGTGTTTGGTCCATTGAGGACTCCAACACACCACCCTCCGATGCTGAAGTCGATGTCATACCTACTGAATAAGTTGACAGTTCAAGTAAACTCAGGCGATCACTTTGTTACATGTTTGCGATTCCACCAGAACGTCTGTTATCTGCAAGTGGAGGATGAGACATGTGCTGTGGATGCTGAGAACCAAACTCTGATAGAAACAGCAGAGTTTGGGCAGAAAGCTCTTGTATATGGACCAGACGTGCCACCTGATTGGTGGAAAATTAAGGTGGGTGGCCTATATGGTATTTTCAGAAATGATTTTCCTCGAATTATTTTCAGGTAGTGGTAGTGGTAGTGGTAGTGGTAGTGGTAGTGGTAGTGGTAGTGGTAGTTGTTGTTGTTGATTTACCCACGTTACACGAATGAGTCATAGACTCGTTTAAACGTGAACGTGCCAAATACAGAAGCAAGTAAGAACCAAAAGAAATAATAATAATAATAATAATTACGGGTTATTTACAAAGTTCAATTTTAAAGACCTGGAGAGACAATAATAATAACGTCAAAAAACACAAAGTTGACAGCTGTATTTTACCCCTGTCAACAAATTAAGCTTGTTTAAAAATCCTTGAAAGATGTTGAGAGAAAGATCCCTCCTAACGTAGTCCGGTAGATTATTCCCAAGACGTGAAGTCACATTTTGGTAGGTTCAATATTGTCTGTTCTTTAATCTTCCCCAAGATGTATTCTTGGTTTTCACCTCATTGAACGACATTTGATTTGATTTGCATTGATGTAATTTGATTTGTGAAAAAAAGCTGTAGGTTAAAAAACTTCCAGTTATTCTACCCTTTTTAAATGAAGCTCATTTTTGATACTCTGTGCTCTGACTGTTATTGTCAATTATTCTTTTGTTGTGAATTGCCTGAAATAGGTCGTGGATCGTGCAACATTCAAGCCAAAGAAATTTCAATTCAGTTATGTAACCGACAAGACTTGGTCATCATTAATAGAGCAATCATCAATTGGACCAGTGAAATCATATTCCTCCTTAACAACGAAACACCCATCTCAATTTTTTTCGGTAGCACTGGTAAGTGTGGAGACAGTTGTGTTTTTGTGTATGGAGGAGACAGAGGATGAAATCCCGGTTAACAAATCAAAAGCCGATGTTTTTATCAAAGTTGACTCGGGGATTCTCAGCAAAACAATCTGAATGCTCCTTTGCATGAGTCGATTCCAACTTTGGGTTCTTTACCACTAAGGTATAGGAGACTCGTGGGAGCCACCCTGCGTGCAGAGCCTCTCTAAAACAAACCAAATGGCTAGCAAGAGACTGAGGCTCTGCAGAAATCATGTTAAGTCTTTTAAGTCGCCGCAGCCCAAATTTCTGGGCTAGTCACTCCCGTCAAACCTGTTTAGGCAGCGCGTGCATCATATTTTTGACAAGGCAAAGGTCAAAATCGAGCCTTCAGTACGAAAATCGATATGGCGTCTAGGAGTGCGATCGAGCCTTGGCCTGGGTTTGAAACTGTCTCCAAGCAACGGCTTGCACATACTCAATAAAGACTTAACACGATTTCTGCAGAGTCCTTTCTCGTCGAGTTAAGAAAGGCTCTGCTGGCACGGGCATCAAATTAGGTCACAATATTATTTCTGAAATTGTCGAAAGATCGCATTCTCCCAATTGTAATTAAGAAGATAGTAATGTCTACCCCAGTTAATGCACGAAGAAATGCTGGAGCGGATCCAGGAAGTTTTGATAGGGGGGGGGGGGGGGGGGGGGGTCCAAACCTTGACTCAATAACACTACAGAAACTTTTTTCAGATTAGTGGCAAAATAGAATGGCTCTTCATCAAAAAACAAGTCAACCAGTTGAGTAATAATGGGCGATCCTGCAGATGCGAGAATTGTAGACTCAAACAAGAAGTAAAAAAAAAATTCGGTTAGGGAAGGGGGGGTCTGGACCCCCCCGACCCTTTCCCTGGATCCGCCACTCCCCCTGGATCCGCCACTGAAATGTATTTAATATTTTCAATAGTGACTTTGGCGCACTCTAAAAAATCTGAGTGCTCTGTTGCAGAAGTCTTACATACGACCTTCCTATTACTACTAGCACTAATGTATAGAAGACACGCGGATTTTTTTCCGAGTGTTCCAGAGTCATTGTTGATAAATTCATCTCGTTATTCATAAATGGACAAGATCAGTCCTATCAGTAAAGCAGGACGATTGCCACATGAACCTAGTTTAATGGTCTTTCTCCCACTAGTATTTTATAGCTCAGTGCCATCAATTGGATAGTCCAGTGGCGGATCTACATGTAGGAATATTTCAAGGCTTGTGAATTGAAAGGATCACACCGGTGGCTCAGTTGGTTGAGCATCTGGCTGTCATGCGGGAAGTCGCGGGTTCGAACCCCGGCCGGATCAACATTCAGGATCTTAAAATAACTGAGGAGAAAGTGCTGTCTTTGTAATGTCACCTGCAAATGGTTAGACTTTCAAGTCTTCTCGGATAAGGACTTTAAACCGCAGGCCCCGTCTCACAAATACCTTCTATGTTCATAAGTTCCCTGTGGGGCGTTAAAGAACCTACACACTATTCGATAAGAGTAGGGGATGTAGTCCCCGGTGTTGTGGCTGTCCTGTTCTCTCCAGCATAAGTGACCGGCTTGGCAGTCATGTCTTTAAAAGGCTTACGGTGTATGAGGCCACCTAAGCAGGAACAGCCATAAGCCAGGGACTTTGCCGAGTGCTGGAACATGTAGATGTAGATGTATATAAAATGAATGAAGGGGTAGTTTCTAAAGAAACTGTGGTGCTGCGTCGGTGGGGAAGTAGTATACAAAAATTTGGTTTTATCAACGGAGTTGATAATGTAAATTGGCCACCGTACAGAGATTCTAAAAGCTGACGTTTCAACGTGAAAAATAGGAATATATATTCCTATTTTTCACGTTGCCATGTTACCACCAATAGCGTAGCTCCTACTCTACTATAAAAACTACACGTAACCCATAATCCCTCGATTCGCTCTGACGAAGGGCTAACGCTCGAAACGTCAGCTTTTAGAATCTCTGTACGGTGGCCAATTTACATTATCAACTCCGTTGATAAAACCAAATTTTTGTAGATGTATATACTCTGATAGCAGCCCAGATACTGTAGGCTGCCATTTTGACGTTGTTTATGTTCTCCATTAATAAAAATGTTCACGTCAGGTGAACAGTATATATTGGCTGAATAAAAAGCAGATAAAAAGCAGATAAATAGAAAAAAAGAGTCAAAATGGGGATGGCTAGCCACCCTATTCATCCCCCCCCCCCCCCTTCCCGGATCCGCCCCTGATCCGCCCCTGAAGTCTCAGGTTCAACTCTTGGGTGGTTTTTATTTACGTATCCGAAATTCATCACTGATAAATATTCTCTTAATTTTGTAAATTCTGTTTTTGGATGCATATGTTTACACAGTAAGGGCTGCCACGTTAGATGTCATGTAAAGTCGTGCACCACGCATTTTATTCCTAGTGACCGGGCTTTGTGAAGCCATATAGCAAAGTTTAAAAATGCAGTAGTTCTAGTGGTTTCTTGTCTTCCGAAAAATGACACATACGCCATAGACCTTTGTAAATTGGGAGAGGAAAAAGAAAAATGGATCAGCAATTGATCAGTGGCAAGTGTTTCCTCTCCTGAGAGTTTTTTTCTATTTTATTTTCTTCACAGGTTGTATTTCTTATCAATGGTTGCAGCTACTGCAATAACGTGATGCCAACCATTCAACAGATAGCAATAGATAGCAAGTTTTTAGGTGTGTACTTTGCCTCTTAGGACAGGCAATCTTTAGTTTTCATGTTCATCGGTTACGGCAAACTTGTTTGTGTTCCAAACGAAATAACCCTTCAGCGGCCTTCACACCGCAAACTTAAGTTTGCAAAGTTATGTTGGCAAACTCAAGTTGGTGTGTGTGACACAACAACAGTTGTCAAACATGCTTACCTTTGCATGAGGACTGGAAGGGAAAAGGATGGCACAGTCGTTTAGTGCGTGGTCTTTGTGCAAGAGGTCCCAAGTTCGCTCCCTGAATCTCCCATACTTCTTTCGACTTCTTTCCTTTCAGTGTAACCTAAGTAGTAGCTTTAGATACCGTAAAACCGAACACTGATGGTGAGGGGGGAATAAAATGAACGCACTGTCGACCACAGGTTTGTCAGTTGAATTACTGTTACGAGTTATCGACGTTAAATCATGAAGGTTACTTCACTTTTTACTTTTAGTTTAGAGGTCTGACTTTGTGCTGTTAATTATCAGGTGCAAGTGATTTTGGGCAAAAAAAGCAAGTTGAAAATCAGAGTGCGTCTAATTTAAATTATGTGCATTTCCGGACATATCTCGTTTTTATGGCTGTTTTCAGCTTAGAAAACCTACTGAAGTCGCCCGCCGTAGTCTTCATTGTTTGAAACTCTCCAAATGCATTGTGGCATTATATTCAAATAAAACGCCATAAAGAGGCTCACCACATGTAAACCAGTTTCAACTTGTGACACTTATTTTTTACATTTATGTTCTCAAAAATCTAACCAATCATAATCTCATGACGCAATTGCGAATATCTGCACTTGTTGGTATCAATGAACTCGCTCTCTGCCAATCAGAACTGAATTTTTTCGGTTGTGTCTTCCGGGGAATTAGTCACAGTCTACCCTTAGATTTCAGTAGTTGGTTAATTTTGATTTCTTTCTAGGTGCTTCTTTGTACATACACAACTGTTCATCGGATCCACTCACATGTCAGCGGTATGGTATCACAGGCTACCCAACACTTACCGCATTCCGCAGTCTTAGCTGGTCAGCAGTAGAAAGTTGTTCGAGTTCCCAGTCCACCTATCTCAGACTAGATTACCATGGACCTGTAATAGTGAGTTTTATTTTACTTCCCGGAGTGCATCTCGAGTTACAATGAACGAACGATACGCTGGCTTTAATTGACCCTCGAAAGGGAATGACAGTGTTTGTGTGGTCTGGTTTTCTTTAATTAGTTTATCCATCCATTCATTCATTTATCCACCCCTCCATCCACTCGTTTGGTTATCCATCCGTTTGTCCATTCATGCGATCATTCATTCACTAATCTGGCTATGAATTGATTAAATAATCATGAATTAATTAATTCTTTCTTCACTCACTCACTCACTCAATCACTCAGAAGAGAAAAGACATCCTAAATGCAAAATAATTAAAAATAATAATTTTATACCAATTGTATTACAAGAAATTGTGTGATCTGTTAGTTAATTAGTTATTCTAGTAGATATCATCACCTTTATTGTAACGAGACCGATACCTCCCTTTGGAGAGTAAGGTGCAATAAAGATTTACTGTTTACTATTTACTGTTTACTCACTCACTCACTCACTCACTCACTCACTCACTCACTCACTCACTCACTCTACCACTCTCTCATTCATTCATTCATTTATTTGTTTCTTTTTTTCCTTGAATTTCTATCACCAGGCAAAGCAGGTGCTGGAATGGTTAGCCAACGTCAGTCAACCCGCTGTGGACAAATCCTTTTTATTCAGTTCTCTTCCTGACATGGTATAAACTTAGTTTACAACAAATCTTGATAACGCCTTCCGTTATTGGTGTTATGAATTGATGTGGTTAGCGCAGATGGCAAAGGCACAGCAGGACGTGATCCTGCGAACAGCCAGCTGTCATTCCTTTCATGTTTGGTTATTTGCAGGCAAGTCTGCGTAGTGGAAGGACTGAAGTCTGTGCACGCCTCAGTTTTTACGATGGAAATATTTTAACCATTCTCTTTGTTTGCCTGCCCCCCTCCCCCCCCCCCCCTCCCACATTTGGCATAAACCATTGCTTTCAAGTGCTCTTGGGGACACTACATATTCCCAAGAGCATTTGAAAAACAATGGTTTATGCAAAATTTGGGGGGGCAGACAAAGTGTGTTATGGGTAATGCGAAAGTAGAGAATTTACAGTTATCTAACATGGTGGCCATGTGAAAAAAAGTTACAAGACCGCACAAACAAATGCAGACCTCAACATCAGATACTCCGGCCCATGGCCGACTCTTTGTAAAATCGTGTGTTCTGTGGGTTTTTCAATATCCCTCGTATTAGCTCTTTTATCCAGAGATGCTCGCAATTACATGCACACCGTTGTCGTTATCTCAGAAAAGGCAAAAGAACAAAACGAACTAATGTTTGAAACAGCTTTTTCTTAAGTTTATGAAAACGCATGCGAACACTGAACACGAGATGTTACTGCATTATTGTTGTTTTGCCATTATAAGTTTGGTGAGCCTTTTGATCATTTGTAAAGATCTTTGGTAGCCTGGCAACCCTCAGCGCATGCTCAACGCAGCAAGAGTACAGTTTCCCTTCCCTCCCTCTCAAATATATACTCCGACTGCAAGCAGGGTACCCTGCGAGCAGAGTCTCTTTCGATCTTCCTAGATAAGTCGGGAAGAGGAAAGTAGACTCTGCTCGCCGCCTCCACATTCTTTGATTTGCCGCTCATCCAAAGAATTGGATGAGTCAGTCCAGTTTCGACTTGTCAAACCTGTTTTTTTTTATTTTTGCGCATGATCAGTCGCCACGCGTCATCAATATTTTGAAATTTACAACAGCGTGGCAATTTTAACTGTTAGAATTCCCATGAGTTTTTCCTATATGTGTCGGTTACAGAAACTAGCCTGACAGAAACCTGTAAATTTTTCAGTAAAAAAATAAAATGGCATTTTTAAGATATATGGACTGTCTTGAGTTTCCAATGAAATGATTCCTTGATTGTCTTGTGTTTGCCGGAGTTGTTCGAAAATATTCCGACTTCTTCTTCTTCGTTTTGTGGCTACTGGTCACGCGTGACTCACACCGGATACATAAATTTTCAATTTTTAACGCATGCTCAATACAAAATGTGGAGGCGGCGAGCAGAGTCTACTTTCCTCTTCCCGACTTATCTAGGAAGATCGAAAGAGACTCTGCTCGCAGGGTACAAGCAGGGAAGTTGCTGTAATGACTTACTAGTGATAGCTCGTTTGAGCTAGTTACTCCTACGTTTTGAGATGAAGCCTAGGCCTGTTCCGACCAATAAACGTTAAAATTGCTTTGAGAGTGGCCCTTACTGCTTTTCCCAGATCATTTTATAATCTGATTTGGAAAAACGCAAATTACAAGTAAATTACGGTACGTACGGAGGAAGAAAAGGACGTTGGCGAGATCATAATTTCTTATATTTCCAGATCTTGAAATCAAGCAATAAAAAAATACTTTTAAATTTGTGGGGCAATATTTAAGACTGTCGTGCTTTTAATTGGCCAACAGATGTATGCCAAAATACGTGATCGTTAAAGTGAGGTTTGTGCTCACGACTTTGTGTGTTCATCTTCCATAGGATGTTGATGTTCGATTGATTGGTACTGTGTACACTCGCTCCTTAGCTCGACGTTATCTTTCTCCAAGTCTAAGAAAGAAATGGTATCCTTTCCACTGCTTTAAACTAATCTGTGAGCTGCTGTTTGGTCGAGTTTCATGTTATGCAACATATACCCAAGATGTTGTTGACGATGGCAGCAAAGTGAAGGCAAAGGAAACTGATCTTGTTTTATCAAAGGTTAGATGGCGTTCAGCCCTAATGAAAATGCCCGGTGCTTATTATCTGACTAGGGGGGCTGAATGTTGGCTCAATGTTACATCCCACCTAGCCCGAACTGACTTACCTATATTCGACTATATGCATCAAGAAAACTAGATTTCCTTGTTGCTTCCTCACCTACGTCTTATCTCATCATATCTCATATCTCGGCATATCGCCTTTCTTGGCAAAACAAGGCACGAACAGAACGTTTTTGCAGATGAATTTTGCGTTCGCAATTTTTGAGTTCGCAACATACATGTAGGTAGATGACCATACTAAGGGGCAATTGCTTAAAGTTCTACTATGCAATTGCAAAAATTACGTTCATAACTGCGAGGATCATAGCTTCACTTGATCTCATATTCCGCAGTTCATATATGATCCATTTCATGTATCATTTCATCGTTATCTTTGTTTAATCAAGGATTAAAGCTTGGGTAACTTACTGTATAGTTAACATAGTTTTGAAATCTAAAGAAAAATGAAAATTGATTTTTTTGGTCATAGTAGCTCTTTAAATTGTCCAATTATGTGTGAGTATCATTTCTACATTTCTTCAATAAAATATTACGTATTAAAGTATAATAAATTAAGAACATATAATTTTTCTTTTTGATATCAACTAATAGTTTATTTGCCGTTATCCAGGGGGCTATATCGTCAAAATCGGTGTTCAGAACTATTCGAAGCTGGTTGACATTACAACATCAAGAAAATAAATGGTCGTGTCATTTCTCATTTTCATTTACAAAATCATGGCTGTTGATAACATGGCGCATAGTGTTACATCCTCAAAAATAATATTTTTATTGTTTGTCTATAGGATAATTATATTGCAGTAATCAAAAAATACATTTCTTGTAGTTGGAGCTTCAACGGAGTGATGGCGTGCGAGTTAAAGTCTTCCAGTTGGGTCGTAATGTTGAGACTACAATCAATACTCAGAGGGACTCTAAGCTGCATATGTTTCATGACATACACAGGTGAAGGATCCAATTTAATATTTCTTTAATTAATTGATATATTGTTCCTTTATTAAAACCGTACAGTGCGAAAGTAAATTCAATCGATGGATTCCTCCAAGAGAAGCAAACTCAGATTGGATTTTTGTTAGGTTATGGTAATGAATTTGGTAATGAATTTATGTAGCGCATTTTCTATTGACATATTCAAATGCGCTTGACAAGCAAGAGATCTGCAACTCAGCCCAAGTGACCATCGATATGAACACAAGCTTGATCATTTCCCAGGCTTCAAATTCATGACCTCCTTAATTAAGTCGAAAGGGTATTGAGATGTATTTCTCCGAAACTGGTATAATGGCAGAGCTACTCCGCGGCTCCTTTATCTCAGTCGTAGCGCATCCGAAAATCCTAAGGACACTGGTTCAGCACTTGTTCGGAGCACTCGGATTTTGCCGAGTCTTCCCGAATAATCGTCGACGGATAAATAGCTTCAAAAGAGAGTCAATCAGTGGTATTGCCTATGCATGACCATGGCTCGGCAATCTGAAATTTTAGTTGTAATAAATGGTGAAAATCTAGAGCTTCGAACAATTGTTACTTTTTTGTTTTTTCGTCTTTGTTGTTTCAGATATGACGTGCCAAAAAACTTCAAATGTGAACATGATCACAGAAGATGCACAGATGTTGTGCTGAAATTTGTTCATGATCATCGACGGCTGCCAGTCCTTCACATGACCTTTGCTGCATTCCACACCAAATTAGGGTAAGTGCTGGCATTCTCCTTGCTTTTCTAAACCCCTGTCCTTCGGTTTGAGTCTAGCCCTCGCTGTCCCTAGTACTTTAAATACTACAATCTTGGATAGAATAAAATGGAACAGCAAACCCCCATCCCCCCCAAATCAAGGATGAAGCCGCGCAAAAGCCAAAACGCGCCATTTTCCCATCCTTTATTTGTAGGGGGGGGGGGGGGGGTGGGGGAGGTAAAAATTTCCATCTATTTTGTTGTCCATTAAGCAGATTCAATATTTCGAAATAAACTTATCACAATACCTAATCATGGACATCGTCATTATCATCATCATTGTCGTCATAATCGTCATCCATCTTGTCATCATGTCGTCATTATGGCGTCATCATTCTCGTTATCGTACTTTTTATCAACATTGTCGTCGTCATCATCATCATCATCATCATCTCAGTTCTCATTACTGCTGTATCATCCTCTGTACTAGCTGATTCTCAGGAGTATAGCTCCATTTGCAACTGGATCTTTCATAGAGAAGGTTTTACAGTACTGGTGCACAAAGAGTTCACATCTTTTACCATCTTAATTGCAAACAAATCATTTCTATAATATATGACAAAGTCGACTTTAAACAGGAAGGTAGGACAATGTGAACCTTTTCTGTCACTGGTTAAATAATTTGCCCCTTAGCTCCACATAGCTAGCAGAGTCGCTCGCTCAGTAACGAGGAGGGCGACTTTCCTTCAATCCCTCATTGCGATATATCTAGGGAACTTTAAAGTGACACTGTCAGCTGTGTATCTATAGACAACCAGAACACAGTATGATCTTAAACTATTTTATTTTTCTTTTTTGTAGGTCTGATGAAGATGCCAGCTTTGAACCATTCGCACATGACCTTCCAATGCTACTTGCGCTGGCACATAAAGAAAATATTACCAACTCCAGCTCATTTTACAGGGTAAGGAAAGTTGTGATGTCAAACAAATCCATTCGAATACTCTAAAAGTGTTAATGCTATGGTGTGACACAGGATATATTTCATACAAAAAAAACGTAATAGGCTTTGCATATACCCCCGTCAGTCAACGCTGGTCGTGCAAGTGTAAATGCTGTTGAGTGACATGAAAAGATGGGATAACATCCATCGAAACCACACAAGACTTTTCCTTTCGTTTTATGCAATGTATATTTCGAACTGTTAGACAGACGGCAATGATAGCAAAATCCTGAGTATCAAATACAGACATTCAGTTCAGAAAGTGGCAACATTTATTTAGAACTTAAGAAATGCTTAAAAAACGAGCAGCAGTGCTTTGTAGACCCGATAAAACAGGTGCTGCGAGGTTTTTGAACGGCGGCAAAAGCATTCCACAGAAAGCTTGTCCCTCGTTACCCGGAACAAAGGTCCAAATTGTGAGGGGAGAACATTAGCATTCAAGAAAAACGAGCTATATGTCACGTACAGTGACTTTATATCGGATGAAACACCGCTTACTAATAAGGAGGAGGTTTTATCGATATCAAGTCACTGCACGTGTTGTATTATGGACCATTTAAGTAAATCGAATGGGACACTGCGATACTTACAGTGCAGCCCATTTGTGTCTGCAATCTCCTTCGTGGTTGTATCGCAAAAGATCTAGTCCCAACTAGTTTCATGTACCTTTGCGGTCATGTACCTTTACAGTGCAGCCCATTTGTGTCTGCAATCTCCTTCGTGGTTGTATCGCAAAAGATCTAGTCCCAACTAGTTTCATGTACCTTTGCGGTCATGTACCTTTGCGTAGCGAGATTAATGGTACTTTGAAAACACGGCACAATGTGTCACAAGCTGTCTTCTTGAGCCTGAGAACTTCAGGTATTACTTTGTGGTTAGAGTTCTGGTTAAGGTCGTGGTGATGAGACAAGGCCTACGGTTTATGGTCCTTGTCGCGCATGTTATGACGAAGGCATCACTTTCCCCTCAGTTATTTAAAGACTCTGAGAGATTGTCTGGCCAGAGTCGGACTCACGACCTCCCAAACGCTAGTCTGATGCTCAAGCAGCTGAGCCAACCGGTCGGTGGTAAATGAGTATCACTGATTACTGCTGAATTCACCATTAATCATGAACTTCCTTTAAGTACGGTGGTTTATGAATTTGCGGGAAAAGCAGACCTTGACAGGTGTTATTGAAATCCGAAAGAAAATTGGGGATAACCACGCATTTTTCAAAGATAATTAATCAACAATATTTGTAAAAAGTTGGAAAATACAAAGTAATTTATGGCATTCTCTTCCAAATTGAAGCTTACTTATATCTGACAAATGCATGGTCACCCCCAGTTATCTTTTTGGATACCAAGAGCACTTGCTAAGTTCTCAATTCTTCGCATAGCATCACCCGTAGGAAGCCCGAGTGTCTCGAGATGCGCAGACCGTATGCGCAATATCAATAGTAGGCACCGTCCTTAAATGAGTTCTGCCAATTTTTCAGGAGCTGACAGAAGCAGCCTATGCTATGTATAGAGACATGGTCTTTGTTATATTGGATATCGACGAGTTTGCTCATTGGGCCAGTAGATTTGTACCTAAGGACTACCATGCTAAAAATGCTTTTGGTAAGCCACAGCAATGAGTCCTGTTATATGCATAGTGGATTTCCTAAATGATTGTTCTTTAATATGCTTTCCTTTTTTTTTTCACACCTTGAGACAGCGACGTGTTGGATCCCGAACTTTTCCTGCTGGAATTGAACTTCGGTTTATGCAAAACGTTTTTATTTGTTTGGTATGAACGCCTTGAGGACAAACTAAGAATTTAGGACTTTGCACATCGCTCATGGCATGGATTGCAGCCCTCCAAAGCAGTCACGAATTATATATATAAAAGCTTAAGTAAGACAAGGAGGATAGGCTTTTAGGGTTAGAGTTGATCCTTTGCTCTGAATGGAAACTTGCGAACGCGATTGTACTGTTCATTTAATCTTAAAGTCACAAATATGGAGTTTAAGACTGCAATATCAATGAACATGTCATGTAAATGTTTCGCTTGTGTGATACAGTAAGTTTATTTGAACTCCAATATAATTTGACATATTTTGCCGCCTCCCAAAACAAAGATTCCAGTTTGAAATTTCGGAAAGTCTTTCTACTGTGACCCCCCAAGCTACCTCACTTTAGTTTTTGGGTACAGCTTATCCTCTCGCATAATAAGCAGCCACGTTTTATTGAAGCGACATAAAGAGAGCATTTTCATACAAAACAGTTGAAGGTGCTGATGCATTGTGCAATTTTCATGCCCCTTGTTTGCACCAAACATTGCCCAATTTAACACACCTTGCAATGGCCAAAAGCATTGTGAGACAAGTCGCAATGCTTTTCGCCAGGTTGCAACGAAGCTATGCGTGGTGTAACATGTCTTTCCAGTTTGTGTGGTGACGGTTTGTGTCAACAGCCAATGAAAATGTTTCTTTCATTCATGGAAAACGTGACAAGATGGAAGAATTGTTGTCCATTGATCCCCTTCAAACACCTTGTCTCGCAATGTGACACAAATTGCGACACAAGTTGTTGTCTTCTTCTGCTTCTTGGTGGTAAAGCTGCCATCCTGATGGGTATGCAAATTTAAAGAAATGCTGCCTCTGAAAAATGTATAAAGTTAGAAGGGAAGGTTCTTGCCAAAGTATATGCTCCCGCAGGAGAACATTACCGACAAATAGACTGAAAAATTGAAAGGGTTGCCAGAGGCCTCTTGTTGCAAGAGTTCGGCTTAAAAATTGTCTAGTGTTATCCTTTACTAGAGACCGAATGCATAAATGGCGGCCAAATAATATTGTTTTGTTTATGTGCTGATTAGCCTCACTAGCCTCGTTTGGATGGACAAAATATAACAGAAATGTTGCTTGAGAGCGAGGCTAGTGAGTCTCATTAGCACATAAACAAAAGAATACATTTTTGGCCGCCATTTATGCATTCGGTCAATAGACCTTCGATGTCTCATTCGTAAATTATTCGAAGTGACATATTCCAAAAGTTATTTGACACCCTCATACGGCCACTCTAAATTCCTTTCGCTTTGTCTGCTCGTCAAGGTGGTGGCTTAAGCCGTGATAAGGTCTCTTTTGTGTTGCTTTTTAGTTGGTTTTAAATTATCTTTATTGTTGCAGGGAGACTGGCCGAGGATGTGCCAGTATTGTATCGCTATCCACGCTTGTGCATTATTCAGCCTGATGACCATCAGCACGCTGCATTTTATCCCCCGGTCAGTGAACTACAAGACCTGGGGCCTAGTGTTCAGGCACGTCTTGATGGGATCAACTCACAACAGATTATAAAATTTGCCCAGGATTACCTGAACGATCCCGCGGCAGCTGTTGTCAAGACTGAATTTTTCTAGATGTTTAGAGAATAAGTAATGGTTCTCGAATTATGCGGTTCGAAAACGAGGGACGACCGAATTCGTCACATTTTGATGCCAGACGTTCCTTGGCAATGTTGGAAGAGGCACATGATATCCATATAAAAACATGCAATATTGTCTTCAAATCATTTACCTAAAACTAAGTCAATGATGCCCATTTTGATTGCTGGAAAGTAATTAGCAGGCTAAATTGAAATTCTTAGCAAAGTAAAAAAATATTTGGAGCGGATTAAGAGCTACCCTCAGTTTTAAAGGTTTAAGGTGGCTCTGAGTCTAGAGGTCACTGAGATGAATTTTGAAATAGAAGTGCACTTAAAGAGTGAAATTTCTTAAGCACTGATTGGTGTTTCATGTGGTACCATAACGTTGCCTTTTTGCAAAACAGTGTTGTAGAGTCAATCTTGCCAAAAACACATTCTCGTAAAATTGTTGGAACTGGTTTGAACCAAGATGAATCACGTTTTCTTTTTTGCAATTTGCATATTTATTTACCAGTCCCAAGTTTTTCTGAAGAGTGGATGAAAAAAAATCACTATCCAGCGCTGTCCACCTTTTGAAAAGTCGTGGCTTTATATTTAAGACCATTCGTGTGTCATTATTTTTACAACTTTTTAAAAAAAAAAGACGGATGTTTATTTTATGCTTATTTATTCAATTTTTGTAGTATTTTGTAATTAGTATACGCGTCGTAGTGAGAAAGTGCAGAAAGGAAAACGCTGTCATATTTTGAATAAAATAATGAATGTTTTACTTTTTTGTCGTTTTTCATGGTTTGTCTCTGTTTTGGGGGAAGGGGGTGGGGAGAGGGGGTTAATCATTCCTTTCATTCCCAAGATCGAAACGTTCATTCTCCTAAGTAGTAGGATTTCTTTGTTTGGTAGTCATGAGAATTTGGCGTTATGTCAAGATTACACCTGGTAAGCTGATCGTTATTTTCGTTCTCAATACTTGTCTGAATGAGGTTTCTTGGAAATTGTGAGGAGAATTTGAATGCTGATCACTCGTGAGAGTCAAAGGGTTAGTAAAATATGGACCCAGGGGAGGGAGCATTCATGTCTTTTAGTTCGGGCGCCTACTGGTACTGAGGTGGTACCCCACTTTGAGTAGTCATTTTCTTAGATCTTGTAACTCATTCCTTTTCATTGTTCAGTTAAAGGGACTGTCATCCAAAGGGCATGCGTGAGTATGCGTTTTTCAAATTCTGTCAAAGAGGTGGACTAACTTATTTCATCTGCGTAAAACGCGTTAACCTTCCGAACGTTCCAGGCACATAAACTCTTCTCTCCGTGCAGCGAGAACGCGTCATCGGTTCGAGGGTAATAACGGCTGACAAAGAACTGCCCATGTTCCTCGGATGACATAATCTCTTTCATGCATATGTGACGGGAAATAAGAGGTTGTGCGTAATAACAGTACTTGGAGGAGAAAAAAAAACGATACCCCAAGGAGAGATTGGGGGAATCTCTGAGAAAATCCAGGTCTTCCTTTGCAGGAGTCGAAACTTTCCGATTACTAGTTCGGACGCTCTACCAATGACAATTGTCTCTTTAAATTTGTTTAATTCAATGGTCAAGCTCCCACGAGTGTCCAGTGGCTCGGTGGTATAGCATCCGAACTTGTAATCGGAAGATCCAAGGAAGCCATTCGGGTTTTTTCCGAGTACCCGAGAGTCAGCATCGAAAAAAGATATCTCTTCCAGACCAAGAGTCCATTGACAGACTCTTGTCAAGGCTACGAGCTGTTCGCATAGTCGGTTGGGCGACCTTGCCCAGTTTAGAGGCTAAATGCCCTTTCTTTGAGTTATTCCGTTTTTATCATGTGATCATCCGCGACATAGACCTTTTTCATAATGGCGTCCCAATAAAATATTCTTTTGTTTTAATGCTAATAAGCCTTCCTAGCCTCGTTGCAATGGGCAAAATTCAAAAGAATATATTACCCAAAATGAGGCCAGTAGCTGCAATTAACATAAATACAATAGAATATTAAATCAGTCGCCATTTATGAAAGTGGTCTATTGGTTTACTGAATTAAAACAAATAATATTCGCACAGGATTAGTGTGGTTCACATGTATAGCTGCCATGACATCTGTGAACACTCTCTCTATTCTGGGGAAACGGATATGTCATATAACAACGTGACAATGTCTCCCAATGTAAACGTGACGATAGAAGTTGGTCACGAAAGAGTGATAAAGATGGAAAGAACGAAAGTTCCTCAACTGTAGGAAATCGATTGCCATGTTTTCATAATTATCTTAGCCAATCAGAACAGACCGAGAGGGTCACTGAACCAATCGAGTCTCGACCTGCTGCCGGCGTAAAGGGCGTGAAAGTGCGGGTGTGCGCGATTACCGTAAACAAACTGGTGCTAGATTCTTGGACCAATCGGAAAGTTGTAGCAAGGCTAAACCAAAGCAATAGACCAATTTCGATATATGGAAATTCAATCCTAAACTAAAGACATCATCTCGAGGCTCTGGGGAATAAATAGAATGATTTGTATGAGTTTATTTCCCAGAGCCTCGAGATGATGCCTTTTGTTTAGGACTAAATTGTGGGCTATTGCAAATTTTTTTCAACGGTCAAATTGAAACCATTTTATAATGTGTTTTCAAACGTGTTATGTCAGACCGAGGCCAAGTAATTATTTTGGCCGATAACAGCCAATCAAAGCCAGTTATGGAGCAAAGCCGGCGCAAACTCGGAAAAGTCGTGCAAGTAACTGACGGTTGTCTCTGATTGGCTGAGAAATAGACGCGCGGTTTTTAAAGCCAATCAGTAACGCAACACCCAATGCAACAGGTTGCATTTTGGGTTTATCAGCGGAATTTGCAAGACTGCTCAGGATTGGTTGAGAAAATAGTGGACAGAGAACGAAGACAATACAATGTGAATGAAAGACAATAAGCGTGCGTCTCACGAAGTTCCAATGGAAGTGGGGGTTTAAGAAGGTGAAAAAGCCAGCGAATTTTTCTCCATTCAAATTACCATCACAAAACGTTTTCAAATGAACTTGGAAATGCTGTGTTATGATGCAGGTGTGAGGTTGCAGATGAAGTCGGAGTCGGCAGGTGTGGCTGCACAGGAACATAACAGAAATGCAAAAGATTTCGACAATTTTAGTTCAGGCAGAAAAGCGGGACATTTGTCTCAGGATCTTAATTAATGATCTAGTCTCCATCAGTCTCCCATATCTCAGTGGTAGACCAACCGAATAAATAATAGCAGGGCCCATGACTTGGAACATACAACTTCATCGTGTTTGTTGAACGGCGTTTTTACAGACTGAGTTATTTTTAGATTAATTATCCCGCGAAAGCACACCTTTCCAGCTAATCACAAGTCTTGCATGAGAAATTTATTACCCAGGGGATTAAGAATGATCACTCGTACAAGCCATATGTTATTTAAGATTCCGTCTAAAAGTAGCTTGATTTGTGAAAAGCCCTTACTAATGAACATTATCGACAATTTCAGTCCCATCAGTATAGAAGGACCACTGTGATACGGATTTATTTCAATAACTAATCTCCCACAAATCTCCCATAGCTCAGTGGCAGGGCGACCGAACCAGTTATCGGAAGGTCGTAGGTTAAACCTCCTACATACCAGCGTTCGGTTTTTTTCTCCCAATATCCCCGAGTTACCATCGAAAATAATATATTCTTTCATTTATTTATCACGGTGAACATTTTATGATCTTCCTCGTTACACTTGCGAAAATGTACAATTTCAGTCCAAGAAGTGCAGCAGGACATGTGTCACATGACGTAGCTCCCACAAGTGTCCCACATAACTCGGCGGTTATCCGAGCTAGCAGTCAAGCTTCCCACAAAGGAGTCCCACGGAGTATTATCTCTTAGTGGGAAGCGAAGAAAAATACCCTTTCATTCGTTTAACTGGGTGATCATTCAATTAATTAACACCTTATTACATTGTAATGTATGGCCGAGATCCAATGAGTCTCCTATAGTTCATTAGAAGGCTAAGAGTATCCAAAGTGGTATCCGAAATTTCAAGGCTTCGACCGTTCTTCTGAAGAATGGGACGTTTTCCGAGTATATCCGAGTGACAATGATAAAGATAATGATGATTTTATCATATTTAAATTTGAAAAAATAAATGTCGTTACGTCGATGTCATCATGGTATAGGCGTAATGCTACTACCCATATTTGTTCAGAAGTTAAGTCCCGTTAGTCGTGGATACAATATTGGATGGGTGACCTACAAGCAAATCACGTGTCGTTTTTCTTGCAGACGAAAATCATCCACTTGAACGAATAGATGTTTTGAGTTGGGATGACGAAGGCCAGAAAGAGTGAATATCACAAAATGACTTTAAAAATGGCATCATTTCTCATTATTAGAAGGGAGATCATCTTGAACGTCCAATGTCCAATGGTCAATGTGTAACGGAAAAGGGGCCAGGATTTCAAGTGTTCCGCTACTGCAAGGCGTTCTCATTGTTTAGACTTACAACGCTCTATAAAAGTTAACTTGAAGGACCCATGTATTTCCAAATCCTCCCAAAATGGTTCCTGTACAATTAAAGTCGTTGAGACATTTAAAATGAGGCAACGAGCTAAAGGTGTTGGATTGGGGAATTGAGCTCCAGACATTTCCAAATTTTAATGTTTGTTTTCAAATATGCCTTTTACTTACGAGAAAACGCAACTGCATTTCATTTGGAAGCTCAAAATATTTAATATTACATAATTATTGTTCACGGCTGTTGAACTCCACTCTTTCGATAAAACCCTCAAAAGACTACATGACACCCCGTAACTGCTTCGATGGTAAAGTACATACGAACACTGCTTCATGAAATAAACGAGGTAGCGAGTTCGAGGCGCACGTCAACTCTTTTTTTCCTTAATTTTTTTTATTTTCTCTCCCAAATAATTTCTTTCTTAATTTAATAAGGAAAATAACAATAATTATTGCTTATTTCTAGTCTTTAAGTGCAAATTAACCTTTTTTTTGCTCCAACCGAAGCTCCGAACCATGCTGCACAATTTAGATGAAAGTTTATGACAATTAACATTCGAACGTGGTATTCACACGTCTAGCATAGCGCAATAGATTAGTGTGCGGGCTATTGATTACGAAGTCTTCCTTTCCGTTGGAGAACCTTTTTTTTTGTAACTTTTTTTTTTAAAAGCAAGCGTTGGGAAAACATGAAGAAAAGTTAATTTACTTGGGTGAAACCGTACTAAATAGCATCTTCTTGTGTTTTTCTTGTCGCTTACTCTACAACTTGCTTGAAAGGTGTGAACAAAAGTTCTCATTAAAATCTATGCCGTACTCATCACTGATTGGTTCACGTCCGTCTAATGCATATTCAATACAAATTGCGATTTTTTCCTCATTCTACGCTGACCGTCATGGTGGAAAGATGTGATGTTCCGTCGGACGTTGATACGAACTTGCCAAGAAACTTTAAGCCGGCGTCCGTTTGGCCAAGAGGAATGCAAGAATTCTATTTGCCGTTTTTCTCCAGTCCGGTAAGTATTGACAATATTCCACAATTTTTTGGTTTTACCTTTCGGCAAAGAAAGCAAATAAACGTTACTTTACGGAAACACGTGCGTTCCCCCTTTCGGTCAGTTTGCTTCACTACAGATACAATTCTGAAATGATAACGTCTTCTGTATAGGAAATAAGTTCTCATATTGATAGATTTATATGACGGATTTAACTTAATACGACTTTTGCGAGTCATTTTGCTATCTTTCAAAGGACAAGTTGTTTAAATTGGTAAATCCATTTTGTCCTGTAAGAAAGTAATCTCCAGAAGCTTCTTAGCGTCTTGTAACCTGCAAGGAATAATGAGTTTTTTTTTCCCCAGGAAACCATAAGAGTGAAAGCTTTCAATGAGGAAAACCGTGCCATCATTTTCGTTGAAGGTAGTTATAATTATTTGTGTTGTGAACATTAATGCAATAATTGTCGTGAGAGACTTATTCTTTGAGAAAGGTACCTAGCGCCAAGTGTCTGTGGCTAAATAACGTGGTGTGGACGCTCTGTTGTAGGTTTAATCCACCGCCCGTTTACTTTGAGAAGCTACAAAGACTTTCGCTGAATATGTGATAAAATAAAACTCTAGGGTTAGCCCCAAAAAAAGGACAAGTTTCAAATTGATTTTGGATGTACGAAAATGCTAGCTGACGTTTTTGTCGAAAACTGTATTTATATTTAGCTTTCGAAAGCAGAAAGGCTACCATAAATCACTTTTTCTTCATTTAACTTGTAAGAGATACCCACATTTTCTCAGGACTCCCGAACAGATAGGTTCTTAACGAAACGACCCATTGAATGACCCTACTTAGATTTAGTCCTATAACGTTGAATATTTCATCTGATCAATTGTACTTCTAACTTATATTTCAGGATACTATCAAAGTTGACGGGAATTTGCACTGAAAGAACAAAGAGGACAAGAAGAAATATTTTAATCTGCAGAACTGCTGGAAGGAGATCGTCAAAGATAAGGAATTAAATATTGCTTTATCAGTTAAATAATGGTGGCTCAAAATTTCATTTAGCCTAATCAGTTTTGAATCTAGATTAGTTTACCTTGTCCCGATTATTACGTAATCAGGAGCTTAGCAACGATGATTATCTGCCTTAAGTAAGAAACTTCAGTTTAATTAATTAATCTTGCTCACCACAAACGGATCAGGAGAGAAGGAGAATCTGATGACTTTGGACACCTCTGAGGCTAAAAGTATTTCGAAAATCTTTTCTATAAAAACCAACGTTATCGAAACTAAGACATCTTTAGTCAAGAATAAAAATCGGCCATAGTAGGTTAGAATGACGTTCCGATGGCTCACTCATCATTTTCAAATTCGTGAAACTAGAGTCTGATCTCATTAAATAACAAAATGCTTGTGAAAAACGTGTAGAATTATTCAGACACCCGGTACATTCCATGCACATTAAATTTCTTTTAAAGTGCATGCAACACCTTTTTCACAAGTATTTTATTCTATAATGAGATCCGACTCTAGTTGCTCGAATTTACAAATGATGAGTGAGTTGTCGAAACGTCATTATAACTGACCTGCTACCACTGATTTTTATTCTTAACTGCTCTTAAACCTCCGTTATTAGAATTTCAAGCGATCTTCAGGGTAAGAAAGGACCCTCCGCAAGTTGCAAGTTAGTTTTAAAACTATCAAGTAACTCCCGCTTCGAAAAGTCTCTTTACGTAAGAATGAATTTGTTTACAGTAGGTTTCCATTGTTGGATCATAAAAGTCTTCAAAATTCTGCACTTGTAGGAACATTGAGACGCGCAAAGAATGCGCCAGATAAAAGGATGCTAACGGGGCAGGGGTCTAAAATAAGTCATGTGTAACAGGGCAGTGTACTTGTCAATGCTGTGCTCCAGATAAATAATCAGTACCAAGTCTCCTAGCGCTGACCACTCAACTATTCTGTTGTATTAGGTCTAGGGGAAACTATTGGCTTAAGAGTTTTTCATTAGTTGAGCGGGGACTTGTCTTGACCGCGTAAGTGAATGGGCTCCCCAGATGATGATGATGATGATTATTATTATTATCATTATCATTATTAAGGAAATTAGGAATCAAAATCACATGTTCAGGTAGGAATTTCAGAAAACTTTTCATTTTGTTGAAAATACAATATATAATATTAATATAATAATATTAATAATATATTACAACGCTGAGGGTATCATGCATTAATTTTAAAAGAAGCGCCTCGATTGTTTAACATCGTAGTCAAAGTCAGAAGAGATGCATTTAACTCTATGGAGAGAGCCAGTAATACAATTTCTTTTCCATTTGGCGGGAATTTCTAATTCCGATTTTTTTTGTACCCTGAGGATGACGTAGTGTCGAAGTTTGGTTTTTCTAAAAACAATTTTAACTTTTTGAAATACTTTTAGCCTTTCAAATAGTTATTTTTTCAGTTGCTGTAGTTTTGTTTACAACGAGTCTATGAAGCTGAACGAATCGATCTCAAGTTACAGTAAAACGATAAAATCGTCAGGTGTCGCCTACCAGCTAGCCCGATTCTCTCATTTATAGAACCGCATTTTGACCTTCAATAATTTTATGGTACCTCGTAAAACACCCTTAATAAGACTTAATTCTTTTTAGTACCTCAGTTCGTTTCTATGGTCGCGAGAGCTCATCTTTCTATCGACCTAAGTTTCTTGTAATCTACACAACTTGGTGCCATTTAATTTTGTTCCTGGAAACTAATTAAAACGTCACGATGAAAAGTTTTCGAAAATTTTAACTGAGTTTGAAAGAGTGGACTCCTTCTCCTGAAAGATACAGGCTACTTAAGTCGAATAATAAAATTGATTTTTTAGCTTTGATATTGTCATTGTACATGTAAAGGCAATAAAGCAATAATTACTAAATAATCGCCTTTCTAAGATAGTATTTACAAAAAAGATTGATTGAAAGGCTTTTAAGACACTTTTAAAAATGGGAAACATGAGATTCCGCGAAGTTTTAACAATACTGGTTTCTTTGTTAGAATTTTCGGTAATTTCTTTTTCAGTCTAAGAAATTCTCGAACTCTTGAGGGTTCAAAGCAGACAACAGGGCCTTTTTGACGCGCTAATAAGCTAATAATTAATTCCTAAATGACTCTTATTTTCACAATAGCATCAACAGCGAAAAATATTTTTTAACCCGGAGAAAATAATAAGGTTACAATTAAAAGTGAAAAAAGAAACTCCATTCCAACAAAAAACAACTTTAATCACAGTAATTAATGTTTAAAAGCCAAACTCATTTACCTTTTTAGAAAGAAAGCGTTCGTATGCGGGAGAAATAAATTTCAGAATCGCTTATTTTTGGTTTCAAATTTCCTCGGCGCCGCCATCTTGGATAGTTGTGACGTGTAAAGGCTAGGCCTGTCCCAGTCTCTGTCTGTTTCGAGCACTATTTTACATTTCGAGCTCTCATGCGTACTTTTTCGCATTTTGCTCAGCATTTGAATCATTTCAGTTTTTCGTGTTTTGGGAAACTTTAGAGCAACCTTCGGAGTTCAAGAACATATTTAAGAAAGTCAAGATCGTGTAATTGAATAACTAAACACACACAAAAGCAAACTTTCACTGTAGAAATGGGCCTGAGTCCTTATTGCGATGAATAACGAGAAGAAATCAGAAACCATCTTCAAAATGTGTATTACTAAAGTACCTTTTTTTGTTCGAAAACCATTGGTATTTTACTTCTATGATCATTTAAAAACAACGGAAGGCCATTTCTGTGGTAACAAATCAGCATTCTTATGAAAATCTCAAAGGAAATGTTTAAATATTTTTTAGCAAATTTTGGGCACTACGCAGAAAATTTGAGCACCATTTGAAGATTTTTAAGCACTTTTTGTCGATTTTCACTGCGCAATCGTCACAGACCTAGTGTAGGTTTCACTGTTGTTATTGTACAGAAGCTTCGCGTTCGAGAAACAGGTTGACGACAGCATGCCTTAATGATTCAAGATGGCGGCTCCCGAAAAATTTGAGAGTGAAAATAAACGATTCTCAAATTCAATTTTTACACACTTTTTCTCGAACATTTTTCCAACAAATTTAATTGCAAGCATGCATTACTACTCTGCCTTAATTGAAGTTATTTTCTTGTAGTAGTAAAGGTTTCCTTTAAAATCTTGCAACATTAAACCATAAACCATATTTAAGCCTACTATAAGCGTCGATTACAAGAGAGTGATCCGGATTGCCATTTAAAATAAAGAACTGATTCTGCGTTCTTAAGGAAATTACCACTCTTCTGGGTGAAACCTCAGAAGCAAGCGAAACAAGTCATGAAATCCAAAATGGCGGCGTTCAGGAAAATTGAGTAATGATTCTTTTCTTCCTCAAGAGCAAAAATATATTTTCTATACAAAAATCAGTCAGTACTTCCAACAATTTAGCGCTTATTTCTATTTCTTTCATTATCAAATGTCTTCCTTTCGTTAAAGTAGAAAAGTGTTTTGAAGCCTTGTAAGATTTGATGATTTTAAACAGCAATATAGACGTTTGCAATATTCACGAAAAGAGATTTAACTATACCTTAATGTTTCGATAACATCAACGAGCAAGACAAAACAGATTACCGTTTGGATACAAAAAAACTGAATAAGTTTATCATGATAATATTAATTTAAAAGCTGAAAATACGCACAGAAAAAGGAGCTAACCACACAGCGTGCATGCAGTATATATTTTACGAAGCAAAAACTGCACGCTGAATGTTTCTTTCCAAATTATGGAGATGTTATCATCATTTGAACTGAACTGTTAAACTGTTTTTTGTTTAAAGAAAAAAATCCACTCTAACAAAATATAACTTTAAAGCACAGGAAATAATATTTACATTAAAATTTGATTATATTTTTTTAAAAGAAAGTGTCTGTATCTGAAAGAAATGAATTGTAGAATCGCTTTTTTTTCAAATTCTTCGAGCGCCGCCATCTTGAATAATTTTGAAGTGTTACGTTTTCCATGTTATAAAACAAAAGCTATTTTAGGCCTAACAATAGGAAAACCCGCTTCACGTCACACTTATTCAAGATAGTGGCTCCCAAAAAGATTTTGAAATTAAAATAAACGATTCTAATTTTTTAATTTTGATCAAATACATTTTAAGAAATTTAATTTCAAACATCATTTCCTCTAAAGTCTAAAGTTCTCCTTTAGTAAGAGTGGAGATTCTTTTTTAGCAAAGACTTCAAAATAAGAATTCTCAGATAGAAATAAGACTTAAAATATTACTGATGAAAACTGCAAATATTAAAATTTAGTGTATCGTCATTTAAATATGAGAAATGTGCTCTGTTTCGTCTATTTCCACGATTCTTCGCTCAAATCTATTTTATTTAAATTACTTTTGACAGGTGCGAAGGTGTGAAATTTTGACGGTGTATTAAGCCAAGTATTCATGGATAATTTATGACGGGTGTCTTCATTTGCATAGACATGGGCTTTATGGTTTAACAAGAAAAGAAACGTTTGGCTACAAAAGTGTATGTTTGAAATTAAAGATCTCCAACGTTAGAATGAATTCAAGTTAAATTGTGTAAAAGACTGCTAATTAAGGCCTAAAATGTATGGAATCTAGGAGGAAGTATTATTTTCTTTTTTAACATTTAAAACGAAAATGGCAGAACTCGAGACATTTGGAAACGATAATGGAATGGAAGGAATCAAATGCTTTTTTTCCGGTGATGAAATACAACTCTGGCATTGTATTTTCAAAAAATGCAAAAGCTACTTTCGACCAGCAAAGGCCGGACTTCATAGAAGATCTCCTTTTAACCTCTGTATGAAAATTGAGGAATTTTGGGAATATGAAGAGCTTTGTTCATCTTATGACAATATAACGCCTTCTTGCAGATTAAAAAGAACTTTCAGTAAAAGCTCACGATTGCTTTTCATCTTTAAGTAAGTTCAGTTATGAAACGCTCAGTGCTTTTCGCTTTAAAATGAAGTCATAATGACTAACATTCAATTAGCAACTTGACTATTGCTTGGGATTGCAATAACTTGTTAATTAATAATGCCTCCTTAATTGGAATGTCTACTTCTTCGTTACACCATCTTAGATTTAGTAAGAAGTTCACTTCATAAAACCCTTTGTCTGGTTTACAGTCACGTTTTTTGCAAATCGATGTTTTAATTCCCATCCATTAATTTAGAAACATTACACTTGCACAGATCACAAAAGCAAACCAAGCATTGTAACAAAATAAGTTAATTAAAGAAAGCAAGGTTACTGATATACTAAGGAATTTATCTCTTAAACCTGATTATTTCTGAAAATGCACACCTTGGCTAAAAATACTAGGTGTGCCACATAAGCAACCATTAAATTCCATTCAACTTGTATCAACATAAAAAGTCGGTAATGTGAAATTTTTTTTCCTTTAAACTAAATTTAAATTAATTATTTCAAATGCCAAATTATTATTTTCCGCCTTTTATCTTAATGTGACATTATTTGAGAAGGACAATTCCTTGAAAAAGGGGATTCATTTTTAATAGAGTGGTTTTCAATTGTGTCGAAAGTAATTAGATAATTACTTTGGTTTTGCATTTCTTGCGCCACTTTTTCAACCAATCAGAAGTGAAACTAAACCAATCGTAGCTCGCGCGTGCACATTTTCCCGCGCTTTGTGTCGGCCACGTGTAATTACTTCGAGTTTTGATTGGTTTACTGTATTTTCTCCGTGCTTTTTGATTGGCCAAAGTAATTACTTTGGTTTTGGTTTTACGACACTCAGTTGAAAACCGCTCTAATAAGACGTATGATCATTTGTCTCACGATGTAATCACTTAGGTTGTAAATCGCGACGTTTCGACCAATTTCTGCCGGTCTTAAGGCGATAAGGTCGACTTGTTACGCGGCTTGTAGGTCTCCGCAACCTATAAGCCGAAGATCTGGAAACGTTACGTTGATGATACCTTCATCATCCTGAATCACAGTAATCTACTTCCTGCAACATCTCAAGATCGCCCTCCTCGGCACGTCAGTCTCAAGAGAACCAGGCGTACTCGTTACCACCAGTGTCTACGGAAAACCAACTCACACTGATCAGTTCTTATGATGATTACACCACCCTCAATCAGTAAAGCGCGGTATTGTCAGGTGTCTGTATGACCGGACCAAACGTCTCGTCACCGCACCAGCGGCCGTCTCTTAGAAAAAGAAATATTATCATTTGTTCTTGATTCTAGCGATTATCTTTACTCCTTTGTACAGAAGGTTACGGAAACAAGAAAGGCTGCCCCCAGCGTAGAAACAGCGACATGGGTTGAAACCACCGCAGTTTTGTTTTTTTACGTCAACGAACCACTGAGGGAACAATTTCTAATCGGGCCTCTCGGGAAATTACTTAACAGAAAAATAAGGATCAAGTCCACCAATCACAACCGACCACCGTGATACTCATAGCAACGCGTAACTTGTCAGTCTTGTCGCCTGATAGACTAGCAAGCGATCTACAATCTAAATGACTACGTCGTGTGACAAATTATCATACGTCTTATTTATTTACCACCACGATCAAATTGACAGTTATGAAAATAAAAAAATCACATTAATTTTATCTCAATGAGTTTAGATCAAATGAAGTAGTGTAATATAATACTTACTGACGACCTTTGTTAAATCGTAGGATTAAAAAAATGGCCAA
>OX421457.1:25185727-25193227 GCA_949126865.1 Montipora capitata | reverse complement strand
AGATTTAGCTCAGTAAAGAAAATATTTTTAAATCTTCGAACCAAAGGAAACAGGTCTCACCATTTTCAACTTAAAATTTGTCAAATTTGATCGCCGAACTAGTTACGAAAAGCTGGCTACATTAGGCTCACCACTGAGCTGTGAGAAGCGTGGTCCCTTTCTCGACTTACGTCACAAAGTGTTTTGCAATAAACAATTTATTTGCAGCAACAATGCAAATCCGTTTGTGTCGTAAGACTCAGAATAGTGCCATGGCTATCAGGTATCAGTAGTGAGCCAAATGATGCTAGTATTGCCAGTTTTACGTAACTTGCACGGCCCGTAAAAAGCGAAATTTCGAGATGAAAATGGTACATCGTGGTTGCTTTGGGTTGGAAGATTTATCTTAACAACGGACAATTTTGGAGTAAAGATGCACGAATAGTCAACTTAGACCCATATTGCTTACAAGCCTTCAAATACCATCATGGCATAATTTACATGTTGCTAAACATTAAAGTGTACCTGAACTCCAATCTTTTTTGTTTCTAATGTTAATTTCCCCATCCAAAGCAAACATATCTTAACATTGTTAACCAGAATCTCGCTTTTTCTGTGCCGTCCAAGCCACGTAAACTTGCCAGAACAAGCAGTAATTTGGACCCACGACCGTGATGTGAGAAGCATGGGTCTATTCTCGATTTTACGTTACGTCGTTTGTGACGTAAAATCGAGAATAGACCCATGCCTCTCACATCACGGTCGTGGGTCCTAATTACTGCTAGTTTTGCTAACTTTGCGCTTCTTGCCCGGCAGATAAAAAGCGTAATTTTGAGTAAGAATCGTCAAACGTGTTTGCTTTTGGTGCGGAGATCAATATTGTAGACTAAAAATATTTGAGTTTAGATGAACTTTAACAGGGTAGTTTTCATACTGAGTTTCGAAAAATTAAAAGCAGAGTAATTACCCTGAACAATCACGGTAGCAGAGAGCTCGATGTGCCTTTCAGTATGTGCGGGTGCGGGTGCGGGTGCGATTTAAGATGCATCTAAGTTTGCGCAGTTGGCGCAGTTGGCGCAGTTGGCGCAGTTGGCGCGGTTGGCGCGGTTGGCGCGAGATTTTTAGGAGAATGAATCCCGTACCGTAATTGCTCTTCACAAAAAAAGATTGAAAACCACTCTTTTACTTTACTTTCAAAGGACCCATCCTCACAGAGCATTTCGTTGCCTCCAAATCTTAAAGGCACTACCACGACCAATTCTTGCATGAGCAGATGGGAAAGCATTTATACCATGAATTCGCGCACAAAAATAAACAAAGCTACCATTAATTTGCTAGCATGACGCAATGGTAAAGATTCTCCAGCTGCAATAAATTATGCCATGAAACATAAAAAGATGCGGTATGGAAAACGACAACAATAAGGACAAACTTTCCTATCTGTTAAAAGCTGACCGGGTTTTGCTAAAAGCAGGCCGGCGGCCCGGCGGCCCGGCGGCCCGGCGGCCCGGCGGCCCGGAGGCCCGGTAGCCCACTCCTCATTTTCCACGGTTTTTCTGTCCAGCGGTAAATCCACGCGCATGCACAGATCTGCATCGGGTTTGGGCGTGCAAAATGGACGACGGTGAGTTTGAATTCGTTTACCATTTTAATCATTTGAATCCTTGTTTCTGTTTGTTGTTGTAAACAGACGAAAACAACAGAGAATGACAACATTTTTCACTTAGCAACATGCAACGAAAGAAAGGATCGAAAAGGATTGAAATGATTATTAAAATGGTAAACGAATTCAAACTCAACGTCTTTCATTTGCGCGCCCAAACCCGATGCAAATCTGAGCATGCGCGTGGATTTACCGCTAGACAACAATTCTGTGTGGGCCTCCGGGCCACCGGGCCGCCGGCCGCAGGCCGCTGGGCCTTCGGGCCGCCGGGCCGCTGGGCCGTGGCGGGCCTGCTTTTAGCAAAACCCAAGCTGACCCCATAGCGTGGACTCAGAACCTGGAGCTGTCTGGGATATGTATGACCCCGATTTGTGAGTTTCACAATAAAAGCGTAATAGATTTACATGTCATGTCATGTCATGTCATATCTCGTCTCGTCTTTTCAATTTGGAAAGAAATAGCAGATGCTTTTCCTCTTAGCGGCATTTAGAAGTGAATGGGTGAATGGGTGAATGGGTGAATGGGGCGTGTCGATGGATCGATGGGTCGATGGGTCGATGGGTCAATGGCGCGTGTCCATGAGTGGATGGGTGGGTGAGAAGAGAATGAATCAATGAATCAATGAATCAATTAATCAATGAATCAATGAATCGAGGAGTCAAGGAGTCAAGAAGTGAAAGAGTGAAAGAGTGAAAGAGTGAAAGAGTGAAAGAGTGAAAGAGTGAAAGAGTGAAAGAGTGAAAGAGCCAAGGAGCCAAGGAGTCAAAGAGCCAAGGAGCCAAGGAGTCAAAGAGCCATGGAGTCAAAGAGCCATGGAGCGAATGAGCCATGGAGCGAATGAGCCATGGAGCGAATGAGCCATGGAGTGGTTGAGCCAAAGGAGCGAATGAGTCAAAGGAGCGAATGAGTCAAAGGAGCCAATGAGTCAAAGGAGCGAATGAGCCATGGAGCGAATGAGTGAATCAGTCAAGAATTAAACGAACGAATGAACGAACGAATGAACGAACGAACGAACGAACGAACGAACAAACGAACGAATGAACGAATGAACGAATGAACGAATGAACGAATGAACGAATGAACGAATGAACGAATGAATCATTGAATGAGTTAAGGATTGAATGAGTTAAGGATTGAATGAGTTAAGGATTGAATGAGTCAAGGTTTAAATGAGTCAAGGTTTGAATGAGTCAGTAGCTCAGTGGCTGAGTGAAAGAGTGAATGAGTGAAAGGCAAATGGTGAATGAGTAAATGAGTGAATCATTGAATAAATGCCAATAAGTGAATCAATATTGAATGAGTCTATGACTGATGACTGACTGATTGGGTGACTGAGTGAGTGATTAAGTGAAATGAGTGAGGAGTGAAAGGGTGAATGGGTGAATGGGTGAATGGGTGAATGGGTGAATGGGTGAATGAGAGAATCATAGAATGAACAAATAAATAAATGAATAGTGAATAAGTGAATAAGTAAAAAATTGAATCATTGAATGAGTTAAGGATTGAATGAATGAGTGAGTGAGTGAGTGAGTGAAAACTGAGTGAATGGTGAATGAGTGAATGAGTGAAAGAGCTAGTGAATCATTGAATGAGTCAAGGATTTAATGGTTCAATGGCTCAATGAGTGATTATGCCAGTCACTGAATAAGGGAATGAATAAGTGAATGAATAAATAAATAAATGAATGAATGAATGAATGATTGACTGAATGAGTCAAGCATTGACTGAATGAGTCAAGCATTGACTGAATCATTAATGACTGAATAAGTTACGTAAGTGAGTTATGAATGAATAATTTACTGTGTGAATCATTGAATGAGTCAAGGAATGAGTGAATGGGTGAATGAATGAATCATTGAGTGAGTCATGGGTTGAATGAGTCAGTGACTGAGTGACTGAGTGACTGAGTGAATGAGTGAATGGGTGAATACGTGAATCATCGATTAAGTCAAGGATTTAATGAGTTAGTGATTGAGTGATTGAGTGATTGAGTGAGTGAATGATTGCATCTTTGATTGGTACGTACGCTGAATCATTGGATGGGTGAATCATTGAAGGAGTGAATGAATGAAAAATTGAATCTGTGAATCAGTGAGTGAGTGAGTGAATCATTGAGTAAATGAATGAGTGAGTGAGTGACTGAATGAGTGACTGAATGAGTGAGTGAATCATTGAATGAGCCAAGGATTGGTGAATGAGTCAGTGACTGAGTGAGTGGGTGATTTAATGACTGAATGATTGAATGATTGAATGAGTGAATGAGTGAATGATTGAATGAGTCAATGAGTGTCAATGAATGAGTGAATGACTGCATGAATGACCTGAATGAGTGAATCATTGAATGAGTCATCATTGAATGAGTCAAGGTTTGAATGAATGCATGAGTGAATGAGTCAGTGAGTGAGTGAGTGAATCATTGAATGAGACAGTGATTTAAAGGGTGAATGATTGAATGAGTGTATCATTGCATGAGTCAAGAGTTAAATGAATACATGATTGAATAAGTGAATGAGTCAGTGAGTGGGTGAGTGAATCATTGAATGAGTCAGTGAGTGAGTCAGTGATTTAAATTATGATTGAAGGATTGAATGAGTCAAGGGTTGAATAAATAACTGAGTGATTTAGTGAATGAGTCAGTGAATCAGTCAGTGAATCATTGAATGAGTCAGTGAGTTAGTCAGTGATTTAATGATTGAATGAGTCAAGGGTTAAATGAACAACTGAGTGATTGAGTGAGTCAGTGAGTTAGTCAGTGATTCAGTTAATGATTGAATGATTGAATGAGTGAATCATTGAATGAGTCATCATTGAATGAGTCAAGGGTTGAATGAATACATGAGTGAATGAGTCAGTAAGTGAGTGAGTAAATCATTGAATGAGTCAGTGATTTAAAGAGTGAATAATTGAATGAGTGAATCATTGCATGAGTCAAGGGTTAAATGAATACATGATTGAATAAGTGAATGAGTCAGTGAGTGGGTGAGTGAATCATTAAATGAGTCAGTGAGTGAGTCAGTGATTTAAATTATGATTGAATGATTGAATGAGTCAAGGGTTAAATGAATAAATGAATAAATGAGTGAATCATTGAATGAGTCAGTGAGTGCAGTCAGTGATTTAATGAGTGAATGATTGAATGGGTGATTCATTGAATGAGTCAAGGGTTGAATGAATACAATTATTCATGAATGAATGAATGAATGAGTGAGTGAATGAGTGAGTGAGTGAGTGAATCATTGAACAAGTCAGTAAGCGAGTCAGTGATTTAATGAGTGAATGATTGAATGAGTGAAGGTTGGATAAGTGAGTGATTGAGTTAGAGAGTGAATGACTGCATTTGAATGATTGATTCATCGAAATTATGAGTCAAGGATTGAATGAGTATATTTAAATGAGTGAATCATTGAATGAGTCAATGAGTGAATGAGTGATTGAGCTAGTGAGTGAGCATGAATGAGTCAATGAGTGAATCATTGAATTAGTGAATCATCTGATTCATTGAATGAGTCAAGGATTGAATCAGCCACTCAGTCAGTCAGTCTAAGGGTCAGCCCTGTTAAGTCCCAAATGTGTATGTATATTCGTTCTCAGAAAAATGCTTGATGTATTAAAAAATAATCCTAAGCCAAGCTCAAGGTATTATAGGACTCAAATGCAGGTGAATATCTAGTTTTTTTTAACTTAATTCCATGTGTGGCATAATTTAAAGCACTTGCAGCATCTTTACGCAGTGACCATAGCAACAGCGTCATAATAACATCAAAGCACAAGATTATCATTTTAATTTCGCTTGTTTTGTGAGGCAAATCACAGCTAATCACCCTCCAGTGCTGATAGGTCCTTACTATTTATACCGACTGAGTGCAACCAAGATATAACAAACAAGCTGGAGACTACTTGTTCTTGCGCTGAAAGCAGTACCCAAACGCTGCCGAGATTTCATTGATCAGCGCAGTATCATTTATCATCGTCATCATCACTAAGGTCGCCATTTCTGTCGGCATTGTCAACATCGCTATTGTCATCATCGTCGTCATTCCTGTCACTGTCGAGGTTTACGTCATCTTCATCATTATCAGGAGCAGGAGTCTGATCATCATCATCATCATCGTGATCGTTCTCATCATAATCGTCATTGTCATCGTCATCGTCGTCATCATCATACCACCACCATCATCATCATCATCGTTCTCGTCAACATCGTCATTGTCAGTGTCATTATCGTCATCATCATCGATATCGTCATCATCATCGTTATCATCATCATCACATCATCACCACCATCATCATCGTCATTTTCATGGTCATTATCATCATCGATATCGACATCGTCATCGTCATCATCGCTATTGGCAATACCGTCATTGTTATCGTCATAATCATCGTCATAATCATCATCATCGTCTCGTTATCAAAAGCATAATCGTCATCGTCATCATCATCGTCATTGTCATAGTCATCAGCGTCATCAATGTCGTCATCGTCACTGTTGGCAACATGGTCATTTTCATCGTGTCCATCATAAGCTATATCATCCAGATCATCATTTTCATCCTTATCGCTTTTATTATCAGCATCGTCATCATCATTGTCGACATCATTGTTATCGTCATCGTCATCGTCATCGTCATCGTTATTCAGGCTATCAGCATTGTCAAGTATGAAGACATCATTGCCGTTGACATTATCTTTTACATCACAATTTACTGTCATCGTCATCGTCATCGTCATCATTGTTTTACGAAGATAAAAAATGTTTGAACCCTCAATGCAATTTCTTGTGCTTATCTTCGTTTCACATAACAGAAACTACAAAGACTCAAGTTCGTTATATCAAAGGTTGCACTGATCAATACATCTTTAAAACTATAAGAGGCACTACCATTAAGTACAGTATTAGCCATGGTGTTAGCGCCTTTAATAACTGCGTCTCGGCCGCGTCTTAAGCACGTGGGCACCGCATCCTCGGGGAAAGGCTCAATATCCCAAATCACCCTGACAATGTACTTGAAAAACGTTCTTATTTCCATCTCTTTTTTTCTCGTCCTAAGAAACGAGTAACTTAATAATGTTTTATTTTGTTGCGACCAACAACGTTTTTTTCGTTCAGTGCCCCCGAATCTCTATTTTGAAAGAATCAAAACGCGAAGACTTGCATTAAAGTTACATTTCTAAGGTAGTTTTTCTTCGCATCTCAATTTGGTCAATGTCACTTCCAATCAACTTTTAAGACACACCCCATTAACACAAGTGACATTTCGTTTCTCTCTCCCCCTCCCCCCCCCCCCCCCCAATAAAATTCGGTTTGTCCTCGGCCCAACCTTTTATATGACCGAAATTTGCCAATCATTTTTAATGCCATTCTGCTCGTTATATCAAATTTAATTTCAACCAGTGATTATTCCGCTAATGCTGCAATACCTTTGGCAGCACTGAAATTAATGGACCGCTAATAGTGACTTGCTAATTATTCGTATCACAATTTAATGCTACCATCTCCTAGATACCCCTACACTTCTCCGCTCCTGTTGCTAACAATCTCTTCAAACCAATGATACGTAATGGTTTGCTAGTAATTGCCAATCGTAATTTGATAGTACCCTCCCAATACTACCACCCAGCGGAGAAGAAAGAAATTTACTGGTCCTTCCATGACTGCCAATTAAAATTGTAAACGCCCATGTTTCAATCCCCCCTACAACACTTGACGATTTTTTTATTAAATGTGATGATAAGAGATCGATTTCCGACGATAATTCGACACAGCTCCACCGGATACATCATCTTCTCCTGATGAGACGGAAATTTATCGGTTTTTCATCGATTGCCAATCACGATTTGACGTCACCCTTCCTTAT
>OX421457.1:25168227-25178227 GCA_949126865.1 Montipora capitata | reverse complement strand
GAAGATTATTTTGAAGAAGGGAATATTTAAACACCCTTCCTTTACCTTGTTTTGGTGACTTACGAGGTCCAGCTATTTAAGAGAGCCTGACGAAAATCAAGCGTTTTAATTCAATGTCTTGGCCGCGCGAAAAATGAAGCTAGAGATCTTTTTGGCTGCGCAAAAAATGGAGCGAGTCTCGCCCAAGTTTTTGCTCGGCCAAAACAGTCGATTCAGATTTGAATGAGAGAATGAGTCCAGAAAGCAAGCGCATGCGCAAGGCAAAGCGAGAAAAAAAAATCTTCATCTCCCATTCCTGAACAGCAGTTTTATGCGGGCAACAAAGTGTTTCCCGGGGCATGCGCAAAAAGAACAACTCCCTGCTTGTCGGCTTAAGATATAAAGAAAAAAACACAAGAAGTGTTGCCAACGGGCCATTTAAAGAAGGCGTACGTGCGTCTGGTTGTCAAATTTGTTTGTATTTTATTATTTTGTGTTCACTTTTGTACATTACTTAAATTTCTCAACACATAATGCACTATCACATTAGAAAACCCTTTTCTTCTCTGAGATACATGGCAATCTTACATTTCGTACAATAGACAAAAGTAAGGGTCGATTCGCAATGAGGACAAAACTGTTTGTTTTAGCCAAAAAATCTGTCAACTCATAACTTTTATCAGTGCGGATGGTTTGTCCTGCGAGGACAAAATATTTTGACTCGGACAAATTTTTCAAAGGAGCCGCTGTCCTGCCTCGGACCCTCACAATTTTTTTGTCCGTGTTACTTTCTTTTGTTTTCATGGCAGGCGTCTTTAACAAGGTCCGTTTTTTCCTGTTTTTTTTTTTAGTGTAAACAAGCAGTGCAGATGCGCCAGGGCAAATAATTTTTGTCGTATCGGACAAATTCATTTAAATTGGCCTCGGACAAAAAGAGAGTTTGTCCTCAGTGAGGATCCACCCTAAAGTTACAAAAAAGCGTTGCAGACATGACCGATTTACAACCTTGCATTACCTAATTACAATAGACACAACTTACAAAATTCTAGTCAGTACTAGACTCAGTCTAGTACTGTACTCATGTGAGAACAATGTAACGAAACACCGTTTTTTATTGTCATGGAAACCAAAGAGCTTGGTTATGATACCCTTTATCGTAGATGTAGTTGCGTATTTCACAAAAGACGACTCTCTAGTTTCTCTCCTTAATACGGAAGACTTTGCCGGCAATAAGCCGCAAGTCATAATAAAAGAACTTTATCCGCAGTTCCAAAACAAGTCACGGATAGTAAATTCAAATTCACCTATTTTCATTCAAAATATAAGTCTTCATGCATTAGACATTGTCCGCGGTGATTAAGTTGAAAAAAGATCATTGGTTCGAGCTAGAGATATTTTGTTGCGTTAGAGGCATCAGCAGAAGTTTTCTTCTGAGAGGAATTTTGCGTCTCAATTATTCGTCTTCACGGCCTTAAAGTTCACTAATGCAACCACAATAGTTTAGCTCTTTCCAAGATGAATACGACCATAATTAGCAACGTAAACGTTAAGCATATTTTAGAGGTGCTCCCAGGGTTATCTAGTCTTTCTAATTTAAGCTCTTAGTTGGATGGAGTTCAATGATAGTGAAGTCCAATATGGGCCTATAAACGCAATCCAATGTTAGGCCAATGTAGGCATAATGTTGTTGAATTCAGTTTAGATGATTAGAGGCGGTGAGAACAAAATGAGGCAAACCTCTTGGAGGTGTATTGATCTGCATAAATTCGCTTCCCAGAAACATTTCAAAGGTCTTTACATATCCATCGTCATTCAATTTTCTTACTTTGTCCTTGTTATTCAGAACGTCATTCCTATTACGTCATCATGTAGAGAGAAACCAGCTTAATTAATAATGATATCCACGGGATGACACCGGCAGTGTTTCTTAATCCTCCTGAATAAGCCTCCCACTCAAAGTCTATGTGTGGAGTCTCGCTGTCGGTTCGTATTTGCTCGTTTGTTTTAGAAGTTGCTTGATTGTTTCTTTCGTCACTGAAAACATTGCGTGACGTTGGCATAGTTGTTGTTCTTGGAGCCTCGACCAGTCTTGGGCATCCTGTGGAACAGAAAAGTACGTCATTGCAGTCAATAAGGCTCAAGGGAGGTCTAAAAACACAGGTCACATTACTCAGATGAAGACTAGAAGTCTGTGCTCCACTGATTACCTGAAACAACATTTTTGTTGAGTGATTAGGGCTAGGAGACACTTTTGGTGTTGTTTATTTGTCTGTAGCACAGTGACACTAGCCCTTGACCTGTTACCTGTTTTTTAGACCCTAGTGCCAACAATAAGGTAAGAGTAAAGTTTAGCGTTATTTTAGCCTGGGATAAATGCGGCTGCTTATCGTTACTTGAGGAGAACGGATTTAGGGGACACTGCAACGTTAATCGTGTATATTCTGAGACAAGAGTGAAAGTTGAAGATGGGGAGAAAAACAAGGGGACACTTCGTGACGCTTATTGAAATCCGCGTGCATCGAATTAGGGGCATGTTAAAATTGGAGGAACTGAGAGACCAGTACAAGGGGCTGGAACCAGGCTCTGAGAGAGAGGGTGGGGGGGCTGCTAGTATGGGAATTTCCCAATCACTCAATTACTCAATCATTCAATTCATCGAATCATTCAATCATTCAATCATTCATTCACTCCATCATTCAATCATTCAATCACTCCATCATTCAATCATTCCATCATTTAATCATTCAATCATTCAATCATGCAATCATTCAATCATTCAATCACTCCATCATTCAATCATTCCATCATTTAAGCATTCAATCATTCAATAACTCCATCATTCAATCATTCAATCATTCAATCATTCCATCATTCAATCACTCCATCATTCAATCATTCAATCACTCCATCATTCAATCATTAAATCATTCAATCATTTGATCATTCAATCATTCAATAAATAAATAAATGATTCAATCATAAAATTATTCAATCACTCAATCATTCCATCACTCAATCATTCCATCACTCAATCACTCAATCATTCAATCGCTCACTCATTCTCTCATTCAATAATTGCGGGCCCAAGAGAGGCCCGCAACCCTAATCTTGACAGTGACCAGCGGATTGCGTATTACGCGTGCGCGCCACGTTTATAACAGGGACGCTGAAACCGGAAATCGAAATTTTGTTCTGCAACTAAGAACGATCAGAATGCGAAAAATGTGTCAATTATAACAGTTTGTCACATGGGATAGAAGCTTCTGTCACATGGATCGAAGGACGTTTTGCTGACGTTGTGGAGGCGAGCTTCGAGGACTTCGAACGTGCTGACGTTGTTGAGGCGAGCTTCGAGGACTTCGAGTGTAATTGGATTTGCTGCGGGTTATTTTGTAAGGTTAGTTATATTATATATTGTTGTGGGCGGTTAAATCTTCTGGTAAACCACTTTCACTTTTTGAAGGCGCCGTTTGACATGTTTCGATTCACGATCACGGAGCTGAAGTATAGAACACTCTCTGTACGAAAAACATGGCGAAGTCTTCCAAGTCTTCTGCCGCAGATGTCTCATTTATCTCAAAGCATAACAGGCAAAATGATTTTTTGGCGTCTTGACCCAGTTTGGTCACCTGGTTGTCTTAGCCCACGAGTCGAATCAAACGACGGCACAGTTTTGCCAAGATTAACATTGTAATTCACACTGCCTTGTTCAAAGTAATCCTAAAAGTGAGTATATTAGGCAGATTATCACATGTAACTAACTCAAATTTCACTCCTTTCTCTCATGATACACTAAACAAACAACTTTTTGCATTTAAACACATTGTAAACATTTCATAAGTTAATTATAACCATAATTATGTAAAGATAACTTTCTCAAAACCATATTATATCAATTGCTAAAAACAACTTGCAATTAGTAGGAGAATTTTTGTAATTTTTTCTTTTTGTTTTCCAGTGCTCTCACATTCACAGATCCATGGCATCAAAGCGAAAAGGTTTGTACTCTAATTGTTATTTTTCCCACTTCACAAGAATATGTAAACTAATTTTCCAAATCTTCCAATTTAATTTACTTCAGGTGTCTTTTTTTGTGTGTTTATTTTTGCAGATACTCCACCTGGTTTTGTGCACTCAGTGTCACCAATGAAAAAAACTAATGTTAATGTTGGACTTTTAAGAACATATTGACATTATTTTGCAGTTCTCAAAACTTAGCACAGTAATACATATGTTAATAATCCATTAGAAGCCATTGACATTCCTGGAAACTTTTATTTCATTGAAACTTGTGTAAATGTTGGCGGTTTTAAAACCCACTGGCATTTCGAGTTCTAGAAACCTTTAGGAAAACTTGTGGTTATATAGTTTAAAACCCGTTAACGTTGCAGTTATTAAGTCTTTTTTTCACTAAGCGTATGTTGGACTTTTTGAAAACCATTGACATTTTCAATTCTCCAAAACGTTTATTACAATAACACTTATGTTACTAGTAGATTAGAACCCGTTCATGTTTGCAGTACTTAAAAACTTTACTACATTAAAACTTATCTTCATATTTGTACTTTTCAATAAATATTATTGTGTTCTACCAAAAAATTTGGTCACTTATTCAACAGCCACTCAAATACATCTCAACTACATGTAAAACAGCTATGACAACTTCAGGCAAAATATCTAGAAACATCCAATTTCGAAATACACATGCTCTTATTACTATCTTTTCTGTCCATTCCCAATATCTTAAAAGCTCTTCAAGTGCATTCAGGCCCGCACTTTCTAACCTGTGGTTACCACTAGTTTAATCATTAAATGATTCAATCATTCAATCACTCCATCATTCAATCATTAAATCATTCAATCATTTGATCATTCAATCATTCAATAAAAAAATAAATGATTCAATCATAAAATTATTCAATCACTCAATCATTCCATCACTCAATCACTCAATCATTCAATCACTCACTCATTCTCTCATTCAATAATTCAATCATTTAATTATTCAATCATTCAATAAATAAATAAATTATTCAATCATTTAATCACTCAATCATTCCATCATTCAATCACTCAATCATTCAATCAATCACTCATTCAATAATTTAATCATTAAATGATTCAATCATTTAATCACTTAATGATTTCATCACTCAATCATTCCATCATTCCATCATTCCATCATTCAATCATTCATTCACTCCATCATTCAATCATTAAATCTCTCCATCATTCAATCATTCCATCATTCAATCATTTAATAATTTAATCATTCAATCATTCAATCACTCCATCATTCAATCATTCAATCATTTAATCATTAAATTATTCAATAAATAAATAAATAAATAAATGATTCAATCATGAAATCATTCAATCATTTAATCATTCAATCATTTAATCACTCAATGATTCCATCACTCAATCATTCTATCACTCAATCACTCAATCATTCAATCACTCACTCATTCACTCATTCAATAATTTAATCATTACATGATTCAATCATTTAATCACTTAATGATTTCATCACTCAATCATTCCATCATTCCATCATTCAATCATTCATTCACTCCATCATTCAATCATTCAATCTCTCCATCATTCAATCATTCCATCATTCAATCATTTAATAATTTAATCATTCAATCATTCAATCACTCCATCATTCAATCACTCCATCATTCAATCATTCAATCATTTAATCATTAAATTATTCAATAAATAAATAAATAAATAAATGATTCAATCATGAAATCATTCAATCATTTAACCATTCAATCATTTAATCACTCAATGATTCCATCACTCAATCATTCTATCACTCAATCACTCAATCATTCAATCACTCACTCATTCACTCATTCAATAATTTAATCATTAAATGATTCCATCACTCATTCAATCACTCAATGACTCACTCATTCACTCATTCAATAATTTAATCATTAAATGATTCAATCATTTAATCACTCAATGATTCCATCAATCAATCATTCCATCACTCAATCAATCAATCATTCAATCACTCACTCATTCACTCAGTCACTCATTCAATAATTTAATCATTCAATCACTCAATGATTCAATCACTCAATCTTTCAATCACTCAATCATTCACTCATTTAATCATTCAATCACTAAATCATTCGATCCTTCAATCATTCAATGATTCAATCAATCATTCATTCCTTCATTCATTTAATCAATCAATCAATCAATCAATCAATCAATCAGTCAATCCATCCATCCATCCATCCATCCTTCAATCAATCATTCACCATTCATTCATTCATCGTTTGTTCGTGCATTTAATTTATTGAAACTAACCTTGATAAGTTCGGCACAAGTAAATCTCGACTCTCATGCAAATATGTCCAAGTGGTACCCAGCCTCTCGGGTTGAACCGTATGTAACGTGCGGTGATAGTCCGAGCAAACATGTTCTTATGGACGGTTAACCCGTCTTTGTTCCCTTGAAGAATCTTTTGAGAGAAAAGCGAATAAAAAAGCGAACAGTTGTAGAGATAATCAAAGAGGGTAATGGAACAAAAGTGCAGCAAAAACTTGCGTATAACAAGCTACAATCTTGGACAAGACTCATTGGGATAATGTGACACCACCATAAAATGATCATTCCCTAATTTGTCTGTGTGATAAATGCCAAATGAAGTATAAGCTGGAATTTTTCCCGAGAGTTTGTCAAAGATTGTAGGTTGTTCCAAATTGGCCGGAAAACAGTTTTAATCGCTCTATCAACTTAATTCGTGTTCCTTCAATTTGAAGCATCTTTTTCGTTACATCAAACGTGGATCCCACGTTTTCCTCACTGAAGGCACCAAATTGTAGAATTGGAAATGAAATCTCATTTGCGCATGAGTTCCTACCTGTGGTCCGCTGTCACTGTGATTGCTGTAAGTTTCCCATTGATATCCGTCTGAGCTGTAATTAAGCATGTATTTTGTTACCCAGGTCCCCATGACAGATCCCTGAGTCGCAACTCCAGATACATTTTTAACTTCTGCAAGATCAACCTGGCAAGAAAAAGACGAAAAGGTTATTTTTCCAGTGTTATTGTAAATCACTAGATATTGCTCATCCGATCCTTTTGGACTCATTTTCTACTAACTTTAACAGATAATTAGATGTAAGTCGATGTCTATGGGGGTCACCAAATGTCCTCAGTCTCTTCTCCCATAACTTCAACATCACTTGTTTAAAGTAATGCAGACAATTGACGTCACAGAGTGTACCCTAAAATTCTTAAGTAAAGATAAACTGCTGGATTTACCCCTTAAAGTAACGATAACCTTAACACCTTGTTTTGCGTGTGGTTGCCCCTTTTCAAGACTGTTGGATTTTTGAATACATGTTGAATATTGTTGTAAAAGTATTAGATAGCAAAATGCTTACAGTACACTTACAGGGACACTTCCTGTTGGATATCAAAATTGTGCCTGCATCTAGCTAAGTACGTTCTGGACGTAAGCGAACTTAAGAGAACATTTTAACATAAAGGGTTTCCAACAGACTATTTTCCCAGTAGTTAGTTTCTTATGAAAGATGGGTCGTTCCAGTCCTTTTTGGGGGCTAGAGGCCAGTGAAGCGGTTTATTAATTTGAAATAACCATTTGTCCGTTTGCACCTCATAAAAGACTGGAACGACGGAGTATTCACTGGGAAATTACTATTTGCGAAATAGTCCATTAGCCATGCTTTAAACTCGCATGGAATTGTGCGTGAATGGTCTAATTCTGTATGATTTACTGGGCAACAGTGCTTTTAAAACTTATTTCGGCTGTTTCGCAGGTAATCCCAAGAAAACCGTTTCAAAATTAATTCCCAATTTTCCAAATAATCGAGATAAAAATGATACCTCGACTTCCCCTTCACCGAAAAAAAAAACAGAGAAACAATTCGTCAGCAATTTCAAAAGTTTCAATGAACGGGTGGGCACGCGCGTTTAAATTAACCAATGAAAATATCTGTTCCCGCACGGTGTGCCCGCAAAAGGGCATCCCAGTGCTCCGAGTTCGAATCCCAGCAAGTGTGCGGCAAAGTTCACAGAACTTTCCATCCACTTTAAGTAGGTAAAATGAGTACCAGTAGTACTTCGGACGAGTTTTGTATTCGACGGAATTATATTGACGCCCACCCCTCGCCGTAATGTAACTGTAAAAACCTCCCCAGGTCTGAGAGAACGATCTCTCAGGGTGGGGTGGGTTGTGTCTCATTTGTCCACTCCCAGTCATGAGTTCCTGGTTTCTGTGCAAACATGTTTCGTCTTACAAGAGTTGAAATAATTTAGACAATGTACGATATTGAACGTAAAATTTTGGCTTTATCAAACGAAGTGATAAAAGGTATATTAACCACCGTAAGAAGGATTTGTGAACTGCTAGCCCTTAGTCAGGGCGTTGAATGAATGAATGAATGAATGAATGAATGTTTATTTGCCACACAATAATATTACAAAGACAATCAATAATAAGAGTAAAGTCATTAATATAAAAAGAAAAAGGATGGATATTACAATAATTGTGGCGAGGACACCCAAAGAAACCACCGGGCTTATAAGAGGGGCCCCCTCATATGCTTATGATTAATCTAAATAATCTTACGCAATGCTTGTGCGGGATAACTAACTCAGTTTTTTAAAAAGAAACCCTAGCATATTTTTCTTAAAGTTCAGATAGCTAGATGAATTAATAATTGATCCAGGAAGAAGGAAGAGAGTTCCAGATTATTGGACCTTGATAAAGAATTGTAAATTGTTTGATGTTAGTGCGACAAAAATGTGGCCGATAATTGTTGGCTGTTCTAGTACCGTAATTGTGCACTTGGCAGCTTAACTGATTGTGATAATAAAACATGAACGGTTCGGTATCCCTTCCCTCTTACGAAACGTTAACACTTCAAAATCATTTTTCTTACGGTGGTTAATTTACCTTTATCAACTCGTTTGATAAATGAAATAAATGTATATAGAGCGGTTTTCAAATGAGTGTCGTAAAACCAAAACCAAAGTAATTACTTTGGCCGATCAAAAAGGACGGAGACAACCCAGTAAACCAATCAAAACTCGAAGTAATTACACGTAGCCGACACATAGCGCGGGAAAATGTGCACGCGCGAGCCACGATTGGTTTTGGTTTCACTTCTGATTGGTTAAAAAAAAAAATGGCGAGAAAACTCTGAACCAATCACTGAGTGAAGTAATGCAAAACCAAAGTAATTTGCTAATTACTTTCGACACGCAACAGCTCCAAGTGCGAAGATCACTTCTACCGTTCGTCTATAACACGCATATCAAATAAAAACATTTCTTTTTTTTTCTCAGTGCGTGAGGGGGCGGAATTTAACAAATCCTGCAATCTGATTGGTTCCGGGAGCGGGCGAAATTTTCTCATCCGGCCAGCTCACGGCCGGCGGAATCCTATCCTTACTTGCGTGAGCATGCTTGGTCACCTTAAATTTCCATTCTTTTTTGACACCGAATCTCGTTTACATACAGAATGTGGTTTTTATTAGACAAGATGTTTGGAAATATAATTCAAATAAAAATATTTCTCTTTGAAAAGTTCAGTTTGTAAGTTGCTTTAATACTGCATTCGCTATCAAGCCCGGTGCGAGTCAACAATTGAAAAAGTGATTTCAGAGAGGAAGGGAGAGAGAAAGGAAAAAAATAAAGTCGGTCCGTATAGCGAAAAACTGTGACTTCGGTCTCGAAAAAGCTGCCCTCGGCCTGCGACATCGGGCAGCATTTTCAAGACCTGGGTCACAGTTTTTCGCCATACTGTCCTCCCAGCTGGCAAATAACATACATTTATTTCACCGAATCCTTTCACAGGAACAAATGAGCCCAACAAATTGACCTGCTCCCAACTGAGTGGCTTCATAGCTCAGTTGGTGGAGCATTGCACTGGCATCGCAGGGCTACATGTACTGATTTAAGCAATTGCCAGTTATAAACACTTATACCACCTATTTGGTGGCTCCAAAGGGATTCGTCTATAACCCGC
>OX421457.1:25135727-25163227 GCA_949126865.1 Montipora capitata | reverse complement strand
TGCAAATTCTCAGTAGATTCTTGAAGAAATTGCAGGTTGCGTTTTTTGAAAGTAATTATAAAATGCACCAATCAGATTCAAGGTAATCAGAGAGTCCATTGTCTAATAATTAACAATTATTCCACGAGCGCGCGTTGGATATGAGATGATAGATAGCCAAGGACGCGCGTGTTCAGTACTAAAAACGCCCACAAATTATAATAATTTTCAAAAGGCTAAAAGCATTTTAAAAGATTAAAAAACTATAAAAAAAGAAAACTGTTTCAGTAGACACCCTGAAGATGAATTAGCGTCGAAAACGTTTGGTTTTTATAATTTTTTTATTTGTCAAAATAGTTTATTTAAGCCTTGTTTATACTACTGTTATTCAGGCGAATATTATGGACATTTTCTATAATACTTACCCAGTTTTTATCATACGACTGGTATGTTTGCCAGTGAAATCCATCGCAGCTGTAGTTTAAGGAATATTTTTTCACCCAGTTTCCAAATGGAAAATTTAATCCTTGAGAAGCCACCGCTGTGATCACAGTCTCCTTTCTGAAATCCACTTGAAGATAAGGAGCATGGTCGCTTTCCACAGCACACCAACCTCCGAACGTGTCGTCCTGTGTGCGCCTAGCCAAGAGAAGACAACGAAAGTCACGTTTTTAGTTGAGACACAACGAGTGTCGAGTAAACAATTTGATTTTCAAAAAAATAATTGACAACATGATGTTCATTCTCCTGAGGTATTAACCTCAGTCGTCTATTGTTCTCGGTTCGTGAATTTTTCTATTTCTAGTCAGAGGTCTGATGAGAATGTACCTAAAACAATCCAGAAGCCAGCAAAAGCACAATCTCGTCCCCAGGGTCTGCTTTTCTTTCGGTCAGCACTTTATGCGCATTCGTAGTGTTAACCATTGTGACCGTTGACAACCACTGTTGTTTCAAATTCCAGAACCTGCGTACACGAGCTGAAAGTCTTTGATTTGCGGACTTCCTGCCTTGGATTTGGCCAGATTCCGTGTTCTTGGTGCTGACCAAAAGAGAAGCGGCCTCTGGGGACGACATTGGCAAAAGCACAATAGACCACGCATGCGCAATCCCTCTCCTTGCATCGTCTGCTTCACTTGCGTCTTCGGTGTCTAACAACGCAACGTCGACTATGACGAGAACGTCATGCAAAAATTCAGAGCAAGCATTCTAGGTAAACTGCTTATTTTAAATATGCAGTTATTGCTAACACTCGGGAACTAAAGTTGTAGGAACCGGTAATCAAGAAATGTAAGGATGAAACTTGAAACTTGTCATCACGTAGTAATGCACCTATCAATGTTAAGGAAAGGTTACGTTTATACAAACGTTGGCCGTGTAGCACTTATATTTTAAACAAAATTAACTGAAGAGAGTGTAGTGTAACGTGAAATGCTATATTTCTATCCTTGTGTGGGCCCAGTTCCATCAGTAGGGCTAACGCTCACATGGTTCATATGGGATAGAAATATAGCACTTCACGTTACACTACACTCTCTTCAGTTAATTCTTATCAATGTTAAGCCCGAGGGAGGGAAGGTCGGGTTAACGACGGGAGTTTGATCGTGAGGTCTGTCCCCAGGATAGCGATTTTGATCGTACAAAGGACATTCGACTTAACGCTGGGTGGGAATTTTGACCATATATTTTGTCCCAGGGGTGGGGACAAAATCCCCCAAAGCCCCAAAATGTCAAAATCCCCACCCCATGCCCGACTCCCCTGGGCTTAACATTGATGGGTGCATAACCCTAAAATTGTTCATTTTACCCTAATGTTACGAAGAAAACAGTTTAAAATATACAAATTAGTCAAACACACTTGCACTGCGTACGAAGAGCTGTTATTTTTGCCCGATAAACTGCCCTTTACTCATATTCTTGTTCTTGTTCATCAGTGTTCTTGATTCATTTTTTCATGAGGGAATTTGTTTGTAATAAATAAGCAAACTTCAGTCTCGAGTTATGAAAGTTGATCTTTTTTCAAACGACTAGTCTAACCAAACATTTTCAGATGCCAGGTCCGAGGCAGGTCTTTCCTCTCAGTTGTTTTAAGAGCCTGAGCTGTGCATCTTCTGTGTGTTTGCAAAATTTCACTGGCCTACGGCTTGTAAAATTTTTAGAACTTTTAAAACATCAATCATGCCCATAAATCACCAAATGCACTCGCGTTCATACGATTTCCTATACCGTTGTACAGATATCCTTCATTATTATTCAACACTGTGACAATTTCCAAATGTGGTCATAGCGCGCTCAATATTCGTCGTGCGTACTCAACGTATATCCTACGATTTAAGTAATTTTTTTTGTCGCGGAGATTTATTACAAAATTGTGCTTTGTCATTAATGTGTTGAATAATAAAACAATTATCCTGCTCAATCTTGCGGAATATCGGCTGATTTTAGCCGCCAACTCGGCCTACGTCCTCGTCGGCTAAGTATCAGACCATATTCAGCGCGATTTCGCGGGATAATTGTTAATTGTCCTCCGCCTATCTTCAGTAGGGAGCTTAAGCACGCGCGTTTTTGAGACGCGGACGGAAACCGAAAGTGAGTTGTTTTCTCTTTTAACTTGTCTTCACACAGCCACATTTACATTTCTAAGTATCTTCGCTCCATTAGAGATGATTAGTATAAAAATCTGGTAGACACCACTGTCCTGGCAGGCGAAATGTCCTCTTCCGGTTGCCGTCCGCGTCTCAGAAACGCGCGTGCTTAAGCTCCCTAGTTTAAGCAATTCTTTGATTGCACGTGACGTCACGGCGGCCATTTTGGTAAAAAGAACAATAGCGGAAAAGTCTATTGTTTTGGCACCAACATGGCCGTCTTATCACGTGAGTGCAATAAAAGAGGATAATCTAGATTTTATAGGATTCATGTCCCGCCAAATAATGGCCAATCAGATTGGGCCTAAAGACTACGACGCCTTTGATCGGTCCGCACGTGAATTGCTCGTGCAAAGTCATGGCATGTTTCTTCTCCGTGAAAAATCTATCAGTGGCGTTCTAAACAAAGTTATTGGGGAGCTTAAGAATCGACGACGGCCATAGCAACCACAACGCCAGAAGACAATAATATTATTGGTTTGAAGAAGATAAAAGCGGTCGTGCTGCACGTGCGGCACGGATTTTTACAGAGACAAAAGCAAAGGCTCTTCACGCCCTGCACATGCGTTTTGCATTATGGTACATTTCCTCAGGGGAGTCCTGATATCAAGGAGCAAATCAACGACGACTGCTACGAGAACGCTATCTAAAAATATTATTCCCCGTTATTGTAATAATTTCGCGTTTATTCCAAGTCGTTCGGCATGGAAAGTGTGTATCAACATTCCAGAAACAAAATTGGTATGAACAGTGTGGATGTTTGGGGAGAAAACGCATTGTCAGATGCTTGCGTCCTCCACCTACCCTCAAATTTTGATCATTTCGCGTCCTTGTCAGGAAGACAAAGGCAAGGAAATTTATTGCAGAGCTATTGTTTTCACTAATAAAACCTATTGTTTTGTGGCGTTCTCGTAGCCCTTTCTTAAGGTCCCCGAATTTGAGGTTATATGGACATCGCATGGGAAGTGACAGCCCAACAATGAATAGACCTATTTTGATACATTTAAATAGGACATTTGCATGATGACGCCATTTGACTACAAGTACCAGAATCCTTCAGGTTTCGCTTGTCTCATGTTAATTAGAGCTATTGTTATTTTTACCCCACTGGGAATACAAAATTTAAATATGAAAAGAAAAACAAACTGAATTGTGGTAGTTGTAGTCAAATGACGCCATCGTGAAAATTGCCTATTCAGTCCTAAACAAAAGGCATCATCTCGAGGCTCTGGGGAATAAATATAAGGATTTGTATGAGCTTATTCCCCAGAGCCTCGAGATGATGCCTTTTGTTTAGGACTGAATTTTAATGTATCGAAATTGGTCTATTGTCAATTTTCTCTCCAGCTATACATGCCGTTTATTCCAATTTCAGTTCAGGAAAGTTCGTGACACTTTCCATGCCAAATGACCTAGAATAACGATCGCAAAATGATTCGTCGTTTTCCCTTGAAATTCTCTCTTATGGTCTCCAATACCGTAAGCGGGTGGGCCGCATTCTATTTCACATCTAGTAGACTTCTGTTTATAGACTTTGGAATATGGATATTTACCATGCATGCACGGTAGACAGTACCTACAATAGCTTCGATCGCCATAACTAATTTTGTGACGTATAGATATCAGTACAGCATTGATTTATTTCTGTTAGCATTAGTCTATGATAATATATTCAGTAGTCGTGTAATTTAGCCGTTGATCATGATTTTAGCAAATAATGGCTCCTTTTATTTATTTAAGCTTGGTTCCTACTAGCAGAGTTTTTCTTCTCTTAACCCAAGTCCCAAGTGAAAAATGAAAAGTTTTGTTTTTCATTAAGCAAATCAATGCATTTTGAAACGAACAATTCCCGACTCCCCAGAGGTCGAATAGTATTCACAGTGATATAGCCACGGTTTCAACTTAATTTCTCTAGATAGATATCAATTAGAACAATTTTGGTCGTTTTAACAGCACCGTAGTATAACAAAAATAAAAGCGCTGGTGTCTTTTCCTTAAAATATACATACCTAAGATTCCAAAGTCTACCTGCGGAAGGTCGGGTCCACTCTGAGTGCGAGGACGAGGCAGTGATTTGAGAGTCCCGGATGTCACCTGTGATCATTCCCAAACCAAGATTGCAGTCTGAAAGAACACGTATCAACTAATAAAAATCAAGTCTTAACGACCTTCGTTCCTAATACTTTGTTACAGCCCAGCAGTAACGCGACTCGAAGGTTCGTCTGTCCATTGTGGTTTGCTCCGGAGCTAAGGAGTCTCGGAGATTACAATGTTTTTTACCTTTGCTACCCAGCCAAAGCGACAAAAGAACACTAAACAACAGAAATAGTGATTCAGTGGAGGAAGAATGGCCTCCCATCTTTGCGGACCCACTATTGCATCGATATCCTAATTTTGTATGTGGGCTGAGTTTCAGTCGATCTCAATCTTACTCCGAGGGTTTTTCTTCCCGGGCACTCCGATTTTTCCTCCCTCAGTAAAATCGACTCCCAACTTATTCCATCTAGCTGTGGTGCTGTGCTCCGAGATCATGCATGGGTCGTGTTCAGGAGCGCTAGCCGAGCTCGAGCGCCTAGCCGGCTGCACAGGTCCTTCGGTCCGACCTTGTTGAGCGGCGCCCTTAATAATTCAGTGTCGGACTGCGACGACTGGCCAAGCCAGATATTGCTGCTGTTATTATTATTATTATTATTATTATTATTATTATTAGAGTGGTTTTCAATTGAGTGTCGAAAGTAATTAGCGAATTACTTTGGTTTTGCATCTACTTCACTCAGTGATTGGTTCAAAGTTCTCGCGCCACTTTTTCAACCAATCAGAAGTGAAACCAAAACCACATTTTCCCGCCTTTTGTGCCGGCTACGTGTAATTACTTCGAGTTTTGATTGGTTTACTATTACCATTTTGATTGGTTTACGTTATTGTTATTATTATTATTATTATTATTATTATTATTATTATTATTATTATTATTATTATTATTATTATAGAAAGTGCTATAATATTAGGAACTGGCCAGCTCAGTTACTCAGCTATATTTGGCAAAGAAAAATTGGTCATCTATCTTGGTCTGGGACTGAGACTAACCAAGAGTGCATCTCCTAATTGAGCTGACTTGAAACGACATCAAAAGGTACATCTACGCAAAGCAAAAAGAGAATGGAAGGGATAAAAAAAATCCGGCGGGTCCAATAGCTAAGGTCAGGATAAATTGAATTTTTTGGGATCGGAGATTACCAAAGGACAATACTTTAAAGGCAATATAATTACTCTCTTTCTTTGGTCATCTTAGCTTAACCAACAATAAAACCCAAACAGCGGTGACAGACATTATAAACAAGCGCATTGTTTGAAATTATTTACTTGACGTTCCGTATGTTTCGATATACCGTCCTCAGAAGTGACCGTTAACTACAAAATTGAACTTTTCGTATGGTTTCAAAACAATTAATGTGACAAATAATGGTAAATAATAGGAAAAAACCGACAAATGCAAGTTAGTAAAGATACAGCATTTCCCTGCTAACATATTCATTTGAGTTAGGGTTCAAATATCTAATCAACAGTGTTTCTCTCTTGCATTTTACGTTGCATGCCAGAAAGACCTTTTGCTAAAATATCAAAATGTCATTAATGATAATGATAATGATAATGACTAGTAATAGCTGACACAACGGCTGTCCCCGCTGTTAAGTACAGTTGTATTCAGAATTCAACGTGTTCAGGGCCCAGCCAGGTGGGGGAATGGCTGTTTACAGACGGAGCAGCTTCAGTATGTTGCCTTATGCTGAAGCGGGGCGAGAACAAATTAGTACCGAATAAAAAAGGGCTTTGCGTAGCTAGTTATTCACGAATTCACGAATGGTTAGATCATGGCGAACATAGTGGTGCACCAGTCGAAACAGAAACTCATGGAAACGAAAGGTCAATTTTTACACCAATGAGGCCACCTGAGACGGTTTTTAGCTCATGGAGGGCTATCGGGATGGTTGGCGAATCAGGCTGTCAGGCGTAAACAATGGAAAATTTGTAATCGATTTCTGATCGTCTCAAATTCGGCAGGCGCATTCATGCATTCGTTAAATGGTCGTTAAGAATGCTCTTATTCGGCTACCAATGAAAGACGTTCAATATAATGTATTGCATTGCATTTGTAATCATTCTATAGGCTTGGTATTTCGCTATATCACCTCCCTGACGCTCTTACTTACTCCACGAGCTTACCACAGGATACCTTTGATTTGAAAATGTAACATACTACAAGGGATATGTCATTAATGATAATGCTAAGAATGATATTGATAATGGCCTCAACAATAAATACTTCACAAGATGAAGTAAAAATTTTGGTGCTAGAGTACGAGAATTAGAGCAAACCCTTCAGACATGGCAGAAAAGGAAACTAACACTGGACGGAAAAATTAACATCTTTAAAACTCTCGGTCTCTCAAAATTGACCTACAACAGTTCTGTGCTCTCTGTTCTAGATCAATACATAAAACAAATAAACATCCTGCGAAAGGTGCTCTCCGTTTTGATGGAGAGTTCCACATAGTAGCATCTCCAGCGATTTAAACTAAGCCGTGCGAAATGATGATTATCAAAATAATAATTTATTGAAATTCACCGTAGTGATATTTGAGATGGTGAACTTTGAGGTTATCCGTATTTAGAAGTCCCTTGTAGTTGAAAAAACATATCTTTAAGAAATAGAAAACATGCACCGTGTTTCTATCGAGTTATAGAAACACGAGTGAAAGTTTGGGAAAACGAGAAATGCTGTGGGAACACGATCCGCAGGCGAGTGTTTCCACAGCTTTTTCGAGTTCTCCCAAACTTTCACGCATGTTTCTATAAGTCGATAGAAACACGGAGTACATGTTTTCTATTTCTTTTAGAAAAAAAACGCGACTGGAAAAAGGAAAACAACTTGTTAACTCTAGTTATCAAAATGTAAATTCTCTTTGCTCGAGCCATCACTACGTCAACGGCTTGTGCTAGTTCTGTGTCTCCATCGAGTTTTAGAAACATGACTTTTAACCAATCAGCACGCGTATTTTCTTAGGACTGTTTTGTAAAAAGAGATAAAGTAAATAACGACCAAAAACTAATAGGTGGTTTTCACGTGACGTGTCGCCATGTCGGTGAATGAAAACAAAAGGTCTCTCGTTAGTTCCTTTTGTTCGTCCAACAGCAATTGTACATTGCAGGTCATTATTAACTCTGTCTCTAGAAATTGGTTGCAAACCACATATTAATATGAAAATGATATTTCCAAAACTACAATTTAAATTCAATAAATTTTCACGTGTTTCTTTAACCTCCTAGTGATCTTATTTACGTATGGACCATCGGGCAATCAGATTTAATCGTTGCAAGGTTTAATCTTTTCCGACAAAAAAAAGGCACTTGAAGCAATTTATTTTTTCAGGTTTACAAGTAGTTTGAATTTTGAATCGATGTGATTATTCATCTTAAATTTGAGGCCTTTCAAATTACATCTTCCAATTTTAACTCTTAAATTGTGAACCGTACCTTTGAATATCTGTGCACTTAAAGCAACTATTCTTCCATGATGAATTAATCCTTGACAGAACTGGCTTGACAAACTCTCTCAGAGTTCAAAGCAACGACGACTCCGGTGATAAGAACGAGACCGTCTCAACCCTCATAACAATAGATTCATGTAATGAGCAAAACAAGCGCAAGCATTGAGGCTCTCAAAACTTTGCACGTGCGTTTTAGCTTTTAATTAATTTTTTTTTCGGCCTCCCCAAACATAGACGTGGAATGGCCAAATTTAAAACTCTGTTGGCTAGGTAAGCAGTTATCGAAGAATTTCCCATTGTTAAGTGAAACTCTTAGATTTAATACTAGTTTTCAGTAGTTTTTACGCTACTTTTTTTCGAAGTAAAAACGTAGCGAGCGCTTGCAAGGATAATCTTGAAAATCCGAAATTCTTGTCTTTCACGGATTTCAAATAGGAAATGTGACCTAAAAACTTAAGAAGGTAAGGCCTTCTTCTCGTTAGTACTATACTGAATCGGTCGATGCCATTTTACCCGAGCTAAGTTGGTACGCAAGGAGAAGATACGAATATCGTCACGACTCAAAGATGTATCAATGCATGTTTACGAGCAAACAAACTATAATCAAGATTTTGGATTCTTCCACAAGATCCGCACAAGATCCTCGATGCAAGTCGGGCTTTTCGAGATTGACTGCCTCATCTACGCTATCAAATAAGTTTCAAGGGGTGAAGGCGCAATGAATTTATCATTACAAGTATAGTTCACTATGGCGTTTCGGGAAAAGAAATTGGTTAGCATTCTTGGCACGGATACGGCACTGATTTGAGGTGAGGCTTCATCGAGAAAATCATAGTCTTGTTCTACCAGATTGGTTAGTTACTGTGGCCTTTTTTTTTAATAAGGCCATCCCCCTTTTTTTTTTTTCGTTTAGCGTCGAATGTGTTTCCTGATATTGGGTCGGTCGGTCGGTCGGATTTAAAAAAAAAAAAACTAAAAAAAAACAATAAAGAATCTCGGAATCGGAGGCCTGGTACCCCAGTATCATAGCTGTTGAGCCAGAAAACAACAAGACGTGAACCCAAAATCAATATGGCGGAAAAGTTGGTGGATGTTGTTGCAAAATTAAGACAGCGTGGGAAAAAGGATCAAGCATCGAAACTCCTATACGGCATAATAAATGCCAAAAATTTGGGTCGGTCGGACGACACTAAACGGAGAAAAAAAAAGGGATGGCCCAATCATGCTTCTAAACTCTGTTATTACGTTTACCTAAACTAAAATCAAAAGTAGCCATTAAGATATTACCATAACAAGTGAAAAAGCAAAAAAGCAAATACATATCTTTATACAGTGCATGGTAAGTTTAGGTAAGCATACAGAAACAAAATGCAAGAAAAGTATCGATGGTGCACATAATCGTACAATTTTTGAAAGGCGCCTCATGACTAACATAGTTAACCTTTTTCGCATCCTAAGATACCGTAAGAATAAACTCTATTCTAGAGCTTTTGTATGCTACAACAAACATTTTGAAAAGTAAACGAAACATCAAGCATACCAAACTTCAAGTTTATAAAAATGCGTTGCTTCGCAATGTTAATCACCGCGATTTGTTTGTCATGGCGTTAGTAGTGCGACTCAGTGTCAGATCAAACTGATTTATGATTTGTTCTGTCATTTGAGAGTTTCGTATTTACTTAAGTGTCTTTGAGGTGACAGGTGTGGTTTTCTCATTCTAAAGAATTCAGATCAAAAACTGATTTATGATTTGTCCTCGGTCATGTGTTTCGTATGTATTTCAATGATAGATTATTCATTGGCATTGAGATAACAGATGCGGTTTGTTGATTATAAAGAATTCAGATCCTCCTTTTTAGTTTCCGGACTATATTTAACTGTAACTTAAGCCAGTTCAGTTTAAGAGTCCCAAATGATGAAGATTTTTAGATCAACACGAGTTGGGTGCAGGAGTCATCTCTCCTGACCACCTGGCGTGTCTTCCAATTCCAAGATTGAAAGAGAGATTTAGGGTGTGGTCGATTGACCGTATTCCGGAATAGGAAAAAGGGGAATAGAAGTTAGAAATCCTTCGTTTTTACGAATATTCACATTAAAATTGTCAAACACCCGCTTAAATGCTATTTTAAACATATCTTTATTATCCTTGTTGCCTCAAAACGCTAAACATATCGTTTTAAAATCATCACTGCACGTATTCTTATTCCGGAATAGGGTCAATAGAACGCACCCTTAGTTTGGCTGTTCGCTTATAACTTAGAAGTAAATAAAACGTATATTATTTCAGCTAATTTCTTTCCTGTTGACCACACCTATCGAGTAAGAACTGAAAAGCTAAAAAAAAAAAAGAATAGAATCTTCAATGTTTTTACGACAAGCAGCATCCTTTCCTTCACCATCGCCGTCAAACACGAAGCCTGGTCTCTCTTCTACAAAGCCGTTTTGCCTCTCTCGACTCCGGCCGACACGTTCAAGGAGCTCGGGTTTTGGTCAACAAAACTCCAACCCTCCAATTTTTGTTTGTAAATACACTTTATGAAATATTGACAGTTATGTCATTTAGGAAAATCGGATTTAAATGTTTTTAAAACAGCTAAAGATATGGAAAAACACCCCTTGATCTCATTGATGCCCAAGGTCAAAAAATCCCCTGAGCGGATTCAATACAACATTTAAAAATCTTTATGGTTATTACCTATTTTTCTTTAGTTAATTGCAAAAACTATATTTCTTCATTAATTTATGTTGGATAAAGAGCCCTGTCACATTGCAGAACAAATACTTGACATTGTTTTTTTCTATTTTAAGAAAGGCCTTGTTGAGTTTCTTGAATTACTTACTGTTCTATCGGTTAAGATTATTCGGTGAAAAACGTTCTTTGACCCCACTTGTCACCTTTTCGAACAGAATCTTCGCAAATCCTATTTTCACCACTTTACTGAAACGCGGTCATTTTGGCACCTGGATAATACATTTATACATTTATTTTCCCTTTAAAAGACGTTTTCTCGGGTTTATATTTACTTGTGACACATTACAGACCAAATACAACTGTATTTGATCATTGCTTTTTGTTTGTTTTTAAACACATTTTAATTTACGATAGTACATTAAAGTACCGCACGTAAGTACCGTGAGTCCTCTTTATCAAGAGGCATGACGTTCAGCTTGCCAAGCTTCGCTCATTTGCATTGTCGTTTGTCCAGTGAGCCCAGTGCACTTTCAGAGAGAACCTACCTTTTCCTATTTGAGAGTCATAAATGTACTACTATAAATACTCTTTTCTTTTTGAGAACTTTTATTGGTTTTGATCTCTGATTCTGCTGAAAATGACGATAATAACAACGAAGATGACAGGTCACCGCAAAACACGTTAAGTTCAAGCTCAGTGGACACTGTCATAGCGTACATAACGATTTCTGGGCAGTAATCAAAGAATTTCATCTTCAGTTAAAACACCTTGATGGCTTTCAAATCTTTTTTTTCATCATTTCTATCAGGATTCAAGTGAACATAGAACAGAAGGGTTAATCAACTTATCTTTATCGGCGAGTTTCAACGCCAAGACTTGAAAACGTTCAACTAACGTTTTCATGTTCACACACAACTTTTTTCAGTAGCCCTTTCTTGCCAAAAATCATCTAACGACCTGAAGAGGCATTGTAAAATTTACACGAAAAGGTTAATGAAAATCTTAGCCGCTCTGTTAGTGCGTTTTTAATTACCGTTCTGAGCAAAACAACAAAAAAGGTTACTGAATCTTCGCAAATCCTATTTTCACCACTTTACTGAAACGCGGTCATTTTGGCAAATACTTGACATTGTTTTTTTCTATTTTAAGAAAGGCCTTGCTGACTTTCTTGAATTACTTACCGTTCTAAAAAGGTTAATGAAAATCTTAGCCGCTCTGTTAGTGCGTTTTTAATCACCGTTCTGAGCAAAACAACAAAATTTAAGGCTTTGTAAAGAGATTAGCAGAAGAAGTGAATTTTTTTAGAGTAATTTCAGGACCATTGCGATTGAGGTGAAGCACAACTAAAATGAAAAGTTCTTCTCTGATTTCTTCACAAACACACGATAAGCAAAGCTTAAAATCATACAGAAAACATCTGTGAATGTGTCGTGAAAGACAACTTTAGTCCCAAAAAGGATTACAACTGGTCAAATGAAGAGCAGAATTTAGCCACTTCCAAACTGAGCAATTGTTTATCTACCAAGGGTAGCTGGTAATGGATAAAGGTTGATAAACCTGATAAATCTGTGAACCCTGTGGCCCTCAATAACGACCCAGTAAATTACAAAAATCTTGAATACACATTAAAATGTAAAATAAGTTGGTCCTAGCCCTGTGAGGACAGTTGGTATTCCATTTCGAAAACAGCATGGCTGAATTTAAATCCTGCCTCCACTTTATGTTATTTATCTATTCACTTCTCCTTCTTCCTTGATTTCCGTTTGAGCATACTTCTCCTTCTACCGTTTCCATAACTAAGCTGTACTCTCGTCTCTTCCAGTTGTTACATTTCTGAGCTTTCTCTTTTTCACTTCCTCTAGCATTCCGTCTCACCTACCTCCTTCCCGACCAAATCATTTGTTATAGCTTCTCTTTTGGATTCACTCTCCGTACACCGTCTCTTTACAACCACATTTGTTTCGAAAACCTCAATCATCTTTTCCTATCTAAACTACATTCCAATGATATGGCAAAAATGATTAAATTTCGTGCATTGCTCTGCATTTTCTTCTCTATTTCTCTTTTTATTTTCGACAACGTCGCCTGCGACAGTTAATTTAATGTGACAGTGACCAATCCTTAGCTACCTTCTAACGACTTTAATTTTGCTGAAGAAGGTTACTGGAGTAACCGAAACGTCCAAGGTATTCGTCTTTTTTAGCCTGGTCAACGTTTACCGGATAGTTTATCTCATTTTATTAACAGAAATGCCTGGCTACAGACCAGATATTTTTATACTTTAATTTAGTTACGGTGTACGCTTCATTTCTTGTTCTGTGTATATGTTTGCATTTTTAATGTATTCTGATTTTTATCGTGCTTGCTGTAACAGTTATAATCGTAAACAAAATGTCCAAAAAATTATAATGTGAAATCTGCCAACGCGCAGATATGCACAGTGAAAACAGAATTCTTGGATGAACAAATGCTTTATCAGCAGCTTTTATGACAAAAATTTGCCTGAATGATTCATAGATTGTTAAAGCATGTCGAAAAATAAGCATTGTACAAAACCCCGCTGCGATACATGAATCTTTCGTTTCATTTCCTAAATAATGCTTTTAATTTACCACATTGAAAATGAACTTACCAATTAGTTTTAATAGCATAAATATTTAGTTGGAAGTGGCGTTTGCGTCGAACTGCATGGGTCAAACCTACAGTAACTCTCTTCTTTGACGGAAACTAAGAGGCGAGTTGGGTGTTCGATTCCGTGACCGGTAATGCACATGTGCAAAGGACCTGCCGGCTTTCACAAGGAACTTCTCTGATGTGAAACCGATGACAGTAATTAATAATCATTAATCATATTATTTGACAGTTGGTATTTAGGTGGGTTCCGGTTTTGCCTTATTGACGTCTCGCTTTGAGTCATCGAATGAGCAGTCAAACAGGTCATTAATCTTTTGGAAATCTCAAATGAACAGACGTCCCTCAAATTTCCCTCAATCTCTGTGATGCAGAGATGAAGAGCCTGCTTAAGGCGAGCAAATAAATCGGCACTGAAATAGGGGGAAATTAAAACAACTCAACAATACTCGAAGGTCTACTATGACTGAAAGCACCAATTTAAAGTTTGAATTCTGGCATGAACTTTTGAAATGCAAACTGAATGCCGAGAAGATAGCACTTTGGAACTCAACAATAATCTTAATAATACTACTAATACTAAAATAAAAGGACAAAGCTCATATCTGAATCTTACTCAGTACTGGAAGGTGCAGATTTCGCTATTTCCTTCTCCGTCTCAACTAAAGAAATTTCAAGGTACAAAAGTTCACGCACCACTTTAAAGTTGACACGAGAATGGAGTTCAGAGACGTTCTAACAAGGTGACAAATCCTTTTCTAATCCCTGTAATTATCAAGCAAGGAAAACGCTTTCATTGTTGGAAACCGTCGATCAGAACCGACTAGATTTAAAAACAAACTAATACAGGCACTGCAAATGACAATACAGACCTTTATATTAGAACACAAGAGACAGATTGATAATGCATTAAAACCATGTTATGCAGGGAAGTCGAATTAAGAATACTGCCAAAGGTTACCGACTAGATGTACTTAGTTGTATTTAACAGCAGAACGCTCTCAAACGGTTCAATGTGGCATTTCCTCTTACAAATGGTATTATCAACCCTTGCGCAGTGCTCTAAAAGGAAAAGTAGTTCTCTAAAAGTTCATAACGCAGGCATATTATATAGTTACAAAGTACGTCAAAGTTGCTCTTACAAATTGCCAATGAGTTCATGACTATTTTACAGTTTTCTCTATTCGTATTTATGACGAGTGCTCATACTAGTAATATCAATTGCTTTTTATGTCAGTTTGTGGCAAAAAGACTAAATGTTCTTCTGAAAGCCAAAGCCACACAAAACACTGAGGCCAATTCAATTCGGTTCAGTCTCCTCCTCGTCATAACAACGTATATTTGGCTCACTGAACTGACGTTAGACGTACGCAAGCATGTTTAATCACCAATTGCAACTTATTAACATAGGCAAGCATGCATGTTCTCTTTATGAGCTTTTCAACTGTTATTTGTCTTACGAGTGCGAAACTGAGGTTTTCATGTCTACTGCTTTTAATACTCACCAGCACTGCAGCTATGAACGAAGAAGAAAAGGAAAGAAACCGTCCTTCCAATTGCAGTCCGAGCCATTAAGTTAATGTCTGCTCCAAGATAGCACTTGCCAAAGGCCAAATATCACAGTGCAGCGGAATAAACAACTTTTGAATAGTGTTATTTAGTGAATTCAGGTCATCGATGTTTTTCATAAACCGCGGTGTAAATTTATCCTTCTAAAGTCGGGAAACTAAGTAATAATTAATCTTCCTCAATTACCTTGTGCTGTCAAGCTTTGACCCTCTGTCACGAGCTGTTTAACCCATGTACAGTTTCAGTTTTCATAATGTTCTAAAGGTTGAAGGGGGACTCTACAACATTAAGACTAAACATACATAGACGGCATTTTTCGCGGTTGAAGAAGCGCTCCTAAATTTGACAGATGGGTGAAAATTGAAGCAAATAATGACGGCTTGTTAGAGGATAAAACTGTTTCCTCGTTTTCCTGAACTAACCATCTGCAAATCTTTGAATGACAAACGACGGAAAAGAGATCGGAAATATGTGTTCGAGATAGCTCTAGCTTTTCAAAGACAACAAAAGCAAAATATTACCGGCAAAGAATGGTAACGATGATAAGAGCAGAAAAACTCTCTCCATCTCTCTTTATTCCTCTTTAAATAGCGCTCAGTGGAAAGGCTGTAGCTTGCGTACTTTAAATACTGCGTTCAGCAATAACATTTATCAATGTGTTAAAAGTTAAACGCTCTTGTCTCACGTATCAATTCTTATGATTCATGGACTAGGTATTCTTCTCTTATGGAACGATGACGTAAATTCGGAATCGTTCATGACCAATTTCCCATCCACAATCCTACGGCACGAAAAAAAAAGGTTTTGAATCCTGAATTCTAAGTCAATTGCCTAGCAATGAATTCCTTTTGCCCTGTTTAGTGTAGAAGCGTTGTTACATGACTGAAACAAAATCTGTCTTTACATGTACACTGTTACAGACAATGTTGATTTGGCGTCTTATGCAACAAGTACACCGATTTTCTCGAAATAACTTTACGTTACATGGTTGAATGGTGTTACAACAGTAACATGAAAGTTAGATGGTTGCATCATTGAAAAAGGAAGGGGAGGGGCAAAGAAACACCAAAAACAGGGACTGAGGAATTCGCGCATTGGAAGAAACCGACTCTTTTCGGGAAATATCTCAACCGCTAAATTTTGTTTCTGGTTGTAGCTACATACCTACATGCAGTTAGATCCTCATCCTTGAATGTAGTCGGAAGACAACACACTCTCACTTTAACTGCTTTCTCCTGAGACTCCAAAATTTGCGCACATACAAGATAAAGAGAGAGCTTTGAAAGTTTTCTAAGAGGGTAATTAAGTTAATTCACCTCAAAGAAAATAGGGACATTAAAATGCTTCACGACTTTCGCTGAAATTCGATTTAAGTGATAATCAGGCCGTTGCTGGTTCTTAGCTTATATATTGAATATGTCGACCATTCACATAAAAAAGGGATTCAAGATAAGGGGATTTAGATAGGGAAATACTTCAAAAAGAAAGGCATATATTAAGCTGTCATTTCTGGTTTGTTTCCCCGTATAAATGTTTTAATGAATTAGAGATATTGGCCTGTTATTTGTCATAGATCATGCTCTAGGCCAATATTGAGCAAGCATTCGCGTCATTGAACGGCAATATAAGCCACACATACAAGCCTGCGAATAACGACTTGGGGCTGTATTCGTACATAAGCTACTAGCAACAGCTTTCCCCGTCCCTTGGCAAGGTTGTTCAAATTACCTGGCTTTTTTGTATGCAAATTATTCGAGAATGAATATGCGAATTCACTTAGGAAAATCAATCAACAAAAAGCTTTATGTTTTCTGAAATGTTAAACATTTTAGTGTTGCTTAGCTACCGTAACTATCTATCCTCTGTAATAAGACTCGTGATAGAATTACAATGTATAGATCCAATAATTTGCAAAACGGCACTGTAAACGGATTCGCCCGTTTCGTTTCTGTTTAAATACCTGTCCTGGGTATGACATTCAGCTGCATCCGACCATCCGACGAGGGAGCTACAGCCCGGGGACAAAATGATGCCACTCCTTCAGTTACTTCGTTACTTCGTTTGGCCCGGAGAGGTAGAACTTGTTGAGTGCCCTACCAAATTTAAAGGGAACTAACCAGGCAGAAGGAGCCGGAAGCTTTAGTTAGGGTTACCCTTCTGGGGTCGGTTGCTCGAAGCCTGGTTAGCGCTAACCGTTGGTTACGAGGTATCAAAACCTATAGGTTTCCGTGGTATTTAACGCTGATTAGCGCTAACCATGCTTCGAGCAACCCAGTCCTGGGTGAGAAATCTCCAAATCCAGACCATTGGAAAACCAACAGGAAAGCACGCGGCGTCTTTTCTTCCATTGTGAGAAACTTTGCCACCAGGGGGCGTAATCCGCCCGACGGAAGATGATGATGATAATAATAATAATAATAATAATAATAATAATAATAATAATAAACCTTACGCAATTGTTTGCTTAAATAGCAGATAGCCTGTGTGTAATTCGGCCGCAAGGCTCTAATAAATAGTTACTTCACTAAAAATTTCTCCTCCCTTTTTTTGCTTTATTTCTTCTTCAAATACACGTTTCGGAATAGCTGAGCATCCAACCATCAAACAGTGTAGTTTGCCTTAAATCTAGATCATAAAAATAATTTGCAGAGCAAATTAGCTCGTAATACTGCAACGTTCTTTCAAGTAAAAAATCAAGCTTTCAACCAAAGTATATGCTGCCGAAACTGAGGTTAGGTTTTCAATAGGTCTTGTTATACATGTTATTTTGTCGCTTATATTTGGGATTTTTGAAAGAAAAATGAATCATTCCGAAAATTGTCTTGTTCGTTTAATAATTTTCTCAGTTGAAGTGCTACTATGATAAAAAAAGTCATTTTCTTTTTTTCTTGAGATTTTGAAAGTGTGTTTGCTGAACACCTGTCTGACTTTGACTGTTATTTAAAGGCTGTTTACTTTTGAATGCAGTTTTGGATTTCACAGTCCCTCATTACGCACGTTCAAAACTGACCGATTGGACCTCAAAGGGTTGGATCTGTAGAAAGTGACGTCATTTTCTCACCCAGCTCAAATTTCAATATGTAAATGCAGATTATTATAAATGCAAAACGCGAGTTTAAAAGTCTGAAAGCCCGAAACTCTTGTGCTGCATATAATTCAGCAGGGTACACACGCATTGCATTCTTAAACTAATGAGTCTTGACGTCATTTTCTCCACGATCCAGCTCTCTCAAGATTTTAAAGTTAGTAATGGCGGACCATTAAATAGGAAAAGTCCAGTTGAAATGAAAAGGTGTCTTTTTTAAATCAAGGCTTAAAACTTGGGTCACTTAGAGTTTAGTCAACATAGTTGTGAAATCCAAAGAAAAAGAAGAACTGATTTTTTTTGGTCATAGTAGCACTTTAAACTACCTGAGAATAAAGAGTTCTGTGGTGGCGAAAGTATTGTGATTTTCATGCATCGTTAAGTCAGTCATCTCAACTATGAAACTTAATTCAGTTCTTGTTTGTGATTTCGATGACAAAGTGCTACGTACACCCAAAGCCCCGTGCCGATATGTCTGACTCGTTTGAGCTCACTCTGCAAGAATTGTATCGCATTACTTCGTTCGACACTTTCTTGTTTTTTGCCTTAGCCGGCTTAGCTTTTGCAGATCCAATCACTGATATCCTGACAATGGTGGCATTCTACCGCGAACAGCACTTGACATGGTTTATAGTGGGGCTTACGTTTGTTGTTTTGCCATGTTTGATGTATCCATTCTCGCGCCGATTTTCGATCGAGAGTGCGAAGAGGAGAGACATGGAGGCGGCAATAGCAAATTGCTTCAAGGTTCATCCAAAGGATTTTATTTGGGGCTTGCATCCTTTCTCTCCCGCTTTGGTAAAATTAAGAGTGTTTATGCTGTGCTTCAACAATTTTCAAAACATTCGAAAGAGGAGAGGAGAATACAAAGAGACGGAACCACCATCTCGACCAAAATGGGCGTCTGAAAATGCTGACGCACTCCTGCTCCAAAATAGGTTGGACTCGCTTTTTGAAGGTCTTCTTGAATCAGCTCCTCATATCATCATCCAGCTGTACGCAATAGGCTCTCAACAGGAACCCATAAAGCTCATTCAGTTCATCTCGTTACCAATATCCGTTATTGGCCTCTCGCTGTCGATTACAACTCTTGACGAAATGATGCACGATGATGAGATTGGTGTTCTGGACATGAAAGACAAACTCCTCCTCGCTGTGACGCAATTCGTGTTGGTAACAAGCCGGTTGCTGGCTATCACCGTCTTTATTGTAAGCTACCAATGGTGGATTATTCTTGTGCTAGGCTTGCACTCGATGTCATTAATACTCGTTGATACTATTTGGCATCACCGTCGCAACAAGCTTACATCGAAAGCAGCCTTAGTGGCTCCGTGTTTCTCACTTCTCAACTGGCTTAGAGATGATATGTCATTAGGATTATACTTTGACGCTGAAGATCACGATGAAAGCACTCGGAGACAGTTAATAAGAATGCAATGGCTTTGCAATCTCCTTTTTCTTGTTGAGAATCTTGCTATGGTAACACTCGTTTACTTCCACACCCAATTCTTTCTCACCTGGTTCTCTTTTCCGGTGATTCTGTACGTGAGCTTGCTGAGTTACATTGGTGCTACGATGAGATATTTTCATTTCATTTTTTTGCGCAACAGATATTTAAAGCGGACCTCTTACGCCATGGATGAAGATCCCTTATCCCCGCATGATGCCACAACGTTAACAGCAGATAGGGAGGACACAAATTCAGCACTAATCACTTAGAGCACATTTTCTTGATGAAGTAGGAACAGGAATATTCCATGTATGCCTATTCCTACATCATCTCCACGTGATGCCTCAACAGCAGACGGGGTGGGCACAAATTCAGCACTGATCAATTCGAGCACATTCTCTTGGGATGATATAGTAACAGGAATACACGAAATATTCCGTTGACCGTTTCCTTTGGATTACGTCAATTCTGTTTGCGAAATGACTCGGATGGCATTTTTGGGGCTTTTAAAAAAATCTGTAAATGTGCGATGTAGTCCAACGACGTAATTAATATGCATTGTCAAATAACCAGTACGTCTTTCTGTCTATCTAAGTTGTGTTGACCAACGAAAAGACAGTCCGGAAATTCTCATTATTCTTTGGACAGTATCGACCACGCTAATGTTTTAAAATTGCTTAAAACGGGGTTAAGGTATCGTAAACAACTGGTTTCAAGGAAATTGCAAACATCTATAACATTAAAAGTCGCTGCTCCAGTTATCTACAAGGGTTTGCATGACAGAACTGTAAACTGACTCAAATTTAGCTATCGTTTCCAGTGTTCCCCTCTGACTGGAAAGCAATAGAAGTATCACCTCTTTAAATTGTAGCAATAGGACTGATGCAAATCATCGACCGATCTCGGTTTTGAGAAGGGGTACTTTTTCCCCACCCATGTTTGGGCCCATATCCATTTCTAGGGCAAAAGCTCTGATAGATGAAGTGGTAATAACAGATATTGCGATTTCGCTTTTGTCGAGTATTTCAGGGTTTTGTGAAAGGCTTGTTTCTGAGCAATTATTTTCTTAGATAAACAAATTGATCAATTCACCCCTGGCCTTATTTGTGGTTCTTCATTCAACCGTCACTGCTCCAGTAGAGCTTACTAACGTTCCATTTCAGAGAACGTAAGATTTAGAATGCTATCAAAGTATCCACCAAATCCACTAGACTTGGAGTATTTAAAAGGAAAGTTAATGAAAAAACATAATGAAGGCATGATGAAGGAATACTTACAGTGCTATGTCTGTTCTCTTATGCTCTCTTTTGCTCTATGATGAATAATACTCCCGTTTTTATTTCCTGTGGGTATGTCTTTGTCTCCAAATTTATCGAGTGTTAGCATGCCTCCTTTTTGCCATTATAGTGTTTTTATTCGTTTGTTTGGCTCTCTGACTCGTTTAGCTTCCCAATCAGGGGGTGTAGGTGGGGACACTGCCTTATATGATCTAAGTAATTTACATTAGCTGCATACATTTAAAACCATACACACGAATGAACAGTAAAATAAAGTATTGCTGTTGTTGTTGTCGTTGTTGTTGTTATTGTCGGCACCAGTAAACATTATCCCAGTTTGTTTCATTACTCATATACACATCTAAAATCAATCATAATCTACTGTTTTTTGTAGGGTAATAAGGATGACACGTATCGCTATGGGGATGTCATGAAACCTGAATACTTTCAACACATTACTCTCCTGTGCTTATGGGTATAACTGTACACTTAACAAGTAAATGTATTGGGCGAGTTCTTGTAATATTGTAATATTATAAAGTACGTATCGTCAGTTTAGTACTGTGGTGTATGTAGTTTCAGTTTTATGATGTAAGTACTAGACGACGTATCGCTATAATGACATCAAACAAATAAAGTACACTTTCAGACGAGTGAATTCAAAGTGCTTAATTCTGTTTGATCAGGTGATGATATAGTCGACTATCTTCGCTCGCTCTTTTTGGTACACGGTGCGCAAAAATAGGCCTTAATCACACGAAAACCATGTTGAGTTCCGAAGGATTGAAAACGTTTGTTTTGCCACACCGAAACTCGTTCCCAAACATTTCAACTCGAGGCTCGGGGTACGAAATCTATCGTCTATGGCCAGTGAGTGAGTGAGCAAGTGAGTGAGTGAGTGAGTGAGTGAGTGAGTGAGTGAGTGAGTGAGTGAGTGAGTGAGTGAGTGAGTGAGTGAGTGAGTGAGTGAGTGAGTGAGTGAGTGAGTGAGTAAACAGTAAACAGTAAACAGTTAATCTTTATTGCGCCTTACTCTCCAAAGGGAGGTATCGGTCTCGTTACAATAAAGGTGATGATATCTACTAGAATAACTAATTAACTAAAAGATCATACAATTACTTGTAATACAATGGTATAAAAGTATTATTTTTAATTATTTTGCATTTAGGATGTCTTTTCTCTTCTGAAACATTAAATATGTGTATTTACCTACTATCTTGGAAGTGGTTTCGTTTTCTAGGGTAAGTAAATACCCTATCTTATCCTCATCATTAAGTGAGTGAGTGCGTGCATGAGTGAGTGAGTGAGTGAGTGAGTGAGTGAGTGAGTGAGGGGGTGAGTGCGTGCATGAGTGAGTGAGTGAGTGAGTGAGTGAGTGAGTGAGTGAGTAAACAGTAAACAGTAAACAGTTAATCTTTATTGCGCCTTACTCTCCAAAGGGAGGTATCGGTCTCGTTACAATAAAGGTGATGATATCTACTAGAATAACTAATTAACTAAAAGATCATACAATTACTTGTAATACAATGGTATAAAAGTATTATTTTTAATTATTTTGCATTTAGGATGTCTTTTCTCTTCTGAAACATTAAATATGTGTATTTACCTACTATCTTGGAAGTGGTTTCGTTTTCTAGGGTAAGTAAATACCCTATCTTATCCTCATCATTAAGTGAGTGAGTGCGTGCATGAGTGAGTGTATAAGTGAATGAATGAATGAATGAATGAATGAACTTTGGTAAGTGTCAACTGTATTTAGACTGAGGCACTAATTGGGTACACTGTATATAAAATCAAATCAAACCACTTATGTCAAATGGTAGGCCGGTTTTTGAGGAAAGGGTAAAACCGGAGTACCCAGAGAAAAATTCTCACGAATCAGAGTTAAGAATTAACAAAAATCAACCCACGTGTGACGCTAAGTCTGGGGATTGAACGCGGGCCACATTGGTGGGAGGTGAGTGGTCTCCTGACCGCGACTGTGCCATCCGTGCTTCCATGCAGACAGAATTTCAGGTCAACACCAAGATGTTCCTCAGATTTCACGAAATTTCTAACACTCTCATAGAGTGCCTTCAAATCCTTATACTTTTCATGCTGTTCCGTCTCCTTTTCATTCATCCTCGTATCAAAAAGACATGCTACGTCCTCTATTATATACGCATTCACGTAGTTTTTTTTTGTGGAAAGGAAAGGAACCGTCGTTCAAGTGTCTAGTCTTCTAGCACTGGGGCCTTAATAGGCCTTTTGCAACTAACCATCACATGGTACAAAATCCGCCATGCTGGAGGGCAAGCCCATTATTATTCCCCCACTGGGACATTAAAACAAAGGCAAGTCAAGCTTGACTAGTTCAGATCTCTTTGTTTTAATGTCCCAGTGGTGGAATAATAATGAGCTTGCCCTCCAGCATGGCGGATTTTGTACCATGTGATCGTTAGTTGCAAAAGGCCTATTGGGGACACTGCAAACCGAAATGAAATCAACAAATTGCCGTAAATCAAATGTTGGCTTTTGGGGCGGGTGGAAAACCGGAGTACCCCGCAGAGAAAAACCTCTGGGAGCAATGTAGACAACCAACAAACTCAACCCACATATGACGCCGAATCTGAGAACAAAGCGTCTAAAGTAGAAAACCTTTCGAAAAAGACCAGATAAATTCATAAAAACTAAGCAACCATTCAGGCGCTGATTTACATCACATTCCACCGAAAGTCCAGGGAAGTTCCACTGGTGGGGGGCGAGTGCTCTCACCACTACGCCAGCCCTACACCCCAAAACAGCAATGTCGGACCAAGAAGGTGAACAACGGCGTCTCCTCCTTCCCGACGCACATTCCACACATGCCCTTGATATTTTCTTTGTCGGCTACTTTTTCCGCAGTTTCTCGTCTGCAATGCTTGCTCCTGTGCAACCATAATCAGTCCTTTAGTCTCTTTCTTCACGCCACTTTTCTTCAGCCATTCACAGGTCTTATCTCCTCTTACCTTCGTCCATCGCTACAAACATTTTTTGTTACGATCACCTTTCCCTTTCCTGTTGTATGTCTTTCTTCTCCTTTCCATCATGAAGAGTATGTTTTCTTCGATTCTGACTACCTTAGTCATTTTTTACTACTTTTCACCTCGCACCTGTGGCTCAGTTGGTTGAGCATCGGGATGCCATGCGGGGGGTCGTGAGTGCGACTCCGGCCGGACCAACACTCAGGGTCTTTAAATAACTGAGGGTAAATTGCTGCCCTTTATGACAAATGCAAATAGTTAGACTCTCTAGTTTCCTCGGATAAGAACTATAAACCGTAGGCCCCGTCTCACAACCCTTCAATGTTTATAATCCTGTGGGACGTAAAAGAACCCACACACTATTGAATTGGTACAGTATAGTAACTTTATTTATACACGGTAAATCCTTCAGCAAAGATTTTAAAGAGATAAAAGATAAAAATTTAACTAAAATTATCCCTCACTAAACTAGCCAACCTCAAATACTATTAACTACGTACTAAAGCTGCGTTACAAGGATGCCGTGTAAAAACTCATTCAATACTGTGGTGACGTAGATTAAATTAAAAGTCACGAAAAGATGTTGCTGCACGAAGGTCACAGGATAGGCTGTTCCCCGCTGTAAAAGAAACTCTTCCTTAAATAATTGGTGCGGGGCTGCGGAAGAACCAATTTATTTTCAGTATTCCTTAATCGATATGATGTTACGTCGTTTCGAAAAACACGTTCACCTTAACCTTAACCCAAATCATTGCATAATGAGTAGGGCATGGAGTTTCCGGTGTTGTGGTCTGCTTTCTGTGGTGTATCGTGGTTGGGAGGGTAAATGTTCGGAGATACTAGCTACCCAAGCTACTCTAAAATCCGAGGGTAAATAAAGATATATGATATGATATATGATACGTTTTGAGGTTGGCAATCACCATATTGACATCCTCAACGCTTACCAACCCTTGTCCTCCTCTGCATTTCTTCACTTACAACCAATCTACAACTCCTTGGGGATGGAATGCTCTGTACATTGTTAACAATTTTATGGTCTTTGAGTTCAAGGTCTTTAAATCATCCTTCGTCCATTTCAAAAAACCTTAAGTTAAACGCCAAATAGCGGAGATTATATTCATGCCATTCAGTTTTGATTTCAAGTTTTTCTCACCCTAATCAAATACTCCTGAATCAACTGATCTTTCCGGTATCTTGCTGTCCTCACCATATTACCGTCTGCATCAAGAAGACCAACATATTTATATTGTTCGCCTTTTTCAATCACCTTAATTTCCTGGTCCGTTGATAGTTTAATTCCCTCACTATTTCATACTTTCCTATTTTCATTAATTATGTAAACGTAACGTTTTAGCTCAGGTGGATGTTATACCAATGTTACAGCAAAGGAGCGAGCAATAGCCAATGGCCAAAGGTCCTTTGGGTCACTCATTCACCTTCAACTTTCCAACACTGCAGGTGCAAGATTCTTGGTTCCGATCGCACGGAGACTTATCACGTTCGTGACCTATGCACGCACTGCAGGCCTATTCGCTTGCCACGACGGACACTCACTCACTCACTCACTCAATCACATGACATCATGGGAATTGCATAATGAGTTATGCAATACCCACAAAAAGCCGCTCAGAGCTGCCGCTTTGAAAGCAGTGTCTGTGTCTGCGCTGTAGCGAAACTGCTGTTCAAAGTTACTGTGTTTCCATGAGTTGCACCCAAAATTGCAGTTCAACCGCGATGTCAAATCGCTGTAAAATTGCATTGAAATCGCACCCGGTTTGCACTTGAGTGCGACAAAATTTGCATCAGGTTGCTGCGAAAAAAATAACATGTGTGAACGGACCTTTAACAGTCTTTACTCCGAGGTCGTTTCTCTTTAGCTCCAATCATGACTCATGTTAGGTACCGATGAAAAGCTTTGCCTATTTCACATTTCTGGGGCATGATCCATTTTTCGACTCTTTCATTATAGGTTACTTGCTTCTTCCTTGTTGATCGCAGTGATTTATTAGCGACCTTCAGATTGGTGTATTTTGGTACTGGGCATGCGCATTACGTTTAAAGAACGAAGTTTTTTGAAATGCGCGTGCGTAGAACTGAGAACTCGTACTTGTAGTCGTCCCTGTACTGCAATCTTAAGGTCGATAATCTTGAACTTTAAGGTAGGCATGGTGTTATATAATCACCAAGGAAGTCAAACACCAGATTTTCTTGGGTGATCTCGTGGGTGAGGTTATGGCTGTTTTATTCCACTTCGTATAGTTCTCTACATTTTTCCAGCTTATGAGTTCTTTTCGCTATTTTTTCAATTGAGCATACTGTGCCTTCTAACAACAGCCACTGCTTTGATTGCCAGATCGATTTTGTTGCTATTACTTTGGGGGGACTGACCTTTGGTAGATGAGACTTGATATCCCACGTAGCCTTGTCTCTTTCATTGTCTACTATTGGCATTGGTGTACGTTGCTCATACTACGGTCTGGAGTGATCATTGTCAAAGACATACAGATTTTTTACCACAAATGCTTGTAATCTCGCAATCTGATTCACTAATTTGCCGTTGTCGATAAGAGTCCAGACAGCGGTACTAGCGTCAAAGTGTCACGCAATTCCATAGCCAATCAGAAACGCATATTTTGGGAAATAAACCAATGAGATTGCGAGAAAGTTAAAGACAACTCCTACTCTTTTTTTGTGTCACTATCCTGGACACGATCTGAAATAAACATTTTCTTTGACCTTGAATATTGTGGGAAAAAACAAATCGCCTCTTGAGATCACAACATGTCGATATGACTACAGACAACGCTGAACCACATCAGATGATAATGGTAATTTTGTCAAGTCCAGATGTCTACAGACTTTGAGGTAAATGGACATACACAATACGTAAATGACTGATTCTTGAGTTCCTGCGCACATTCTTCACTTAATGTCAACAAAAGGTTGCTGCAGTTTTTAATTCTTGCACATATTGGTTGGTAGCAACTGTTGCCTTACGTTTGTGTTTACGGCGTAGACCAGTAACCACTGCATTTACCCATTTCTGCAATGCCATCCGGGAATCGAACTCAGGACCTCTTGCACCAAGGCCGCGCACTAACCAACTGTTCCATCCTTGCTCTTTCATAGCAATTTCTAAGCAGTTTCTGATTTTCCACTCCTTTTTAGGGTTTGGCTGTTCAACCTCTAATGCTCTTCCCTCATTCGTTACGGTCGTCTGAATTTCATCATACACTTACGTATTATTCAGCTCTTCAGCATACTTCTGAGCGTCTTTGAAAACATATTTAAATGCTTTCGTTACCTTCCTTTCTTCAAATCCTCTTACTAGTTGTGTCCTTGGATCGATCTTGGTTTCTTGCAATTTATTTAGCTACCTTAATCTTTGTTTCTATATGTCTTTTCCATCGAGTAATTGCATTGTGACTAAACTTGATAGACAACAAATGCAAGGAAACGACGTTATGTGCTTGTAATATTTCGATATAAATCTATATCATCTTCGGACTAAGGCGGGATACAAGTAGCAGAATTTTAAATACTGCGAGATTGTACAACAGTATAATCACGTGAAAATGAAAAACAAAGAAACGAAACTGTCAAGAGAATAGGCGGAGTTCT
>OX421457.1:25078227-25128227 GCA_949126865.1 Montipora capitata | reverse complement strand
TAAATTACAAAGCCCTACGAGTGGCTTTCCAGCATAAACATGATAAAGAGATGAGATAAAAATTGATATTTCTTCCCCAGTTCTGAAGTTACAATAGGCCTTTTTTCAAAGCAATGTGTATGTTGAAAAATAAAATTATTTATACATATTTTATGAATACAAATTTCGCCAAATGTCCTTACTGTTGGTCGTGCAGCTGAGCTGTACGAAACTTCGTTTCAGCAGTTTTCTTGACATAAATGACTGAACGTTTCCCCAGAATCGACACTTCTTTCTCTTAATCTTTACAGGCACTTTTGCACCTTATTTTCTCTTGCGATAAACAAACCATTCACTGAAAAAGCGAGAAACAGTTTTGAGTTAACAGGAAAGTCGCTCATCGAGAGAGAAGCAAGCAAGCACGGGTGGTAAAGGCCAAAACGCGGGAAAATGTTTGTCACGTGGTAACGTGATGTGCACTTTCGATTTCTTTTCCATTTGTTTTCTCTTTTCTTGTGTGGTTTAGTATTCCTAAAGGTTCGTGAAATTTTGCAATACGAAAGTAAAGTTATTTCCTAATTTAATTACCTTTTAAGCATTATAAGTCACAGATTAATATTCACAACCGAGAGTGAGGTTTTTAACTTTTTTTATTTTGTCAATCCAAGTATTAAAAACTGCTCATTTGAATTGCTCGAGTGAAGAAAACCTTTATAATCGTAAACTGTCAAATCATGCGTACATGGTTGGCTATGCCGGATTCATCATTGTAATGCACGTTACAAATTTTGGCAGCCAATAATGCTGCTGTGCATTATGCTGAAAAAGACGCAGACCTACTTTTGACTTCGTGTCGAAACGTTCTGAGGAGTAAGTCGTCGCTAAAGATTTATAAAATGACGCAAAGCAAACTGGCCTATGTGATCCTCTGTAATGGTAGAGATGGCTACAGACAAATTTGTCATCATGGCATCATCCTCGCATCAAACAACTGAACCGCCTTTAGGCTGTGAACCGAGATAAGGTATGTACGAAAGGTATGCTTTCGACTTTTTGCTTTCTTTCCTTTTTGCACGGAAATACCCTATTCAACATTCGCCGGTCTTCCCCCGCTGTTGAAAGATTTGCGAAGGTGTGACCTGTATGCTAAAATTGCGACACGATTTGTTTGAACTCTTTTGGGCGCAGGGAATTCGGCAAAAGTGATTTTCATTCAACCCGTTTGAGTTAAGACAATAATCAACTCTTTGATTACTTATCAATCCAGTTGGTAGCTGGCCTTTAAAAACCTGTGTTTTTTCATACAAAGATGTCGGCCACAAAAACCCAAGTTGCCGACGAGAAAAGAACAATGCAAGTTAATTTTTAGACTCAGCTCACGGTAAAAACATTTCGTGAAAAGTGCTTCAGTTTTCCATTATTAGTCATGTTTTCCCAGTGAACAGTGTAGTGCATCTACTGCTTAGTATATTTTTGCCTTTCGTGTTATAAGAAGTTGTGATTACTCCAGACTTCCAAGGTGATTGATGATTTAAAACATCACTCACACACATGTGTTCATTGTCTGGTCTCCATTAGCGACTCAGTTCCGGGGTCCGTTGAAGAATTTTTGACGAATTCAACGACTTGAAATGTTTAACACTTTAAGTAAATATCAATGGCAGATTCAAACCTCTTGAAAATCAAAAATATTGTTGGTTTGGGGGATTTGTTGCCGATTTTACGGGATTATGTCATTCGATAGGTTGTTTGTGTTTCTGCCTATGTCACTTCCACGCGATTGTCAATCAAAAAGTCGAAATGAACAACGATTAGAAGAGTGAAACACAATAGCTTTCTTGAATGTTTCTTTGTCCGATGCGCATGCCATCAGAATTTGCAACTTAAAAATAATCGAAGTCGTACGAAGGAAAAGTTTCGTAACGTAACTAGCAATAATGGCGAAATGTTCATTTATCTTTTGGGGATTTCTGTCGTTCACTTTGATCAAGGATTCTTTTGCTGGTAAGTGGGTCCTTTGATTTAGTGAGACATACGTTCCATTTCGTACAGAAACTCATCTTTAGTCAGTTTTCGTATCATTTTTAGCTTTAATCCCACGAGCTTTGGTAAACAGTAGCTTCTCTCGTAGTTTATCAATGCTAAAGTTTTCGTTTCGATGGTTACAACCTTTCTCTTCTTTTTTTCATGAAATGCCTTTGTCCTATTGTCCAGACCCAACTTGCATGTCGTTTGCGATTCACGTTTCATTATGTGACAATATTTGGCCATTGTATCTGTAAACGTTTGCATCCAACAAAGGTGTTAGCGGATACAGTAGAAGTAAGTTTAATTCTTTAGCCGCGATGGAAAAAGTTGTTTGAAAATATTCCTCAAGTCATGTTTTTGGTTTGATTTCGTCGCTTCTTTCACTCTGGCTTTATCAGAGCTGCTGGTGTTTGATAATTTGATCCGAAAGCATATGAGCATATCTAATTCTCTCCGAGAAAGGAGAAAGAAGTTGACGTTTTCAATCTTCCGTGAGATGCACTAAACAAGCGGGTGAAACTTTATTTGAAACTGTCGCTCTCAAGATCCCAAGGTCGATTTTTCTTGTTGCTATAATTAGAATGTCGGGTCATCGAATGAACATCTATATGCATGCTGCAGAAAATTCCTTCGCTCGGCGATTTGGCCTTACCCTAGTGAATAACACACTTTCTAGACAAAAAATCCATTAATGCACAAAAGTATTTTTTTCTGTCTCATCGAGAATTAATTGTCTTGGATACTTCGAGAAGTTTATTTTGCTAACAGCTTTTTCTGTGTCAGGCGTCATCCGCAAGCATTTTCCAATATTTACAGACCCGTCGTTTGTGAATTGAGATATGTGATCACCTTTTTCACACGAAAGCCCAGGAAAGCACATTGTGTTAAATTCGCATCAACTAATTTTACTTTAAACCGGCAATTCAGTGGTATAATACTCCTTGAGAAGTTAGAAAAATGTGGGCGCCATTATGGAAATTGCCCTCGATAATCCATTTACTCAGGCCGGTTTATTTCAACACCGATTCAAGCCGGAAAGGAATCGAAACTTGTTTTAAAGTTGTCGGAATTCTATCTCGCCCTTTAAAGTATAAATAAAACAATTGTTTGTGATGTTAGGGAAAGTGACACGTTTTTTGCTCGAAATTTCTCGAACACGATGCTTTTCTAGGGGTTTTCTCAGAAATGGCGAAAAGGAGAGGTACAAGATTAATATGTGCTACCGAAAGTTTGCCAAAAATTATTCCCATGCGATCAATGCAAGTTGAAAAGATTGCGCTCGAAGCAACAGTCATCGCCTTTGCAACCATCGTTTGAAGGCTGGCGCTTTATAAAGGAACAATGACAATTTCAAACGCAACAAAAATGCCCCAAATACGTCAGTGTTGGACGGTCGCTTCCTTTCAATATGACTTTGATGACGGCAAAGTAGACTTTTAGATGTTACGCTAATTACGTGGAGCATAAAATCTGCAGCTACCTATATATTCAGTTCTAAAACTCAATCAAACACTATATTTTTGTTCAGTATTTTTCAGTGAGTCAACAGATTTCTTCCTTTGTGCCGACACACCCTTTTTAATGGTCAATTAAATTAATTAAGCACAGGAGTAAAGAACGATATACCACAAGCCAATTAGCTTAGGCTTTTCACCTTTTAATAATTATAATGGTTTCTGGGAAAATATATTTAAAAATTAACTTTTATTTAAAAGGTCAATGTAAACTGCATAGTTTGAATAAATAATTTTTAACCCATTTATCAGGCAGCATGTTTGTGGAATCTCTGGGATAATGTTTATTCAGGCATCATGACTAGCTGTCAAAAATTCTCCATGAAATGACATTTTTGCTTTTTGATCAGTTTTTCCTCTGCGATATTTAAAGGAAAGGATCTTGGTAGAAGAAAAGCCTTGTCTGATTTAACCCTTTCACTCCTGTGGGGTTCCCCATTGACGAGTAAAATCGTCTGGGGTTAGACAGAGTAAAATCTATAAGTCTCATTGGCCCTTACAGGAGTGAAATTAAAGTTAGGCATATACAAAAAAGATTGTTATATCTCTCAGATAGTACTGTATGTGTGCTGTGATTGGCTGATTTACTGAGGCTTATTAATTTTCCAGAGAATGGATTGCTGTACTGCCCGCTTAATTTGAAATTTTGATAGAACATTCCTTAGCAAGTTTTTCATGTTGTTACGTAAACTTGTAAAACTGTTTCAGTCTTGGAAGTAACCATTTAAAAAAGCCAAGAAGATTCATTTGTTTTTTGGGTTTTGATGTGCAATTGTTGTGGCAACCTTCCACTTGACTTTGAACTATTTTTCTTTGCATCATTCCTACTATAAATACCTCAGAGATATTACATTGTAATAAATATCTTACTAAGCTCGTTTTCTAGGTCCTTACTGTAAATTACGGATCCTCGTTTTTGCCATTGATTTAATGTCCATGTGCTTTACACTTGGACCATAACTGACAGTAACTGACAGTATGGACATTGAACTCGATTAGTAAGAGGTATATATAATTCCTTGTGTATTGAACACTTTCATCTGTCTTTGTATGATAGACATTATTTTAACCTCCTTTTGTGCCTCATTATAGAGCAAGAATTTGGTTGTTGCTTATTAAGCCTTCCTTTGCTTATCATGTAGATTGCTATATTATTTATTTTGTCTAATACAGTAATATACATAAAAAAATTTAACCATTCTGATTGGCTAAGGGAAATGCAGTTTCTGGTAAAAAATGCAGAGCAGAGGTTATTTGATCAGTGCAAAAAGGAGTAATAAACTGAGCATTCTGATTGATCATTGATCAAAGCGACAGATAGCCAATCACATGACCCAATTTGTGCATCATTATGTGATACATGAGACTTGCTTCTGCTTACAGTTACTAGAGGCTTTCTCAATATTTTGTCATGTCTATTATTTGTAAATAATCACATGATTTTTCTTGTGCAATTTGAAATAAATTAGCACTCAATTTTTTCAGACTGCAAATTGCATTCACTCTAAGGACGTGGATGATGATGATGATTATTAACATTATTAGTATCAGTACTTTTTATCATTTTCTAAATCTCACTAAACATACAAAAGTGGTTCTCATATTTGCCTTAGGCATCAAGCTAAATGACCCATAGCCTTCACTCTTATAAGAGGGTCTTTCTGAAGATTCTTTGCTGTTCCCAACAAGCAACGTTTCTGCAGTAATGAAGTGCTGCCATCCAAGCCTATTTTCTTTAGTTGTTTCTTGAAGGTCTTACTTTTTTGTCCAAAAAGTACAAGAACTTGTCCCCATGGTGACTGGCATGATGGTGACTGTTTTACAAATATGCCAGATCTTCTTAACCTCCCTCTTAAGGTCTTGGTACTTTTCAACTTTCTCTCATTTTTTTTAACACACTTGTATGTCAAAGAGGTGGACAAAACCTTTTATGCAACACTGTGATTGTCTGTTTGCACTGTAAATAGACAATTGTTATTATTTATGTTTAACAACAAAGATGCTGGGTTTCCACGTGTTTAGGTCCACAATATAGCGGTTTGCTTAGCGGTCAGCGGTTCATTCGTACGTGCACAGGCTTATTTAGGTCATGCTGTCTCAGTGAAGTGGCCATTTGGAGCTGCTTTGGGAGGGTGTTGTGTGGCCTTTGTTTTGTAGTGGTTGTTTTCATCGTTAGCGTTTTCTTATTTTTTCTACTTTGCTCCCTCCCTCTAGCCCCCCCCCCCCCTTTTTTTCCACTGTTATCACAGTGTGACAGGTGCCCGGATGTCTCTGTGTGTGGGCTCACAGCTGGGTTGCAGGGATTGCTAGCAATGGGAGCATTTACTGTCTAGTGGCTGGCTGATCACAGTGGAGGCCCCTGGACATCCCAGGCAACCATCTTCCGCTAAGCTCAATGCAGTTGTTAATTATGAATTTATTATTATTATTATTATTATTATTATTATTATTATTATTTCTGTGTAGAATTAAGCACAGGGTTTTTCCCTGGGGAGAAATATCCAGTCAAGTCTCATCCCGAGACCTCAGACTTCAAGCACTTTTCTGAGGATATGTGCCAATCCGAGGAGTGCCGACTTGTTCGGTCCTTAATTCCTAGTTGCTCCAAGTGGCCTGCCAGCTTCTTTGACTCTGAACCCAATGCACCTACTAGTTATTATTATCATCATCATCATCATTATTATTATTATTATTATTATTATTGTTATCATCATCGTCATCATCATCATCATCACCATGATCATTTTTAATATTATTAAATTTTTTTATTGCTGCTTTCATTTATTGTTATGAATATGCAGTTTTTATTTATTCCTCCCACTAGCCTGTGTTTTTCATTATCCTCTGTATATGGAATACATGTATATGACATGCCAAATTATTTTCATTAATAATAATATTATTATGTTGTTGTTGATTAACTGTGAACAGAGGTGTTCCAGCCAGTTTTAAAATTTCCAACTGTGAAAATTAGTTTCCTTTCTTGTAGTGGAATAAACAAATTTTTGTGACGTTTTAAAGGTGTTCTTGATTTCATTTGCCATAAGGCAAGTGGAATTTTGTATACTGATTTTGAAATATCACTCATGGTATAAAAATACTTGAAATATTTCAAATCAATTCTAGTATTTCTTTGATTTTATTTAAAGTACACTAACCCTAACCCTAAATTTATTGCTCTTATGCCAAAGACTATTTATTTCTGAGTTCCACCGAATAACTGCCAGTGATCTGAGAGGGTGCAGCAAACAATCATAAATGTTTCTCTAACATTCAGCTTGATAGTGAGGCAGTGAGGACAAAAACAATAGAAACACGTTGGAATGAATGTGAAGAATATTTTGCATATCATCCACTTTCCTTTGTCTTTGTCCTCAAACCCTCTCTTTCAAGCTAAATTTTAATATATCGAAAAAAGCCTAGATTAATTCAAACATCATTATCAAGAATCAAAATTTGATGAGTGCCAAAGTTGTTAAAAGAGTTGAATAGTGATGTTGAAGAAAAATTGATGATGTGAGACACATTGAAAGGTTGAATAACTTTAATAAGGTACATTAAGGGTGCGTTCCATTGACCCTATTCCGGAATAAGAATACCTGGAGTGATGATTTAGAACACTATGTGTGGTGTTTGCAGCAACAAGGATAATAAAGCTATATTTAATATAGCATTTTAGCAGAGGTTTGACAATGTTAATGTGAATCTTCGTAAAAACGAAGGATTTCTAACTTCTATTCCATGTATTAAAAAAATACGGTCAATCAAACGCCCTCTAAAACATAGAAAAATGCAGAATTCGAAACTGGCCAATTTAACAAGTCAGATGTCAAGTTCTATTGTCTCCATGTGCAGATGAGTGCTGATTAATGAGTGCAAGCCTTATCAATGCCGCCATCTTGGATATATGAAAACTTGTAGGTGGTCGAATAATGTACATACATGCAGTGAACGAAAACAACACTAAGGTTGATTAATTAAAATCTGCGCCAGGTAGTCTAAAGATTGATTGTCGGTGTCGCTCCGTTTCTGAACTTGTAAGTAGGGTTTTAATTTCCAGAAACTGTTGGTTGCCATTAGAAAATTTGATGGCTAAACCACTTTCTTTTCTCGATTGTTGATATTTGATTTAGGCCACTAAAATCTGTTCTCCCCTATTCACCTATTGTTTATTTTTGTTTACTATTCATAGTTGCGATCTCTCAGGCGTCTAAAGCCGCCTCCCACAACACGAGAAAAAACGTCTATTTTTTTACTGAAATAAAGCCAAGAGCTTCACCTTGTGCTTGCTTTTTGGAAAAGTCTGGACTGTGAAGGCATTTTTTGGCACAATACCCTTAAGACATCAATCCGCTTCAGAAGACCTTTTAGACGGGATCCCAGGAGGGCTTTATCCCCAGGTCTCTTGAATGTTTACAATTGAGCTTGAAGATCAGGGGCTTTCTTATCCGTTAAGAACATTGCTAGAGACGAGCATATTCAATACATTTTTCCTTTTTTTTTTTCCTTTTCCTATTAGTATAAGGTAACGGTCTTAATATTGTTTCCTTGGTCAGGTTCGTTTCAGTATTTGTTTTCTCCATCAAAAGTTAGTTCTGCACAGTCTCCAGCTTAATGGGTCACGTTGAGATATTAAACTTGGCCGGAACGAAGTCTAGAGAAGAACCCAGAAAGTTTCTTCGGTTATTGGTCAGTCTCATGCCGGGATCATCACAAAAGCGCCCTCTCTTGAGATATCACAGGCCACAGAAACTGTTTGTTTCATAGTAGGTGATAATGACATACATAGCAAATATTCCCTCTCGTAGAAAACAGTGGAAAGACCAGCTCCTTCATTTAAAGTTGAGTTCGTTTATCTAAACTGTATTTCAAAGGTCTGTAGATCTCAAACTTGGCCGAAGAAATTCTAAAGATTCCTCCGACAGATCTCTAGATTATTCTGAGGCATCACAGGCCTATTGTGTTGATTTTTTTGCGTTGATAATAAAATTGTACACATTTCCTGTCGGATTTAGTAGTGCAACCGCCATCTCCCCTGATTTACGTTGAAATAGATTGTCTAAGCGATAATACAAAAGCCTGTAGATCTTAACTTGGCTAAGGTAAGTCTGAAGCTCTAATTAACATATTGAACAATGTTCCGCCCTTGAGGTATCACAGGCCTATAGAGTGATTTCTTTCGCTCATGTCATAGATGTCTGTGTGTGAGAATAAAATTATCACAGATTTCAGTTCTGAGTGAAGTCCTTTACAGTCCTTCTACAATCGATTGTAGCCTCAGAACGTCTAAGAGGCTGAGGCTTGGCAAAACGGTTTTGTTTTCTTAACAACGTACTCAACATGTTCTTAAAGTTGTGTAGTATGCAAAGACTGCAAAAAGAGTTTTTCATCATTATCATCATGCAATAAGAAAACCACGTTAATGTTAAAAAAAAAACGTCTCCAAGTATTTGAATTGATCGTCCTGTTAGACAACAGTTTGACATTTCTTTACCTTAATATATACTATAATCAGCAAAATAAAGAGGTTCTTAACTGAATCTCAGCCTGGGTATGTTCTTAGTACACACTTTTTTTAAAAATAAGAACCGTTTTTATAAAAACGTTGAGGCTGAGATTAACCAAAATATTAGGAACGTATTAAGAACCGATTCGTCAGGCTGAGGGTCGACTAAGATTTTTTTATCTCAAATAAAAGCATAAAATAAAGGTAAAGAAATGTAAATAACCCAAGTACTTATAAGGGCATATTTTGTATCACATATTGGTATCATTACATAGTTGATTATTGAAAATTCTCTGCACTAATTGGTTACACTAGAGATGATTATTATGGGATTTTTTTCAAAATGGCCGCAAGCCGTTTTGTCCAGGTCACAGACGAAGAAATTCATTCTTTTAAAGAAAATAATAATCTATGTAATTATCCTAAAACAATAATTATTATTCACCTCAGGCTCGGTGAATAAAAACCTCGACTTTGTCTCTGTTTTTATTCACCGAGTCCTCGGCGAATAATTGTTAAACAACGGTTTTCTTATTGTATGATACATATCACAGTTTGTAATTATGAGCAGTTCTTATTTATAATTGTTCCAAAATAACTTCAAAACCAACAAAGTCATCAGGTGAAACAAAGTCTGATGTAAATTTAAGATTTTAAGCCTCACATCGCAAAAATAAATAAGAACGTACAGCTTCAGCTCCAAAATTAGACGTTCTTATTTAAAAAAAAGAGTGTATGTTTTTGTAAAAAAAGTGTTGTAAAATTTTGGTCAGTGTCAGCCTAAACGTTCTCATAAAAAGGTTCTTTTACGTGACCTTGTATTTTTTTTTCTTTTTTGCGGCGGATATGTTCGCCATCAGAAATTTGATAAAAAGTACGTTAGTTAACTGAGATAATTAAACGTAGCCGAGCTGTAACCGAGACAAGCACCAGCGCCCAACGGATACTGATTTTTAGGATGGTTCTGCATAGATTTTGTGCAACGTTCGGGTATATTTTTAAAGTTAAAATCATTATAATTGATGTGTAGTGTTGTTTCTGTCACTCACGCTTTCCTGAAAACTGATGAAATTTTATGTCAAAGCAGATTATTGTTTCAAGTTTGAATCCATCCATTTCCATTCTCTTCTTCTTTCGCTATGCATGACAACAAAATACCTTTCTGACAGTACCGGTATGGTCGCTCTTGGTACAGCGAACATTGCATTTTTGGTTCTCTACATTAATACAAAGACCTTTTTTGAGTGATTGAAGTAAGGCCAACGAGGGCCCTTGTTTCCAGCTTAATTGCAAGGCCATGAGAATGCTTGAGTAACAAGAATTTCATACTAAGTGAGATTCAGTGATTTAGAAGCCCCTTCTTGTCCTTGTAGGTTCTTTTTGTCAAATATGAAGGTCGATGCTTTTCCCGAAATGACCCCCTGAGTACTCGGGAAAGAAAGCAACTGAATGGCAGTTATGCTATTTCAAGTTATACTTCTTTCATATGTGTCTTTTAAATGTCTTTTAGTTTGAAAGCAAATTTCCGTAAAACCAGGGGAAAAATGGACATTGTCAGAACTTGAGCTTCCCGACGTAAAAGGACGCTTTCAAATTTTGGCCAAAAAATACGTAAATCAAATAAAACTCGTTAACCGAGGAATCAGGCGTAATCAATGAACAATTTATCCTGTTTGTTTTATCTGCTAACTAAATAAGCCTTTACAATTGCTTATTTCTTTTGTTTTATAACCCAAATATTGTACTAATTTACGGTGTTTATCTTGCACAAAACGTTACATAGTTATGTCTTTGAGATGCTAGCCAAGAACATAAATTTATAACATCGCCTTTTTAGCTTAGCTATCGTTTAATCATGCCATGTATTTTGAAGCAAAATGAAAGTCAATGTTCATTCCATGTATTCATTTTTTTTCTTATCAGTGAGCAAATCATTCCACAATCAGAAACGGTTAGCATAGTTTTTAAAACCTCGGTGTTTGTACGTGGGACGAGAAAATGGTCCGTAAATGATTTTAAAGAGATGGAACTGCCCACTCTTCGACAAGAATGCAAACACAGTAGAATTACGTAAAATTACTTTAGAAACCACTTTAAAACTGCATCCGTTACGCGTGACTTGTTCATTGTGTATCTCTACCAGCGAAAGTAAACACTCCAGTGATGTCATCATCAGTTGCACGCGCGAGATCACGTATGACATTCTGAATGTAGAAGAAGTCTAAAACACAAAGATTTTTTGCTACATGCATTCACAACTCTGTGTTGTCGCTCATCGTTTCTTTTAGGGAGAGAGGTTTTGTTTTAAAATTTCTCGCTAATTGATTTCGGGTGCTAGAATAAATAGGGTGCGGTTAGAAGACCGGATAAGCTGAGCCTGTAGGCCGTCCTGAAGTCTCTTCAGGCGGAAAGGTTTGTTTGCAAAGATCTCAAAACTATTATACTTCGGCATATTTTTGATTCTTTCAAAGTAATGTCACCCAAAGTGCTCACGAAACGCCTCAAATTTCTGGTCTGTCCACTTCAGATCATTATTTTAGGCTTTAATTGAAAAGAAAATCCGTTCAGTTTTCACTATGATTCTTTATAACTTAACCAACTCGTTGCCGTTTTCAAAACTATTCCGGAATAGGATTACATGGAATAGAAGTTAAAAATCCTTTGTTTTTATGGAGATTCACATTGAAATTGTCAAGCACCTGCTGAAATGCTACATTATTTCAAACACATCTTTATTGTCCTTGTTGCTTCAAAACGCCAGACATACCGTTTTAAATCATCACTCCACGTATTCTTATTCCGGAATAGGGTCTTAGATTTGCATCTCACACATTTTAAGAGCTGTTTTCACACCCGGCGTTTGTGTTTTCCGGTAAAATAATATCAAAAACAAATGCAAAGATTTCAGTGTCCCCATCGAGAGATTCGAATTACTAGACTATAGTTGGCTGGAACAAGACCTATGTCTTGTATGATGCAATGCCTCGTTTTGCGATTGTTGTTGTCCTGTGTCTTGCACAATGTTATGGTAAGTTTGAAAAAATGTAGGATCTTGCAAATTAGAGAGTATGTGGGTTCTATCATGAGAGACCCGATTTTCAATGGCTATCTGTTTAGTAGTTCAGTGTTCTTCTCTGTATGTTATTTTGCAGCAACGAAACACAAACAAACAACTGAAATGATTGATTTCGCAGGGTGCTGTCGTAGGACAAAAACATTAAGTTTTCGTGAATTTGTGTTCTTTGCCAAAACAAGGCTTGCAAACAATCACTGCAAGACGCCACTGACTTTGCGCGGTTTGTTTCTTGCATTTATGCATACACTGTCGCTGTCGCTATTGAAAAACTGGCTTCGAGGTTAGTTTTCTGAACAGAGTAAATTTGTAACAGCCACAATAATAAATCGAATGATCCCGATAACTTTGGCAAAGAAATTAAGCAAAGCCGGTGCATTTATCCTTTCGTCGCCGAATGGACACCTATCGTACCGTTACGTAACGGATAAGGGGTCAGTGCTTCTTTTCTGGAAGCCGTTCGGTCTTTTCCCCCGATAACAAATCGAATGAATCCGATATCGTTTTCAAAGAAACGGAGTCCATTTATTCGTTCGTCTCCGAATGGTCGTCTATTGTACCGTTACGCAACAGACAAGAGATCAGTGCTTCTTGGCACTAATTTCTGGAAGCTATTCGGTCTGTTTTCAGTTCAGATCGAATGATTGGCCGTATTTATACTAGAGGACGTCTAAGACGTCTTAGACGACTAGTATAAATACGGGAAATAAGGTGGACGCATTAAACGTCAGACGAATTAAAAGTCTCAAGTTAAGTGCGTCGAAACGTCGCACTTAACAGACGTTTTAGTCGTCTCAGACGTCTAAGCTGTCTAGTATAAAGACGAGACACACTAAACTGGGACGCCCTTAGCAATGAAGTGAACACAGTCTCTTTGATGATTAAATTTCAGTATCTTTTGAAGAAAATTGTGAATTTGATTTCTATCTGTCGCGTATTTATATTAGTCGCACTTACGGCCAGACGTTTAATTAATACGTCTGGACGTCTTCTAGTATAAATACGGCCAATCCGATATAGTTTACGAAGAAACGGAGTGCATTGATCCATTCATCGTCAATCGGGCAGTCCTGTATCTTGCCGTTGGGCAACGGATAGGAGACAGATTATTGTGATAAGCGTTTCTTTGCAATAATCATGTTGGAACCGTTCGGCATTTTATCCGTTCAGTTCCATTGTCCATGCATTATCCGTTCCGCGACGGGACCATAGGCGTCTTGGTTCCCACAGTAGAAGGGTTAAAATTTCTCTGTTCGTTTGCTTATGCTCGGAACCGTTCCACCTTTTATAGGATTCTTTGTCATTTTTTTACTCTTTTCCTGGTGAAGGCGTCTTGATTCGAAGGTCGTTACGTCATGATCTAGAAAATCGCTTATGGAAGCGTACGCTTTTAGGAAATATTACTTCCCATTGTCGCGGGCTTTAGAAGAATTATTGTTGTGCTTGCATATTCTGTTCCCTTCCTTCAAGGGTAAAAGTTAGGATTTGGGATTAATATTTTTATTTGCCTTAACTTTTCAGGACTAAATATTTATTCGCGTTTATTCAAATTTTTGCTGGTACTTCGACGTGCAGAAACAGAACTAAATAAGATAACATAGCACAAAAATAAAAGAGGAAATAAACCCTGTAGCTAAGATCGTTTAAACAAATTGCTTTGCCATGTATTTTTCGGTAATTTGATGTTAAGTTCTTTTGAATGGCCTATTGTTTCCATGCTAAATTAAGGGAGATTGCTCTTCCTAGCTGTTTCCCAGCATAGGTGTTAATTGACTCCTATGGGCTCTGTTTGCTCTTTAGTATTTACAATCAGAAGGTATCTTCTCCTAAGGTCATGAATTTGGTTTGGAACCGGCGTTCGAGAAAGGTGTTTGGTACGCCAGACCAACTACGTTTTCCATTAGCAATGTTTTAATTGGTTTTCGGTTGCACTAACAGTTATTTAATCTTTGTTTCACCCAGTGAAACTTAGTTTCATTTCTCCTCTTGTTTTTTTTTTGGTCTGTTCTCGCGGTTCCAGGTGGGATTCATGACAGATAAGCGGCCTTTGCACAGGTTTAATTTAGTTTTCTAACACCTTGTGGTGAATGGTAAACTGGCACAATTGGGAATCCTACAGCTGCCCTGGCGCAGTGCTTTTAACATGGACATGCGTTTGATATTTTATGTACCAGGCGGCGCCTTAAGCCCGCCCTCCTCACCGTGTAGTCGTTTGTTTTGATTTTGCTATGTGGCAATCATAAATCGGTATTTTCCCTACATATATTTACTCTGCAGCTTGATTCTAGGTATGGTAACCTGTTTCTTGTAATTTTTGTAACTGGTCGTACTCCGATCGTGCTAAGCTGTATGGTCGACAGTCTTTGCGATACCGTTTGAAGCAAACGATTTTCTTTGTTATGAAAAATATGTATACACAGTTAACAAGGCTGACGCGCGGGCGTTTTGCTTCTGGGAGGTGTCATATTGACGTGTTATTGGCACTGTCAAACTATAAGGACATATAAAAGAGCAGTATACCTTAGGGGAAAATATAGTAGATATATTTGCTCGGAGCAACATATAGTTGAACGCGAACAAGAGACGAAAGCAAAGAGTTTCAGTTGTAGTTGAAGGAGAACTGTAAGTTCGACCCGAGTGCGTCAAATTAAAAGCCGGACCAACACTGAGATCGTAAATCTGTTACCAAACACTTACCTAAAGTACGATTGGTGGAACGCGCCTATAACTACACTGCACCGTACTCTTCTGCACTAGGGAATTTAAGAAACGGCGACGGCTACGACTACGACATCGCCACAAAACAGTAATATCATTGGTTAAAAGAGCATAAATAATCGTGCTGCACGTGCAGCACGGATTTTAGCAAGTATCTTAGCGGTCCTCTGCATAACGACGACGTGAAATCACCAAATTTGAAGTTTTGACGACAACGTCAGGAGGCAACAGAGAATCCTTCATTCTCTATTTTAACTTTGAAACCGTTCGTACCAATTTATTTTTAGGATACTTCGCCCACATTGTAGGGCGCGAATGAGACTGAATAATCGCGAAAGACTTATGATAGAGCCAAGTTATATTTTGAGGTGACGTTTTCGTCGACCGTCGCCGTCGTAGATCTTAAATTCCCTACTGACTGCTTTGTGGAGTACGGTAGTAAAATTGGCTAATCAAAGCGCGTGTACCGTTTGAGAGAGCTAGAAAATGGATACTGTCTATTTAACTTGATCAAAGTCAAAATTCCCACGAATTTCTACCCTTTGTTTCAACTGTCTCCAACTATACAAGAAGTGTGCCTGTAATTTAAAAATGCGGCAATTAAATATCGCAGTGTCGTAAATTATTGAAGAACTTTCTATCTGTGTTATCCGCTTTAGTCGGAGACTGCGCGTCAGATAGCACAAACCAGCCCTGAAAATGTACCTTAGCTTGTCCAACAACTAATCCAATACATCAAGAGAAGCTATGCTGTAGTATCTGTAGCACTTGTAGACTTATTCGGGAGGTCGTTGTTGCATTGTCGTCTCAGACCAACCCTCAGGGTCTTTAAATAACTGAGGAGAAGGTGCTGCCGCCTTTGTCATGACATCTGCAAAATGAAGGTTAGACCTTAAGGCTCCCTTTACAAAAAGGACCGTAAACCGTAGTCCCCGTCTCGAAGCACTTGTTTAAGACTTAAAAGAACAGGCACACGAATAGAAAATAGTATGAAACGGAGTTCACGATTTTGTTGTCCTGCGAAGCTTGCGACGGCAACATTGACAACGACGTCACAAAATATGCATATTTAATGAGCAAAAACAAGAGTTTCGCACGCGTTGCACGTGCTCTTTCGGTTTAGTTAATTTCTTTGCCTTCCTCGGTTAACACTGACGTGAAGTGAAGAAAATTGAAGTCCTTTTTGAGGGCGTGAGCACAATAAATGCACTGAATTTTCCACTCCCGTTCAGGCCTGTTCTATTTTAAACATAGTGCACACTTTCGATTCGGATCGACTTGAAACTTAAGGCCATTTCCTAGTTCATGTCCGCCTCCTCTTCAAAGCGAGTCTAAGTGCGAAGTTTTTCTTATGAAAATAAGTTTTAATTCATATGTATAGTAGAACTAATTACCATCACAAAAACTTCGCACTTAGACTCGCTTTGAAGAGGAGGCAGACATGAACTCTGAAATGGCCTATTGTCTCATGATGCCAGGAATGTTATTTTTTGTTAACGTTGTCGCTGCTGTGGGCGTCGTCAAAGACGGCAATCGAAATTGAGCAATTTGTTTAAATCACAGTTACTGATGAGTAAAAGATATAAGAGAGACTACTATCTTGGCAAGCGAAGTGGTTACATCCGATTTCTATCTGTGGCTTATGCGCCTTTATTTCAAAATCTGAGAAAAATCGAAAATCTGGGTTCATTTATTGAGGGATAGGGGAAGATTATGCGGTAGGGATGTGGACAACCCGGCAGCCGGAAAAAATCGCCGGCTATTGCCAATAAATTTCCGGATGAGCAAGTAATTTGAGTTTTTGGGATTCGTCATCTATTTTATAATTTGTGAAATAGAAATGAACTACACACTCAAACTGTACTGGCGGAGAGTGGTTGTAGAAATGTCCCAAAGGTTGATTCATTCGTGTGTTTGGTAAAAAGCGCATTGGCCAGGGTATTTTCTACTTCGTGTACGTCAAATAATGTAAACCCGCAGTTCGTGTATTTCGGCGGCAAATAGGAGGAAAAGTGATTCTGAGGTACTCGGTATAAAGAAATTCTACAACTCTGGCGGACCGAGTGAAAATTCAAAGAAAGCACTATTATTACGGCAGGATCGGCACGAGACACCGAGAGCTCGTGTTCAAACAAAGTGACATTTTTTCATTAAAAAGGCAACAAGAAATTGTCTGAAAACATCACGAATGGCCTTGAATTTACCTCCTAAAATCGAGGAAAACACATTTATGAGAGTCTAAATTTCAAAATTTTCGGGGAAGTATGCCTCCGCACCCCGCTAGAAGGGACACTCCAGAGGCGTTTCCAACTGGGCCTTCCGCCTGTTAAGTGCACGTTACCGTCTTCACAAAATTTTAGCTACATCCCTGATGCGGTCTGGTCTGATTTCCTCTTTCTTTTTAGGATGCAATCGAGCTCTGGGTATGGAGAAGAAGACAATCAATGACAGTCAAATTACGGCTTCCTCGACGAGGTCCGATCATCTCTACAAGCCGTCATTTGGAAGATTAAATCTGAACAAGGGAAGGTGAGCTTAACAACAATTTTCTGATCCTTCTCTCTGAATATACCGTGATGCAGTAATAGAAAGATACCACCTAACAACATCTGCGCCCTGTCTCCTTTAAAGACAGTGCCTACTATTGTTATTGCGCATCTCGAGCTAGGCACCATCCTACACGTAAACGCATTCCCTTCTAAGAGTGAGACTTAAGTGTTTTACTCTGTCTGACGCCAGGCGGCTAACTCGTCAATGGAAGTCGCTTCAGTGTGAAAGCCTGAACATCTATAGGTCCCGTCAAAAACTAAGTAGATTTTTTACTCTGTCGAACGCCTTTTACTGGTCTATTGGGGCTGATTCAGGGGTTAACAAAGGTAAAAAACCTCACACCTGCCTTTTCAGTATGTTCGTTTGACGAAAGGAGGATCGGAAAAAGGGATCGTGGAATCTTAAAATTGGAGATACTGAAAATTGTTTCCTTTCATGTCACTGAGAGGTTTGCATCGTTTATAGACCATATACCCTTTATGATTATGTCTTTTTAAAGTCGCACACAATTTACGGAAGAACAGCAAAATCTAACGTGTTAACTGGGCCAGGTTTAATTAAGGTGGCTCAAACCAGATTCAACGCTTCCAAGTGACGCTCTTATTAGAGGGATCGGCACCACGACCTTGTATCATGTATTAGCAGTATTGTGATACAAAGTGAAACACGAATTATTGCTGAACAAGATACAGTCATTATTGTGACGTAATATGTCACCGTGACAACGGGCAAGCCCCTTAAAACACCCTTAATTTTGTCCTTAGTTGCTTATATCTCAAAAACGAACTTAGTGACCCCCATTTTTATTTCTGAAAAGTAATCAGAAGGGCAAGATAAAACTCTGCAAAGTTTTAAAATATTCTGCCTCGTGGATTCAGAGCCAGCGTAATTTTGTGATTTTTTTAAGGTGGCCCTGAATCCGCTAGACAGAATTTTTTTTAAACTTTGGTGAAAGTTTCATCGTGGCCTTCTAATCACTTTTTGAGATATGAGCAGCTAAGTCTAAAATATAGGGTGTTTTTGCTGGGATTTCCTGTTGCCAAGGTGATTTATTACATCACAATAATGATCACATCTTGTTTGGAAATAATCGCTGTTTCATATGGTACCATAACATTGCTGTTACGTGATAACTAACTATCGCCATTGCTGTGGGCCGCCCCCTGTATGTATTACGTGTACCACCCATAATTATATGTCATCAGGTAACATATTCCTGATGTCTGTGGGGCCAATTGCTTTTATTCGCGAGTTTCGCGTGAGTTCACCCGTAATTTTTTAACTCTGTAACCCAGTACGACCATTGTTTTTCTAAGCCTTCCAAGCACAATGCGGTGGAGGAAACCGTGGAAAAGGCATGTTGACTTTTTTTTTTCCCTTTCTTAAGTGGAGGTTGGTGCCCTGACGATAGTGATCAGCACCCGTATCTTCAAATTGATCTTCTAACGCCGCATACCATCACAAAAATAGCTAGTCAAGGAGCAAGGGGCAGTAGTAGTAACCGAATGCAAGAATACAGACTGTCTTACAGTTATGACAACAGGCGCTGGTTTAATTACACAATCAACGGTAATGTGACGGTAGGTGCATTTGAAAATCTGGTCTTTTCTTTTAGTTTTGTAACGTAACGTAACGTAACGTAAGCATAAAATCAAACCCAAGCGTTCTTTTGATGCTTTCGTATTGGACCGTGTAATTCCACTGAAGTCGTTCGTCCTTGAAAGTGTGAATCCCCTTTCCAAGAATGAAATTGGTATCAGTGAACGACGAGGATTTTTGGAAAGAAAACTGAAAAATAATCTTCGGGTGCTCACGCGTGGCGCATAACCAGGCCGAAAATCTGGTTATCTCACCTCGTTTTTGGGACGAGAAAGACAAAGAAATTTACCGAGAAGCAAAACGCACGTGCAGGGCGTGAATAGCCCGTTAGAGGTTTACGTGAAATAACAAACGGATACGCTGCTGCCAAAAGTAGTCTCGTTACATTCTTTTAAGTAGTTACTCAGAAATGCGCTTATATCAAATAAGCTTCCATTTTTGGCAAAACTCAAAAGGGACCTTAAGATCTACGACGGCGACGGTCCACGAAAACGTCACCTCAAAATATAACTTGGCTCCATCATAAGTCTTTCGCGATTATTCAGTCTCGTTCACGTCCTACAATATGGGCGAAGTATCCTAAAAATAAATTGGTACGAGCGGTTTCAGAGTGAAATAGAGAATGAAAGATTGTCTATTCATGCTTACGTTGTCGTCAAAATCTCAAATTTGGTGATTTCACATCGTCGTTACACAGAGGACCGCAAGCATACTTGCTAAAATCCGTGCTGCACGTGCCGCACGATTATTTATGCTTTTTTAACCAATGACATTATTGTTTTGTGGCGTTGTCGTAGTCGTAGCCGTCGTCGTTTCTTAACACTTCCTAAATTTTATTGCACGGTGGCTCAGTGGGTTGAGCATCGGGTTGTCATGTGGGAGGTCGCGGGTTCAAACCTCGGCTGGATCCACACTCAGGATTTTAAATTAACTGAGGAGCAAGTGCTGCCTTTGTAATTTAATCTGCAAGTGGTGGACGTTCAAGTCTTCTCGGATAAGGACTAGAAACCGTAGGCCCCGTCTCACAAATATCTTCTATATTGACAAGTTCCCTAGGGGACGTTAAAGAACCCACAGACTATTCGAAAAGAGTAGGGGATGGAGTCTCCGGTGTTGTGGCTGTCCTGTTTTCTCCAGCAGAAGTGGCCTGCTTGACAGTGATGTCTCTGAAAAGGCTTACGGTGTATGAGGCCACCTAAGCAGAAAAACTTATTTTGCTGATTTTGGTTTTCCAAGATTGACTTCTTCTAATGTAAAGTTTTGCCAAATATCAGCGTTGAAAAGCATTTGGGAGTAGAGAAATAGACTCCTTGGTCAATTTTTAACCTGGGATTAGCGTTAATCGGCTTTTCAACAACTGTGCCCAGAACTGTAACAAATCGCTGTCTTTTTCGCCAGGTATTTGAAGGGAACCAAAACCCTTTTTTAAAGCAAGTCAACGAACTCAAAATGCCAGTGACTGGCCGAGTGTTCCGTATACACCCAATAATAAAGGACAAACACATTTCAACTTGCGCTAGAGTGGAACTATACGGATGTCAACCCTCTGAAGGTATGTGCCAACAGTAATAGTAATATTCTAAGGTCCCTTCGACACGTATCCCAATATTTTCGAAAATCATGGAGATTTAATTTTCTCTGTATATGATAAAATCTGCGTCCACACATAGCGTTCTCGAATCATATTTGCCCGTCCACACAAATAATCGAAAACGATGTGAAAACGCTAATCCCCACCGATAAATCATGGGCACGCATGCTCTCTCTATGGCATCACGCAGCATCGAATTTGGAAACCGCCGTCTTCACCCGTCCATACGAATACTATCAACCTCCGTTTTCAAAACTCTACAGTCTGGAGTCTGCAAAGATTTTTCGGTGACCAAAAGAGCCGTATATATCCGTGTGGACGGGAGGCAAAAGTCTGCGTTTTCGAAAAAATCCGGATACGCGTGGACTTGGTCAAAATTGACCTCTCCTCATGGGGGCTTTTCAAGGGAATTGTAGCAAGTGGTAGAAATAAACTCAATAAGGCTTAATTATCCCAATTGAAAAAGGAGGCAAACCGGTTGGCTGTTTACAAACCCAGCAAGAACATCCCATAATTATCAACTTCTCTTCAACAACCCATAATCATTCTTTACAGTCTGCGTTTTGACACTCCTGTCTGGTGTCTATATCAAGGAAGATGCAAAGTTATTGCAAGATTCCTTTTATGTACTCACCAATTTACTAAAATTTTATTAATAGGCCAGTTCCTAGTTCATGTCTGCCTTCTCTTCAAAGCGAGAGCGAGTCAAAGTGGGAAGTTTTTGTGACGGTAATTAGTTCTACTTGTGAACTAATTGAACCAATTGTGATAGGCTCCAACAAGACTTTTACAAGACTTAAACAACGTTAGGAGATCGCTCTTTTACTGTTGCTGCTCCTAAACTATGGAATTCATTGCCCTTTGCGATTAGGAGTAGTTCCTCGGTTGCATCTTTTAAAAAGACAATCCAGACATTTTCATTCCGTTGAGCTTTTTTTTAAACTTGTTAACCTTTTAGTAGGTTTAATGCAATTTTTACCGCAGTTAAGTAGCTTGAGTAATCATTTTTATAATTTTTAAGCGCTGATGAAAATAGTGAATATTGATATCGGCGCTATATAAGTTATTATTATTATTATTATTATTATTATTATTATTATTATTATTAGTAGTAGTAGTAGTAGTAGTAGTAGTAGTAGTAGTAGTAGTAGTAGTAGTAGTAGTAGTAGTAGTATTTTACATATGAATAAAAACTAATTTTCGTAAGAAAAACTTCGCGTTTAAACTCGCTTTGAAGAGGAGGAGGACATGAAACTCGTAAATGGCTTATTGATTTATTGATTAATTCTCAGATTGCACAAAATCTGTGGGTGTAGAGGACGGTAGGATCACAGATCAGCAGATGACGGCTTCTTCGCACTTTAATGAACATTACGCTTCCAATGCTCGCCTCAACAATAAAGCCAGCACGGACAAGAATGGCAACGAGCGATGGGGTGGATGGTGCACTGATGCAGATGATAAGAATCAGTATTTACAGGTGAATAGTTTTAAGTGTAACAGCTTTTAAATTACTACCCCTAATCTTGTTGTTAGAAATTGGTTGGAAATGCTTGGACTTAAAGGGTAATTTCTTGTTGGATATCAAAATTACCAATTACATGGATTTTTGGACATAAGTGCTGTAGCCTTGTATGCCTACCCTCATATCTCTCGGAAGATCTAGAGGTTGTACAAAAAAGAGAAATGAGAATAATCCATCCTGACCTGTCCTATGAACAAGCCTTGGCAAAATCTGATCTATGCCCGCTATCGACTAGAAGACAAGAGACAACTGATAGTCTCTTGGACGAATTGTAGACGAAATATCCGTCTTAGACGACTTATTCGTCTCTAGTACAAATTAGGCCAGTGTCATCGAAAAAAGTCCTTCTCAGGACTACAGTCACCTGGACGATCGTACTTCACTTAATTACGAGTTGCTATCAAGCTGAAATATTTTCGCCTTGTATTGTTCAGGTTGATATGGGGCAAGTTCGTTCTGTTTCTGGAGTGGCTACCCAAGGGTATATGATGGGAATGTATGTAACTCAATACAAGCTAAACTACAGTACGGATGGAGTGACATGGCAATCCTACAGAGAGAAAGGTCCTAATAGTGGAACAAAGGTACAATGAATACTATTTTTTCCCTTCACGCAATAAAAAAGTCGTATTCGCTTGATTAGATCATAACAGGCACGTATATTTTGTCATTTGCGTGGTATTACGGAAGTTAAGAAACGACGAAGACTACTGCAACGGGCAAGGCCGCGAAACAGTAATGTCATTGGTTAAAAGGGTACTGCGCGTGTGCGGCACGCTTTTTTTGTGGGCTTTGTCGGTATACGATAATGGTCACGTGATTTTCCAGAGTTTGCAGTGGCTTGGGTACTAGCGCGTGGAAAGCAGTGGCGGCCATCTTTTTGCGTTCCTATTTTCTGTGACTTGTGTCCACGATTTGCGTCTTTCGAGAAAATTTGGTTTTGTTTTAACCAGCTTTCAGACCCCGAGGTAAGTTGTCGTTCGTTTTTGTCTGGTACTGAATATCAACATTATGAATTTGTTTGGATTTGCCGAAAATCTGGCTCTGTGATTTCTGTCATTTTCTTTCGTTATTTTTTCAGGTGTTCATAAAGGGGGGTTATTTTGCTCATGCAAGCCAACATTTATCGGCCTGAAGATTCGGTGCGGATTACACCACGAGTACCCTCGCAAGCCAACATTTGTAGGCTTGCGAGTGTCACAGACTGAAATATATTTGTGCTCGCATTGAACTTGGTCTGTTGAAATAATTTTCATTAATTTGGACTGAGGGCTGTTGTGTTAGCTTTACCCTGTCATATTCAACATTATATTTTATACAACACTATGTGATGAATGAAATTTTACTGTGACCCCTACTACTACAGTTACAGTGCTTAGTTTACCTAAAATGGCTGAGGAATACCTCTTATCTTTGTTAAGTTAATTTGTTAACTTAAACAAAGTTGCAAATACTATTATCTTCATTTGTTTGATTGTATTGTCAGTTTAGGTTTCACTATTAATTTTTAAAATAAAGTTGAGTTTACCCTATGAAACAAATTGTTTGACACGTCCGTTAATGACTTTTTCAAACCTCCAACACTTTGTCGTGGTCAGTATACAATAAACGCCTATACATACTATGTCAAGGCTCGAGATTTGTACCAGCAAGGTGTGAACCCCCATGCCAACTATCAAAGTTGATAGAAACTAAGTGAGAGCGAGCTGTCTAATTGTTTGGGCATAACCCACTGACAGATTTATTCAACAAAAAAGATAAAATGTGAAGGGGAAGCCATTTGTAATAACATTGTAGCTCCTGGTCATGTCTATGGATGGTTAGCCACTCTTGGGCAGTTGAGTGCAGGTTTTGGGATAATGTCACTAGCATATATATATTCCGACTCGGAATTATTTTTATCCGATTCAGAGTAACTTTTAAGTCATTTCTATTTTCAAACACTGGGTTCACAATCAGAATTGTATACAGTATTTAAACCATATAAATTTTGGGAATTTCGTAATGAAGTTTATTTACACACGCGCACACTTTCATTTCCTAACATATTTTATGTGGATGGGACGTCTTGGCAAATTTCCCTGGAAACAAACCAAAATAAGGGGTGTTCACAGTCTAAATGAAAACACTTTGATGGATAGGTGAAGAGTACAGTCTACAAAGTAGGGTAGTAGCATCGGGAAAGGCTGAGGGGGTGAGATGCAAGTGTGGTTGACCGTTTGGGGAAAGCAGCAAAGCCCACACATGTACGCATTGCGTACCTATGCTTAGCGCTCGTAAGCGTATCGTACTCGACAAACAACGGGGAACTTAACTGCTTAAGCAAGAGCGACAACGACTGCTACTAGAACGTTATCGAAAAATAATATGCTGCGGTATTGCAATAATTTCGCAATGATTGCACGTCGTTCGGCATTGAAAGTGTGTATCAACATTCCACAAACAAAAATTGGTATGAACGGTGTGGATGTTTGAAGAGAAAATGGAAAATTCATGGTGTGATGCACTCGTCCTCCACACAATCTCAAATTTGGTCAGTTCACGTGGTTGTCAGGACGAGAACGGCAAAGAAATGTTTTTGTTTTTTGTTTTGTTTTGTTTTGTTTTGTTTTGTTTTTTTTTTCAGGGAAATAACAGCTGATTTTATTGGGAACGGGTATTTCAAAAGTAGGCTTATTTGTGACTATGCTGGGGAGGAAAGGAAAAAAGGAAAGGAACTTAATTTAACTTTGTAGCGCTGGAGCACTAATTGGGGACACTGTAAACTGAAATCAACAATTAACGCAAATCAAGTCAAATGTTGGTTTTTGAGGAGAGGGGAAAACCGGAGTACCCGGAGAAAAACCTCTCGGTGCAGAGTAGAGAACCAACGAACTCAAACCACATATTATGACGCCGAGTCTGGAATCGAAGCCGGGCAACATTAGTGGGGGGGAGGACACTTTCATCTAAAAGCAATTTTCGCCCTTTAATGTTATGACGGGAATTTTCTTCTGTTCACAGATATTTCAAGGCAACTGGGACAACGACACGGTCATAAAGAGAGCGTTTCCTCGCAGAATATTTGCTCGTTTCATTCGCTTCAATCCAATCGCTTTTCCAGTGGGCGGATATATTTGCATGCGCGTTGAGATTTACGAGTGCTTGCCAACGGAAGGTAATAATCTAACGGCGATCGAAATTATATGAAGGCACAGATAGCTTTCGTGATGTTCAATGGGCTGTGAGAAATAGCCACGTCTCGAACCTCGAACTCTGCCAGATCGTTTTCGAGTTGAGTTTCGAACTATAAACTAAACAGGGGACATCACTTATAAATTGTCAACAAACGCAACTGTGTAAAGTGTTGACTTGTGTTTTTTTTATTAATGAAGAAACTTAAGCCACCATTAGGCAAACATTGCTACTTAATCCGCACGGAATGGTTTTATCACATTGTTTTAATTTGTTTCATTGCTTTTTTAGTTTCCTTATTCAGGTTTAACACATTGCTACCTTCGTAGCATTCCCATCCGATTTTATTTTATGATACATGTATTTCAACTTTGTTTTTTACCCCACCATAACTTGAAATGATCCCGGAGATGTCGACACGTCGTTAGTTGTTATCGCATATTTATTATAAAAGCATATGAAGAAAGACTCACTCAGACAGTTTTCGTCTCAAAAATTTAGTTTTATGCTCACAGCTAATGGACAGGAAGCATATAGAAGTTCTTCGCACTTTTGTGGCTGAAATTTGAATAAAAGTTTCATTACCTTTGTTTTTGTTCATGTCTTTTTTCAAGTGGCAGTCACATGGAGTTATTTAGGTGCGGTCGTTTATGATTTATGATACGGAACCAAATTGCAATGTTCGGAATGCGTCGGAATTTCCCGGTTCCGTGCCGCCAGACACTGCCTGTCAGCAGCTGGTACGAGGTCATGAAATTGACTGTGGTTTTTTTTTTCCGCACGCAAGGTGTTTTTGTGGGAAGTGTTCTCAGAAATAACGCAAAGGATTAGTTTCATTCTCTGTACGAAATAACAGAAATTCCATTCTGCCAACCAGCTTTCCTCTTTCACTCTCAACATGGGAGTAGAGGGTGGATAGTTCGATCGCTGCATTTTGTCTTTTATAAAGAGTATCAAGAGCCGATTTTCTTAATGAATTGAGATTTGCATATAAGAAACGACCAGAGCTTAAGACGACTTAAATCCTTTATGAAAATGAATCAATTCCATTTCCCATTGAAAAGACTGAAGACACGCTTAAGTGACAAACGGAAGCTGAGGCCAAAAAAAAAAAATCGTTACCTATTCAGACGGAACAAACCAATAAGAAGGTACATAATTTCGGATTCTAATCTAGTGTATTCCTCTCCCGTGACCTGTGATGACATTGGATCCGATACGGTATCAGTCGGATGCAAACCTATTCTTGCTTTATGACTTTCCTTGTTGCATGCAATGAAATCGTGCAGATTCCCATGCTGTTAGTCTATTTTCATATTATTCCCCATCTGAAAGTTATAAGTTATTTCCGGTAGACAAATGTATATCCGACCGCGCCTAAATGATTGGGTACTGCCGCAAGAAAAGGACACGAACGAAGGTGTTGAAAGCATTTATGTTTATTAAAGCACCTAATTAGATGAAAGCCCAATTTTGACATTCAACGCGAAGTGTCCATTTAAGTCTAAGCATTTGCTACCTATTTTCAACAATAAGGTAAGGGTAAAGGTTAACGTTAGTTTTAGCTTTGGGTGAATGCAGCAGTTAATCTTTACTTAAAGAGAAGCTTTTGGGGGACTCTTTGTGACGTTTATTGTCTCCATTTCGAGACATGAGTGATGTTGAAGTTGGGAAGAAGAACAAGGGAACACTTCGTGACGCTTATTTAAATCCGTGTTGATCCAGTTAGGGGCATTTTTGGGGAAAACCTTAAATAACAATGACCACAACCAGGTTTTCTGAGCCCGCGAGACTGAGCATCCCCAGCAAACCATTGTTTTAACGAAAACCCCTGGTCAGCAACCTGGTTCTGGTCATTGCTAAGGTCTTCCCATTTTTGGACGTAATGAGCCTTAAGTCACACGGCGGCCATGTTGAGGCCCGAGGGATTGAAAACGTTTGTTTTGCGCCACCGAAACTCGTTCCCAAACATTTCAACTCGAGGCTCGGGGTACGAAATCTATTGTTTATGGCCAATATGGCCACCACGTGAATAAGTCGGCCACCGTACAGAGATTCTAAAAGCTGACGTTTCGAGCGTTAGCCCTTCGTCAGAGCGAATCGCTCTGACGAAGGGCTAACGCTCTGACGAAGGTTCGCTCTGACGAAGGGCTAACGCTCGAAACGTCAGCTTTTAGAATCTCTGTACGGTGGCCAATTTACATTATCAACTCCGTTGATAAAACCAAATTCTTGTATACTACTTCCCCACCGACGCAGCACCACAGTTTCTTTAGAAACTACCCCTTCATTCACGTGAATAAGTCCCCTTACACAGCGGCACCCCAGGGATGAGCTGTGCCATCTTCATTTCAAAGAGCTGCCTTTGATATTAATGACATTAATAACTTGCGTAGCTCATCCGGAGCTCTTTATTTGTTGCTTGGTACGCTGGACGTGAAATATGACCAATAAACGTAAGAGTTGGGAAATACACATCTACAATCGTTGACATATTATGTGGAACCCCTATCCCATTTGCATTTCAGTTCATCCGTACTTTCCCACCCCACCCCTCTGTGCAATGTTAAATGTAAAGCTCTACAGTGTATGAAGGGTTAATTATGACTGGAATGGATACTTTAAAATGAGATGAGACAGTGCGGGCCAGTAGTTAGGGCGCTGCCCTTGAGATTCGGATACCCCGCGTTCTGACCATTCGTTGAATTTGGTCCTTGTAGTCCCTGGTTCCTACTGATTTGCCTCCGGCCAGTTGGGATTGTTAGCAGGTGTTGTCGTGTTTTGTCGTTTCGGTGATAGTGTTTCATTGGCCGTGAAAAGCCCAATTTGGGGGAGGGGGGGGGGGGGGGTCTTTCTTAATTAAAATTTGTATGTATTATGTGAAGTAATGGCGGGGAACCCTGAAGAACTGTGACCCGCTCCCGTGGGTATAAGTCTATCAGACGTGCAGACAATTAGTGGTTTTTTAAGCTTGAGGCGTAAATAAAGTAGTCATCTTCAAAGTCATTAACAATATTATTGTTATCGTTATCGTTTATCGTTGTTTCCTTGCAGGAAGTGTACCTCGGGTGAGTCCCCCAAGTGGAACGGTGGAACTCAATCGGACCAGCTCTGTAAACCTAACTTGTCACGTGACTGGACAACCCGTAGCGCACGTGGAATGGTACAGGAACAGACAGCGAATTTTGCCATCGCCTTTGATCCGACGGATACAATACGGAAACGGAAGCATTGAAAGTGTTTTAACTCTCAAAAAAGTCAAGTACAGAGATCGAGGTACCATCATCTCGTGTTCCGCTTGGTATCCAACACTGCCCATTAATTCAACGCGGAATGTTCTCTTACTTGTTCACGGTAAGCATGTTGAGGATTTATCGGCCTTATCAACTTATCATCCGATACATCCTCTTACATTTTGGTTCGCTTGTCTGATTACAATTGTTCTTATCAATTGCACGGACGGCCAAAAGGTGGAGCGTATTTTAAATGTGGGGGGCGGAGGGGGTGGTGGTTGGGTGGTGATTGGGGAACCAAGAGAGAGGAGCATCCCCCTGAGAGAATTATAGAATCTGCAATATGATCGTTGCAACACCAACCTTTGCAACACTTCACTAGAAGAGTAAGTAATTCACTCTCCCTCTCTAAAACACGTAGTACTCCTCCCCAGTTGTACCTGGCTATGGAACAGTTTGCCAACTGAGTTGGGAGGAGCAAAACTTGTACAATAGGCCTATATCAATATTCAGGCATGGTTACGAGGCTTTATTGTCACTTCTGTTTTCTTTGTCTCCCAAGTCTCAAGCGGGAAAGAAAGAATATTCAAATTTAACCATAAAGCCTCGTAGCCATGTGTGAATATTGATATATCGAACGTGGCCTATATGAAGCAGTTTACAATTTCAGTTTGTCATGCTTTAACCATCTGTGAGGATTGGTTGATTGATCATAGATAAAACAGTGTGTTATTGGCAACTGATGATGAAACGGCGTTAAGTTAAGTTCAAGTATTGACTGTGTTATTTACTTCATTCTCAGCTCCTCGCCCTGTCATCATTATCTCCGAGGTACAGGCCAGACAGGTGGTACTTGATGTGAGGGACCCGACGCCCACGGACACCTCTCAGTACTTGGTGCGATACAAAACCGACCCAGGGCACTCATCTTGGGTTGAAGAGAAACGCAACAAAAGTGGTCAAGGTGGCGATGCCTGGATAACCTTACATGGCGTACATCCTTATACCTCCTATACAGTAGAGGTGGCTTCGTATTATAGAGATGAGGATATCGGCCCCTATAGCGTCAACAAGCATTTTACTACAAAGCAAGCAGGTCTGTATATTGCATTGTATTGTTGGTGCTATTTCCCATAGCAAATTTCAACCGCTCTTGTGCAATTTGCTATTGCTCATTTTACTACAAGCGACCGGGTCTATGTTTTAAAGACTACACAGCCCCCCCCCCCCCCACTTTTTTTCCCTACGGTGTTGTTTTCGCCCAACCCTCTCTCCCCTTCCCCCGCACTTCTGTGATCCATTCAAAAACTTAGCAACCCCCCCCCCCCCCCCCCCCCATTTCAAACGTACCCCGCGGCCCCTGGTATATAGATATGGAAGACATATATTTGAACTCCGGAATGAAAGATCTTGGCAGCGGTGAACTCTTCTTTAGCGGAAGGGAAAGGAAATCCTGGAAAAAAAATCCAGGCTTTTAACGGGATTTGAACCCATGACCGCGGTACGATTGCTCTGCACTGCTCTATTAATTGAGATATCAACCCAACTTCCATCATCTACGGTTCAAATGATCAACTCGCAGTTCTATCTCAACTTAACGAGAAGCTAAGAGATAGGAGTTACATTTGTTCAATCGCCAAGAGCTTTAACTGGCTTTTGACGTTCCTTGACATTGCGGTAACTCTTCATGATTTAATTGGTTCCGTCTCTGTCTTCAGCCCCAAGCGGTCCGCCTCGTGACGTCCTCGTTATGCCACGTGGCGAGAACGGCATGCGAGTTTCTTGGTCCATTCCCAGTGCCAAAGACTGTAATGGCAGAATCACCAAGTACGAGATTGTGGTGTATAAGCAAAATGGCGATGTGCAAACTTACCTGAGCGGCGAGAAGACACTATCAAAAGACGTCATTGGATTGGAAGCCAATCAACGCTTTTATATCGGAGTACGCGCTTATACAATTGTTGGACCTGGGCCTTACAGCATGAATCAGACTCATTCAACAGGTAAAGTTCAGTCTTTCAAGAGATAGGCTTGTAAAAACCAGCAAACTACTTCACCTCTTTGTATCGATGCTGACTCGGGGAAACTCGGAAAAAAATCCGAGTGCTCCTTTGCAGGTATTGAACGTACGACAGCCTTCCGATGACTAGTTCGGATGCTCAAGCATTGAGCTATAGGAGACTCGTTGGAGCCAGGACACGATCCATGATTTTGATGTTGACTCGGGGAAACTCGGAAAAAATCCGAGTGCTCCTTTGCATCCTTCCATCTCTGGTCTCTGGCAGACCTTCGTACGGTTTCTGCCGCCATCTTATTTGGCGAACAAAAATATCTTGAATTGCGTTACATATGTAGCAAATTTTCGACGAAGTGAATTCTCTATAATTCCGCTTCAAGGATGAGGATTTCCGAAACTTAACACTGTTTTTAAGAACTTCATTGATATCCGTGATCTATCCAACAAACTTTCATTAAGAAATCTCCTCTTATTTCCCAACAATTTGCTTAAGTTTGACTGCAAGGTTTTGAATCGGAAATTTAACAGTGTCGTCTACAGTCATTGTAGCTTGCCTCTGTTTGCAGAACTTTAGTTTTTTAATTCCTATTAAAAACGTTTTGCCTATCGTTGAGATTGCGTCAAGTTTGAGCGGAGTTAGAGCGTTCCCAAATAGGTCAAAATCTGAAAACCGTTGAAAAGAGTATGGAGAAGTGCGGTACACATATACCTACCTACCTACCTACCTACCTACCTACCTACCTACCTACCTACCTACCTACCTACCTACCTACCTACCTACTTACTTACTTACTTACTTACTTACTTACTTACTTACTTACTTACTTGCTTGCTTGCAAAACCGTTCCCCATAGGGGCTTTTCAGGGCCAATGAACCACAATCCCTGCAGGCCGGAGGCAAACCAGTTGGCTACTTACAGTTAAACCAGGGCTACCAAGATCAAATTCAACGAGTGGTCAGAACGGGCCTTGATTTGGGAAACGCCATACTCGTGAAATTGAAACTCTTGAAAGCTCACTATTCATCAGGATAACTACCAAATACGTTTCTTGAAACAGCGCATGATCAGTTGCCATTGATACACTCCTCCGACACTAAATGAAATGGACTTTACCTTTGACGTCTATTGTGTTCTTTCCAAGTGATTACTCAATTTGTTTTATTTTTAGTACTCAGCCAACAGTCGCAAATAACAAAAGCCTTAGAAAAACTCAACAAGGTGAGTAAGGAAAGGAACTTCATTTAAGTGTCTTGTCGTTCTAGCGCTGGAGCACTAATTGGGGTCACTGTAAACTGAGATCAACAATTAACGCAAATCAAATCAAATGTTGGTTTTTAAGGAGAGGGGAAAACCGGAGTACCCGGAGAAAAACCTCTCGGAGCAGAGTAGAGAATCAACAAACTCAACCCACATATGACGCCGAGTCTGGGAATCGAACCCGGGCCACATTGGTGGGAGGCGAGTGCTCTCACCACTACGCCAGTCCTGCACCCCAAGAGAAGTGATTCGAAAACTTTTAAATTCCGTCACTTTAAGAGGGCAATGCCACCTCATTTTAAACGATATTAGTTTTTCTCTAATGGTCTTGATTGCCTATGTAGGGAGATTCAGGTAGCTTTCCCAAAAACATAAACCGTAGTGAACTGTTTCCTCTCCAGATTCCGGTTACGAGTAGCAACGCCCTCAAAGTTGTGACAGAAGTACGGAATATCACTTCCAAGCCGTCGAAACTGTTGCATAAGGATCTGTCAGTCACAGCAAAGATCCTAGATAATGTGGTCAAAACAAACGTCACTTCCGTTGATGTCGGTGATCAAGTGTTGCATACCATAAGTCACGTGATGGATGCGAACCCAAAAGTATTGGAAGATGCGCAAAGGAAGAACAACAAATCTGCGAGGTAAGTAAGATAAAGCGGGAGATACGGGGTTCAACATTTGTTAATAGGGAGCTTACGAAACGACGACGCCGACGGCAACGACGACGCTACAAAACAATAGGTTTAGTGAGCAAAAACAATGCCTCTGCACGTGCGTTTTACATTTTGGTACATTTCTTTGCCGTCATCTCCTAAATGACGACGTGAAATGACCAAATTCAAGGTTCTGTGGAGGACGTTAGCACATGACGATGAATTTTCAGTTCTCTCTCTACGCTTCCAACTCACTCATACCAGTCTAATTCCTCGACAGTTACTACACATTTTTAACGCGTAACGACAGAAATAGTTTCGTAGTGATATGAATAACGCGAACTCGTATTTTTAAATGAATTCCTCGTAGCCGTCGTCGTCCTCGTTTCGTAAGCTCCCTAATCACGAAATGCCGCGGCTATTGTGCAACAAATTTTGAGCAGTGGTTAATCTTATGTCGAATGCTGAAATACGGTATTCAACATGTTAAACGATTTTGAACGGAATTAGAGACGACTTGTATTCCATTCTTCAAGTTTCCACTTATTGAGCTGCAGTAACCAATCTTTTTCCAGTCTGAAGAAGTTGGTTGCACGCGGTTCAGCGCTTGTTGACCAAAAAATGTTGCACAATCAGTAAGTATCAAGTAAAATTCTTATGATGAGGGGATACATCTGCCTTAGAATAAAGAGGAAATATATTAAAAAAATAATAATACTGCTCTCTTTTAAGAGAGGATAAAAGGCAGAGAATTAATTCCCCATAGAGGCCCTATCCTCATCGTAATTCCTTTAAAGTTATTGTTAGATGTCCTCCAAGATCCGGTGTTCCCAAGAGGGTTGAGTGATAACCAATCATATGCTCTATTTTTGCCAATGTTGACAGCTCCCATGCAATGCTTCGCGTCGTTCGCAATTTACCATGTGGAAAAAACGCGTTTATACACGCAACGCGCGAGGTAAAGTCCTCGGGAAAATTGATATCTTCTAACAACAACTTTAGAGGGATTACAACGGGGATAGGGCCTATATGGGGGATTCGTTCTCTGGTCCTGGTCCTCTCTTGTCTCTTAACAAGAATTTCTTGTTAGAAGCTCTCCCACTTAGGCAACAACTTCCTGCTTTTAATGACGAGGCAAAATCTTCCTCTGTATCTTCCGCCAGATCTGTGACTTTTTTTAATTACTTCAAAATGAACGGAACGTATTTGGATGAACTTTAGGAAGAAAGGAACGCACATGTATCGAGTATCTTTGATCATTGTTAGTGCTGTTAAACCAACGGATAACCGAGTTGGTTTTCAAAAAAAATTGATATCCAACAAGCCCAAGAAGAGTAATTGTTTATTAAAATTAGAAATAAGTACAATAATGTTAACTTAGTTGTAATTTCAGACTACGTTTGTGTAGCAGGCGTGGTCGCTCTTGATTAAGCTTTCAATCACTGACGCTGCCAAAATGAAAGATAAAGCTTCGAGTTTACAGCATAGCTAGGCCAAAGTCAGGCTAAAGATTTGCTGTGTGCTTTAACTCATTAAAAAGTATTTTCTTTCAAATCATTTCTTGCCTGATAACTTAATGAATCGAGAAAAAACTTTAAGAAGAGAAAGGTCAGTGCAAAAATAAGAGAATGTTTTCGAATTTTATTATATGGCGACAAACAGCCTCCTGCGATTGGTCGTTGACGACAAACGCGTTGGTTTTTCTTTGAATTTGATGTTCATGGTCGGGTAATGATCTGATAAATGTTCAATGATTACGTTATCAAAATACTAGATGAGGATTTTTTGTGGTTCAGTTTTTTGAGAACGAATTGTACCTTTGTAGATTCGTTCAGATTATCGAAGATTACCTCGACAAGGGAGGAAAATTCAGCAAAGGAACATCAAATATTGGTGTTCACACGCAGGTCATCACTAAAACTGGCAGTGACATTGGCGTCGCCGTCAAAGCCACAGATGACAACATCGCTATTAACACGACCAACAATGGTACAAGTGAAGATAGCGAAGCAAGTATAACAGTGCCCGGATCGATTCTAAGTGGGAACGATACCGATAACTCAACGTTGATTGTGGTGTACTATCGCACAAGCAAGCTCTTTGCGCCCGAGTACCGGAAGGCGGAAGTGTGCGAGGACGGTTTCACCAAGGAAAAGGATCACAAACTGGAAAGGTCAGAAACGTCCAGTTACACCATGGAGAATTCAACCGGAAGCAGAGTCACGACAAGCAGTCCTGTGTTGTCTGCAAGTTTGAGAAATAAAGAGGTGTCCAACTTGACCACACCTGTGATTATCAAGTTTAAAATGCCGCGAGAGGAGGTAAGGGCCACAGGTTGGGCGGAGAGAGTACTTCCATGGGTGGTCTTCGGGGAATAACGCCCCCCCTCCCTTCCTCGTGCTGAAGCACTCGTCTTGGTTCTATTTCAATTCAATCAATTAACTTTATTTAAAACACGGTAAATGGCTGAGCAAGCTGGTTTTCAGACATGCCGTGTAAGAATTACATGATATAAATGCCAAAAATTACGAGAATTACAAGGTATAAATGTTAAATCGACCAATAAACTTGGTATAACTGAGCGCTAAAAATTATTTAATGTCAAGGAAATTTAAACAATAGTAATAATTAGTAACAGTCATAATTTACTATATAATAATACGAAACAAGCCATGTAAAAATGTGCCCTAGCAATATAAAATGTGTCCTAGGATATAACACGTTTAAAGCTTGCAAGATCTCTTATCTCACGTATTTGATTTGACAGTTGGTTCCAAGCCATTGCACGTCGATAAGAGAAAGAACGTTTAAGAAAATTCGTTTTAGGTAGCGGTAATTGGAAGTCATAGTTCGAACCCCTCAAGTTATAATTGTGAACTTCAGAGGTTCTATGAAAATGCTCCTGAAGAAACGTCGGACAATTATTATTGAATACTTTAAACATCGTAATTAACAAGTGCCTTTTCTCTGTTTCTTCTAAGTTAGACCACTCTAGAGAATTTAGCACTGCTGATGATCCAATAGAGTAATCAGCCCTAGTAAGAATCCTTGCTGCTCCATTTTGTAACTTTTGTAATTTGTCAGCACGTGTTATGGAGCAGTCACTCCATATAACATCACAATAGTCAAAGTAAGGTTGTACAAGTGAATAGTAAATTGTCTTAAGAGTCTCTTGATTGTCAGTTACTTTTCTAGCTAAATACAACATTCGTAAGCCATTCGAGCCTTTAGATGAAATATGTTTGATCTGATCCCAGGTTAACATTTCATCAATATGAACCCCCAATAACTTAGTAGACGGAACTTCTAGGACATCGCCACTAAAAGTTTCTCTTTCTTTGAATAATTGAACGCGAAAATTGTCCGAGCTTTATAAATGATTGTGATGGCGAGTCTTGGTTATGGCGAGATGACCATAAATCAAATGTTTCCGCAATCATTCTTCTTTTCGTTTTTCTGGTTAGGTGATAAAGAGCAGTACAAGGTGTGTTTGGTGGGATTTTCAAAAACGTAAGTTACTCTTTGAATTAGCAGTTTGCTTTGTCTGTTGTGTAATTAATGTTATCATTCGATGGATTTTTCCTTCCTTTTCATTGGCCGAGAGCCCACCACGTGACCTGCAAATAACTGTCTACAAATAATATTCTGCTCATGCGTAATTGAAACCACACTCTTGTGTGATAATGGCAGTTCGCTTTCCTGAGCTTTCAGAAAAAGATTTCATTGTTGGGAATTGTGAAAAATAAAGTTAGCTCAGTAATCTAATGATAAAATAATTATTGAACTCGGTTATCGCAAAATATCGTGATTTGTCAGCGTCTCGCACATCCATTATTTGCCTCAGCCTTCGGCTTCGGCAAATAATCCATCTGCTCGCCATTGACAAATCACGATATTTTGCTTAACCTCGTCCAATAATTGTTAATTATGGTCGTTTGAAAGTATCAGGTCTCCAAACTGAAAACAAAACGGGCGAGAACATCAAATTTGCGTGTTTGTCATATACTCTGCCCCAACGACCGTTGAGCCGAAATGTCAATTTGTGTATTCTCCTAAGAGATCTCTTTGCATTTGTTGTGTCACTAATGAGGAGAATCTGTTCACAAAGCAAGAAGTTTAATGTTAAGTCATCATTTCCTTCATTCTAGTTTCTTCCATGTTGTTAGTTTTAATTGTGTTCAAATGGCGAAATAAATGCAATTTATTATGATGTTTTAGAGCTTAATTAAAAACTAGGAAATGGAACATGTACCCTTCGTTTTTACACAGTGTCAATGTGGCCGTATTCAAGCGTTGGCCTTTCGTCACTAGGGAGCTTAAGCACAAGATATTTTTGAGCCACGAATAGCTACCTGCTGTAGTCTTTGTCTCATTTAACATGGATTATTTCGTGTCATTAGGTGGATGGTCGACCGCTGGATGTTCTCTCCGCGGCATCGTTAACGACACGATTATTTGCGAATGCAATCACATGACCAACTTTGCCGCCTTAGTGGTAAGGAAATTTATGTACTCTAGAGACGGCGGGTAGTTTGTTTGTTCGTACATAAAGTAATGTGATGGAGTGTGAAGAATAGGACACCTCAAGAATGTGCAATAAATCCTCTTGCTTGCTTAAACCGCTCGGATATTCAGAGGTTATTTTCTGTCCCCAACTTTGTTAACTCACCGCCACTCTTCCCTTCGATTTAGACTGCGTTTACACCAGAGTAAAAATTACTGGGCTCGCATAACATTGTACATTTGGCGTCGAATCCGGAGACAGTTGGATGCCTCACAAGAATGTCAGACTATGAGATCGGAATTTGTTAAATTACACGCTTGATGTGGTCCTTTAGCAGTTTTTTTTAGATGAGTAATAAAATGAATAAACTGTTTGAGTGAGGCCTTGAGCAGCTTTCGAAAACTTTAATCTGATGCCGTACATCGGCGAAAGCTAGGATCAAAGTTTTCAGAAGCAGCGGAATGCGTCTCATTTATTCATTTATTAAATTTGTTAAACCCTTCAAATTTGTTATAGCGATATTTCTTGTTTACAAACATTGACGTCACATTTCTTTTGATATTCAAATTTTGCCAACCACGAAACAAAAGAAGTCTTTGTTTCAACAGCCAATTAGGTTCTGGTTGGCATATTGATGACGTCACGAGAAACATTGCTATTGGTGGTTTGCATCTGACGTCACGGCGGCCATGTTGGTGTACAGAACAATGCAGTAAAATGTCTTTTGTGGGAATTTGATTCTATTGTTGTGCAAAACTTGTGGGGACATTTTCTATTGTTTTGTAAACCAACATGGCCGTCTCATCACGTGGATGCAAACCAAGAATAGGAGGGGCCGGTGTAGGATATTTCCATCAATTCACTTAACAGATGCAAAGTTGACAAGAATGTGCTGTTTTGATTGCAGGATCTTGATGGCCCATCATCGAAAGCGTGCGGCAAACATTCCACTGCGCTGTCACTCATCAGCTACATCGGTTGCGCATTATCAATTGTCGGATTAACGTTGACCATCTTAACCTTTGCATTTTTCAAGTAAGGCCCTTGTTGTGGTTCAATAGACCTTTTCACGGTTAGGTTTTCTCATTTGCATTACAATACAATCTAGCATGTATGTGAGGCAATTTCGGGCTATTTTGTAGTTTTCACCCGAAATTGCCTCGCATTCACGTTAGATTACATTGTAATGCAAATGAGAAAAAGTAACCGTGAAAAGGGCTATTAAAACTGAAGATCATAGAGATTAGCGCTTGCTTAAAATTGTATCTGGATTCTTGCCTTTAACGGGAAGCCTTTACTTAACAAGTGTATTTGATAGATGTTTGATTTGTTTATTTTTATTCATCAAATGATTTGCTCCATGTAGTTGACACTAATTCTCTGATTGCACTCACGTGATAGGACGGCCATGTTGGTGCCAAAACAATTGAAAAATGTAGCTCAAGTTTTGTATAATAATAGAGTCAAATGCGCAATGTCAGGTGCAATCAAAGGGAAAAATAGGATATTAGTATCACCCAACTAATGGACTAATGCAAATGCTGCATTTTGATTGACTACGCTACTAGAGGACTATCAGTAATAGTCCTCGAGTAGCGAAAAGCGTGACGCATTCTTTCGTTTTATTCCCAAATAAATATTTCTTTAACTTGCATTTGCTAACTTTATTATTGCCTTTTCTGTCCGACTAGTTGGGTGATACTAAAACAATTAGACCCTTTGCCCTCAAGGGCCGCGTGTCAATAGCCCATTCGGCTTCGCCTCATAGTTCCTCTGCAAAGATGTTATCTCTCACATCTACTATGAACCCCAGACTGTAAGAAGACATAATTATAAAATAGACCAAACCCTGCTCCCAGTTAATATTAAATGTAATATTTTAAAAAAAGAGGAATAAAGTGTTGATTAACACCAAGTGGAGAAGGGAGAGAAAGAAAAAAAATTAGTTGCAAGAACTGCATTTGAAGACATATTGACTTCACATTACAAAGATTTTCACTATCAGAAACGTTTATCATTCGAATATCAAAGAAAGAGTTTGGTTGACTTGAAAAAAATGAAAGGCGTGTTAAGGCTGTGTAGAGCACGATTAGATCGTACCATTTGTGCTTACGAGAATCTCATGCAACTGGTAATACGTCATGACTTTTGACTAAGACTGTTTACTCTAGGACTAGTAAACGTTTTTAAAGGTGTCTTAGTTCTGATTAACCAGACACTTTTTGGTGAAGTCGTGGCGTAAGCTAGTGGCGTGCGAAAGTTGTAGACAAGAATCTTTCCGTTTAAATCGCCCCGGGCGATTTAAACGGAAAGATTCTTGACACGTTGTCTTCTAACGGCGTTAGAAGACAACGTGCCTTATTGCTCTTCTTGTTTCACCTTTGCAGAAAACTTCGAAAGGATCAGATTGCTGCCAAGATTCTTCTTCATCTTTGCGCCTCGCTTCTGTGTGTACTGATTGTGTTTGTAGCAGGGGTGGAGAGGGGAACTGTGTCAGAGGATGCCTGTCGCATTGTAGCAGCTCTTGTGCATTACTTCTTGCTGGTAGCATTTTTATGGATGTTGATCGAAGCATACTTCATGTATCAAGCTTTTGTTAAAGTGTTTCGAGATTACGGAGAACACGTCATGTGGAAGTGTTCCGCACTGGGTTGGGGTAAGTGTGCAAAGGTTATCCCCAATTTTGTTTTCGGATACCAAGAGCACTTGCTAAGTTCTGCTTTCTCCGCTTAGTTTCAAACCGCGCAAAAATATCCTTGTATTAGTAAGCACCACCCATAGGAAACCCCAATATCTTGAGATGCGCAGAACGTATGCGCAATAACAATAGTAGGCACCGTCCTTGAAAGACTTGTTGTGGTGTATTATATGCCGTCTATTGAACTTTATTTTCAACCTCCCATAAGTGGACACCTCCCGTAAGCGGACATTTACCTTTGGTCCCGATGGTGGCCGCTTACGGGAGGTTCGACTGTACTAAGACTTTGGGGGTTCGTGAAGGGTTAACCACGCATTTTTCATAGATAATTAGGCTTCAGTTTGGAAAAGAACGCCATGCATTGCTTTGTACAAATATTGTTGATTAATTATCTCTGAAAAATGCGTGGTTACCCCCAATTTTCTTTTTATATTTCAGTATCACTTGTTAATATCTACATTTTCTGCATAATCATAAACCGGGGCAAAAATACCTTCGAATTAGTAGGCTCCGTCCTTAACACATATCCACTATTGTTCTTTAGAACCCCTGGTCAAGTGGAACGCCAGTAGTTACATTATGGCACATGCCAAGTGCTTATTGACGTATCAGACTTTGACATTTTGTTAAAGTGGCTTTATTGATTTCACTCTGTAGGGCTTCCATTCGTGGTTGTTGTGATTACCATTGCTGTGGATAAAACCAGTTATGGTGGAAAACACTAGTGAGTATTTGGCTTGTTCAGGAAAAAAATATTTATCAGCCAACAGAGTACTTTCGGGCTAATCATTCCATTTCTGGTACCGTTCTCATGTAAATGCAAACAAATCTGAGAGCGGGTTTGGAAATCTCGAGCCTGCATGCATTAGACAAAACGTATCATTTCATCCCGAAACCAGGCACCAGGCATTTTGTCCCGGTTTCATGTAAACCGCTGCAAAAATTCCATGCCAGTACAGTACGGTGGCCTCATGGTGAGTGCGCTCGACTCCGCATTGAGTGGTCCGGGTTCGGGTCCGGGCCGGGGACTTTGTGTTATGTTCTCGAGCAGGACACTTCACTCTCACAGTGCCTCTCTCCACCCAGGTGTATAAATGAGTACCGGTGAATTTAATGCCGGGGGTAAGCCTGCGATGGACTGGCATCCCATCCAGGGGGAAGTAGAAATACTCCTAGTCGCTTCATTCGACGTTATTTCAACGCTTTAGGCCAAGGGAGTGTTGGCGTAAGCGTTTGAGAGTTTTTGCCGTTCATCTATCTATCACGAATTCGCTTCCCGCACTCGGTGTCATAAGTGGGGTGACTTTGTTGCTCCTATACTCAGCTTCGAATGAGGCGGTTTCTCTCTCAGAACTTGATTTACAGTCTGCCCAGTTAGTAGAGCTCTTATTTTCGGCTGTATATTTACGCTTAAACCTCCGAAGGAATGATAGAAGGAAAAAGCCTCTACGAAGGCGCAAAGTCGCTGTAAATAGCAGCAATTATTTGCGAGGGGGAAAATGGGGTTTCGTTGAAGGCGACTAACATTAATAATGACATATTTTACTTTTGTTGTTTTCAGCTGTCGTCTTGGAGACATAGCATTCTTCGCGTCGTTCGCTGCTCCAGTCGTGTTTGTGATGCTTGTCAACACCATCACATTTTCTCTCATTATGTATAAACTTGCCACCCGTCCGCCCAACGCAGCTGACCCAAGTGGTGGAAGTGAAGGACTTCTTAAGATCAAACGCGCTTTTGGGATTTTGATCCTGGTGGGCATTACTTGGGTATTTGGTTTCTTTGCAATAGCCGATGCCCGCCTCGTATTCCATTACTTATTTGCAATCTGCAACAGTCTTCAAGGCTTTGCAATCTTCGTTTTTTATTGCGTCATACAAAGAAAAGTGCGCGAATGTTGGTGGGCCCTTCTGACGTGTAACTTGCGCAGTCTAAAGAAGTCCAAGTCCTTGTTCACAGACTCGAACTATGATCGCAGGCGCCTGTCCTCGGCCAGCAGAGCGCAGTTGGATACAATGCGCCCCAGAATTAACACGGCGATGTCGCAGGTCAGTTGAATGTCCTTCGTTGATCTGATGTGGACAGCCTTCGCTGTGGTGGTGTATCTTTAATGTTAAAAATTTAACTCAGTTGGCGTTGTATTAATCATTTCGCGATTATTCCAGCCAAGTTTTTGGGCATGGATAGTATACCAGCTGTTCCAGATTGCCGTATACATTATTGGTACAGAGCGTTTTCACATTACGTCATCGCAGCCTTGTTGGTGTTCCATAACAATGAAACGGCGGCCATGTTGGTTTTCAAACTCATCCTCTTAGCATACTTAATTTGCGCCTCTTTCATCCTCGTCGCCTCGTGCTGTTGCGCTAAATGAGTAGTTGCCATCCACATATATTTTTATCATTGATTTCTACTAGCGTTAGTGTGTCGTGAGTCCCTCGAATGCAGTTCCATGTATTCGTGTCCTCCTCTTCCCTCCCTCCTCAGGCTTCTTTTATCCACTTAACCACCCTCTTCCCACCCCTATAAGATGGTCTAGTTTCGAATTCACCAAGATCGCTGGATTAAACTGCAAAATACGCATTCATACGACGGAACGTCGACCCAAGGAGTACCAGCAAAAACTTTCACACCTCTATGTGGTGTTTTATTGTGATTTTCAAGCCGAGGATAATGCTGTACAGGGCGTCTTTCATTTATTTATTTATTTACTTATTTATTTGGGTCCACCTTTATTGGTGAATTCGAAGTTGTGTTAGTGGTCAGGCCGCAGTTGTTCAAACGATGAATGATAGCGCTACCCTCCGGATAAATCACTTTCCAGTGGATGTCATAGCGAAACCAATTGCGCTATCCAATGGACAGTGATTTATCCGGTGGACAGCTTTATCCATCTTTTGAACAGCTGCGGCTTTTTATCGAGACTTTGGTCATTAAGATAATGTAAAATTTCGTTTTACAGGTGCAAATTACGTTACCACGTGACCCACAGAATCCCCCTCCCGATGTGGTTCGGGATTGCCCTCACCATAGCAACGTAGTGTACGAGGACGACAGCCCGTATCCAAGCTTAAACATTGAGTCAGTTGATTACCAACTGAATGAAATGAGTGGAAGCCAAACAATAGAGATGAATGATTCTTGGGACTATCATTCAATGCGCGTCTCCTATCGCGCAGATTCCAGGTCGCCGAGCTTGAGATCCCACGGAATGAACCTCGCTCCTTCCCATAATTCTAGTGTGCCAGCATCTCCAGCAAGCTCAGCGCATTCCTCGCCGAAAATATTGAGGTCGCCTCGAATCTTTCCACTACAAACACGCCAAGCACCTCGCGAAAGCACGCCACGTCAGGATTATCCTTTAAAAGAGACTTTAAAAAGAACTGCGTCGCACACACCCGAAGCTACGACGAGACCAGCAAACCGCTCGTTACTCAGGAGAACAAAATCAGCTAGCCTTTCTCTGGAAGATCTACGATTCAGTGCTGATTTTAGCGTAAGCAGTGATCAAACGTCATGGGAGTCATTAAGTTCAGAAGCAGCGACCCCAACGAAGAAACAGCTTCTTGGTGTTCCATTTGGTGAGTGTGAACGCTGAAGTGTAGTAAAGTTTGTTTTGAGCTATCCTTGAATTAATATTTCAAAGGCTCAAAATCGAACTGGAGTTAGGGGCTGTTTACATGGAGATAGGAAGATCCTAGCACTAGGAAGATCCTAGAAGGCGGATCATCCTAGCGCCATATGTTTTCTGTATTCAGTTTACATGCAAGAGGTCGTACTTGGCCCTAGTGCTAGGATCTTCCTAGCAGTGAGCTAGGAAGATCCTAGCACCATGTAAACTGCCTTCGCTCGGAAGTTCCTGGTACTAGGGACAAAAAAACAAACATGGCGGCGGCCGGGTGTTCACGGTATTCAGCTGACAAAGGTCGACAATTTCGTCTGGCGTTGCCACGGGACGATTCTAATGATTCTGATGACCGCCGACAATATTCCGGACCAGTTTTGTTTCAAAGATACACCACCCAAACGAGAGACACAGTGGAAAGTAACGAACAATCGATCGACAGCAATGTCGAAAACGCTGCGAGTCGAAGACATGCGAATTTATCCGAATACATCCGAATACATCCGAATTACGTGTTTGTTGTTCTCGCCCGCCATCTTGCTTTCAATCTCCACTTCCACCTAGACAGAAATTTCTGCATGTAAACCAAACGAAAAGTTGTTTCGCCTTCTAGGATCTTCCTAGTGCTACGATCTTCCTACCTCCATGTAAACAGCCCCTTAATTTCATGTCTGTGCCATGAGTTGTGACGGAAACTAATCGCAAAGAAGAAAACACCAGTCCAGTCCCATTCTGAAACATTGAAATGACATCGGGCAGTCGTTAATAATGGGGAATGCATGCTGTTTCTTTGTCTTGACCTTTTAATTAAGAAATATTGATCCAGTCGAGGAGCTTATGACTGGTACCTCAATTAAAGTGATTGTCTCCTTAGACCCAGATAGTCTTATTGTACTCTTTCCCGTGTAAATTCAAGGGCTGAAATATCCAACTGTGACGTAATCGCAGATAATCGCACATCGATTCGCTCAGTTGACAATAGCGACTTAACAATGTACGACGGCGACGTCGACGGAATATAACTTTGCACTGTCGTAAGTCTTTCGCGATTATTCCTTGTAAAGCAGGGACGAAGTATCCTAAAAATAAATTGGTTCGAGCGGTTTCTGAGTAAAAATGATTGGTTCACATTTGAATGCTCTAGTTGTTGCGAAACCTCAAATTTGATTTGATTTCTCGTTGTTAGAGCGAGTTTCAAGCGAGTGTCGTAAAACCAAAACCAAAGTAATTACTTTGTCCAATCAAAAAGGACGGAGACAATCCTGTAAACCAATCAAAACTCGAAGTAATTACACGTAGCCGACACAAAGCGCGGGAAAATGTGCACGCCCAAGCCACAATTGGTTGAAAAAGTTGCGCGAGAACTTTGAACTAATCACTGAGTGAAGTAATGCAAAACCAAAGCAATTTGCTAATTACTTTCGACACGATTACTTTTCCACAAATGAGAAGTGTTTGAGTCAGATATTCCAAAACATGGCTTCCGTCCAGTCCAACATCGTGATCCAATTTCGACCAGTCATTTTTGGCTGCTTGGTTAGCTCGTGAATGATATAAAGTTGTGAAAGTCATCATGTGATCGACAATCCCCTTAGCGTGTTTTGACAGCTTCGGCACGGTCAACGCACTTGTAAGGTCACGTTTTTAATCTTTTCCATGACTATGCCATTTCATCCAACCTTCATAACAGTGTTCAAACTGAGCAGGACTTAAAAAAACAGAAGTTGCCGTTTTGTCCTTAAAAGGTTTTTTTTTGGACAAATGATTTGTTACTTTCGCGTTTTGGATTTGCAGAAGAGAATATAACTACTTTAACGGCCAGATTGGACGTCAAAGGGTTAATTAATGGCTACATCAAGCTACTCTAAAATCCGAGGGTAAAGAAAGAGAAAGATATAAGAAGAGAAGATATAATGGGGACATAGTTTTTCAGTGAGTGATCAACCATTGGCACTCAGGGGTTCCCTGGCCGGTTTAGGCCGGGTTGGACGTCAAAGGGTTAAAGTGTAAATGCAGAGTCATTGTTTTCCTCATTAAATGCTGTTCTTTGGTCTGTTTGCAGGTGAACAAATCGTTGGACCGATTAGAGGCTCGATCAGGGGCTTTGTAGGATACGTGGAAACGACTGTTGAAAACTTCGACCTGCTGATTGACTTACAGCGGCTGAGGTCACAGTCTTCTCCCGCTCATCCGGACGACCAAGTCTAAACTTGAAACAAAACATTGTTCCAAAAAGATAGCTGCTGCCATGGTGCGGATACACAATACGAGAGAAATCTCATGTCCTACCAATAACTACCCACCCCCTGTGCGTCAGCGCCACCAAACCGAAAGAGATTTTGTATTCATTGGCTCGTCTCGGAATTCGAGATGATAACTGCATGGCGAGGTTTTAATTGAATATGAGAGGATTCAGCGAACGATATTTGCTGAGAGAATGTGCACATGGCAACAGTGTGAGTTGTACAAAACGGATGTTGTTGGATTTTGTTTCTCCATTTGAGATTGAAAGAAATTTGATATTTTGTCTGTTGAAGTTGTTTTACGAGATTTAAAAGGCAATCTCGGGGCTCCTTAAAGAAAGACGTTTTAAATAATCATCATATTGATGTTGGACTCGGAGCCAATCCACGAAAGCACTCCATGGCTTTCTGACAATGCAGGCAAATTGGAAAACGTGACAGTGTGTAGGCCATGTGAAGCGCTGTTTTCACAAGAAGACTTCGCATATGAACAAAGAAAGTTGAACTGAGCTCTGCAATAAACCGTTAAGCTTTTTATGCTAATAATTTTAAAGTGCACCTAAACTCAAATATTTTTCGTTCCTAATATTAATCTCCCCATCCAAGGGAAGCATATGTCAGCATTGTTACCAAGAATTTCGCTTTTTCTGTGCCTTGTAATCTACGTAAACTTGACAGATCTCAGTAGCAGCAATTTGGACCTGTGACCGTGATGCGAAAGGCATGGGTGTATTTTTTGCAATGTAAAGCTGTTTTTGACGTAAAATCGAAAGCAGCTCCGTCGTGGGTCCAAATTACAGCAAGCTTTGACAACTTTAAGCGTCTTGCTGGCAGATAAAAAGCGAAATTTTGAGGGAACAATGGTAAAACATGTTTCCTTTCGGTGGGGAGATAAATAATGGAGACGAAAGATTTTTGAGTTTAGGTGACGCGTCAGTTTCAGGTGGTATATATGAACGACTAGAAGGGGCAACTCGCTGCACTTTTTTAGGGACGAGGTTTTACCCGAATAATCCCCGGAAATTCAGCTGGTTTGAATCGGGGGACGAAATGATGCCGATATTTAATACATGCCTCTAGCTAGAACTGTGTCGAGGAACTTAAAGGCCTTTTTTTAATAGTTCAATTTATAACTTGCCGAAAGCCAAGCCACACACATGAATGTACCTTCGGAAGAAAGCGGGAAAGCACACCTCTTGGTGAAGCAGTGGATACTTTGAATCTTGTATACAGAATACTGTCAGCAGAATTGCCCGATCAGCCAGCTCGCATATTACCTAAGATTTATAAGTAAATACCAAACCAGCGAGTTTTTCCAACACTTTTTTCTCTACTTGCACCAACACTCGGGAGAAAACTTCTTCAAACTGTTACTGCTACAAAAAAGAAATAAGATCCATTTTGCAAGCAACTTCCGCTGTGCTGGTCACATGAAGGAGCTTGTCCCTGTTTCCTGCCGGCTTAGCATGTGTCTTTTTGCTCGACTAAACGTATCCAAAATGCTCAGACACTATATTTTTTAAATTCGTTTAGGTAATATGAAGAAATAAAATTTAGTGTAGGGATGAGAAACTCTATTTATTGTCATTTTCGCGAAACGCATCCTCGTGTGGACTTAAGTTTTAAAATTCCACTCAAACAAGATTCCATCCATGAGTAACCTCGTCTAATCCTCGAGTAACTCGTCTACCCACGAGTAAGAATCTGGTACCAGATTTGTCCCCATCAGCGTCAGAAAAATGTCTATTTTTAAACGATGATTCGCGGGAAAATGAACAATTAATAGACCAAATCCGCTAACTCAATGCTGTACCCAATTCAAATCTCCCGGGGTTAAGATTCTATGAACATTTAAATGATATGGAAATATTTGGAACAAAACGTTTTATTCCCATAGGGTGTGAATTGGTTACAACATTGAGATTGAGATTGAGACCAGGCCAATTTGGGTAAATATTACTCTTGGGTTATTGTCTTGATCCAAGAGTACGAGGTAAGAGAGCGAATCCCTGTGTCCCATGATAATTATTTAAAATCTATTTTTAGATCGCGCCCGTGCTACAAAAGGTTATTTTTATCCCTTGTTACAATGACAGCGCGGTCCACTTGCAAACCAACTGGCTAATAAGGTGTCGTCTTTGAAATAACCACGAAGTGTGATGCGGGACTAAAAATAGATCTCATATAATTTTCATCGGAATAAGGCCTAGTATGGGGAATTCGCTCTCTTCATATTCACTTGTTCCTCTGCCGTCAGTCACGTGGGATTTGATTTTTTATTTCCTTATTTTCTCTGCTACCACAAGTCCTGGGACATGGTGTCCTAAATTAACGATAACAATAAACTCAAAGCAAACTACGAATTAACGATAGTCGTTAATTCCGAGAAGAGATCGTGTTGGGCGCGGAGAATTCACAGCGCCCCTCCCCATTCTCCGCGCGGCTTCGACGCTCGTTACTTTGCCTCTCGCGCAAACAACACCACCCGCTACACAGGTTAAAACAAATTATTCCCATCAGTATGCTCACGTTGTCATCAAAACCTCAAATTTGGTGATTTCACGTTGTTACGCACCGGACGTCCTGGTATAGAGGCATTCTCTTTCCCAGAGTGCGCTTTTCTTTTGGTCGCTTCAAAGAGCGTGCTAGAACAAGGATTCTGGCCACAGCCGAAAATACGCGCAGTCGCGGTAATGATTTAATGTTGTAATCGTCGACGACCCTATTGTTTCAAATTACTGAGAATGCGCAAAAAACCGGAAAGTCCGTGATTCGCGGACTTCGAAAATACTCTATTATACTAATGCCGGATATCACGTGAATCTTCTGATTGGTGCCAAGCTTCAAGTACACCAAACAGGATGACTTGGGTTTGTGAAACAGAAATGAATTGTTCTCTTTTGCAAACCGAATTGGGAAATTTAAAATCCGTTATTTTTGGTGAATGAAAATCGCCCCTTTGTTACTTTCTTTTAGCTGTCCAAACCAGCCTTCCTGAGTTACAAGACGAATTAAATAAGTCTCAGAGTTTTACGCTTTCATATATGAAAAAAAAAACTGTAGCTAGCATGAATCTCTATAGTTACGGCTACGTTATTTAATGCTTGACGGCTTTGCAGTCCTTCAGTCGGAAAAAGTACCCCCGTTTCGGAGAACTGTTGAAGTAACGGACGCCTCTGTAGGTGCCATCCGTGCCCAGTTTATTATCAGCTGACAACTCGACACCTGCTATAAGATGAGGGTCATCAGCTGGCATTTGTGGCAAGTGCCCCACCCATCTCAGACTTCCGGTTATCAAGGACTTTTTCCCGGAAAGGCGGCAGGCCACGGTCGAGCCAATCAATTTGGCGAATCGTTTGTCTGTTGGAGGCGGCTTGGCGGGGATAACCTTCTTAGCGACTTGCGGTGGTTTCTTTTCGACCACATTGTGCGGTTTGGATTTCAAACCAGATGGCGTTTTAGTTTTGTCGCCTAGCACATCTGCTTTCGGCTTCATTTTCTCCGTTTTCTGGACCGCGGAAGGTTTGGACACTATTTCGCGCTTGTCGGGAGATGCATTGCTTTCCCCACTCTCCCCTCCCTCACCTGACATTTCGTCAGCTTTGATGCCAACAGTTGATCCGTCTTCTCGAGAATTTTCGTCTTCAAGTAACTGATCTTCAAGAGAAAGCCTGGTCCTTGAAAAGAGGAGTTCAGAAATAGACATCAGTCCATAGTATCTTTCTCAAAACGCAGAAAATAACTAACCACGCACTGGCGTACAATTTGGACATGAGTATTTTCAGGAGCTCATCAAGGGGACCTTCTATCTTCCATACTTGGCCCAGGAGTCAACCCTTAAAGTAGATTTATTTATAGTACTTCTCCCTTGGGAGATTCAGCACGCCCACTGCTGTAAAAGCCAATCAAAACAGAGCTATCTCGGCGTCAAGGGAAATGGGATGCTGCTTTTTTTTTTAGAATAGAATAGAATTTTGTTTGCTCAGTTCATAGTTAATGTACAACTTAAAGTTGGATGATACAAACAAATAAATAGATAAAATAATCATAATTGCAATTTTAATTGATTAAATATTTGAGCCTAAGAGATAAATAAACTGGTAGGCTTTCGAGTTAGTCCCTAGCCATATCGAGTTTTCTGTAGTTTAGGGAAATAATGAAGAAATAATAAAATGAAAATAGAAGCAAAGATGACTATAATCTTTAAATTATAAGTAAACGATTAGTGCTGGTTTAACAACAAGAAGTTCTTTAATTTTGTTTTAAATCTTGAAGAGGGTATGTTTTTAACATCTTCAGGATTTTTTTGCCATAGATCAGTAGCTTCGCGGGAAAAACCTGTTTCCTCTCCCCTCCTCCCCCCCCCCCCCAAAAAAAAATTAAATTAAATTAAAAAAGGAATAATAATAATAATAATAATAATTATAATTATAATAAATATTGGTATAGAGACCAAGATAGACGAGCTTCAGAAAAGTGTTATTCTGAACACGGCAAGGATTCTTAGGAAGG